>CM040120.1:62228704-62828704 GCA_022559845.1 Amorphophallus konjac | reverse complement strand
TCCAAGACCAATTTCGAATTTGAACCCTTTCCTCCATTGCCTTGACCGCCCCATACCCCTCCCCCTTGGGCCAAGTTCGCCCCCACCCTCCCTCTCACTCACCCTTCCCCTTGTGCACACTCACCTTCCCACCACCATCACTAGCAGACCAGACCCCTCTCCAGCCCCACTTCGCCCTCCCCACCTCCATCTCCCTAGCCTCCACAACCCCTAAAACACCTCTCATCTCCCTCCCATATCCATTAGAACCACCTTACACCCCTTTCTCTCTTGGCCATTCCCTTCCCCACCCCTTCTTCTTCTCCTCATTCTAACCCTGTTTCAGGAAGCAGAGTTACAGCAACTTGCAGAGGAGGCCACGACCATACCTCAATGACTCAGGAGGCGAGACCTACATTGCTGGATTCTTCTGCGACTTAGCTTTCAGGGCGAGGCAGTTTCGTCGGCATCCGAGCTCCGAGCTGTCCGCAGCAACCATTCTCCCTCGACTGCGCAGGACCTCTCAGGCCAGGAGCCAGAACGACAGGGCATGCTCTCCCACGACGAACCTTGAAGGAACCAGCCTTCGAGGCCTTCTACAAAGATCGTCCCCCCCCTGTCAGCGTCCAGGAACAGAAGGCGGAACCCCATTCGGCATCTGACAACCAGAGATATCAATTTTCTACCACAACCACGCCGATCTGCCTCCTCACAGTCTGCACCGACCACCTTCCACTCCTCTGGACACCCAGTTCATCTCCGACATCAGAAGACTTCGCCGTTTGTTTTGTTGCAAAGTAGACTCGTCCACGGTTCCAACGAGTCCAGCGGTGCCAGATTTGGAGCTCAGGAGCGGTCGTCGCAGCTTCTGCAACCTGCTGTTTCAGATCATGTTCGGCCAGAGACCAGAACTGCAGCCACCTTCCAGCCACCGGAGCAGTCAGCCCCCAGATCCGGAGGTCGGCCAAAAATTCAAGCCTTACCCATCTCCAGTTAGGAAACTTTTGGTGCAGGTCTCGTCGAGATCCGAGCTCCGTGGACCCCGTGACAGCATCGTCTCCGGTCACCTGTCCAGCAGCTCTGCAGCAAGGCTGAATCGAGGAAGCTCGGAAAGTCGATTCTATCTCGCTCATTCCCCTCCCCGCTTGGCCGGCTGAAGGCCCCTCCCTGCGTGGAGGTAGTTTTGGGTGTATTAAGATCAATCCCCTCCCCAAGATCACCCCTCCTGCGTGAGGTGTAGTGCTGTAAACTCTTTAAATTTTCAGGTCAAGCACCATCGCCGCGGCGTCGGGTCTTTACCCACGCTTCCCGGCGCGCCCTCGTCTCCGAACGGGATCGGTGTCTTCACACCGATCAGGTGAGCTTCTGATCACAGCCTTGTAGCTTCATTTCTGCAAATGTAGTATTGCCTTGAATGCCCGTCGGATGGTAAGAGAGCGCTCGGACTTAATTTTAAGCGATATCGTGCCCACCGCGGCCCGTGAGTGAGTGCCACCCAACACCCCGCCTTGCGGGCCAGCCACCCACAAAGCTGGGTCTCCCAGGCCCATTGGGGGTCAGCCTTAGCATTGTAAGTCCATTAGGACAATTGGGTCCCGCCTCGGACCCTCACCATCATCTCCCGGACCCATCGGGTGAACGTGTGAGCCGAGTGAGCAAAAATCATCATTGTAAGAATCATTGAGCGCTTGTATGCTTGCGGGTCTAAGTCCTAGGGTCATCTCATCATATTTAGTGGTCATTGGGCTGTGCCACATCATTAAGTAAATCAGGATTTAAGGACATGGTGAAATAGAGAAAATTCTGAGGTTTCTAGAACCATGCTCATGCATGCATTTGATGAATTGGTTATAAAGATTTAAATGTCTGAACATGGTGGCTACTAATTACGTGATTTTACTGTTCACGAATTACAGCATGTTCACAGAATCATGAAGTAAAGCATAGATAGACATGGAAAAGTTGCAAGACTGTAAGATCAAGCTCATACAATAATTTCTAAGTTTAATTTCATAGATAACAATTTTTTAACATGGTTCAATTTACAAGAAGTCAGGACATGTTACTAGTAATGACGATTATACTAAACACATGGGGTACTTTGGCGGAGAATCTACTTACGGAAGAGTCAATGTTCCAGATAGGCGTAGCCTAACCTTCCCACTGAGTCTTTTGATATACCCCTGACTCAATTAACCAGAATGTAGCTACGACATGTTTAACTAGCATGCATGTTAACCTAAATTAACTACCAGTTTAGCCAGATCTTGAGAACACCTACCTATTTGAAGTAAGCACGTAGAAGGATGAACTGATAATTAAGAACCAAGCCCCTCTTGCAAGGTACCAGTAGCAGGAAGAAGCACGTAGGAAGAAGATTCTCTCTTCAGGTACATTCTATAAGGTTGCAGGTGGAGACGTAATAGACTTAGGCAATCAACTTCTAACCTTAGAAGTTTGGGTATAATTATAGGAAGGGAAAAACATAAGGATCCATGGCAATGAAAAATAAGCAATTAATGCTTCAATCCATTAGATCCGTTGTTGGGAGAAAAAGTTCCATTGCCAGCACAAATAGGTTGTTTATGTTTACTTCTGGAAGAATGATATAATGACATTCGGTTTGGCAAGTTGCTGGCAAGGAAATGGCGACTGTTTAAGTAGTCTTGGTTTAGGGAAATAACACCCATGCAGATGGTCGTGACTTCTTTTATGCCTTACATATATATATATATTATAATGCCCAAAAGAAATAGCGCCAAAGTAAGGGGCGCTATTCACCTTGCCCACTGTTATTGTTCCCAGCCATGTCGGGTACATTCCCTGTTGAGTGCCATGTTGGGTATTAAAATGTGTTATTTTACCTTTATATATATATAATTGGTTGGTAAAAGAGGTTTATATATATACTGTGGGTTTAAAACCGTGGGTTATGGCACTGTGGGTTGAGGAAATCATGACCTTATAAAGAGTCACTACTTTAAGGTGAATAGTTCTTGAGAAAATAGCGACCTTATATGTAGTGGTTATTTCAAGTGAACAGTAATAGGTGAATAGTCAGTGAATAGTCCATATGAAATAGCGCCCTTATATGAAGTCGTATTTCATGTCAATAGTATTTATGAATAGTAAGTGAATAGTAAGTGAATAGTATTTTTTGAAATAGTAAATTGAATAGTATAAGTCCCAATATGTAAAGGGTGGCATATTTATACAATGGCCCTTATGGGGTATTCTAATTTCTTCTTCAACCTTCCTTTAGAGTTATCTTCTTATAGAGTTATCTAAAGTTTTTGTTTATTTAGAAAAATATTATAAAAAAAAATTTCTACCATTTTTTTTATACGGGGTGCTACACCCTCCCCACTTAAAAGAATTTGGTCTCCAAATTCAATTGCATATATGGAGATAAGGAAGGTGAGAATTACTTACAGACTAGAATAGTTTTGGAAATCTTCTTCTCATAGACTCCTCGGTTTCCCATGTAGCTTCCTATTCTAAGCATCGATTCCATTGGATCTTCACCATAGGGATCGTCTTGTTCCTTAGAACTCGGACTTCTCGGTCGAGGATCTTCATTGGCTTCTGCTCATAGGTGAGGTCCTTCTATATCACTAAGGCAGTGTGATCGATGATGTGGAGAGGATCGTGCACATACTTCTTCAGCATAGAAACATGGAATACATTGTGCACTTCCGATAGTTGTGGAGGCAAGGCAATACGGTAAGCTACCTCACCCACTCTCTCCAATACCTCGAATGGACCAATAAACCTTGGCGTAAGTATGCCCTTAACACCGAATCTTCTAATACCTCGGCCAGGAGATACCTTGAGAAAAATATGGTCTCCAACTTGGAATTCCAAATCTCTTCTCCTATTACCAGCATATGACTTCTACCTAGATTGTGCTATCTTTAGTCTTTCCCGAATGAGGTGTATCTTTTCAGTCGAGTCTCTCACTATATCTGGGCCTAGAATTTGCTTTTCACTGACTTCTCCCAACATATTGGAGATCGACAACTTCTACCAAAGAGGGTCTCAAAAGGTGCCATTTGGATACTGGCTTGATAGCTATTATTATATGCAAACTCGGCTAGGGGTAAGTGGTCGTGCCAACTTTTACCGAAGTCTGTAATACATGCCCTTAACATATCTTTCCCCACTTGATTTGTCCTTACTGTCTGTCCATCTATCTGGGGATGGAAAGCAGTGTTGAAGTTGAGTTTCATCCCCAGAGAGTGTTGTAGACTCTTCCAGAAATGAGAGGTGAAACGTGGGTCTCGGTCGGATATGATTGACACGAAAACTCCATGCAATCTAACTGCCTCCTTAATATATAAGATAGTAAGGACATCAACCTACCATCGGCTTTTGATAGGTAAGAAATGAGATAATTTAGTTAGGCGGTCGATAATTACCCAAATTCCATCATGTCCACCTCTAGTCTTGGGCAAACCCATAATAAAATCCATGCCAATGTCTTCCCACTTCCACTTGGGAATATCTAGTGGATGCAGCTTGTCGGGGGGTTTCTGATGTTCCGCCTTCACTTGTTGACAAGTCAGGCAGCGAGATACGAAGTCCGCTACCTCCCTTTTCATATTAGGCCACCAGAAAGTTCTTTTCAAGTCTTGGTATATCTTGGTAGCTCCATGGTGGATCATGTACCTCGATCGATGAGCTTCTTCAAGAACCTTCTTTTTCAACTCGGGACAGTCGGGTACATATGTCTGTTCATGGAATAGCAATCTTCCATCGGGTGCCAGCTTGAAATCAAGTTTCTCCTCCAGCTGGTCTCTTATCTCCACTAGTGCAAGATCTTCTTCTTGTAACTTATGAATTTTTGATAGCAAATCTGGATGTAGACTCATATGGGCTAAAGTAATACACCCGTCTTGCTCGTCAATACTAATATTCAGTTTAGAGAATTCCTCTAAAAACTTCCATTCTTGAATCATGCAATTGGCCAATATTACTCTCGGCTTTCGACTGAGGGCATCATCTATAGAATTACCCTTATCGGGATCATACTGTATAGTGAAATCGAAATCTTTGAGATACTCGAGCCCATGCCTTTGCCGCATTTTTAGTTCCTTCTGGGAAAATAGATATTTTTGGCTTTTGTGATCGGAGTACACAATGAATTATTCTCTGTAGAGGTAGTGTTTCAAGATCTTCAAGGCAAAAACCTATGCGGCTAGCTCTAAATCATGAACCGGGTAGTTCTCTTCATGCTTCTTTAGTTGTCGGGAAGAGTATGCAATGACTCTCCCATTTTGCATCAATACACACCGGAGGCCAATACTAGAAGCATCGGTATATACCTCGTACTTCTCTCCTTCAATTGGCAATGATAAGACTAGAGTAGTGGTCAAGAGATCTTTCAAAATTTGGAAACTCTTCTCACAGCCTTCATTCCACTCATAAGGTATTTCCTTACGAGTCAATCGGGTGAGAGAAACATCAATTCTCAAGAAGTCCTTGATGAAACGTCGGTAAGAATCAGCTAGCCCCAAGAAACTTCGAATCTCCGTAGCATTTGTTGGTCGCTCCCAATTCTTCATGGTTTCGACCTTTGATGGGTCCACAGAAATTCCATTCTTCGAGATTATATGGCTCAGGACGGATACTTTCTCAAGCCAGAACTTGCACTTGCTGAATTTGGCATATAATTTGTGCTTCCTCAATATTTGCAATGCCTGCTTGATGTGTTCCTCATGGTCTTCTTCAGACTTTGAATAAATCAAAACATCATCGATAAAGACCACAATGAACTGGTCTAAGTGAGGCCTGAATATGTTGTTCATTAAGTGCATGAAAGCTACAGTGGCATTTGTTAGTCCGAAAGGCATAATAGTGAATTCGTAATGCCCATACCTGCTTCGGAATGCTGTTTTATGGATGTCTTCTTCTTTGATCTTCAATTGGTGATAACCAGATCGAAGATCAATCTTGAAGAAATATTTAGCTCCAGATATTTGGTCGAACAATTCTTCAATCCTCGGCAGTGGGTACTTGTTCTTTATTGTAAGGTGGTTTAACTGTCGATAGTCGATGCAGAGTCTCATTGATTCGTCCTTCTTCTTGACGAATAGCATAGGCGCTCCCCATGGGGAAGTACTTCGCCTGATGAAACCACGGTTCAATAGTTCCATTATTTGTTCCTTCAGCTCCTTTAACTCAGCAGGAGACATTCTATAAGGTGCCTTGGAAATAGGTCTAGCACCAAAAATAAGATCGATGGTGAACGACACCTCCCACTCCGGGGGTAAACCGCATAATTCTTATGGAAAAACGTCAGAAAAATCCCGAACTACATGGATGTCTTCAAGCTTAGACTCCTCCACGTCCGTGGTAGTTACAAATTCAATAAAAGCCGTACATCCTTTGCTTATCAGTTTACTAGCTCGGAGAGCTGATATAAGAGGTGATCTATTCCGAGGGCTATTGTAAACCAGCTCAAAATAATCCACAAAGGTTACCTTGCCGTTTCGGCAATCTACAGTTGCTCGATATGTGGATAACCAATCAGCTCATAGTATAACATCATACCCCTTCATATCTAGACATATCAGGTTGATAGGTAAATTGTTTCCTTTAACCATAACCTTACAATTTGGGTAATGACGTGTGATATTGGATTCATTCCCAAGAGGTGTAGATATTACTAGGTCTAACCACTCAGGTTCCTTAGAGAATGATGCAGCAAATGTCTTGGAAACAAATGAATGAGTTGCTCCAGTATCAAATAAAACTCTAGCAATTTTTGAGCAAATAGTTAGTGTACCTTCCACAATTCCACCTTCTGTTGGTTCCGCCTCTTGATGAGTTTGTAGACGGCCTTGCTTCTTTGCCTGGAACTTCTCCTCTTTGATGGCTTGCTCATTCATCAGTGGGTAATTAGGAATCTGATGTTCTTGGCTTCCAAATCGGGGACAGGCTCCTAGCTTCCTCCAGCGTTCCTCAGTCTTATGGCCGGGTTGATCACAGTATTTGCAAACTTCCTTAGTAGGTATGGGGGCGGTGAAAGGCATGTCATTCTTCTGGAATCTCTTTCCTTTGGAGGGCTCCCCTCCCATGAAGGACCGCTTCATGTTGAATGTTGCTTTGAAATTTCCTGAGCTTGTGACAGGTTCCTTCTTGTTCCTTTGTCGGATCCTCTCTGATAATTCGGTGGCGTCCTCGAGCAACTGTGCACGCCGAACTATCTCCGAGTAGACTTGTATGTCCATCGGTGCAAGTTGTGTAATGTAGTGGGGCCGAAGCCCATTTAGGAACCTTTTAGCCTTCATCTTCTCCGTACACACTAGGTGGAGTGCATACCTGGATAGTCTTGAAAATTGGGCCTCATACTCGACCACTTTCAAGCCTCGTTGTTTTAGTGCGGCAAATTCTGTGGCCTTCTTTTCCTGAATGTGGTCGGAGAAGTACTTGTTGTTGAAATGCTCGACGAATTCATCCCATGTGACATGGTCTCCTGAAAATGTTGCTTCCACGAATTCTCACCAACCTCTAGCGTCCCGCTCCAGTTGGAATATGGCCAGTAGAACCTTCTCCTCATCCATGCATTGCATCACACGGAAAATTCGTTCCATCTCCTTTAGCCAATTTTCTGCATCCTCGGAGTTAGACGAACCCATGAACCTTGGTGGGTTCATGCTACGGAAACCCCTGTGGAGGTCACCGACTCCACGATTAGCACCGCCTTGTGCCACTTGCTGTAGTGCCTGTGCAAGGCCTTGCACGGTGCGCTGCATCTTGCGCCATTGTGCTCTTTCAGCGGCCATGATCCTACAAAAGAGTTTGAGTGTAATAAATATCGGGTTTTATTATGAGGTCAAAAGTCAATATAGAACTTAACCCATGGCTCTACCCATCTCACCGGGTAAGGTATAAACCTATCCTTTGACTTGAGTTTTTTTCTAACCTCTTATTTCCTTTAAATTCCTAGGAAATTGAAATCCTAGGCTCTGATACCACGAAGAATGACACGCCTCGAGCACGGAAGATACCCGGATGCGCGACGCGTCTATATAGATCGTGTCATTCGTGTAAAGTCAGAGCGCGCTTAGTACTCGGTAATTCTATTGCTAACTCAAAGTTTGAACATCATACCATAGTTCAAGATGACAAATTCTACATAACCAAATGACAATATTCTAGAATCATTCATAAGGCTATAAGTTTAATAAGTTCCATCTAACTAGATAATAACTAACCCAAATTAATTCATAATGCAACATATTTTGGCATAATTCAACCCAACTTATTCATAACTGACTGAAATCGTACATATATTACAAGCATTAACAATAACTGGAAAATACACAAGGTAAGACACAAGACTAGCTGACGATACACCAATCGGTGAATCTAGCACTCATCACTCGGTATCATTCTCATCCGGGTGGTAGTCGCTATCCAAATTTCCTGAAAAATGTTAGAATTGCAACTAGATGAGCGAATCACTCAGTAGGATTTTTATCTCAAGCTCTAACAATCTTTAAGTTAATTACAAGTTCATGTGATATAATGATGCATGTTGGATCAAGCAAGAGTATCAAGAAATGTATCACATGAATTTCAATAAGCTGTATCAATAAAGAACTATCAAGTAATTGCCAAGTATTTCCATGAAATCAGTATTCAATCAAGTATTTCAAGAATTTAACATTTTAGCAAGCCCTTCCAAGAAGGGGAAAATCAATATTCAAGCAAGTGATTTCAAGCTCGTGTAATAGCAAGTAGTATGATAGAATTGGCTATTTCATTCATTTCATTCAAGCAAGTAAATTGCCCTTTTCGGGTCAAGCCATTCATGTCAAGCGAGTCAAGCATGTCACGTGAGAGTATGTGGGAATGTCTCAAGTCAAGTCAAGCACGCAAGTACTTCGGTGCAATGTCAAACATCGTGCTCAATAAACTCCCATGGGCATAAGTACCTTCGAGTGCTCCTCCCAGGACCAGACCGGGCTCTATATGCACGGCATTCATGTATACTTTTTGACATTCACTCTCATTTATATATCCAATATAGAATTTCAAGAACCTTACACATTATAGGAATATAAGGTAGATTTTCAGGAATAGAGTTCAAGAACGATATCACATGTAAATGATGATTTATGACTAAGATACATAAATGCATGTCACATTGGCCAATCAGGGTTAAGGAGATGGTCAGAGGTCATTGGGTACGGGCTGGACAGAAGTCCAAAAATTCTAGGTTGCAAGGAAATGGCACCCTTGCAGAGGGTCTCTATTTCTTTAAATAGAGTCTTCTCGGAGAGTTTCAATTTCAATGTTGAAATAGAGTCTTCGCGGAGAGTCTCTATTTTAGTAATTAGAGTCTTCGCAGAGAGTCTCTATTTCAGTGCTGAAATAGAGTCTTTCCGGAGGGTCTCTATTTCTTTAAATAGAGTCTAGCTGGGGAGTCTCTATTTCAGAAGGTTAACAATCTACAGGATAACATGTTTACACGTACTGTAAGCAAGTTCAACAGGCTATGTGATTTGACAGGCTACAGGATTAACATAGCTTAATGACGGCTAGGTAATTAAGTGGTTTGACAGGATATGTAATCGCCAGGCTCTGTAATCAACAAGTTTAATAGCTAATAGGCTTAACAGGGTAAGTAATTAACAGGTTAACAGGTTTAACAGATTTAACAAGCTATCTGGTTTAGTAGGTAACAGATTAACAGGTTTAACAAATTTAACAGGCTAACTGGTTTAGCAGGTAATAGGTTAACAGGTTTAACAGGTTTAACAGGCTAACTGGTTTAGCTAGTTACAGGTTAATAGGTTTAACAGTTGATGGGAATCGACACTGAGCATGTACATTTTCTCTTGCATTTATATCCTTTAGTTTATTTTTATATCCATGGGAAAGCATATGCGCAATTGTAAGGCTTTGTAAGCCAATGCGTCCTTCCCTTGGATTGTGTGGGTTTTTATGCAAATATGTAGTAGGTCTAGCTAGGGGGCCCTCACCCCTTTCCCATTGGTCCATGTCATCCTTGTGGGGCTGGTCAACCATCCTAGGTGGCCATCTAGAAGGTTGGAATGCCAATTGACAACATGGGAGACAAGTGGTTAAAATTTTCCAAGGTAGGCTACCTACCTTTCAACCCCTTTCATATAGTCAAGGGGGCGCCCCATTCCACTTGCATTAATTTATTTTTTGTGTGTTGATCACATTTAATCTAGGCCATCCATCCCCCATCCCTAGATCCAATGGTGGATATTGGATTTGATATGTAACCTATAAAACTTGTATTTTTTCCATTTGGATGAATTAATGAAGAGAAAATTGTTGAAAAGCCAAGGAGCTTCTTGCGCCCCCTACCTCTCCCCTCTGGTTTCTTCCTCCTCAACCCCAATTCTAGAAGAGATCTACCTTCTATCATCTCTTCTCTATCTCCGGTAGTCATCAGTGCCGCCGCCGCCGCCGTTCGTGCCGCCATCGAGCCGCCGCGAAGTCGTCTTCGGTATTCTGTCCATCCAGGATAGGAGCATCTTCCGCGAATTTCTGCTCCCTCCTCCCACCTCCTCTGGAGCTAAAATTTTCAGGAGTGGTTCCCCTCTCGAACCCCTATGTTCATAAAACAATTCAAGTCAAAATTCCTTCTTTTGCTATTTTCCCATTTTCGGTCTTCAGGTCATCCCAGATCTGCCAGGATTCTATCTACAGTGACAGCAACCCTGAGTTTTCCTGATCCAGACCACTTTTTGATTTTTCCAGGAGCTCCCAATTTTATTGAAAGTTTTTTCCACCTTCCTCTATCACCAGGAATTTTCTTGATTTTTTGTTTTCCCTCTACATATTTTCTAAAATTCGTCTAAGTTCCCAAGTCTGTTCTGTCTGCTTCAGTCCAGATCCGACCACAGTCCAGTATAAACTCTCTAGAAAATTGAAACTTCCATATTTTCCATATCTAAAAATATCCCTTGTTTCCTCTCTTGAATATCTAGAACTTTTATGAAGAACCTAACTTCAGATTCGGAGGTCGCCCTATCGATCAACGGCTGATCTCAGGAAAACTACCTGCTATTCTGAGAGTTCAGGTATTGTACAATAGAAACATCAAAATTCAGAAATGTCCAGATCTGAGCAGATCCAATCGATCCCTATGGGCCTACATTGAAGTATTTCGAGTTAGCTTTCCAACGACGTCAGTTTCGTGTCGATCCGACATCGGGGCTGATCGCAGCATCCGTTCTCACCGGAGCGCGCGCCTGAAAACCGAACCGGCAGATCCGTGGCCGGTTATTCCGATCGGTGCCGAACGGAGCCGCCCGGCCACCGGTCGACGTTCCAGCGTGCCGCCATCCTAGGGAGCGCTTCCCTAAGCTTCCCCACTATAGCGGTGCAACCGGGTCCCACACGGCCCCTCCGGCCAACATGCGGGCCCCACGGTCGCGAGTACGTGTGCTACCGAAGAGACGCGAGAAGCCGCCCGTCAACCCGAAATCGGTCCTCCCGGACCCACTTGTGTAGCCCTTTACCACCTTGCATGGAGTGGGCAGTGATTCATTGCTGTAACAATCGTGTATTATTGTTCCGGGAGTACGAGTTTCGGCCGGGTCCGTTTTCCCCATGCTGAGCGCGTGGAGGTATCGTATTCGCTCCTACACTTGGCATTTTGCTTTATTTCATATATGCTTTATATGCCGCTGCTAGAGAGCATGATAGGGTAATTAGCTCGCTTTATATTTATATCACCGCTGCTGCGAGAGAGAGCGTTACCGTCCCGTGACCCGATCCGGGCACAAGAGAGAGCCGACCACCCTAGCTCACTGCCGGTTTCTCAACCGCGCACGTCCGACGCTTCCCTCGCTAAGGGACAATTGCGAGCTCGTCTAGAGTCCGAGGATTACATTCCTAATTCAAGTCGTGTCCGTGGTCTGTCCCACATCAATTTGGTATCAGAGCGAGTTTGAGTCTAGGGTGTCAAAAAAAAGTGTCATTTACGTCTAGCCATTAGTCATTGTCTAAGTCGTGTTTAGGGTCATCATTGTTTTAAAACAAAAAACAAAGTGTGTCTGTGCATTTGCATACCATTTTTTGGTATATCAAAAGGTGTTGTCCGAACGTTAGGCTACACCTATTGGAAAGGCTGCACACTTGCGCGAGTGATCTTCAGATCGATTAACTCCGCCGCGTACCGAGTCTTGGTCGTGTCTAGGTTGGTAGTCGAGTCGGCATTCCACCTTTTCATTACTTAGGGTCGTGTCTAGTGTTTTGTCTAAGTGTCGGCATGGCCATCCACTAGCTTCCCCGTGTCCCATGGATTACCGAACACCCGGATCTTATCCTTGGTATCGATACTATTTATAATGGAAGGACCACCCGAACCACTCCAAGAGGCCCGAAACCCGGGACTTCTACGGCTCCGATAACCAGAGTGATTACCTAGAGTGGGAAGCCATCATGGACGATTACTTCGAGGTGTACAATATGTCCGGGCCCATGCAAGTCGATGTTGCCAAAAGGTGACTTTTTGGTGAAGCCGCCGAAACATGGAGGGACATCAAATATTGAAGGGAGGATAGGAGTCTAAGGCCCATCGAGTCATGGTGGGAGATGAAGAGAGCGCTTAGGAGGGCCTACCTTCCCCGCCCACCTACCTCCAATCGCGGGGGTCATACCACTCGCCCACTCCACCAAAGCAACCCCAATCTTGTGGCCCGCCCAGTCACCTCCAACCAACTGTCCCTTGGCACCTCCATCCACTCCCATCCAAGCACCTCCAGTCAAGTGGAAGCCCCGCTCCTAGTTGGGCCTAGGCCCGCACCCGAGCCGAGAGTAAAGGAGCTAGTCCACCCCAAGGTCCCTACTCCAATCCGCACCTTTGAGGAATTCGAGAAAATGATTTTGGATATGTTGAAAAGGACACGTGCTCCTTCACCACCTGTGAGTGCTCCGTTACCACCCTTACCTTCCGATCCTCATTCGGAACCATCATGCTTGGAGCCACTTCACCACGAGCTACCCGTGTTCCTTACGGGGACGCTACACATAGCTGAGCCGCTTCTTAGTTGGCTCAAAGATGGCTTGATCCCACCTCCATATCCTTCAATGGACCCCACCTTACCTTTAGTGCCCGTCAACTCCTACCATACCACCTTCCGATCTAGTCACCATATCGATACCTTGGATGACCTTGTTATGGGACTAGACACGCAATGGAAGTTGACACATATGTTGGCCCGAGGCTTCGACCAACCCATGAGTCATAGCTTCACCCACCCCGCCTTAGGGTCCATTACCTCTGTATGCACCGTGGGTTGTGTCACCACAGAGGTTCTTCTACTTCTCCCGCTACTGGATGAGCCCGACTTCATGACTTTGCTTCTGAGGGAGGAGTCATATTTCCTATACACGGTCCCATCTACCATGACGGAGGAAGGTGACCACCCGCACCTTCAAGAATTTCATGATTGGGACCATGTCATGTTGGAATCCATCTCACGGGGTTATACCTTCTTCGACCCTTTTGACCCCTTCACTAGTGAATATCCCGAGTCTCCATCTTCACTTCACTTCCTCCGCAGAGTTCACTATCATGCCTTTTCCACTCGGGCCAAGCAACCTCTACATAGCCATAGGTCCGAACCATCATTTGGGGGTAACGGAGATTTTGGTTTCTCCGACTGACCTAAACCCATCTTCGATACACCCACATCCGGCCCTTCCACACCCGGCTTCCCTAGCCCTCTCAAGTCTCCCAAATCCAAAGGGGCGTCCATGCATGACTGGGTCATACTTGGCCATTTAGGTGTTCTCCATGCCACCCATCTCTGGTTACATAACATGCATGCATGGCACACGTTCGAGTGTCCTGGTCCGCCGTCATCCATGTATGGGTCAGACTAACATTAGGTATGTCTAGGGTCATAGTTGAGTCAATGTGCTTTTCTTTGTGTGATTTATTTTGTGTGGTTTGTTTGCATGGTTTGTGTGTCATTTGTTTATCTGCATGTGCCTTGTGCAAGCTCGTCGATGTCAGTCTCTTATGAGTGAGAGGCGAGTGGACTCGCTCGATGAGTATGGGATCAGTTCTACATCTATACCCGGATCAGTCACCTACAGGGACTCAGCGGTGATTCCTAGTGAGTCTTCAAGCCACCTCCTCCCACTTTGAGAGTGCCCCACCCGGAGTGTCCACCTCTAGCCCACAGCAGCTTGTGCATATCGAGTATATATGGAATGACCAGGTGATAGTCACTTGGAGTGGAGCATCCCCGCGTTACTTGGCATGGTGACGGATCCGCCGGAATACTCGAGTAGCCGCACCCCTTACTCGACGGAGTCGAGTTCCTCCCACCCGGGGAGAGTTGATGGGAATCGACGCCGAGCATGTACATTTTATCTTGCATTTATATCCTTCAGTTTATTTTTATATCCATGGGAAAGCATATGCGCAATTGTAAGGCATTGTAAGCCAATGCGTCCTTCCCTTGGATTGTGTGGGTTTTTATGCAAATATGTAGTAGGTCCAGCTAGGGGGCCCTCACCCCTTTCCCATTGCTCCATGTCATCCTTGCGGGGATGGTCAACCATCCTAGGTGGCCATCTAGAAGGTTGGAATGCCAATTGACCACATGGGAGACAAGTGGTTAAAATTTTCCAAGGTAGGCTACCTACCTTTCAACCCCTTTCATATAGTCAAGGGGGCGCCCCATTCCACTTGCATTATTTTATTTTTTGTGTGTTGATCACATTTAATCTAGGCCATCTATTCCTCATCCCTAGATCCAATGGTGGATATTGGATTTGATATATAACCTATAAAACTTGTATTTTTTCCATTTGGATGAATTAATGAAGAGAAAATTGTTGAAAAGCCAAGGAGCTTCTTGCGCCCCCTACCTCTCCCCTCTGGTTTCCTCCTCCTCAACCCCAATTCTAGAGTGGATCTACATTCTATCATCTCTTCTATATCTCCGGTAATCATCGGTGCTGCCACCGCCGCCGTTCGTGCCGCCATCGAGCAGCCACGAAGTCGTCTTCGGTATTCTGTCCATCAAGGATAAGAGCATCTTCCGCGAATTTCTACTCCCACCTCCCACCTCCTCTGGAGCTAAAATTTTCAGGAGTGGTTCCCCTCTCGAACCCCTATCTTCACAAAATAATTCAAGTCAAAATTCCTTCTTTTTCTATTTTCCCATTTTTGGTCTTCAGGTCATCCCAGATCTACCAGGATTCTATCTACAGTGACAGCAACCTTGAGATTTCTAGATCCGGATGACTTTTTGATTTTCCCAAGAGCTCCCAATTTTATTGGAAGTTCTGTCCACCTTCCTCTATCACCACGCATTTTTTTGATTTTTTTTTTGCCCTCTACATATTTTCTAAAATTCGTCTAATTTCCCAAGTCTGTTCTATCTGCTTCAGTCCAGATCCGACCACAGTCCAGTATAAACTCTCTAGAAAATTGAAACTTCCATAGTTTCCATATCTTAAAATATCCCTTGTTTCCTCTCTTGAATATCTACAACTTTTATGAAGAACCTAACTTCAGATTCGGAGGTCGACCTATCGGTCAACGGTTGTTCTCAGGAAAACTACCTACTATTCTGAGAGTTCGGGTACTGTACAATAGAAACTTCAAAATTCAGCAAAGTCTATATCCGGGCAGATCCAGTTGATCCCTCTGGGCCAAGATTGAAGTATTTCGAGTTAGCTTACCAACGGCGCCAGTTTCGTGTCGATCCGACATCGGGGCTGATCACAACGTCCATTCTCGCCAGAGCGCGCGCCTGAAAATAGAACCGGCAGATCCGTGGCCGGTTATTCCGACCGGTGCCGAACGGAGCCGCCCGGCCTTCGGTCGACATTCCAACGTGCCGCCATCCCAGGGAGTGCTTCCCTAAGCTTCCCCACTACAGCAGTGCCACCGGGTCCCACACGGCCCCTCCGGCCAGCACGCGGGCCCCACGGTCGCGAGTACGTGTGCTGCCGAAGAGAAGCGAGAAGCCGCCCGTCAACCCAAAATCGGTCCTCCCGGACCCACTTGTGTAGCCCTTTACCTCCCTGCGTGGAGTGGGCAATGATTCATTGCTGTAACAATCGTGTATTTTGTTCCGGGAGTACGAGTTTCGGCCGGGTCCGTCTTCCCCACGCCGAGCGCATGGAGGTATCGTATTCGCTCCTACACTTGGCATTTTGCTCTATTTCATATATGCTTTATATGCCGCTGCTAGAGAGCATGATAGGGTAATTAGCTCGCTTTATATTTATATCACCGCTGCTGTGAGAGAGAGCGTTACCGTCCCGTGACCCGATCCGGGCACAAGAGAGAGCCGACCACCCTAGCTCACTGCCGGTTTCTCAACTGCGCACGTCCGACGCTTCCCTCGGTAAGGGACAATTGCGAGCTCGTCTAGAGTCCGAGGATCGCATTCCTAGTTCGAGTCGTGTCCGTGGTCCGTCTCGCATCAACAGTCTAACTAGTTTAACAGGTAACTGGTTTATTAGGCTAATCACCAGTGTTTAACGGGCTTAAACAGGACCAACAATGTAAAATTAACATACAAGGAATTGGCGCCCTAGATTGGGGCGCACCAGTGGAAATTGGCGGCCCAGATAGGGGCGCCCTATTGGAAGTGGCGCCCTGGTCAGGGGCGCCCTTCCTAGGGTGCTACTGCTAGCCTCATTTCACTATTCATCTTGCAAATTTTTACTAAATCCGGAAATGAAGACATGGTTGGATTAAGAAAAGTCTCAGGATTTCAAAACTATGCTTCTTACTGAAATATTAGGGTCTAAGGTCATAGATTTTGATTTTTAAACATCAGATCATTTTCATAATTTCTGGGAACATTACTGATCATTGAATTGGCACCCTTGAGGCAGCCATTACTTCTGAATGGGCGCCCTCCTAGGGGGGCGCCCCATTCGATATATATATATATATATATTAAAGTGGCACCCCTAACTAGGGCGCCCTTCAGGAAATTGCGCCCCAGTCAGGGGAGCCCCATTCTATGGGCTGTTATGAGTCGCGAATAACCGTGCAAACACTATTCATTTTTAAGACTTTCAGTAAATCATGATTTAAGGACATGGTGAAATAGGGAAAAATCTGAGGTTTCCAGAACCATACTCATGCAGGAGTTTCATGAATTGGTTATAAAGATTTAAATGTCTGAACTTGGTGGCTACTAATTACGTGATTTCACTGTTCACGAATTACAGCATGTTCACAGAATCATGAAGTAAAGCATAGATAGACATGGAAAAGTTACAGGACTGTAAGATCAAGCTCATGCAATAATTTCTAACTTTAATTTCATAGATAACAATTTTTTAACATGGTTCAATTTACAAGAAGTCAGGACAGGTTACTAGTAATGACAAGTATACTAAACACATGGGGTACTTTGGCGGAGAATCTACTTACACAAGAGTCAATGTTCCAGATAGGCATAGCCTAACCTTCCCACTGAGTCTTTTGATATACCCCTGACTCAATTAACCAGAATGTAGCTACGACAGGTTTAACTAGCATGCATGTTAACCTAAATTAACTACCAGTTTAGCCAGATCTTGAGAACACCTACCTGTTTGAAGTAAACACGTAGAAGGATGAAGTGATAATTAAGAACCAAGCCCCTCCTGCAAGGTACCTGTAGCAAGAAGAAGCATGTTGGAAGAAGATTCTCTCTTCAGGTACGTTCTGTAAGGTTGCAGGTGGAGATGTAATAGACTTAGGCAATCACCTTCTAACCTTAGAAGTTTGGGTATAATTATAGGAAGGGAAAAACATAAGGGTCCATGGGAATTAAAAAGAAGCAATTAATGCTTCAATCCATTAGATCCGTTGTCGGGAAAAAAAGTTTCGCTGCCAGCACAAATAGGTTGTTTATGTTTACTTCTGGAAGAATGATATAATGGCATTCGGTTTGGCAGGTTGCTGGCATGGAAATGGCGACTGTTTAAGTTGTCTTGGTTTAGGGAAATAACGCCCATGCAGATGGTCGTGATTTCTTTTATGCCTTACATACATATATATATATATATATATATATATATATATATATATATATATATTATAATGCCCAAAAGAAATAGCGCCCAGGTAAGGGGCGGTATTCATCATGCCCAATGTTACTGTTCCCAGCCATGCTGGGTACATTCCCTGTTCAGTGCCATGCTGGGTATTAAAATGTGTTATTTTACCTTTATATATATATTTGGTTGGTAAAAGAGGTTTATATATATACTATGGGTTTAAAACTGTGGGTTATGGCACTGTGGGTTGAGGAAATCACGACCTTATAAAGAGTCACAACTTTAAGGTGAATAGTTCTTGAGAAAATAGCGACCTTATATGTAGTCATTATTTCAAGTGAACAGTAACAGGTGAATAGTAAGTGAATAGTCCATATGAAATAGCGCCCTTATATGGAGTCGTTATTTCATGTGAATAGTATTTGTAAATAGTAAGTGAATAGTAAGTGAATAGTATTTTTGAAATAGTAAATTGAATAGTATAAGCCCCATTACGTAAAGGGTGGCATATTTATACAATGGCCCTTATGGGGTATTCTAATTTCTTGTTCAACCTTCCTTTAGAGTTATCTTCTTATAGAGTTATCTAAAGTTTTTGTTTATTTGGAAAAATATTATTAGAAAATTCTTTTTTCTACCATTTTTTTATACGGGGTGCTACAAGGTAGTAATAGATTGCCGAAGCGACAAGGTAACCTTTAAGGAATTCCTGGAACTTGTCTACACTAGTCCTAAGAGTCGAAACAAATCACCCCTTATTTTGGCCCTCCGAGCTAGTAAGCTCTTCATAAAAGGATGTGTGGCTTTCATAGCAGTTGTGTCTACCACAGAAGTTAAGGAGACCAAGATAGAAGACATCCGAGTGGTTCGGGAGTTTCCTGATGTGTTTTCGAAAGATTTACCTGGATTACCCCCACAAAGAGAAGTGGCCTTCACCCTCGACCTTGTCCATAATGCTGGCCTAGTTTTTAAGGCACCTTATAGAATGTTTCCTGCCGAGGTCAAGGAATTGAAGGAACAATTGATGGAGCTCTTGAAGAAAGGATTCATCAGGCCAAGTACTTCCCCGTGGGGAGCGCCCATACTATTTGTAAAGAAGAAGGATGGATCGATGAGACTCTGAATTGACTATCGACAGTTGAACCATCTTACCATCAAGAACAAGTATCCACTGCCGTGGATGGATGAATTATTTGATCAGATATCTGGAGCCAAGTATTTCCCAAAAATTGATCTCAGGTCAGGATATCACCAATTAAGGATCAAGGATAAGGATATTCACAAGACGACATTTCAGAGCAGGTATGGGCATTGCGAATTTACTGTTATGTCTTTTGGAATAAAAAATGCCCCAGCAGCCTTTATGCAGTTGATGAACAGCATATTCAGGCATCATCTAGATCAATTTTGTAGCACCCTGAATAAAAATAATAGAGAAACTAATTTTTTTTCTCTAAATAAATAATCCTAATGGAAGGCTAATTACAAAGAAATATACCTTACTAGGGCCCCTATATTAATATACATCAATTAAAGTTTGTCATATAAACAAAACGTATAAGGGTTTTCCTTTTCCAAACACAAGAGAAAAGGGCGCCCCTAACCAACGCGCCATTTACCTAAACAAAGCCCCTATGCAAGGGCGCTAATTCCCTAGACCACAGGGCCATTGAGCAAACAACTATATACATATAGATATAGATATATATATATATCTTAAAGACCCCACCAACCAACCAATCATATATATATATATATATATATATATATATATATATATATATATATACATCTTCAACACACCTAAACACCCAACATCAGACGGCACGATGACACAAAACCCAGTAAGAAATAGCGCCCTTGACTAGGGCCCTATTCTCAATAGGGCGCCCCTATCCCAGGCGCCATTTTCCATCCCCTTACATATAAAAAAAAAAGAAGCCAGAGGATATAACGCCCCAAGCCTGGGCACTATTTCCTAAATAGAGTCACAAGCCTAGGTGCCATTTCAATCAGGGACAGGCTGTCCACCTGTCCTTCTGTGAGGGCTTTAAGGACAATAATAGATTCCTTCCGCTGGCAAGGGACCCTGGAGGGAAGAAACACAGCAAGGTTTTCAGATCTAGTTTCCAATGGACCCTAATGATTTATTCCCTATAAACAACTCCTTCCATCCAACGTAGATGACCCTTACTGTAATCTTGCCGCAAAAAAGAAGGTTGTATGTGGCTTTTCTCGTCTCCACTTGTAGAAGAGAGATCTCATTTCTTCTCTTCACGTGCAGGAGACGGGAAGGTAGCTTCATCCTACGTACCACGTCCTGCTGCTGAGAGTCTGGCTACGGAGAACGTGGAGGGCTAGGATTCTTATTCTATTCTACTATTATACCTCGTTAACCGCACCAACAGGTAGGTGTTCTCAAGATCTGGCCTAACCGTAGCTAACAGGGTAACATACATATCATGCATGATTAGTTTAATCCATTCCTGTATAGCCTGTTTTACATGCCTTACGTCATATGTATAACCTGTTTTACATAACCTGTTTAGCCGTCACACTATTTTACATGCCTTACGTCAGACATATAACATGTTCTACATAACATGTTTAGCCTATCACATTGTTTTTACCTGCTTTACGTCAGATATATAACCCATTTTATATAACATGTTTAGCATGGCACACTATTTTACGGATATCAAACATATGTATAGCCTGTATGTTTTACGTCACAGATATCAAATATATTTATAGCCTGTTTTACATAATTTACGTAACAGATAATAGCCTGGCTTACATATTTTAGTTCAGAATTATGTTTTAAGGTAAACAGCGACCATCACCTGGTCGTTAATTCATTACATATTTAATAATCACCCATACTAGAAAAGTAATACTATGGAACCAAATCATAAAAATTCTGCATGAGTATGATTCTGTGATCCCGATAATTTTCTCTGTCTATCCATGTCCTTAGATCCGAATTCCTGAACCTTGAATATGGTGAATAGTGTTTTGTGTCTCAAAGACATCACCAGAGAAGGGCGCCCTAGCCCAGGGCACCATTTCCTTGAATGGTGACACCTCAGAGGGCGCCATTTCTTCCTTATATATAAAAAAAGTTCTAGAATAGGGCGCCCCTGCCCATAGGCGCCATTCAGTTAAAACATGGCACCTATGGGGGTGCCAATTCCCCTGACAGGGCCACGTATATATATATATATATATATATATATATATATATATATATATATATATATATATATATATACATAAAGGAGATAGAAGGGCGCCCTTGTTCAGGGCGCCATTTAAAGAAATAGCGACATTCTGTGGTGTCTTCATTTAAATGAAGACACTGCAAAAGGGCGTTATTTACGACCCTTTAAAGAAACGAAGACTCCCCGCAGAGTCTTCATTTTAAATGAAGACACTGCGGAGAGGCACAATTTCTTTAGGCCATTGAAAGAAATGAAGACTCTCTGCACAGTCTTCATTTAAATGAAGACACTGCAGAGGGGTGCCATTTATAGCCATGTACAAAATTGAACTGTAGAATTGAAGACTGTCTGCAGAGTCCTCATTTAAATGAAGACTCTGCAGGGGCGTGCTAAATTGCTATATAATGGCAGCCCCAAGGGTGCCATTTTCTTCAAGACCTGATTCTCGGAGTTTTATATGTCAGACAGTCAATCAAAATGGTGGCAGCCCTTAGGGCGCCATTTCTTGATATAATGGCAGCTAGGCAGGCGCCATTTCGATCCTGATTACACGCCAATTTAGCAATATGTGGCACCCTCCGAGGTGCCAATCTCACCCAGATTTTTGATATATCATACATTGGTTGCGATTTACTCGTGGTTAGTCCTTACATGATAAATGACCTTGAACTCCATTCCAATGAAAATCTACCTTATATGTATCCTACAATAGTCAAACCCTTGGAATTCTATATTGGCTATAAAATGAGAGTGGATGTCTAAAAATATACATGACTCGTACATTGGTTGTGATTTACTCGTGGTTAGTCCTTACATGATAAATGACCTTGACCTCCATTCCAATGAAAATCTACCTTATATGTATCCTACAATGGTCAAATCCTTGGAATTCTATATTGGCTATAAAATGAGAGTGGATGTCTAAAAATATACATGACTCAATGCTATGTATATGGGACACGGTCTGGTCCTGGGAGGAGCGCCCGGAGCTACTTGTGCCCATGGGAGTTTATTGACCACGGTGTTTAAGCATTGCACTGAAGTACTTGCTTGCTTGACTGTAGACATTCCCGCTCACTCTCCCGTGACACGACTTGCTTGACTTGACTTGACTTGTGGCCCGTAGAAGGGCAAAATACTTACTTGAATGAAATAGCCAATTCCATTACACGTACTCGATATTACATGTGCTTGATATTACTTGATCTTGCTCAAACATGAATTCTTACTGTTCTTGGAAATTGTCATCACTTGCTAGTGCCTTATTAATACTTGAAATCAATGCGATACTCCTTCTATATAATTCTTGATATCTTGCTCGTCTTTTTATCCAGTTCCTATTTTTCTCGCTTACCTAACATGCATAGCTAGCATTGCACATAACATGTAATTTACTTAAAGACTGCTTGAACTTAAGATGTAATTCCTACTGAGCGATTTGCTCATGCAGTTGCTTCGTAAAATTTTTCAGATAATTTGGATAGCGATCATCACCTGGATGGGAATGAGACCGAGTGAAAAGTGCTAGAGTCACCGGTCGACTACTGCCAGCTAGTCATGTGTTTTCCTTTGAGTCCTTTGCCTTGTATTTCTAGCTATGTAAGTCTAGTTGATTAAACCCACCAAGGCTTGTATCCTAGTTGTTGTTTTTGAAAAAAAAATGTACGTCGTGGACTAGAGTTATCGTCAATGGATTAGTTGAATAATTGTCATCTTGGACATTTGGTATCATTTTTTTTTCAAAATTTAGAATTTTGCGCACTCTACCTTTTGGTCAAGAAAAAATATAATGCTCTGATCGATTGGTTCTATATAAAGTTGCCGTGCCTCCGGGTATCTTCCGCGCTCGGGGCATGACAACTTTTCGTGGTATCAGAGCCTAGGTTTTCTATTCCCTAGGAAAAACACAAGTCCAAGGATAGGTTTACATCTTCTACCCTGTGAGATGGGTAGAGCCATGGGTTAAGTTTTATAAAGACACCGTAATCTATAATTAAAACCCGATATTTAGTATCTTTAAATTTCCTTGTAGGATCATTACCGCTGAAAGAGCACAATGACGCGAGATACAGCGCACCGTGCAAGGCCTTACGCAGGCGCTACAGCAAGTGGCGCAAGGCAGTGCTCACCGTGGAGCTGGTGACCTTCATAAGGGTTTCCACAACATGAACCCACCAAGGTTCACGTGCTCAACTGACCCCGAAGATGCCGAGAACTGGTCAAAAGAAATTGAAATGATTTTTCGTGTGATGCAATGAACGGACGAGGAAAAGGTTCTACTATCCATATTCCAACTGGAGCGGGACGCTCGATGTTGGTGGGATTCTGTGGAAGCAACATTGCCCGATGACCATGTCGCATGGGATGAATTTGTTGAGCATTTCAACAACAAGTACTTCTCCGACCACATCCAGGAAAAGAAGACCGCAGAATTTGTCGCACTAAAACAACGGACTTTGCAAGTGGCCGAGTATGAGGCCCAATTTTCAAGACTGGCCAGGTATGCATCCCTCTTGGTGTGTACGGAAAAGATGAAGGCTAGAAGATTCCTCAACGAGCTTCGTCTCCATTATATTACACAACATGCACCGATGGACATCCAAGTCTATTCGGAAATGGTTCGGCGTGCACAGTTGCTCGAGGACGCCACCGAATTATCGGAGAGAATCCGAGGAAGGGACAAGAAGGAACCTGTCACAAGCTCGGGAAATTTTAAAGCCTCATTCAACAAGAAACGGTCTTACAACGGAGGGAAATTCTCCAAAGGAAAGAGATTCCAGTAGAATGACAAGCCAATCTCCACCATCACACCTTCCAAGAAAGTTTGTAAGTATTGTGACAAAGCTAGTCATAGGACCAAGGAATGTTGGAGGAAGCTAGGAGCCTGTCTCCAATGTGGAAGCCGAGAGCACCGAATCCTTAATTGCCCATTGATGAATGAGCAAGCTACTAAAGATGAGAAGCATCCGACAAAGAAACAACGGCGTTTACAAGCTCTCCACAAGACGGAGCCAATTGAAGGCGAAATCGTGGAAGGTACACTAACTATTTGCTCTAAGACTGTTAAAGTTTTATTTGATACCGGAGCAACTCATTCATTTATTTCAAAGAAATTTGCTGTTGAATATTCTAAAGAGCCCGAATGCTTAGATTTAGTCATATCTACACCTCTCGGGAACAAGTCCGATATCATGCATCACTACCCAAATTTTGAGGTTATGGTTAAAGGAAACAATCTACCTGTCGACCTGATATGCCTTGGTATGAAGGGGTATGATGTCATACTAGGTGCTGACTGGTTATACATGTATCAAGCAACTTTAGATTGCCGCAATGGGAAGATAACTTTCGTGGATTACCCCCTGCTAGTTTACACTAGCCCTCGGAATAAATCCCCTATTATCTCAGCTCTCCGAGCTAGCAAACTTATAAGTAAAGTATGTGTGGCTTTCATTGCATTTGTGACTTCAATGGAAGTCGAGGAGACTAAACTTGAAGGCATCAATGTAGTTCGGGATTTTCCCGATGTTTTTCCAGAAGAATTGCCCGACTTACCTCTAGAGCGGGAAGTGTCATTCATAATTGACCACGCTCCTAGTGCTGGTCCTATTTCTAAGGCACCTTATAGAATGTCCCCCGCTGAGCTCAAAGAGCAGCTGATGGAGTTATTGAATAAGGATTTCATCAGGCCAAGTACTTCCCCATGGGGAGCACCCGTGCTATTCGTCAAAAAGAAGGACGGATCGATGAGACTATGCATTGATTATCGACAGCTAAATCACCTTACCATCAATAACAAGTACCCGCTGCCGAGAATTGATGAGCTGTTCGATCAATTATCTGGAGCTAAATACTTATCAAAAATTGATCTTTGTTCTGGTTACCACCAACTGAAGATCAAATAAGAAGACATTCATAAAATTACATTCCGAAGCAGGTATGGGCATTACGAATATACTATTATGCCTTTTGGACTAACAAATGCCCCTGCAGCTTTCGTGCAATTAATGAGCAACATATTCAGGCCTCACTTAGACCAATTTATTGTGGTCTTTATTGATGATATTCTTATCTATTCAAAGACTGAAGAAGATCATGAAGTACATCTTGAGAAGGCATTACAAATATTGAGGGAAGATAAATTATATGCCAAATTTAGATAATGCAAGTTCTGGCTAGAGGAAGTATCCTTCATGGGCCATGTGATCTCGAAGGACGGAATTTCTGTTGACCCTGCAAAGGTCGAAGCTGTGAAGAATTGGGAATGACCAATGAGTGCAATGGACATTCGAAGTTTCTTGGGTCTAGCTGGTTACTACTGGCGTTTCATCAAGGACTTCTCCAAGATTGTTGTTCCTCTCACCAGATTGACTCGCAAGGTAGTGCCCTATGCGTGGAATGAAGACTGTGAGAAGAGTTTCCAAGCTTTGAAGGATCTCTTGACCACTGCTCCAGTCTTATCATTACCAATTGAAGGAGAAAAATATGAGGTTTATACCGATGCTTCCGATATTGGCCTCGGGTGTGTATTGATGCAAAATGAAAGAGTCATTGTATACTCTTCCCGACAACTGAAGAAGCATGAAGAGAACTACCCGGTGCATGACTTAGAGAGAACCGCGATGGTGTTTGCCTTGAAGATCTAGAGACACTATCTCTACGGAGTACAATTCACTGTATACTCCGATCACAAGAGCCTCAAGTATTTATTCTCCCAAAAGAAGGTAAATATGCGGCAAAGGCGTTGGCTCGAATATCTCAAGGATTTCAACTTCACTATACAATACCATCCTGGTAAGGGTAACTCCGTAGCTGATGCCCTTAGTCAGACGTCGAGAGCAATATTGGCCAACTACATGATTCAAGAATGGAAACTGATGGAGGAATTCTCTAAACTCAATATTAGCACTGACAAGCAAAATGAGTATATCACTCTATCCCACATGAGTCTACATTCGGATTTGCTATCCGAAATCAAGAAGCTACAAGAAGAGGATCCCGCACTAGTAGAAATAAAGCACAAGCTAGATGAGAGACTTGATTTCAAGCTGGCACCAGATGGAAGACTATTATTCCATGAACGGACATGTGTACCCGACTGTCCCGAGTTAAAAAAGAAGGTTCTTAAAGAAGCTCATCGATCGAGGTACACGATCCACCCTAGAGCTACTTAGATGTACCAAGACTTGAAAAGAACTTTTTGGTGGCCTAATATGAAAAGGGAGGTAACAGAATTCATGTCTCGCTGCCAGACATTCCAACAAGTGAAGGCGGAACATCAGAAACCTATCAAAAAATTGCATCCTCTAGATATTCCCAAGTGGAAGTGGGAAGACATCGGCATGGATTTTATCATGGGCTTGTCCAAGTCTAGGGGCGCACATGATGGAATTTTGGTAATCATCGACCGCCTAACTAAATCGGCTCATTTCTTACCTATCAAGAGCCGATGGTCTGTTGATATCCTTGCTGCTTTATATATCAAAGAGATGATCAGATTACATGGAGTCCCTGTGTCGATCGTATCTGACCGAGACCCACGCTTTACCTCTCAATTCTGGAAGAGTCTACAACACTCTCTGGGGACAAAACTCAACTTTAGCACTGCTTTCCATCCCCAAAATGATGAACAGGCCGAAAGGACAAATCAATTTGTTTAGGATATGTTAAGGGAATGTATTATAGACTTCGACAGAAGCTGGCATGACCACTTACCCCTAGCCGAGTTTCCATATAACAGCAGCTATCAAGCTAGTATCCAAATGGCACCTTTCGAGACACTTTATGGCGGAAGTTGTCGATCTCCAATATGCTGGGATGAAGTCGGTGAAAAACAAATTCTAGGCCCAGATATGGTAAGAGATTCAACTAAGAAGATACACCTCATTCGAGAAAGGCTAAAGATAGCATAGTCCAGGCAGAAGTCATATGCTGACAATAGAAGGAGAGATCTGAAATTTCAAGTTGGAGACCATATTTTTCTTAAGGTGTCTCCTGGCCGAGGTATTAGAAGATTCGGTGTTAAGGGCAAACTTACACCGACGTTTATTGCTCCATTCGAAGTATTGGAAAGAGTGGGCAAAGTGGATTACAACATTTCTTTGCCTCCACAACTATCAGAAGTGCACGATGTATTCCATATTTCTATGCTGAAGAAGTATGTGCACGATCCTTCCCATGTCATTGACTACACTGATTTAGTGATACAAAAGGACCTGACCTACGAGCAAAATCTGATGAAGATCCTCGACTGAGAAGTTCGAGTTTTGAGGAACAAGACGATCCTTGTGATGAAAATCCAGTGGAATCGATGCTTAGAACAAGAAGCCATGTGGGAACCCGAGGAGTCCATGAAAAGGAGATTTTCGGAACTATTCTAGTTTGTAAGTACTCTGCACCCTCCATATTTCCATATATGCAATTGAATTTGGGGACCTAATTCTTTTAAGTGGGGGAGGGTGTAGCACCCTGAATTTAAATAATAGAGGAATTAATTATTTTCTATATATAAATAATCCTAATGGAAGGCTAAATACAAAAAAATATACCTTACTAGGGCCCCTATATAAATATACATCAATTAAAGTTCATTATATAAAGAAAACGTATAAGGGTTTTCCTTTTCCAAACACAAGAGAAAAGGGCGCCCCTAACCAGGCCGCCATTTACCTAAACAAAGCCCCTGTGCAAGGGCGCTAATTCTCTAGACCACAGGGCCACCGAGCAAACAACTGTATATATATAGATATAGATATATATATCTCTTAAAGACCCCACTAACCAACCAATCATATATATATATATATATATATATATATATATATATATATATCTTAAACACACCTAAACACCCAACATCAGACGGCACGGCAACATAGAACCCAGTAAGAAATAGCGCCCTTGACTAGGGCGCTATTCTCAATAGGGCTCCCCTATCCCAGGCGCCATTTTCCATCCCCTTAAATATATATAAAAAAGAAGCCAGAGGATATAATGCCTCAAGCTTGGGCACTATTTCCTAAATAGAGTCACAGGCCTGGGCGCCATTTCAATCAGGGACAGGCTATCCTCCTGTCCTTCTGTGAGGGCTTTAAGGACAATAATAGATTCCTTCTGTTGGCAAGGGACCCTGGAGGGAAGAAACACAACAAGGTTTTCAGATCTGGTTTCCAATAGACCCTAATGACTTATTCCCTATAAACAACTTCCTCCATCCAACATAGATGGCCCTTACAGTCATCCTGCCGTAGAAGAGAAGGTTGTCTGTGGCTTTTCTCGTCCCCACCTGTAGAAGAGAGATCTCATTTCTTCTCTTCACGTGCAGGAGACGGGAAGATAGCTTCATCCTACGTTCCACGTCCTGTTGCTTAGAGCCTGGCTGTGAAGAACGTGAAGGGCTAGAATTCTGATTCTATTCTACTATTATACCTCATTACCCACACCAATAGGTAGGTGTTCTCAAGATCTGGCCTAACCGTAGGTAATAGGGTAACATACATATCATGCATGATTAGTATAATCCATTCTTGTATAGCCTATTTTACATGCCTTACGTCAGATGTATAACCTGTTTAGCCGTCACACTATTTTACATGCCTTACGTCAGACATATAACATGTTCTACATAACCTGTTTAGCCTATCACACTATTACCTACTTTACGTCAGATATATAACCCATTTTATATAACATGTTTAGCCTGGCACACTATTTTACAGATATCAAACATATGTATAGCCTGTATGTTTTACGTCACAGATAATAGCCTGGCTTACATATTTTAGTTCAGAATTATGTTTTAAGGTAAATAGCGACCATCACCTGGTCGTTAATTCATTGCATATTTAATAATCACCCATACTAGAAAATTAATATCTATGGAACCAAACCATAAAAATTCTGCATGAGTATGATTCTGTGATCCGGATAATTTTTTTTATCTATCCATGTCCTTAGATCTGGATTCTTGAACCTTTAATATGGTGAACAATGTTTTGTGTCTCAAAAACATCACCAGAGAAGGGCGCGCTAGCCCAGGGCGCCATTTCCCTGAACGGTAACCCCTCAGAGGGCGCCGTTTCTTCCTTATATATATAAAAAAGTTCTGGAATAGTGCACCCCTGCCCACAGGCGCCATTCAGTTAAAACATGGCACCTGTGGGGGCGCCAATTACCATAACAAGGCCATGTATATATAAAAAAAAGGAGACAGAAGGGCGCCCCTGTTCGAGGCGCCATTTAAAGAAATAGCTACATCCTCCGTTGTCTTCATTTAAATGAAGACACTACAGCAGGGCGCTATTTACGACCCTTTAAAGATATGAAGACTCCCCGCAGAGTCTTCATTTAAATGAAGACACTGCGGAGAGGCGCTATTTCTTTAGGCCATTGAAAGAAATGAAGACTCTCTGCAGAGTCTTCATTTAAATGAAGACACTGTAGAGGGGCGCCATTTACTGCCATGTACAAAATTGAACTGTAGAATTGAAGACTCTATGCAGAGTCTTCATTTAAATGAAGACTCTGCAGGGGGGGTGCTAATTTGCTATATAATGGCAGCCCCAGGGGCGCCATTTTCTTCAAGCCCTGATTCTCGGAGTTTTATACGTTAGACAGTCAATCAAAATGGTGGTAACCCTTAGGGCGCCATTTCCTTATATAATTGCTGCCAGGCAGGCGCCATTTCGATCCTGATTACACGCCAATTCAGCAATATGTGGCACCCTCCGAGCTGCCAATCTCACCCAGATTTCCAATATATTGTACGTTGCTTGCGATTTACTCGTGGTTAGTCCTTACATGATAAATGACCATGAACTCCATTCCAATGAAAATCTACCTTATATGTCAATCTAGTTTATTAAACCTACTAAGGATTGTATCCTAGTAGTTGCATTTGAAAAAAAAATGTACATCATGGACTAGAGTTATCGTCAATGGATTTGTTGGATAATTGTCATCTTGGACATTTGGTAACATTTTTTTTGAAAACATAGAATTTTGCACACTCTACCTTTTCGTCAAGAAAAAATATAATGCTCTGATCGATTGGTTCTGTATAAGGTTGCTGTGCCTCCGGGTATCTTCCGCGCTCGGGGCGTGACAAATTCATAGTGGTCTTTATTGATGATATATTAATATATTCAAAGACCGAATAAGAACATGAAGAGCATTTGAGGATTTCATTGCAAATATCAAGGAAGAATCAACTCTATGCCAAGCTTAGCAAATGTGACTTCTGGCTCGAGGAGGTATCTTTCTTAAGGCATGTGATTTAAAAAGAGGGGATTTCTGTTGATCCGTCGAAAGTCGAGGTTGTGAAGAATTAGGAAAGACCTAGAAATGCAACCGAAATCCGAAGCTTCTTAGGTCTAGCTAGCTATTACAGGCGATTCATCAAGAACTTCTCCAAGATCGCTGTTCCTCTTACTAGGCTAACCCGCAAGGAGATTTCTTATAAGTGGAACGAATATTGTAAGAAAAGTTTTCAAGCCTTGAAGGATCATCTGACAACTGCCCCCGTTTTGGCATTACCAACTGAAGGAGAGAAGTTCGAGGTATATACCGATGCATCTGGCATTGGCCTCAGATGTGTGTTAATGCAGCAAGGGAGAGTTATTGCTTATTCTTCCGACAACTAAAGAAGCATGAGGAGAACTACCCGATGCACGTCCTAGAGTTGGCCGCGGTAGTGTTTGCTTTAAAGATCTGGAGACACTATCTCTATTGAGAATAATTCTTCGTGTACTCTGATCATAAGAGTCTCAAATACTTATTTTCACAAAAAGAATTGAATATGAGACAAAGGCGTTGGCTAGAGTATCTCAAGGACTTAGACTTCAGTATACAATATCACCCTGGAAAGGGTAATCCTGTAGCTGATGCCCTTAGTCGGAAGCCGAGAGCGTTATTGGCCAACTGCATGATCCAAGAGTGGAAGATGCTGGAACAATTTTCCAAGCTAAATATAAGCACGGATAAGGAAAGAGGGTGTATTACTCTATCACACATGATGATACAACCGGATCTACTCTCCGAGATCAAGGAGCTTCAAGATAATGAGCCAATGCTGGTTGAAATGAAAGGCAATTTAGAAGAGCAACCTGATTTCAAGCTAGCGTCATATGGAAGATTATTGTCCCGAGAAAGGACTTGTGTACCGGATTGTCCAGAATTGAAGAAGAAAATTTTAGAAGAAGGTCACCGATCAAGGTACACGATTCATCCTAGATCTACCAAGATGTACCAAGACTTGAAACGGACCTTTTGGTGGCCCAACATGAAAAGGGAGGTAGCAGACTTTGTTTCTCGCTGTCTCACGTGCCAACAAGTCAAGGCGGAACACCAAAAACCTGCTGGTAAATTACATCCTCTAGACATTCCCAAGTGGAAGTGGGAGGATATCGGTATGGACTTCATCATGGGTTTGTCTAAATCCAAAGGTGGACATGACGGAATATAGGTTGTTATAGATTGATTGACCAAGTATGCACACTTCATGCCTATAAAGAGCCGATGATCAGTTGATGTTCTAGCTGCCTTGTACATCAAAGAAGTTGTCAGACTGTATGGAGTTCCTGTTTCGATAGTGTCTGACCAAGACATGCGCTTCACTTCTCATTTTTGGAAGGGTCTACAACATTCCTTGGGAACGTGACTTAACTTTAGTACTGCTTTTCATCCTCAAACGGATGGTCAGACCGAGAGAATGAATCAAGTCGTAGAAGACATGCTAAGAGCCTGCATTATTGATTTTGGTGGAAGCTGATATGATCGCTTGTCTTTGGTCGAGTTTGCATATAACAACAGTTGCCAGGCAAGTATTCAAATGGCGCCCTTCGAGGTGTTATACGGAAGGAGTTACCGCTCACCATTATGTTGGGACGAAGTTGGAGAAAACCAACTTCTAACCCAGACATGGTGAGGGATACCACTGAAAATATTCAACTCATTAGAGAAAGACTCAAGATGGCTCACTCTAGACAAAAGACATACGCCGATACTAGAAGAAGAGACTTAGAGTTCCATGTGGGAGATCACATCGTTCTTAAGGTTTCCCTGGGTCGAGGGATCCAAAGATTTGGTGTTAAGGGTAAGCTTACACCAAGATATATCGGTCCATTTGAGGTGCTAGAAAGAGTTGGCGAGGTTGCCTACCAGATTACCTTACCACCGCAACTATTAGAAGTACATAATGTGTTCCATATATCTATGTTGAAGAAATATGTTCATGACCCATCACACGTCATAGATCATGACAACCTGGTGATACAAAAGGATCTCGCATAATGAACAAAACTTTTGAAGATCCTTGATCACGAGGTTCGTGTGCTGAGGAACAAAACTATTCCCATGGTAAAGGTACAATGGAGCAAGTGCTCAGAACAAGAAGCCACATGGGAGACCAAAGAAGCTATTATGAAAAGGTTCCCCGACTTATTTCAAAATTGTAAGCGTTCTTCACCCTCCATGTCTATATGCAATTGAATTTGGGGACCAAATTCTTTTAAGTGGGGGAGGGTGTAGCACCCCGGATAAATTATAGGAATAAAAATTTCTTAAATAAATTAAACATATTAAATTTCTCTATATGTATAAGACAAGAGCCCAAATCATATAAAATATAAAAGCCCAACTTACAAACATCACTTATGGCCCTCAACCTTTACACATTAAAAATGCCTTAAATTCATATGGGCCTTAATAATAATAAAAGGCCCATGGCCATCCCACGTTTAAGGAAGAATGGGATATATGCACATATATACATATGATATGGGTTAATTTCAAGAGCCCAAAGCGTTACCACGTTCGAACCGTGCATGAACCTTAGTGTTTCTCATCTTAAAACGGGTTGGCGGCTACGTTCATGGCAGGGAATTAGATTAGCAGGTGGAGAGGGGAAGTCTAACCGCCCATATAGAGAGGCCAAACGAGGTCCCACCCGACCCAACGTGGCTCAACTCCTTGAAATGGTAGCCCCCGGGCCCACTAAAGATAAACCTAATAACTCACTCGGAACAAGCACTTCCTAGGCAGCCTTCGGGTTAGGAAGTCCTAGCATCAGTTCGATCGGGAAAGCTCCATCGGAGCCCCGTATTCTCTGCCCAGACCACGCACTCATCGATCGGGAAGACATCTCCTGAGCCAGTGCCTCATGCTCAGGCCAACTGATAGAAGCTTATCTGTACGGCCGTTACGTGTCCCTTAAAAGCTCAGAGCTCAAGGGGATAGGGGAGATCAGGAGTCCGCGTGCTATAAAGAGCCCGCAAGGAGGACATAAGCCCCCCCAAAAAACTTCAGCTTACTGGGATCATTCACTCAATGAGCCATTATTTAAACTTGAAGAACCCTCCTATGAGAAGGTAAGTCAATAACCCTAAGAAGGAACCACTTCATCTTTTGGTGGAGAGGGATCTAGCGCTCCCATCTTCCTCCTAACTCCTCCCTTCGCACCAATGCTCTACTACAGTCACTGACTTAAGCATCGGAGGGTCTTCCCCGAGGATTCATCCCTGGGCACCTCTGACTTGTTTCCCTTGTTGCAGTTCATACTTCAAGGATACGTGGTTATCTTCCTCCCTGCTCAGGAGTAGCGCGAGATCGCCTCTCTTCATCTAGCACTGTCTGTGGGAAATGAACAAAGAGCCATCACGGTGTGAAGGAGTTCTGGCAGGAAGACTGTCGATGACAAGGGAAAAGCCCCGGCAACAGAAGAAGGTGCACCTTCCCTCCCCATGGAGAATTCCCCGTCAGACAACCACGCCAATGAGATACCTCCGTCGGTGGCGGGGGAACAGCTTCCCGGCGGGAGTACCGGCACCCTCCAAACCCTCAACGTAAAATTGGACATCTTCGTGGATCTCATGAGGGCCCAGGAGGCCAGGGAGGAGAAGTCGCATCTCCCCCGGAAGAGCCCTGCCCTCGGAGACGCCTCCTAGTAAACCGCTGGAGGCCATTTTACCCTCCGGGGGCGGCAGCTCATCCGCAACCTATCAGGAGGACCATCGCATGCCCCTTCCCCAGAGCAGGAAGCCGCCTCTACCCCGAGGAGGGAGAAGTCCAGAGCACACCGACAGTTCTCAGAGACTGAGGTCCCTGAGGAGTGCCGGGACAGCATGCATGTGCACCCCCCTAGCCCTTCGAGCCAGCGACAACCGGAACTATCCCTTCGGCTGCGAGACTTTGAGAAGCATTTTGCAGAGCAAGAGCGGGCCCTCTGCACCTTGCAAAAGACCTCTCCTGTGGAGGATGAGGAGCGATCTCCATTCTTCGACTATATCCTGAAGGCCGAGATATCCCCCAGGATCTCACTTCTGACCTTCAAGTCGTATGACGGCCAGGGAGACCCGGCCGATCATTACGACAGCTTCGACGCCCTGATGACTTTGCCTGGGGCGTTAGACGTGATCATGTGCCGAGCATTCGTGACCACTTTGGTCCTGGGTGTTCAGGCATGGTTCAGGGCCCTCGCCCCCGGCAGCATTCACAACATCAAGTAGTTCGGGCGAGTGTTCGAGGAAAGCTTCACCGGTAGCGGTCCACCCCGATCAGTACCGGGATTATTGGCCCTCAAGCAGGAACAGGGGGAAAAGTTGCGGGCTTATATCAAACGATTTAAATCGGAAAAGCCCTGTGCATCCCCCGCCTGGATGTTACCTCGGCCATCACCGCATTGACCGGGGGTACCCATGACGAGAACCTACGGTGTGAGCTAGTACTTCATCCTCCCACCTCCCTCGCCGAGCTAGTGACCCTGGCACTGTGCCACGTAGAGTGCGAGGAAGTCCTCAGCGCCTGCCGAGGCACGACAGGCTCGAGTCGGGAGGGGGACAAGAAGCGACCGTCTGAGCAAGGGACGATCCATGGAAAAAGGCGGAACTAGGATGGAGACTGCAAAGAGCCGTCCCGAAAGTATGAGTGGTATACCCCCCTTACCGCTCCCGTCTACAAAATTTACGAAGACATCAAAGGCTCGGGTCTCCTCCACCAGCCTGAGCCTATGAAGACCAAGCACCGCAATCCCCGCAAGCATTGCCTATTCCACAGCGATCACAGGCATCACACTAGCGATTGCCATCAACTTCAAGATGAGATCAAGCGATTGTCCGCCAGGGACACCTATCCCGATACGTGGCTGGGCAGAAAGAAGACCGAGACGCCCCCGAAGCATTCGACAATGCCCCCCTCGGAGTCCACATCAATGTCATCACGGGCGGCAGGGCATCAGGCGGAGATAACAGCCGAGGAAGAAAGCATCACGCCGAGCGGGTGAGCTGAGCCTCTGTAGAGCACTCTACGGCCCCGCAGGCGAGCGAATCGCAGGTCCTGGTATTCTCCGACCAGTACCTAGAAGGGTTAACCACCCCGCATGTCGACGCTCTCATTGTATCGGCTACAATAAACCATTGTAACATAGATAGGATCTTAGTTGACAATGGTAGTTCCCCTGATGTATTATCCTATGAATGTTTCTTCAAGATGGGAGAGAATCCATCTAAACTCCGCTCGATCCGAACCCCCCTCTGTGGGTTCAACAGCCAGGCAACTTATCCCGAGGGAGCCCTGAGTCTGCCAGTTACTATCGACACCCCGTCCAAAACCGTTACGGTTATAGTGGACTTCATCATGATTAAGGGGATGACTGCATATAACGCCATCTTCGTCCAAGGTATCCTCAGCCGAATGAAAGCAGTGCCCTCTACCTTTCACCAAAAAATGAAGTTCCCTACCAAGTATGGCCTGGGGGAGGTCCGGGGTAACCAGGCATTGGCTAGACGGTGCTATATAATATCGGTTGAAGCCACTAGGTCGGAAGGGAAAAATAAAGGAGTAAAGGGAGCCAAGAAGGGACCATCAACATCTGAGCCCGGCGGCGAGTTGCTAACACTCTTCCTCAACGGTGACCCGACTCTAGGAGTCAAGATCGGAGCCTATCTGCCAATTGAAGAACAAGAAAAATATAAAGATTTCCTTGCCCAGTACATCCAAGTCTTTGCATGGTCAGATGAGCACCTTCCCGGGATCCCGGGAGATGTGGTGACACACAAGCTCAACCTCGACCCAACGATGAAGCTTGTCCAGCAACGCAGGAGAAAGCACGCCCCGGAGAAGCAAGCGGTCATCAAAGAGCAAGTCATCAAGGGATAGGAGACTGGCCTCTTTTGTCTGGTCATGTACCCTACATGGCTCGCCAACATCGTCCTAGTACCGAAGGCTTCGGGGAAATGGCGAATGTGCGTGGACTTCACTGACCTCAACCAGGCTACCACGAAAGATTGCTACCCGCTACCGAGCATCGATCAACTAGTCGATTCAACCTCTGGCAACGAGTTGCTCAGCTTCCTGGATGCCTACTCCGGTTACCATCAGATCAGGATGGACCTGGAGGACATCGAGAAGACCGCCTTCGTCACTGACTTCAGCGTACACTGCTACACCCAAATGCTGTTCGGGTTGAAGAACGCTGGAGAAACATATCAGAGACTGATCAACCACATCTTCGAGGGACAGCTTGGTCGGAACGTCGAGTCCTATATTGATGACATGCTCGTCAAAACTCTGAAGACCGAAGACCATCTTTCCGACTTAGCCGAGACCTTCTACACCCTCCAAAGGTGCAACATGAAACTCAACCCTACTCAATGCCCCTTCGGAGTCAGATCCGGAAAGTTCCTAGGCTTCCTGGTAACTCAGCGTGGGATCGAGGCCAACCCTGAAAAGGTTCAGGCCATCCTGAACATGCGGACGCCCACCTGCATCAAGGACATTCAACGCCTTACGAGGCGCATTGCTGCGCTCAACCGCTTCCTGTCCCGGGCGGTCGAACGATGCCTACGAATTATTGAGGGGACCAAAAATGGCATCTGCTACATTCACCTGGGATGCGAAATGTCAGAAGGCATTCACCGAAATCAAGTAATTCTTGGCCTTGCCCCCGGTGCTATCCAAGCCAACCCCAGGCGAAGCTCTACACCTTTATCTCTCGAGAACCCCTTCCACAGTGAGCTCGGTCCTAGTCAGGAACGACACAGGGATCGAGAGACCGGTTTACTATACCAGCAAGGTGCTTAATGAGGCTGAAAGAAGGTACCCCACAAACGAGAAACTCGTGCTAGCGTTGGTTACCTCAGCGAAGCGCCTCCGACCCTCCTTTCAAGGGCACTCCATCGTCGTATTGACCGGCGAACCCCTGAAGAACATTCTCTTTCACCCTAAATCCTCGGGATGCCTCCTCAAATGGACCATCATGCTCGGGGCCTACGACATCTCGTATCGCCCCCGCTCGGCCATCAAGGGACAGGCCCTCGCGGACTTCATCGCCGAAAGCACCGTCCCGATTGAGGAAGCACTTCCACCCGTGCACGGTCCCACCTGGGACCTGTTCGTCGACGGGTCCTCCAACTCGGCTGGAAGCGGTGTCGGTATCCTTCTCAAGTCCCCCGAAGGAGCGGAGCTAGGTACGCCTTGAAATTCAACTTCCAGGCATCCAACAATACCTCCGAGTACGAAGCCCTTATCTCATGGGCCAGGATGGCTCGACGATTGGGAGCCGAGCGAGTCAGGATCCACACCGACTCCCAACTGGTCGCTATTCAGGTTAACGGTGATTACGAAGCTCGAGAAGGACAAATGATCAAGTACCTCCAGGTGGTCAAGAGGATGGCCCAACTCTTTGAGAGCTTTGAGGTAGTCCAGATAGCCCGAAAGGAAAATTTTCGAGCGGATGCCCTCTCTCGCCTGGCCTCCTCCCTCAACCCCGAAGGTACATGATCGGTCTTCCTCGAAGCGCTCGAGCGACCGAGCATCGAATCTAAGCTTATGACCATTGACCCAGCACACCCGAGCGACTGGCGGATCCCCTATATATCCTGGCTTCGGGATTCTTAAGAGCCCCCTGATCCTCGGGAGGCTCAAAAACTCAAGTACCAAGCTCGGATTTCGTCATACTGGATGATGACTTGTATCATAGATTTTTCTCCGGTCCCCTCCTCAAGTGCATAAGCGCCGACGAAGCCAGCCGAGCGGTTCAAGAAGTACACGAAGGAATTTGTGGCGGGCACCAAGGAGGAAGATCGCTCGCTAGGATCTTGCTTCGGCAGGGTTACTGGTGGCCCACTCTCCAGCGCGACTGCACGACCTATATGGAGAAGTGCGACCGACGTCAGCGCTTTGACCATCTGATCCACCAGCCCACCACGGAGCTCATCACCCTTTCCGAGCCATACCCCTTCGCTCAGTGGGGAATAGATATTCTCGGGCCGTTTCTCACGGCTCAAGCTCAGAAGAAGTTCATCATCATCGCTATCGACTACTTCACCAAATGGATCAAAGCCGAGGCCACCACTAGGATCGTCGAGTCAGTCGTATGGAGTTGTGTTTGGAAGTCGATCATTTGTCGCTACGGTGTCCCCCGAGTGATAGTGAGCGATAATGGTCGGCAATTTGATTCTCATTAATTCAGAGATAAATGTGCCGACCTAAATATTCGCAACCACTTCAGTTCGGTAGCCCACCCTCAGGCCAACGGACTGGTCGAGAATGCCAACAAAACTATCTTAAAAGCCATCAAAACCAGGCTCGGCAAGGCCAAGGGAAGCTGGCTCGAGAAACTACCGAGCATACAATGGTCGCACCGAACTACTCCGAGAACGACCACCGGTGAAACACCTTTTTAGCAGGTGTATGGCACGGAAGTCGTGGTTCCGTTGGAGGTCGGCAATCCCTCTCTCCGAGTCGTCTACTTCAAACCCGAGGTGAACGAGCAGAAACAACTAGTGTAGGCCCGGTTAGGAGGCAATTGAGCGGGGGGTGAATTGATTGCCCACCTTTTTCCACAAATTATAACGCAACCCAAACAAACCGCAGATATGTAGAATTAATGTAAAGCAGAGACTTGATTAAAACGAAGGAAATTAAATCAAGCAAGCTCTCACAACTCCCCAGCGCACAGATATGCTCACTCGGACAACTATATTTGGACGGACAGTTGAGTACACCCGCGTCTCACCGTCTCACACTCGTATAGTGAACGAAAAATTAGATAACAACCAACACCAATCAAGCAAACCATAGCACAGTATTTTTAGGTTGTTCAGACGCACCAAGTGTCGTCCTACGTCCACCCCTCTCACCTCGAGAGACTTTCACTATAAACGCTGCTCGACGGCAGCAACCACATACACACGGGCTCGACGGCCCACACATGTGGGTTCTCGCACGACGACGAGACAACCCACACACACTTGGAGCAAGCTCCGAAAATATCAAGATATGAAGAATAGAATAGAAAGATACAAGCCCAGTTCAGAGAGTAGCAATCTAAACACAAGATGATAAACACTATGAATCTTCCCCACAAATCCTTAATATGCTAGGAATATAAAGAGGGTAACACTCAGAACAAAGGAACTGAGGTTGGATGAAGCCGGTGTGAAAGATGTAGGTGCCCGAAGCTTCGGATGTAGAGGATGCCGATCGCGACCTCCAACTCTAGGCTTGGGCTCGATGGAAGATGATCCTAGCACAGCTCTCCTTCACCTCCAGTAGATGGAAACCCTTCTTCTTCTGCAAAACAAAGGAAACTCACGTTAGAAGCTCAAGGGATTGCGTCGATCGAATGAAGGGGGTGGTGATATATACAAGGGGGATTTAACCCCCAAAAGACTTGAAATCCCTTCTCAAGCCCCCTTTAACATCACATACATGGTGCAAGGGTTGCCCTAAGGCTATTAGGGTCAAAAGCCAAGACATTTGAATCCTCCTTAAAAGGTTTCGAAACAGATCCGGAAAACCTGTAAGAACGTTCAGAAAAAGTGTCGACTCATGGAGTCGACTCTTTTTCCTGAATGTTCTGCCAGAACATATATAAAAATAAAATCGAGACACGAGTGTCGACCCATGGGGTCGACACTTTTTACGAAGTGTTTTGGCCTGTGAAAAGAACATAACATTCGTGATAAAAAGTGTCGACTCACGAGGTCGACACTTTTTCACGAACATTCTGTTTTCACATAAATGATCATACTTACTTGAAAGTGTCAACCTCTGGGGTCGACACTTTTTCCCGTGAGTTATGCCTTTGCAAAATAGCAGAACCCTGTTGAAAGTGTCGACCCCATAGGTCGACACTTTCTGCAAGCGTCCTATCTTTCAGCGAAAGGCAGAAACTCCACAAATAAGTGTCGACCCCTGAGGTTGATAGTTTTACTGACAGCAGTAAAACTTCAGTAAATGCAATTGAAACCTCTGTAAATCATAAACATGTATCACAATTGATCAATAGAGTTCATACAACTCATATTTACATGATTAAGCATGAATTTCACCCAGATCTTTCCATTCACACTAAGATCCAAAAAAGTCATGTGTTCATACCTTGGCCTTGAGAGTTTGAATGAAAAATTTCACAAATCACCTGCATTTAATTTGGCATTTAACTTCCACATCTCAATTTAACAATTAAAACTATCTCAATCACCACATACTGAATAACACATTCAAAGTATTCGCACAATTTCTGAAAAATCAATTGACTTCCATTCACTTGACTTATGTCCAGCATTTGAGTTCAATCAACAATTGCTCACTCAACATTCAACATTCAATTAAGTTGATCCAAATCAAACTTTATCAAATTTGAGCACTTTGCTTGGTATTGACAAATCAATCATCCAAGTCTAAATTTCATCAACCTCATCTTCCATCAAATATGTATATCAATGAAGATCAATCAAGCAAGTTTTCATTCATCAAACCTGTATTCATGCAAATTCATTGAACCCGAAATCATGACATTTCATTCAGAATCTTCGTCAAAACAGTCCAGGGCACAACAATCTCTACATTTTTGATGAAGATAAAACTATTTATAGAACTATGATATTTGCATGAAGGACGACAAAACAATCATTTTCTCATGTACGCCAGATGCATGACTTCTAGTCAGGAATTCATAACTTGTTGATCAACATGTAAAGATCAACTCACCGTTTTTGCCAATAACATAATCAATCAACAACAAAGCAAGTCATGAATTTTCATTCAATCCAATGCAACAACAATGCAAAATTCAAATTATTTCTCCCCCTTTTTGTCAGAGTCAAATAGGGGATTATTAAAGCTGAAAAGGATGAAAGTTAAGCCTTAATATGCACAGTTAACTCAATGAGATGCATATGAAACGCAAGAAATAAGTAGTTAAGCACATATGCACTCAGTATACCATAAAATAGCAAACATGTTCTATATGAACGGGTTAAGAAATATGATGTAGACCGATAACATGAATTTCATGTGCAATAGTAAAAGGGTAGTGCTTACAAGAAGTGGTACTGCAAGACTCATGAAATATGACTGATTCAAGGTGTACATCCATACAATCACTCCCTAGGTAAATATGTGAAATATGAGCAATGAAATCTAGATAGCATGGATTTTCAGATCTTCTAAAGAACACAAGTAGGAACTTTTCCTACCTACACTTTCATACAACGTGCTCAACTTTTGGTAGCTTCGCACAACCCCAAGATTATTTTGCCTTTTTAAATGACACGATGACTAACCTTTTGACACGAGTCTGCCTTTTGTTTCAGGGGCACTTGCCGGTTGCTCGGTATCGTCACTTATGATTATGTGAATAGGACACTTTTCAATGCGAGTTTGCTCCTTTATCTCAGGGGGGATTCCTGATTTACTTGATGTCAGATCACACTTATTGACTATTTTTGACGGGGCTGATAGCTTTTTCCTCACAAGTCACGTGATTTCCATGTAGAGGTTCCAGAGTCCTAAAATGTGCTAAGTGGAATAAGTGAAATCCTTATTAGTTAGATTCATTAACTCACATGTGCAAATGGTGTGAGAGATTGCGTAGAATGTAAGAGATGAATTAGTCTATTCATGGTGATGTCTCCCCCTAAGTGTATGCACCGTTATAACAAAAACCCCCCCTTAACATGTGCTATGTTAAAACATGTCCTAGTCAAAGTATTTTATTTAGCAAAGGGCATAAGGTCATAGAAGTTATCAACTAAAAGGTGTGTAATCTATATACACTCAAGCATTTCAAAATGATGTTTTCAAGCAATTTGATTACCGGTACGTGGCGGAGTACTTAGGTCTGAAGACCTCACCCACACATAATGAAAGTTTCCAGGTGGACATAATCCATCTTTCCACTGACACTATTTTATATACCGGTTAATCATGGCATTCATGCACACATTGATGAAGTGTATGCATTTATGTACATGCGGATGCAAAAGGATAACAGCATGTATGAGAACCAAATTGTTATTTCTTGAAATATGCACAAAAGGCAGAGTTTGAAAAGTAAAGGCAATGAAAACTTTCTATGTGCAAAGCATAAGGCAATATGAACAGCTTCTTTATGAAAAGGATGAAAAGAGTGTATGTACAATTTAGCTCAAGAGATCTAAGTATCTAACCTGCACACTCCTAATTCTCTTCTCAGAAAATAGAATTATTCATAATTCAAAGGTTTTGTAAATATATCAGCAAGTTGGTGTTTTGTATCAACAAAAATAAGTTCAAAATCACCTTTATTCATATGATCTCGTATAAAGTGGTGTCTAACCTCTATGTGCTTAGTGCGGGAATGTTGGACAAGATTTTTGGACAAGTTAATTACAGAAGTGTTGTCACACATTATGAGAGTTTTTCTCAAACAAAAACTAAAATCAAGCAATTGATGTTAGATCCAAAGCACTTGAGCCGCACAACTATCGGCAGTCACATATTCGGCTTCGGCAGTTGATAAAGCCACACAATGCTGTTTCTTTGAGGCCCATGAAACCCTGCAGCCTCCAAGAAACTGACAGTGACCACTTGTGCTTTTTCGATCCATTTTACAACCAGCATAATCAGAATCAGTGAAAGCATGTAAATTAAATGAATTATTTCAAGGATACCACAAACCAAGGTCAAGAGTTCCATTCAAATACCTGAAGATCCTTTTCACAGCCGCTAAATGGGAGTCCCTGGGACAAGATTGGTATCTTGCACAGAGACAAACACTAAAGTGTATATTAGGCCTACTAGCAGTCAAACAATGCAAGGATCCTATCATACCCCTAAAGAGTTTTTGATCAATTTTGTTACCTTTTTCTTCTTCCATTTTCTGTGAGGTGGACATTGGGGTTGCAAAGGGCTTGGCAGTCTCAAGTTGAAATTTCTTCATAATTTCTTGTGTGTACTTCTTCTGGTTGATGAAGATTCCATCATCCATTTGTTTTATTTGTAAACCCAATAAGAAGTTGAGCTCTCCCATCAAGCTCATCTCGAACTCCCCCTGCATAAGTTGGGCAAATTCATCATTCATTTTTGAATTTGGGGCTCCAAAAATTATATCATCTACATAAACTAGAACAGTTAAGGAATGATTATCACAAGTTTTTGGAAACAATGTTTGATCTATGTTACCTCGTTTGAATCCATTTTCTATGAGAAATGAACTTAATCTATCATACCATGCCCGAGGAGCCTATTTTAAACCGTATCGTGCCTTATCCAATTTGAATATGTGGTCCGAAAATCTTTCATCTTCAAAGCCCGGTGGTTGCTCCACGTACACTTCTTCCTTGATCACTCCGTTGAGGAAGGCACTCTTCATGTCCTTTTGAAATAGTTTAATATTCCTGTGACAAGCATAAGCAAGTAAAATTCTAACTGCTTTTAATCTAGACACAGGTGCAAATGATTCATCAAAATCAATGCCAAATTCTTCAGAGTAGCCCTTGGCTACTAATCTTGCCTTATTCCTTACAACCACCTCATCTTCACTAAGTTTGTTTAAAAAAACCCACTTAGTTCCAATGATAGGATGGTCTTCAGGTTGGGGCACAAGGAACCACACCCGATTCCTTTGGAATTGGTGTAGCTCTTCTTGAATGGCGAGAACCCAAGAATTATCATTCAAAGCATCATCTAATGATTTAGGCTCAATGCTAGAAAGTAAAGCTAGATTATCGTGAATTTCTACTTCCATCATTGAAGCCTGAGTTTGAATTCCTTCATTTACATCGCCGATCACGTTCTCCAATGGATGGTCCCTGTGCATGGTCCATTGGTGTGGAAGGTTCGGATGTTGCTCTTGTTCCGCTTCTTCTTCTTCTTGATTCGCTGTCTCACCTTGTTTGCTCGACTCTCCCTTTTCAATTTAACCCTCACCTGTAATAAGAAAATGATCATCATTTGATTTCCTCATTGTGTATTCATCAACAACTACATGTGGACTTTCCTCGACAATAAGTGTTCTAGTGTTATAGACACGGTAAGCTCTAGATGTTAGAGCATACCCGAGGAAGATCCCTTTATCACTTTTTGCTTCAGATTTTTCTAGATTATCTTTTCCATTGTTCAAAATATAACAAATTGAACCAAATGGCTTGAAATGAGATATGTTGGGTTTCTTACCTTTGTAAAGCTCGTATGGAGTTTTCTTAAGGATTGGTCTTACCATTGCTCTATTTATGATGTAGCAAGCGGTGTTCACCGCCTCTGCCCATAAGTACCATGGAAGACCATTCTCGGCAAGTATGGTACGCGCCATCTCCACGAGCGTCCTGTTTTTCCTTTCAAACACGCCGTTTTGTTGAGGGGTTCTTGGTGAAGAGAACTGATGCTCGTACCCCTGCTTCCTACAAAAAGCATCAAACTTATGATTTTCAAACTCCTTTCCGTGGTCACTTTGAATTTTCTGAATTGTATATCCTTTTTCATTCTGAACGTTTGTGCAAAAATCAATAAACTCATTACAAGCATCACTTTTATTAGCAAGATATAAAACCCATGCATATCGCGAGAAATCTTCGACAATCACAAAGCCATAAAGCTTCCCCCCAAGACTGCGAGTCCTGGTGGGACCAAATAAGTCTAGATGCAACAATTGAAGGGGTTTTTCTGTTGAAACAATGTTTTTGCATTTAAAGGATGTGGTGGTTTGTTTTCCTATATTACATGCTTCACAAATCTTTGACGTTTCAAAGTTTAATTAAGGAAGTCCTCTAACTAAATCATGACGGTTCAACTTCCTAATTATAATAAAGCTGGCATGCCCAAGACGGCGATGCCACAACCAAACATCTTTACTTCTATTAGCAACTAAACACAGTTTCTTAGGTGCAAGCTCATCAAAATCAACTTGATAGGTGTTCTTACATCTTACACCTATGAACTTAATTTTTTGTGTGTTAGCATCAATGATTGTGCAGTGTGAAGATTCAAAAATCACTTTGTGGCCCTTGTCACAAAGTTAACTTACACTAAGCAAATTATGATGAAGACTTCTAACAAGCGAAACATCTTCAATGCAATGGTTAAGGTCCTTACCAATTCTCCCAATTCCTATGATCTTCCCCTTGTCCTGTCCTCCGAAAATTACCGTCCCGTCATTCTTCTCAGCAAGGTCTGCAAAGAGGTGTTTATTTCCAGTCATGTGCCTGGAGCATCCGCTGTCCAGGTACCATTTATTTTCTCCCGCCTTCATGCAGACCTGCACCAATTACCAACCATGCTCATTTTGATTTGGGTACCCAATTAAGCTTGGGTCCCTTCATGATAGCATTCCCAAGTGACTCATAGTATCTACTAAAAAACAATTCATCATCATATTGCATGAGTTGGCATATATACATGTCATGCCCGATTTTCTCACAATAAAAACATGTGGGTCTTCTCCTACCAAAATTTCTTATTTTATTTACATTTCTAAAAGTTGAGGGGAGTTTGGAATTAACAGTTTGCTTTTCGAAGTGTGTGTGAACATTCTCCTTGGTGAAATGAATTCTTCACAACATAATGAGCATGATTCTTGTTGCTATGTATTACACTTTGATTCTTTTCAACTTGTTTTCCTTTCTCTCTCACTACCTTTCCATTTCCATTTTTCAATTTTTCAATTTTAATAACAAAGCTCTCATTCTTCACTTTCAAGTTTTCTTTCTCTTTTTCACATTCACTCATTTGAACATGCAACTTTTCAAGTTCTTTGTTTAAGAGGTCATGCTTTTCTTAGATTTCATCTTTCAGCTTAAATGCATTTTTCTTTTCAATATGTAAGCATGTTATTTCCTCTTTAAACAAAGCTAGCATGGTTTCCAAAGCATCATTACCATTTTTCAGACTTTTGATTTGTATTTCAAGCAAATTACATTTTCCACATGAATCAGATGAGTGTACAATTTCATGAATCTTTTTCTTTAAAGTCATGTTTTCATTTTTCATTCTTCTATACTTCTCATCTAATTCTTCATAAGCAAGTTCCCACTGTTCATTTGAAATGGCCTCAGTGTCAGAAATTACCTGTTCGCTGTCACTGTTGGCCATCAAACACACATTGTCTTCACTAGTTCTTCAATATCCTGATCCTCATCATCAGTCGTGGGATCATCCTCATCCTCGTCGCTCAATGTCGCCTTCATGTCCTTCGGCTTCTTACCCTTGCTGACCTTTCCTTTCTTTTTTTGGAGCTCGAGGCATTCTCCTCACATGTGCCCCGCTTTCTTGCATTCATAGCAAATGATTTCGGCGGCCTTGGATGGTTCATTTCTTTGTCTTGGCAGCCTCTTCCCTTTCCTGAACTTTTGATGCGGGACGGACCACGGACTCGACTCCAATTAGGAATGCAACCCTCGGACTCTAAACAAGCTCGCGATAGTCCCTTTTCGAGGGAAGCGTCGGACGTGCGCGGTTGAGAAACCGGCAAGAGCTAGGGTGGTCAATTCTCTCTTATGCCCGGGTCGGGTCACGGACGGTCTCGCTCTCTCTCTCAGCAGCGGTGAATATCAATATATAGTGAGCAAGATTAACCTAACATGCTCTCTAGCAGCGGCATAAACAAGCATATATGAAATAAAGCAAAGTACCAAGCAAGGAGCGAATACGATACCTCCACGCTCTCGGCGTGGGGAAGACGATCTCGGCCGAATTCAGTAACTCCCGGTGACAACAATGAGTTAGATTACAGCAATGAAATATCGCCCACTCCACGCAGGGAGGTAAAGGGCTACACAAGTGGGCCCGGGAGGACCGATCTCGGGTTGACGGGATACACTTGATCACCCCGTCGACACGGTTCGGACGGCGTATGCTGCTAGTTGTGGGGCCCACGCGCTGGTCGGTGGGGCCGTGTGGGACGGGGGTGGCACCACTGTGGTGGGGACGCCTGGGGAAGCACTTCCTGGGATGGCGGCGCGCTGGTTCGCCGGCCGGAGGCCGGGCGGCTCCGATCGGCACCGGTCAGAAAGAGTGCCCACGGATCTGCTGCTTATATTTTCAGGCGCGCGCTCCGGTGAGATCGGTAGCTGCGATCAATCCTGATGTCAGATCGAAGCACATGAGATACCGTTGGAAATCTCTTTCGATGTCCTTCAATCTAGGACCAGAGAGATGAACTGGATCCTCACGGATCTGGCCTTTGTTGATTTTTGAAGTTGCTGTTGGACAGTGCCTGAAATCTTAGGGTAGCAGAAAAGTTTCCTGAGAACTGCCTTTGACCGCATGGTAGACCTCACATTGATACCTCGAGATCTTCATGAAAGTTGTAGAGGGGAGAGAGAGGAAAATGGCAATAGTTTTTGTGAAAGGTTTTGTTGAGATTTAGGTGGGGAAAAGTATTTTAGACTGGCGGGTGGTCGGATCTGGACGGCAGGGGACTGATCAGATCTTGGGAAGAAGATGGAATTTCTAAAAATAGATGGAGGCCTTCAATTTTTTCACGAAAATTTGGGGATGGAGGGAATGGTGGAATGAACCTACAGTAAAATTGGGAGCTGCAAACAAAATCAAAAAATGTACCAAGAAGGTGAAACTCAGGGTGGCTGTGACTGGATCTGAACAAAAGGCAAAATTGGTGGGTGGAGATGCACGAAAATGGAAAATTATAAAAATAGACTATAATTTTTTTTTAATTTTTATGGAGGGTTATGATGAACCCTAGAACGTACCCTGAAAATATCAGCTTCAGAAGAAGAGAGAAGTGGGAGATAAAATTCTTGGAGTGGCCTTCTGTCCAACAAGACAGAACCTAGACAGAACTTCTGACGATGGCTCGTGGTGGCTCGATGGCGGCACAAACGATGGCGGCGGCGGCACAGAATGAAATTAGATGTGGAGGGGCTAAGATAGAAGGGTCACAACCCTGAAATACAGAGGAGGGAGATGGAATTCCATAGGGGAGAGGGAGAGGGGCGCACCAGCTCCACGAGCTCCAAGAAATTCAAACAATTACTTCTCATCAATTCTAACAAAATGCGAAAATACAAGGATTTATACAAAATGTAAAAAGACTCAAAACGACCTCAGATCTAGATCTGAAAGGGGTATTAAGGGGATGGAAGAAATTATTTCTCCCATGTGGTCAAAACATATTAAACAAATTCTAATCAAACTATATAATTCCATTCAAACTTCACCTAAATTTCACCTACCTAGCCTAATAAGGCCAAAGAAGAGGGTGCCCCCTTCATGTGCTTCTCTTGGGCCTAGGCTGGTCCAAGGCCAACCAACTCAAGTCCAATAACCCATGTCTAGCCTTGGTCCTTCCAAACCTTGGTGGTCCATGAGAGGGGAAAAGCCCACTTGGGCCTTTAAGTGAGTTAAAGACCAATATGAACCCAATATGAACTAACCCCTTAATTGACTCTTCTAAATGTTGTAGATCCTAATTAGAAATCCACTTTAATATAAAAAGCAATAGATATGGTGAAAGCAATAAAATAGCACGAGGTGCTAATGTGGAGAGTGTGTGATCGCCAGAGACACGAGGGTCTCAAAGAGGAGATTGATATGGGGAGATGATCGCAAAATACCTCAAAAGATGCGGGGGATGTGAGTGCTCCTTTCTCTTCAAATCGGCCGGCCGATGAAGAGAGTTCTTCAATTAATTACCCTTGCAAAAAGAGACACAAACACCAACAAAGATATGGATTAGAAACATGGTGAGTGTAGCATCAAATCCATATATATAGATGAGCATGAAAATATGTGCAAGACACACCTTGTGGGTGTTGGCCCTTAAACCCCTTATGCAAAAAGGGTGGGAAATATATGATATGATGATATGAATATGTAAAATAAAGAGTAAAAAGAGTGCAAGAGATGCACTGTGGGGAGATCTCAATACGATGGTTGAGAAAAATCAATATAACAATGAAACATGATGCATGCATGAATTAATGAAAATACAAGATGATGAAAAGGAGATGAGATAAAAAAAATCTTGTTTATGGTTGGTGCTCCTTGGCTTGAATGCTCAATGGGGAGAAAGCTTCAAAAGAGATGAAGAGGTTGATGTTGAAAGTCCTCCTCCTTAGCCCAAAAAGCCCCTTCGGTTCCTGTAAAAAGAAGAAAAAAAAACAAAAAAAGAAAACAGAAGAAAAACAACTGAAGAAGAAGAAGGGGAAAGAAGAATGAGAAGAAGACAGAAGAAAGAAGAAAAACTGGGAAGAAGAAGAAGACGGAAGAAGAAGAGGAGAAGAAGACAGAAGAGAAGAAATCGGAGGGGATCCAACCTATTAACAGAGCGGTATGCCCTATTAAAATAGAATCGAATGAAGAGATAAGAAGGAAAGAGCCCTACGGAGGAAAAGATAAGAAGGGGCAAGAGCCCAAAGAGGGGAAGATAAGACTGGGCAAGAGCCCAAACGAAGCAGGGATTCTCTGGGGAAAGGCTGCGTTCGTTCGGAACACAAAACTGAAACACGACTTGGACCAGGGCGTCAATTCAAGAATTGACGACCTGCCCAGAGGGCGTTTCTTAAAAACACGCCTTAGGCTAAGGCGTCTCTTCCTGGATCAATTTTGGAAATAAATCTTTCTTTTATTTGAAAATTCTGAAACACGCCTTAGGAAGAGGCTTTATTTAAAACACGCCTTAGGAGAAGGCATTTCTTATTTGAAACACGCCTTAGGAAGAGGCTTTATTTAAAACACGCCTTAGGGGAAGGCGTTATTTAAAACACGCCTTAGGAGAAGGCGTTATTTATTTGAAACACGCCTTAGGTGAAGGCGTTATTTAAAACACGCCCTAGCCTAGGTCGTTAATTCTGAAAAATTAGAGAAAATATCCAGAAAAATCCAGAAAAATCTAGAAAAATAGGAAAAGAGGAGGAAAGGTGAGAAATCTAAGAAAAGTGAGAAAAACCACTCAAATAGAACTAATTTGAGGGTCAAATTGGGGCATTATAAGGCAATATGAGATGTACTCAGAGTAACGTCAAGTTTGGCGTGTCTACAGCTGCCCCGCCTTGGTGTCTGCTTTGCAAGGGAGCAGAGCAAACTGAAAAGTAGATGCCAAGGTGTGATGAGACACGCAATCAACATCACTTGATGAGAATGAAATCAAAAGCACGAGATGAAGCAAATCTCGGGAAATCCAACGAAATCAACAATGTTTGGATAAAATGGGGAGATGTGCACGAGGGCACGAAGGAGAATGATCAACTTCCAGCGCGGTGGAAGTACCTTAGGTCACAAACCTGTAGGTTTCACCATTGGGGAGCGGTTACCAGCTAATGTGGACGCGCTGCAGCCAAGGTGGATCAAAGGGAAATGATTGAAATAAGATGATAAAAATCTAAACAAGGAGCTTCCGGAAAACAACCCAAAACAGTGACAAAACGCACTGAGGATTCAATTCGGCAATGAAAATCTCATATCTCGAAGATTAAGATCAATTCAACCCTCAAAACAGCTTATGAGAATGATTTTTCACAATTGATTCAAAGTCCTACATGAATGCATGCTGGGCTAAAGGGAAAATAACAAATGAAAATATAATATAATCAAGGATAATATTGTTAAACTGCCCAGACTGGGTCAAGAAACCAATTCTGCGAGCTGATACTAAGCCGAAGCCCGTTTATCCACGCACCAACTCGCAAAAGGGAACCATCGTCCCCAGTCTTGGACGGCTCAACGGCCTATTCGTGTGACTAAGACTCCTCTGGAATCATCATTGTTTTTGATGAAGGGGAACTCAAATCCCAGATTTACCAAAGCCACAAGGTCCTTGATATAATCTAGTAACATATGTGACATATAGTAAAATGCATACAGGGAGATGGTGATAACAATGAGCATGGGGGAACAGAGAAATGAGGTACAAACACCGTGGGACTTTGATGATGATGCCCAGTCGGCGGGACCAAGAGCTTCTTATCCTGCGCTCAAAAATTCATTAGCCAAGATATAAAAGATAACGAGCAATGAATAAGACATTCAATCATAGCAATCATCAAAGCATCAATTATAGCATGTATATGGCATGAAGCATAAGCATTGTTTCAAATCATAGCATTGTTTCTTGTTTTATCATGAGGAGACAATCTTGGCTAATCAAGATTTGGAATTGAATGATCAAGATCTGATATAATGCCCATCGGCGGAGTGATCAGATGAAATTAGCAGGAGTTGATTAAAAAAAATTTGGAGATGAATAATCATGAGATATGAGGAAATGATAATCAAAATGCCCAGGGTGGCATGTTATGAAAATATCGGGAAGAATCAATAGATTGATAGCAATAAGTGGAGAGAGGACTCATCCCGTGCTCCTGGTCCTTGCAAAGTTGTTCCTGCAAAACACCATCAGACAATACAATGCAATTTTTTTGGATTTTGAAAATATGCAAATTTTTATGAGTTTTGAAAAAGATATTCCAATTTTTATGAATTTTATCAATATGCAAATTTTTGTGGTTTTTTTTTAGGAAAAGATATTCAAATTTTTATGAAGTTTTGAGAAAGAAATATTCAATTTTTTGTTTGATTTTGGTTAAACATTGCTAAAGCAGCATCAAAGGGTGTCTTAAACCACTGGCTAGGGGCCCTCGTTCCTTCCCCTTTCGCTAAAATTTCTCAAAGCCGGGCGTGCATTGAAGGGTGGCGCCCTATAACCGACCGTCTTTGATCAACGGTGCCCCTACCAAGGCCATACCCGAGAAACATTCGGTCTTAGAGGGAGAAGAGAAGAATAATTAGAGATAAGCTTTATGCAGGATGGGAGATATCAAGACTTGAATTCCTTCCAAGGTGTTAACCCTCAAAGAGGTAGTCTGTTGTGCCGGGACTTTGTGCCTTTAATTTTTAGACCCTTGACATGCATACGACCAGGGTTTTCCCTGCGGGGACTTTGCCACTCTTGTCATGCCATAATTCCTAATTGTAATTATCAAAATTCTGATTTGATTTCCATAATAGCCCTTGTGGCAAGATTTATCATGAAATTCATATTTATTTTTCTTCTGGGTCAAGACTGCCCCTATTTGAGACTCCTCTCGTATTGGGATTTACCAAGGTTGGTCATCTTATCCGTCAACCTCTTGTACCTGCATTCGGCCGAGTGAAGGAGAGAAAAAGACTTTCAGATATACTCATGGCATGGCCAAGGTAGCAACGGTGTTTTACCAAAGGAGCCGGCTAAGGACGCCGTGAAGTGTGTGGAATGCCCAACCGAGGGTTACTTTTAAACAAGCGGGGAGAGAATGTTGAATTCCCAATGCTGGGTTCTTTATCAACCAAAGTGCTGCAAAGCAAGTCTAAAGACTCTTTTTTCGAAATGATTCAATTAAAAGCCTAAGATAAAGGTTTAAAACACCATTCTTAATCTTGTTAAGAAGCACTTCCTTTTGAGAATCATGCGTGAAGAAATGGGGAAATGATATCATAAAAATGCGTACTTACGCCAATATGTTACCTTGCAACCTTTCTTGAAGCAGCTGTCAGAGGCGAGGTTGATCATCATGGGATTTGTCCTCTTTGGCAGATAAAATGATAGGAAGCAAAGGATTTGAAAGTGGCTTAACAAGAAGGAGTGGTGCCAAGACCAGACTCAGACGAATAAGGAAAAAAGGAAGAGAGGCGAGGGCTAGAACTCCCTCACTAAGGTGTGGAGACCCTGATCACATGAAAGGTCTACAGAAGAAGCGGAGAATTAGAAGGAGGAGTGAGGACTAAAGCCTCGAAAGCAGTGGGAGAAAGGACAAATGCCCAAGGCAGTGGATGTGGAAGAAGTTGGGTCAGACCCAAAATTAGGAGGAATCAGAAGAAGAAATTGGTAGATGGAAAGAGGTGGATCCGGAGGGTCCGGAGGCAGAGGAGGAGAATCATGATAGGAGGAATCCGGAGGCTCCGGAGGAATATTGAAAGAAGGGATGCGATGCCCTGGGGAAAAATAGGGAAAAAGATGATGGAAAAGGAAGAAGAAAATGAAGGATGTGATGTCCCGGAGGAGTAGAAAGATGAATCGGAAGAAAGATGGATGGTCCGGAGGTTCCGGAGGAAGCAAATGCCGAGGGACGCGATGCCCAGGGAGGAGAGAAAAATCCGGAGGTTCCGGAGGAATGAAATCAGGAAGGAGATGGTGGAAAGGGGCGTCGTGCCCGAGGGAAAAGTCCGGAGGTTCCGGAGGAAGCAAATGGAAAGGGGCGCGATGCCCGAGGGGAAAGTCCGGAGGTTCCGGAGGAATAAGGTGGAAAGGGGCGCGATGCCCTGGGAGAAAGTCCGGAGGTTCTGGAGGAATAGAATCAGAAAGGGCGAGATGCCCAAAGAGGAGGGATAAAATTCCTGGAGGTTCCAGGGAGATAGCAGGAAAAGGGACGCGATGCCCCAGGGATAGTGGATAAAAAGATGAAGATGAATAAGATGGGAAGTGCGGAATATCCGGAGGTGCCGGAAGGCGGGGAAGATACGGGTTTGGAGACCCGGGAAGCAGGAGGTGCAAATGCATATGAATGCAATAGAATGGACGTGATGAATGCAGTGAATGCATGAACGCAATGAAATGCAAAGAAGATGAGGAATGTGAAGGGTGAGAGGGTGAAATCCTCCTCTTTCCCCTGGGAGTGGCCCATGAAGAAAACGTGATAGACAAGAATATGGATGAAATAATGGAAGGCCTTTTGGCATCAAGATAACTGCCCCTCCACGGCAGTGAAAGTGTATGAGAAATAGCCCCTGCCGAGGCTTCAATGGTGAATGACAACTCCCTTGGAGACTGCAAAGTAATGGTGTGAGGGAGTTGGAAAATTGGAACATGAAGCATTGCCATGCCCATTAATTGTGGTGTATAGGAAGTGTTGAACAAATTGGGCATTCGCCCCTTGTATGGAGGAATGGAATCAAGATTTGGAAGAGGGAACAAAGGGTGCCCTGCCTGGCCCTTGGATGGCATCAATTCTTGGCATTCTTCCCTGAGCAATGGCGGTGACTTGGCCTCTGCGACCATGCTCGGCACAATAATCCGGATTGGCATCCGGTAAATGACTTCTTGAATCTTGAATCGCATAACCGTGGCCACATCTGTCTTGCCCGGCTCTTGATCACCTTCGGCACAAATACTTGCAGAAGCACTCCCACTCCGAGTAGTAAAAGGAGGTGAAGCGGAGGCGGAAGGCTTTGTGAGTGGTGGAGGTATAATGGAAAGTGTTGGCGTAAGTGGAGGCGGAGGTTCAAACACATCGAGTTTCTCCCTTTGCTTGCAAGCGGTCGGGGTTAGCTCGAGTGCAAAAAGTGGTGGGTCCTGCTCAGGATTAGCCATAGGTAAAGGTGGAGGGTTAAATAGTGGGGTAGGTAAGGTGATTTTTAGGGATGGTGGTAATGGGAGGTCAATTGGAGGAGGTTCAGTGGTAGGCTCGGTGTAGGCCGATGTGGAGGTTACTGACTTAATAGGTGGAGGTTTTATAATGGAAGGCTCAGCGGTGGCTAATGGTGTGAAGGTTGATGGTATAGTGGGTGGAGGTGTAGTTGGTGGAGGGTTAATGGGTGAAGGTTTGGTGCGTAGAAAATGCCGGACGGGGCGAGCAGTGTTAGGAGTGGGAGTGGGAATGGGAAGAGACTCAATAGGCGCCGGTGCGGACGATTGGAATATCGACCCATCGTCGTAACACCAACTAGTCTCATAAACAGGGGTTGAATTGGGAGTGGTTTCCTCCTGAGCAGGGGGTTCATCGAATGAAAATGGGGAAAGCGGAAAGTTAAGGAAACTCGGAAGGGGTGCCTGCGGAGCTTCATCATCATCGTATACTGCCTCGGATTCTTCGAATGCCGGCTCTTGCTCACTTGAACCGCCGACGCCGTAATCATCCCTCCTGTCTTTCCACTCTCTCTCCATCTTTGTAATCTCGTCCAAAGCGGCATGGAGAGGATTGACTGGAGTAGGAGGAGCCGTGACCCTCTTTATTTGTTCCTCCATCAAAGTAATCTTATCAAGAAGAGATTGTTGGAGGGGTGTGACTTGAACAACCGAGGGCTGGCAGGGTCTCGAAGGAGGAAGGGCCGCATAAAAAGGCCGTGGAGGGGAATTAATGGGCCGGCCCATGGAAGAACCCGAATGGGCCGGATTACAAGGAATAAATGGGCCTCGGGACCGCGGTGGAGGAGGAATAGAAGGAGGTGTGTGATGGGCCACCCGAGGGGAAGCATGAATAGAAGGAGATGGGTAATGGGCTACCCGATTAGAAATATGAGTGGAAGAAGGAAGTGGGTGAAGGGCCACCCGAGTGTGAATAGAAGAGGGAAGTGGGTGATGGGCCACCCGAATAGAATTGGAAGGAGGGAGAGATGCTTGAGATGTACCCTCAACGGCAGCCTTAAGGGCTTGGATCTGTTGAGGGGTAAGATGATCTAACGCATGAATGATCTGGGAGACTTTCTCATCATTGGGACGAGAGGAGCCCGAGGGAGTAGTGGCTCGAAATTGAGTTAGAGGAGGGGGATCATAAGAATGGACACTGCCCATGGGTCGGGCATGACCATGAGAATAAGGACGTGGTCCATTGAAAGAATGGTGAGAATGCTGATTAACATGTTAAAATTGAGGATATGAAGTGCTAGGTTGTGCATCCTCATGAATTGAATTGAACATGTTTCTATCATGGTAAGCCATTATATAATCAAAATTCTCAATAATTATGCAAATAAGCACACAAGTTGGAATGATTACCGTGATTTTGATTTGTTTAATCCTTGGTGAATTAATGAATTTTAATAAAGTTTGGAAAGATTCACACAAGGAGAGTCCTAGTTTCAATATGATTCACTTCAATGCCAACTAGGAACTCTCACTCACCACGTGTTAGGCCAACTATATCGGGACTCCAAAAGGGTACAACCTGCCCGGCGTCCGTGAGAGAATCCACGGGTGCGGGGACTTATGGAGGCTTGGTTTAGGAATTTCCAATCCAAAGAGACGGAATGCTCAATGGAGGGTCGTTCCTTCACCAAGGGGGTGTGTGGCTCCTAGTATAAAGAGATAAGGCCTCTCAAACCAATGCAGAATGAATGAATGAATGCAAGATATAAGCAGAAATATGATACATTGATAAACAAAGGAGTTCGGTGAAAACACAGGAATAAGACGCCTTGGGGCAGGGCGCTATAAATCAAAAGACGCCCTGGGGCAGGGCGCTACCAATGGAAAAGACGCCCTGGGGCAGGGCGTGAAACACTATGAGGAGATGCCAACCAAGTCAAGAAACGCCCCGTGTTGAGGCGTTACAAATAAAAGGACGCCCTTGACCAAGGGCGTCAAATCATGAAACAGCGCCTTGGTGTGAGGCGCTAATCAAGAAAGAAACGCCCTGGGAAGGGCGTGAATTCAACAGATCACCAAATATAATAAAAACGCGTCCTGACAGAAGGCGTTAAACAGGGAAAAGGCGCCCTATGCTAGGGCGTTAACAAAAAATGCGCCTCTGTCAGAGGCGTTAATTGCCTTATTCCAGAAACTCTTCACGGCCAGCAGTAGCAGAGAAACACTCACAGAGTCAATCACAGTCAATCAACAAATATGAATATCAAAACATAATCATGCTCATCAAATTTTATTTTTTTGGATAAAGTGGGATTTCAAAAAGAAATCTATCAACTGACAAATCACAAGTGGGACAAGAAAACAATGGAGGGTGCCCGAGGGGCACAAAGGAGGGGTACCGTGGGTACCAATAGGAAAGGGCACGCGAGGGTGCCAAGGGGAAAGGGGTAATCAAATGAAAAATGAAAAGTGTCCCACCGTGATCGCCAATTTGTAGATCCTAATTAGAAATCCACTTTAATATAAAAAGCAATAGATATGGTGAAAGAAATAAAATAGCACGAGGTGCTAATGTGGAGAGTGTGTGATCGCCAGAGACACGAGGGTCTCAAAGAGGAGATTGATATGGGGAGATGATCGCAAAATACCTCAAAAGATGCGGGGGATGTGAGTGCTCCTTTCTCTTCAAATCGGCCAGCCGATGAAGAGAGTTCTTCAATTAATTACCCTTGCAAAAAGAGACACAAACACCAACAAAGATATGGATTAGAAACATAGTGAGTGTAGCATCAAATCCATATATATAGATGAGCATGAAAACATGTGCAAGACACACCTTGTGGGTGTTGGCCCTTAAACCCCTTATGCAAAAAGGGTGGGAAATATATGATATGATGATATGAATATGTAAAATAAAGAGTAAAAAGAGTGCAAGAGATGCACTGTGGGGAGATCTCAATACGATGGTTGAGAAAAATCAATATAACAATGAAACATGATGCATGCATGAATTAATGAAAATACAAGATGATGAAAAGGAGATGAGATAAAAAAAATCTTGTTTATGGTTGGTGCTCCTTGGCTTGAATGCTCAATGGGGAGAAAGCTTCAAAAGAGATGAAGAGGTTGATGTTGAAAATCCTCCTCCTTAGCCCAAAAAGCCCCTTCGGTTCCTGTAAAAAGAAGAAAAAAAAACAAAAAAAGAAAACAGAAGAAAAACAACCGAAGAAGAAGAAGGGGAAAGAAGAATGAGAAGAAGACAGAAGAAAGAAGAAAAACTGGGAAGAAGAAGAAGACGGAAGAAGAAGAGGAGAAGAAGACAGAAGAGAAGAAATCGGAGGGGATCCAACCTATTAACAGAGCGGTATGCCCTATTAAAATAGAGTCGAATGAAGAGATAAGAAGGAAAGAGCCCTACGGAGGAAAAGATAAGAAGGGGCAAGAGCCCAAAGAGGGGAAGATAAGACTGGGCAAGAGCCCAAACGAAGCAGGGATTCTCTGGAGAAAGGCTGCGTTCGTTCGGAACACAAAACTGAAACACGACTTGGACCAGGGCGTCAATTCAAGAATTGACGACCTGCCCAGAGGGCGTTTCTTAAAAACACGCCTTAGGCTAAGGCGTCTCTTCCTGGATCAATTTTGGAAATAAATCTTTCTTTTATTTGAAAATTCTGAAACACGCCTTAGGAAGAGGCTTTATTTAAAACACGCCTTAGGAGAAGGCATTTCTTATTTGAAACACGCCTTAGGAAGAGGCTTTATTTAAAACACGCCTTAGGGGAAGGCATTATTTAAAACACGCCTTAGGAGAAGGCGTTATTTATTTGAAACACGCCTTAGGTGAAGGCGTTATTTAAAACACGCCCTAGCCTAGGTCGTTAATTCCGAAAAATTAGAGAAAATATCCAGAAAAATCTAGAAAAATAGGAAAAGAGGAGGAAATGTGAGAAATCTAAGAAAAGTGAGAAAAACCACTCAAATAGAACTAATTTGAGGGTCAAATTGGGGCATTACAAGGCAATATGAGATGTACTCAGAGTAACGTCAATTTTGGCGTGTTTACAAATGTAACCCATTGATGTATTCTACGTGGAATATGGCCCATTGGCTTGTTAAAAGCCTTAAAAGGGAGCCCAAATGAAAGAAATCAACCAAATACACAATTACAAACTCATACAACCCATAAGACACACCTATACAAGCCAAATACTCACTAATACATCCCATAAGCCATTGATGTCCCCATCAATTCTCCCTGGGTGGGAGGAACTCGACCCCGTCGAGTAAGGGGTGTTGTTGCGCGAATAGCTCCGACGAATCCGTCACCGTACCAAATAGCGCGGGTACGCTCCACTCCAAGTGACCGTCACCTGCTCATTCCGTATATACTCGATATTCGCATGCTGCTATGGGAAGAGGCTAGTGGTGGAACACTCCGGGGTGGGGTCACTCTCAAGGGGAAGGAGGCGGCTCGAAGACTCACTAGAAATCACCGCTGGGTCCCTGTAGGTGACTAGATCCGGGGCATAGATGTAGAACTGATCCCATACTCATCGAGCGAGTCCACTCGCCTCTCACTCATAAGAGACCGACAATGAGCTCGCACAAGACACATGCAGACTCACCATGTGGTAACACATGTATGCAAACTACACAAACAAGAAACTGACTCATGCATGACTCTAGACAAACCTATTGTTAGTTCGACCTGTACATGGGTGACGGCAGACCAGGACACCCAAACGTGTGCCATGCATGCGTGTTATGTAATCAGAGATGGGTGACATGGGGAACACCTAAACGTCCAAGTATGACCCAGTCATGCATGGACGGCCCTTTGGATTTGGGAGACTTGAGAGGGCTAGGAGAGTCGGGTGTGGCTGAGCTGGGTGTGGGTGTATCGAGGATGGGCTTAGGTGGGCCGGGGAAACCAAAGTCTTCATTATCCCCAAATGATGGTTTGGACTTATGGCAATGTAGAGGTTGCTTGGCCCGAGTGGAAAAGGCGTGATAGTGAACTCCGTAGAGGAAGTGGATTGAAGATTGTAGCTTAGGAGGTTCACTAGTGAAGGGGTCAAAAGGGTCGAAGAAGGTATGACCCCATGAAGTGGGTTCCCCTATGACTCGGTCCCAAGTTAAGAATTCATAATCATCGTCATACATAGTGATCGTTGGGACGACGGTCATATCTAGAAAGTAGCATTCCTCCCTTGGGCAAAAGGGAACGAAGTCGGACTCGGCCGGCATCGGGAGGAATCGAAGAATCTCCGTGGTGACACAACCCATGGTGCACACGGAGGTAATGGACCCTATGGCCGGGTGGGTGAAGCTAAGACTGGTGGGTTGGTCAAAGCCTCAGGCCAATAAGTGCGTCAACTTCCATTGTGAATCTAATCCCATAACAAGATCATCCAATGTATCAACACGGTGACTAGACCGAAAGGTAGTGTGGAAGGAGTTAACGGGCACTATAGGTAAGGTAGGGTCCATTGATGGGTATGGACGTGGGACCAAGCCATCCTTGAGCCAACTAAGAAGTGGCTCGGCTATGTATAGCGTTCCAGTAAGAAACACGGGTGGCTTGGGTTTTGATGGCTCCAAATAAGATGGTTCCGAATAAAGTTCGGAAGAAGATGACAATGGAGCACTCACGGGTGGTGAAGAAGCACGTGTCCTTTCCAACCAATCCCAAAACTTTTTCTCGATTTCCTCAAAGGAGCGGGTACGACTGGGGACCTCGGAGTGGACTTGCTCCTCGGCTCTCGGCTCGGGTGTGGGCCTAGACTCGACTAGAAGCGGGGCTTCCACTTGGTTGGTGGTGACTGGGCAGACCACTTGAGTGGGATTGCTTTGGAGGGCTTGGATGGGGGTGAAGGGGCGGGGTTGGTTGGAGGTGTGTCCCACTTGATTGCGGGTGAGTTGGTGGGGATGGCTAGTGGTATTACCCCCGCAGTTGGAGGTAGGTGGACGGGGAAGGTAGACCCTCCTAAGCGCTCTCTTCATATCCCACCATGACTCGATGGACCTTAGCCTCCTATCTTCCCGGAAGTATTTGATGTCCCTCCATGTTTCGGCGGCTTCATAGAAAAGTTGCCTTTTGGCTAAGTCGACTTGCGCGGGACCGGACATAAGATAACACTCAAAGTAGTCATCCATAACGGCTTCCCACTCTAAGTAGTCACTCGGGTTTTCTGAGGCGTAGAAGTCCCGGGCTTCAGGCCTTTTGGGGTGGTTCAGGTGGTCCTTCCATTTTAGATAGTATCGCCACCATGGATAAGATCCGGGTGTTCAGTAATCCATGAGACACGGGGAAGCTAGTGGATGGCCATGCTGACACTCGGACAAAACACTGGACACGACCCTAAGTAATGCAATGTTCGAATGCCGACTCGACTACCAACCTAGACACGACCAAGATTCGGTACGCGGCGGAGTTAATCGATCTGAACATCAGTCGCGCAAGTGTGCGGCCTTCCCGATAGGCGTAGCCTAACGTTCGGACAACACCTTTTTATATACCAATTAATGGTATGCAAATGCAACCTAGACCGACTTAGACGATGACTAGACATAAATGACATTTTTTTTGTTTTGAAAATAATGATGATCCTAGACTCGACCTAGACCGTGCAATACTTATGCAACGACTACCCTAGACTCGAACTCGCTCTGATACCAAACTGATGCGGGACGGACCACGGACTCGACTCCAATTAGGAATGCAACCCTCGAACTCTAAACAAGCTCACGATCGTCCCTTTTCGAGGGAAGCGTCGGACGTGCGCGGTTGAGAAACCGGCAAGAGCTAAGGTGGTCAATTCTCTCTTGTGCTTGGATCGGGTCACAGACGGTCTCACTCCCTCTCTCAACAGTGGTGAATATCAATATATAGCGAGCTAGATTAACCTAACATGCTCTCTAGCAGCGGCATAAACAAGCATATATGAAATAAAGCAAAGTGCCAAGCAAGGAGCGAATACGATACCTCCACGCTCTCGGCGTGGGGAAGACGATCCCGGCCGAATTCAATAACTCCCGATAACAACAATGAGTTAGATTACAGCAATGAAATATCGCCCACTCCATGCAGGGAGGTAATGGGCTACACAAGTGGGCCCGGGAGGACCGATCTCGGGTTGACGGGCTGCACTTGATCACCCCGTCGGCACTGTTCGGACGGCATATGCTGCAGGTTGTGGGGCCCACGCGCTGGTCGGTGGGGCCGTGTGGGACCGGGGTGGCACCACTGTTGTGGGGACACCTGGGGAAGTGCTTCCTGGGATGGCGGCGCGCTGGTTCGCCGACAGGACGCCGGGCGGCTCCAATCGGCACCGGTTGGAAAGAGTGCCCACGGATCTGCAGCTTCTATTTTCAGGCGCGCGCTCCGGCGAGATCGGCGGCTATGATCAATCCTAATGTCAGATCGAAGCACAGGAGATACCGTTGGAAAGCTCTTTTGAAGTCCTTCAATCTAGAACTAGAGAGATGAACTGGATTTGCACGGATCTGGCCTTTGTGGATTTTTGAAGTTGCTGTTGGACACTGCCTGAAATCTCAGGGCAGCAGAAAAGTTTCCTGAGAACTGCCTTTGACCGTGGGGTACACCTCACATTCAGACCTCGAGATCTTCACGAAAGTTGTAGAGGGAAGAGAGAGGAAAACAGAAATATTTTTTGTGAAAGGTTTTGTTGAGATTTGGGTGGGGAAACGTATTTTAGATTGGAGGGTGGTCAGATCTAGACGGTAGGGGAATGAACAGATCTTGGGAAGAAGATGGAATTTATAAAAATAGATGGAGGCCTTAAAGTTTTTTAAGAAACTTTGGTGATGGAGGGAATGGTGGAAAGAACCTCCAGTAAAATTGGGGGCTCCAAAAAAAATCAAAATATGGACCAAGAAGGCGAAACTCAGGGTGGCTGTGAATGGATCTGAACAAAAGGCAGAACTGGTGGGTGGAGATGCATGAAAATGGAAAATTATTAAAGAGGACTGAAATTTTTTTTCAATTTTTCTAGAGGGTTATGATGAACCCTAGAACGTACCCTGAAAATATCAGCTTCATAAGATAAGATAATTCGGAGATAAAATTCATGGAGTGGCCTTCTATCCAGCAAGATGGAACCTAGATAGAACTTCCGACGGTGGCTCGTGGCGGCTTGATGGCAGCACGAACGGCGGCGGCGGCGGCACAGAATGAAATTAGATGTGGAGGGGCTAAGATAGAAGGGTCACAACCCTCAAATATAGAGGAGGGAGATGGAATTCCAGACGGGAGAGGGAGAGGGGCGCACCAGCTCCAAGAGCTCCAAGAAATTCACACAATTACTTCTCATTAATTCTAACAAAATGTGAAAATACAAGGATTTATACAAAATGTAAAAATACTCAAAATGACCACCGATCTAGATCTGAAAGGGGTATTAAGGGGATGGAAGAAATTATTTCTCCCATGTGGTCAAAACATATTAAACAAATTCTAATCAAACTATATAATTCCATTCAAACTTCACCTAAATTTCACCTACCTAGCCTAATAAGGCCAAAGAAGAGGGTGCCCCCCTCATGGGCTTCTCTTGGGCCTAGGCTTGTCCAAGGCCAACCAACTCAAGTCCAATAACCCATGTCTAGCCTTGGGCCTTCCAAACCTTGGTGGTCCATGAGAGGGGAAAAACCCACTTGGGCCTTTAAGTGAGTTAAAGGCCAATATGAACCCAATATGAACTAACCCCTTAATTGACTCTTCTAAATGCAACCCATTGATGTATTCTACATGGAATATGGCCCATTGGCTTGTTAAAAGCCTTACAAGGGAGCCCAAATGAAAGAAATCAAACAAATACACAATTACAAACTCATACAACCCATAAGACACCTATACAAGTCAAATACTCACTAATACATCCCATAAGCCATTGATGTCCCCATCAACTTTCCACCAAATCTTCTTCTTTGATGCAAGAATTGTCTTACCTTTCTTGTTAGCATAGCAAGCTCTTCATCGTCGGTGGTTCCCAATGATTCCTCTTGGCTCGAGAGACTCTCCGGGAGTGTTTTCAAGGCGATTGGCCTTATCTTCTTCGGATCCCCTTTCGTCGTTTTGATCACATTGATCTCATAGGTCATTAATGACCCTATGAGTGCATCCACGGTGAGCATTGTCAAATCCTTTGAGTCTTCTATCACGGTCACCTTGGTGTCCCAGCTTGGCGACAGTGACCTCAACACCATCCGCACAAACTCCTTGATGGTGAACTCTCTTCTGAGTGACTTTAGTCCGTTGGTGATCTCCATGAGTCGCGCGAACATCTGGGAGATATCTTCTTCATCTTTCATTCTAAATAGCTCGTAGTCACGAGTCAGCATATTCGCCTTTGTCTCCTTGACTTCTGTGGTACCTTCATAGATGAGCTTGAGCTTGTCCCACATTTCCTTGGCGCTACTGCACATGGAGACACGAGCATACTCGTTAGGGTGAATAGCACACTGAATTATATTCAAAGCATTAAAATTCATAGTGGCTTTCTTTATAGCATAATCATCCCACATATCCTCATCGGGGTGCACATCATACATACCATTCCTTATAACAGTCCATATTTCATGACTTTGTGCTCTAAGAAATATAGTCATCCTATTCTTCCAGTATGGGTAATTACTCCCATCGAAGAAGGGTGGCCGTTGAATAGAATGCCCTTCGGGCATCATCCCCTTGTTGAGGTTGTTGGCCATTCCTAACAGATCACTCTAAAACCGCTAGGTTTTCTAAAAAGCAGAGCCGAGGCTCTAATACCAATTGTAGGCCCAGTTGGGAGGCAATTGAGAGGGGGGTGAATTTATTGCCCACCCTTTTCCACAAATTATAACACAACCCAAACAAACCGTAGATATGTAGAATAAATGTAAAGCAGAGACTTGATTAAAACGAATGAAATTAAATCAAGCAATCTCTCGCAACTCCCTAGCGCACAGATATGCTCACTCGGACAACTATATTTGGACGGACAGTTGAGTACACTCACGTCTCACCATCTCACACTCGTATAGTGAATGGAAAATTAGATAACAACCAACACCCATCAAGCAAACCACATCACAGTATTTTTAGGTGGTTTGGACGCACCAAGTGCCGTCCTACGTCCACCCCTCTCACCTCGAGAGGCTTTCACTATAAACGCTGCTCGACGGCGGCAACCACACACACACGGGCTCGACGGCTCACACACGTGGGTTCTCGCACGACGATGATACAACCCACACACACTCGGAGCAAGTTCCAAAAATATCCAGATATGAAGAATAGAATAGAAAGATACAAGCCAAGTTCAGAGAGTAGCAATCTAAACACAAGATGATCAACACTATGAATCTTCCCCACAAATCCTTAATATGCTAGGAATATAAAGAGGGCAGCACACAGAACAAAAGAACCGAGGTTGGATGAAGCCGGTGTGGAAGATGTAGTCGCCCGAATCTCCGGATGTAGAGGATGCCGATCGCGACCTCCAACTCTAGGCTTGGGCTCGATGGAAGATGATCATAGAAAAACTCTCCTTCACCTCCAGTAGATGGAAACCCTCTTCTCCTGCAAAACAAAGGAAACTCACGTTAGAAGCTCTAGGGATTACGTCGATTGAATGAAGGGGGCGGTGATATATACAAGGGGGATGTAACCCCAAAAGACTTGAAAGCCCTTCTCAAGCCCCCTTTAACATCACATACCGTGCAAGGGTTGCCCTAAGGCTATTAGGGTCAAAACCCAAGACATTTGGATCCTCCCTAAAAGGTTTCAAAATAGATCCGAAAAACCCGTAATAACGTTCAGAAAAAGTGTCGACTCATGGAGTCGACTCTTTTTCCTGAATGTTCTGCCAGAACATATATAAAAATAAAATCGAGACACGAGTGTCGACCCATGGGGTCGACACTTTTTACGAAGTGTTCTAGCCTGTGAAAAGAACATAACATCCGTGATGAAAAGTGTCCACTCACGAGGTCGACACTTTTTCACGAACATTCTATTTTCACCGAAATGATCATACTTACCTAAAAGTGTCAACCTCTAGGGTCGACACTTTTTCCCATGAGTTCTGCCTTAGCAAAACAGCAGAACCCTGGTGAAAGTGTCGACCCCATAGGTCGACACTTTCTGCCAGCGTCCTATCTTTCAGCGAAAGGTAGAAACTCCGTAAATATGTGTCGACCCCTGAGGTCGACACTTTTACTGACATCAGTAAAACTTCAGTAAATGCAATTGAAACCTCCGTAAATCATAAACATGTATCACAATTGATCAATAGAGTTCATACAACTCAGATTTACATGATTAAGCATGAATTTCACCCAGATCTTTCCATTCACACTAAGATCCAAAAAAGTCATGTGTTCATACCTTGGCCTTGAGAGTTTGAATGAAAAATTTCACAAATCACCTGCATTTAATTTGGCATTTAACTTCCACATCTCAATTTAACAATTGAAACTATCTCAATCACCACATACTGAATAACACATTCAAAGTATTCGCATAAATTCTGAAAAATCAATTGACTTCCATTCACTTGACTTATGTCCAGCATTTGAGTTCAATCAACAATTGCTCACTCAACATTCAACATTCAATTAAGTTGATCCAAATCAACCTTTATCAAATTTGAGCATTTTGCTTGGTATTGACAAATCAATCATCCAAGTCTGAATTTCATCAACCTCATCTTCCATCAAATATGTATATCAATGATGATCAATCAAGAAAGTTTCCATTCAAGGCAATCATTCATCAAACCTGATTTCATGTAAATTCATTGAACTCGAAATCATGACATTTCATTCAGAATCTTCGTCAAAACAATCCGGGGCACAACAGCTAGAAAACCTCGACTTAGCGGACGAGATTCGAGAGATTGCAAAGATCCGAGTAATGGAAAACCAACGGCGCATCCCTCGATACTACAACTCTAGAGTCTGAGACAGACACTTCAAGCCAGGGGACTTCGTCCTGAGAAAGGCCAAAGCCTCTCGACCACTGCAGGCAGCGGGGAAGCTAGCCCCTACCTGGGAAGGCCCCTACCGAATGGTCGAGACGCTCGAGAAAGGGGCGTATCGACTATCCACCATGGAAGGAACACCCATCCCTCGGACATGGAACGCGACTACACTTCACAAATTCTACTTTTGATCATCTGGAAAGCATACACATGTAAGCAAAGTGGAAAAAATATTCTTCTCTTTTCATTAAACTCTGGTGTACATCAAGTAGGCCGCAGCCAATACGATGTGCATGTACAACAAAAAATTACATCCACTGGTACTATGATGCGTGCGAAATGCTCCGCCAACCCAGTAGGCACTCCTACATCCAGCCACTAACTCTGCCTCGTGTGGAAACTGGCTTAGATAAGGGATAGCCGGCCCCATTGGCTCGAGAAGCTCTGAGGAAAGGTGCCAGAGGGATTGGAAGGACAACAATAAAAAGAGAGAAGTCGACCCAAGACAAATGAAGAGGAAGCTTGAGAGAGCTCCCTTTCTTAGCAATGGGGTCGACGGCGGAAAGAAAGGAGGGGCTGGGTGACCCGAAAGGAGGAAGCTTAAAGAGCTTCCCTTCCCCCTAAGGATGGTGACGGTGGGTCAGGGATAGGAAGGCGACATGCTTCCAGCTGTCGAACCCTCTTCCAAACTGGAATAGCAAGAGCTCCCCTCCTACTGCCGTCTGCATCATCATCTTCTGAAGTGCTCTCCATGCTCCGCTGAGATCGACAGCACAACGCTTCGTGGAAAGGGAAGAAGGAGAAACCGTTAGGGACGGCCTTAAGCGATGGAAGAAGGAGTAGACGCCCCTCGGACCTTTTATAGGCCGAAGGGGGAGCTGATTGCCTTAAATAACTCTCCCCTTAAAAACACACTAAATGGAGCCTTCCCTGAGACAGTTACCTCATTTCCCAATATTCCACCCCAGCGGGACGCGCGAAGCAGCAAGTCATTTACGGTGGCATGGAAAAGCGAAAAGGTGCCAGTGCCATGTCAGTTATCTGACAGATCGGCACGTGCGATATCTGCAGAGAAAATTGGTGACTATGGATACGGTAGTCGAATCACACCAAAAGCGGTAAGAAATAATCAATTCAGCACTTAATATTGCCGCTACTATACTTTCCAAAAAATAAAAAGGTCTTACACGGCTACAAAAGGGAAAGAGAGGAAAAGCTTGTACATCAGGCCTCGGGCCCATCTCTAGGCTCGGTAGACAAGGCCCCTGTAGTGCCCCAGAATTTATATAAATAGTTTTTGATTATAAATGGAATTTCCTGGAATTTATTAGGTATTTATAAGGGCTAAATAGATTAATAAATAGATTATTGAATTTATAAATGGGTTATAAGGCCCAATGGTGTTAAATAATTAGCATAGTCTATTCAATTTAGACCCAAAAGGTTTAAGGACCAAGCCCATTAAGTTTAGCCCATATTCTAGAAGGTTATTTAGCCTATTCACGAATTTTAAGGATAAATACTATTTTTATAGATAATTATATAGATAAAATGAATAAAAGAGTTTTATTAAATTGAAACTCTGCACACGTTGAATGTAATGGTCTATCAGGCGACCGCTACAGTGGTGTAACGCACCTAGACACGACCGTTAAACCCTGCTGATTCCGTAAGTTGAAGAACTTGTGAAAAGATTGGATCTTTGGGATCCTATCTGCAAGAGACCTAATTAGGAGAACATGTAAGGTTACTAGGGACTCTTAGGGATCAGGTTTTGGCCAACTAAGGACTCTAGAATCGATCTAATCCTTGAACCCTAGCCAAATCTCTATAAATAGGACCCAGTTCTGAACCGAGCAACCCTTACTTTTGGCTCATGAAGAATCAAGATAAGGAGATAGAATTACGGGTAAGTCCTTTGAAACTTTTTATTTATAATACTAAGGTCTAACAACTCTCAAAATTTCATGTTAGGAGATCAAGTAACCAACGAGATAAGGGCTTCTAAAGTCGTTGTTTCTGTCATAGCAACCCAGGATTCAGAGTAAATGACCACTGAAGATCAAGGAATTAGGACGCCTAAACGAGGTAATTAGAGTTTGGTGTTTTAGAACTTTTTGTTCCCCTTAGATTAATCTTCTTACCCTCCAAATTTCACCTCTTTAGGTCAAGGGATTGGAGAGTTAGGGTAAGATGAAGTTGCTAAAAATTTACAGGAAGAAGAGAACTAGGGCGTGTCTTGAAGACCCAAATTGGAAGTATAAAGCCCAGGGAAAAGGTTGGTCATCTGATGAACAGCAAAAAGATCTCGTTAGGGATAAAAGCCCTCTGATTTGACTTGATTTCATGCATTATAGATTGTGAATTTCATATTTTAGTAAGTTCATGCATACATGCATACCTTTAGCCTAACCAAAGATACAAGATATCATCTTGTTTATTCACTGCGACCTATGCATATACCTGGCCTTTACTTCGTTTATCTTGGCTAGACTAGCTAGTGATTATGATTCTTCTTGCATGGACATAGTTCCTTATCTTTACTGAGAGCAGAAGCTCTGACGGATGAGGGTAGAACCGTCACATGATTGTCACGGCCCTACGATAAGCCGTCACACTCTCTGTTGTATTTAAATTGATCTGTTGTCTCTGACGCACCATAGCAGGAGCGTTACCATATTGTAACGGCCCCTCGACAAACCGTCACACGGACTGTAACGTGCCTATGCTAGACCGTTAGAACACTATTTTCTGTCAGCTCGAGGCGGAATGGAAATTAGTCAAGTCTACTTATAAATAAGCCTAGTTATCTAAGTTTTGACCTGATATCATGACTTTGAGTTTATTTATTGATTCATGATAGGAATTGCATGATTACAAGCATTTGAAGTTATTTTGAGTTATGTTAATTTCATTAGCTAAAACTATATAGTTTGTATTTAAATTATGATTTCAAATGACGTATTGACGGAGTTTTATCATGGTTTACACAGTTTCACAGTCTTTTCTATCTATAGAGTCATTTTTCTTAAGTACATGGCATATATTCCGGTATATGGCCATTTGTTCACACTTTGCACTATAGGAACATTATCTTGAACCTAAGGACCTCTCTATTGGATATTTCTTCCAATAGACTAGGAAATCTTGTTTCAAGGCCCCCGTAATTTCTGGGATTCCCACTAGGACGCCGAGTTGATTGTACCATGAAAGCCCAATCATTAGAAAACACTATCGATGGTTTTTGGTTTTTGGAGATGTAACGGATCAATGTTGGACCGTCAGGTACTTCTAATGGCTCAATAAATGACCGTCACATTGTACTGAGTCCAATTTCTTGTTTCGGGATTCAGACTATTGTAACGGCCCAATACTGGAGCGTGACGTTATGTAACGGCCCAGTATCAGACCGTCACAATTCTTGAATACATTAACCCAAGGTTTGACCAAAGGGTTGATATTCTAAAGATTCTAGATGGATTATTGATGATCTAGGACTTGTCATATTGTCCAAAGAAACTTAATTTAAATTATGAATGATAATAAATGTACCGTTATGCTACCGAATTATTTCTATGAGCATAACCTAGTTTTAAGTGATTCTTGACCCCGCATTTCTTCATTGAAACGTTCATTGTTGATTATTGTTATCATGAACTTATTTGCATTCTTGGCCATAATTTTATTACTTGAAATGTGGAAATAGCTTGGTTTATACATGAAGATACGATCGAGCACTGATTGTGTTCAAGGGCTCTATGCTAGTGCCCTGGACTGATTACCGAAAACATACTATTATAAATCATGGGGTATGATGCTACTGGCATCGCATTGCGCTGGGAGTACTTTCTCTATAAATAAGTGAAATCCATGATATACGTACACGTTATATGACTTTCTTGATTGTTACATGATATTCCACAGAAATTCACCAAATACTTGCTCATAAGCAAAAGATGTTGGGTGAGGAGTATGTGAACTTGCTAGTACATTCTTAATACATTCTTGTTCATGAAAGGCCATGCTACACTCTTTTTACATTCTTGCTAGTTCATACTTGTTCATTCTATCTTACATGATCATCTTGTTACTTTGGTTTAATCGCATGATTGATCGCATTCGCATGATTTTACCTAAATTCTTTAGAGCTAAAATGCTAATTACTTAAACATTGCTAATCATGTTGATGCGAAGATACCACTGGGCAAGTGTGCTCATTACCTATTTCCAATCATTTTCAGGAGATGGAAGTGATACGAATTCAGATTCGAGTTATACAAGTAGCGGGTCCGAGAGCGAATGAAAATCATATCAAATTGAGAGTGAAGACTTAGGAAGTCTACAATGTTTAGATTGAGTTTATGTAATTTCTTGTTTCTTGAGTCTAGTGGAATGGAAAAAGGATGAAAAGGTTATTGTACTTGATACTTGATTATTAATGAAATAAAGTTGGAGTTTGAGTAATTATTGTGCGATTGCATTCTTATGTGTGATTGCCTTGCGCTCTGATCGTTCTTGCTTGCAAGAGGCTTACCATGTCGGCTGTTCACGTTCCTCGAGCTAGCCTTCCGCTGTAATAAAGGCTCGGGGCGTGACAGTTAAGTTGGTATCACGCCCCATACTCTATACCGTCGAGATATTGTCTGTTGTGGCCTACCGGCCTCACGGTTTTATCCCTTTCTGATAGTGATCGGCTCCAGAATGGGGGACTTCCCGGGTAGGTCACCCATCTCAGTACTAGTCCCCATTAAGCACGCTTAACTTCAGAGTTCTTTACAAGAATTGAGCCGATACTTCAAAAGGCGTCTCAGTGATATAGAGTACAACTTAGCTATATCTGAGGGTGTTACAATCTACCCCTCTTATATAGGTGACGTCCTCGTCGCTGGGCACATATAGCACACAATCAAACCCCCAGGCAGGTAGAACTCTAAAGGTGACTGGTGAGGACACACGGCGCTATCCTCGACGGAGCACCCGGCACACCGCTACCTCCTTGTGGCTCGGCGACGGCGGCACCTTCTAGTTATCTTTTCATCATCATGTTTAGGCCATGTTGGGCCTCAGTCTGGACTTGCTCAGGCCTTGTGGGCCTTGTCTTTTGGTCCCTGCGTGGACATCTTCTTGTTTAGGCACTTATTGGGCCATATAGTGGCCAATTGGGTTACTTTGTGGGGTAATGGATCGTGTTATGGGGTCAGGGGCTTATTGGGGTTTGAAGCCCACTAAAAAAAGGGCCCATTAGGGTTAGGGGGCGGCCCCCTCCCCAGCTAGAGGAGGAGGAGGCAGCCGCCCCCCCCCCTTCCTAGTTCTACTAGGGAAGGTGGGGGGCGCTCCCCTCTCCCTTCCCCTTTCCCCCTCTCCTCCTTTCCCCAACTCCACCCCTTCCTTATCCCACTTAGAATCCTTTCCTATTTTCTAAGCTTGCTGAATTATGGGCCGCCTTTCTCTCCTTGGAGCTGGGCGCACCCCTCCCCTTCTAGTTAGATTAGGGTTTTCCCATCCCCTATAAGTAGTTCTCACATTGTACCGATTACAGTTTACACATGATTTTGAATACAAGTGAGTATTGTGCAAAGCTTTTTGCGCCCTTCTCTCTCTCTCTCTTTCTTCTCCTGCGACGGGAGAACGGCGGGGTGTGACGCCTCAGCCCTCGGTGGACTCCGGGGTTCCCTCTTATCCTCATCTTCTTCCTCAACGGTTCGTGTGCGTGATTCCAGATTTCTGCCCCGACTTGTAGCAGAGCTCGCGCCCCCTTCTTGGACGAGTTTTGCCACGATCTATTTTCTGGAGATACGTCTGCGGATCAGCTTCGCGTCGGCGCCGGTTTTCCATCAATCGGGGATCGGCACTGCCCGTACCGATTTTCTCCGCCGACCTGCGCCAGCACCACTTTCTCTGCTCGCCCAGCGGGGAGGCCCTGATTGCGAATTTTCCCCAGGCCTCCACGCTGCGTCTTTTGCGCTGGTTTCTTCAGGGTTCGTGGATCTCCGAGTTAACTTTCCAACGCCGCCGACGGCGTTGCGTTTCGACATCGTCACCGTCCGTGGCGGTCGATCTCGTGGGGTTGCGCCAGCGTGTCTGCCCAGTCCGCCCAGCGAACCAGTCCTAACTTTCAACGACTCTTGCGGCTCGCACCGGCGTCGTCTGCCAGCGCCATTTGGCCGAGGGCGACCTCTGCCAATCAGCTGTCACCACCAACCGGCCCGGACTTCTTCGGGCACCAGAAGGCCGATTTCCATATTTTACCGGCGGCGTGCGCAGTTCTGTGTCCACAGAACCTGATCTGACTTTCAGCAGCGCCCACGGTCACCACCGGCGGATCCAGCGCGCCCCCTTTGGCCGGAGCGTTCCTCCATCAGTCAGCGACGCGTCCTCTCTGACGGTGCTTCAAACGGGCGTCGTATCAGCCCGTGAGACCCCCTCCGCTCAGGCGCGCGCGACACCGGTTTCGGCAGCGTTGCACCCGAACCTCCTCGCGGCCAACCCGTCACCGAGTGCGGCCCGTCAACCCGTGTCCGGCAGTCCCGAACGTATTGGTTGTAGCCTTTTACCTCCCTGCGAGGAGTGGGCCACTATTGGGTTGTATTTTATTGATCTCTGGTGTATCGGGGTTGTTGGTTCACGGCCGGGGTCCTTCCCCACGCCTAGGCGTGGAGGTACGCGCTCCGACTCTCCTCCTTTTGCTTGCTCTTTTAGTATGTGATTGATTATGCCGCGTGAGAGAAGGTAGGCGTCTAGCCACTTTTTGCCATCACCGCGGATCGTGAGTGAGAGCATCCATCCCTAGCACTAGTCGAGCACCGAGCTAGGACTCGACTCCCCTTGTCTTTGGAGGTCGACTATACGCCTAGACACGTGCGCTTCCCTCCTTGGGACGGCCGAGGTCGGAGTTTCTGTTGAGAGACGTCCCTCATTCTGTGGGATATCACGGTGGTCAGCCACTTGGCGACCCTTGAGCGTGCTACTGCTGGCCTGAGTTAGAGTCTTTTGTGAGTCTTAGTCCGTGGCAGTCCCCGTCCCGCGTCAAATTTGGTATCAGAGCTTAGGGAACCAGTTTGTTCTAACAAATTGGGGTCTTAGGTCTTTTGAGTCTTTAGGTTGTCTAGGGTGCATTGAGTCTCTTAGTTCATCTAGGTAACCAACCATTGCATTGTCATTTTAGGCTTGTGTCTAGTTAGAGTTTTTATCCTTGTCTCGTTGAGTCTTGCATGTCCAGCTCCCCGCCAGCCCCATGGTGGTTCCTCGTGCCCACGTGTCAGATTGGTCATCCCTGTTGGCCCGATTCGACGCTCTTATGGCACGACCCGTGGGTGTCGGCCCTACCACTCAGTCGTCGGGAGACCCGATCCCTATACCGATGACCGAGTCGTTTCAGCGCCCTGTCATGTCCGTGGCCATCCTACCTAATGGGTTGCATACGGAGATCGACTTCATCAGTAAGGTTTCATATAATTGTGTCTCACAGGATATTGTTGAGTCTCTCTCTAAGACTGGGGAGATTGTTCTCCGTGATGGTTTAGCTTTTATCGAGTTTCAACGGTGGTTTGGCCCCGTTAAATATTTCGATGGCGCTTGGTGCAAGATCAGCACACTTGCTGGTCCATGCATCATTTTAGGGCGAACTTGGTTGGAGGAAAGAAGTGCGACCATCGACCTGGATAGGAGGACCTGCACCTTACACCCATCTCACCTTCCCGGTGAGTTTGTCTTCCATGACGGTGTTACGCCGACCACCTCCATGTCATCACCTGGGTTTGTTCCAGTGAGTTACGAGGCTGAACAGGAGTTGATTGAGGAGTACCTAACTGAGGTTGAGGAGTTAGGGAGTGATCCCCTCCACATCATAGAGGACTCCGTTTCCCCTCCCGAGAGAGAGGCTTCACCCTTAGACCCTCATATAGAGACATTCTTACCTTCCGAGGGTGAATTGGTCATTGGTGAGTCTTTAGCTAGCTGGCTAAGGGAGGGTCCACTTCTAGATGTCTCCATTCCTCGCTATACACCCATGGGACCAGCCCTCCCAATAATACCCCTTAACTCCTTTCACACCACTTTTCGGTCCTTCTGCTTTCTTGAAAATGTGAAGGACTTCCTTAGGAGTTTAGATTATCAATGGGAGTTGACTTATATGTTGACCTTAGGGTCTGACCAACCCTATAGTCATAGCTTTACACTCCCTGCTTTGGGGTCTATTACCTCGGTCTACACCATAGGACATATCACATCCGAGGTCCTTTTATTATTTCCCATACCCGTGGAGGTTGATTTTGTCCCCGCTTATGGTTTCACGGTCCCGAGGGAGGAACCTAGCCTTCCTTGCCTTCCTTATGAGCCTCTTGCCCCATACATGAGAGTGCCTGAAGGTGATTATCTGCACCTGGGCGAATGTCGCACATGGGCAAGTATAGTGAAGGGACCTGTCGGGAGGGGTCATCATTTCTTTGACCCTTTCGATCCCCTCCCTAGTGAGCCTCTCGACCCATATTATTTTCCCCACCTTGTCGAGGGGGTCCACTATCATACACCACCTAGGCCTTCTAGTCAACACCTCACCGTGCAGGCATCCAGATGCCCGAGCTTAGGAGGCCAGGGACACATGTCTCTTCCCCATGTTTCACCATGTCCATCGTCATATAGGGGAGATGTCATGAGTAAACTTGGGATTATTCATCCTTCTGAGTCTACCATATGTCATAGGACACATGTGCCTGCTAGGTTCTACTTTGGTTGTCCAGGCCCTCCCCATGTTGTCAAGTCTGGTAGACGTCATAGGCATGTTAGATCCATGTTTGGATGTCCAGGACCACCACTGCATTCACATAGGTATGAGTCAACACAGCTAGTTCGGAGTCTGCATCATCACCACCTTGAGGCCAGCAACGCACGTTACAAGGAGTTAGCTGACGCGCACAGACGCACACGTGAGTTCCGCGAGGGAGAGTACGTCATGGTCCGGGTTAGACCGGAACGGTTTCCTTCGGGAGCCGTAAAGAAGCTCCAAGACCGCGGTGCAGGACCATTCAGAGTGTTGAGGCGTATTGGGTCGAACGCGTATGAGATCGAGCTACCAGACGACTACGGGATCAGTTCGACGTTCAATGTCTCTGATCTGGTAGCTTATCGGGATCCCGCGGTGATACCCAGTGAGTTATTTGGGCCTGACCCTCCTGTTGTGAGTGATACACCTACTGAGAGTCCACCTCCTCCAGCCCCATTACAAAAACGCGAGCATATAGATTGCATACTGGATGAGCAGGTGACTACTACCAGGAGCGGAGCCTACCAACGCTTCTTAGTGCGTTGGAGAGGGCGCCCCGAGTCGGACAACACCTGGATTACACGTGGAGAGCTGGAGCGGATTGATCCGGACCTGCTGGAGCGGTACCTCAGCGACCGTGACCCTTACTCGACGGGGTCGAGTTCTTCCCACCCGGGGAGAATTGGTGAGGACACACGGCGCTATCCTCGACGGAGCACCCGGCACACCGCTACCTCCTTGTGGCTCGGCGACGGCGGCACCTTCTAGTTATCTTTTCATCATCATATTTAGGCCATGTTGGGCCTCAGTCTGGACTTGCTCAGGCCTTGTGGGCCTTGTCTTTTGGTCCCTGCGTGGACATCTTCTTGTTTAGGCACTTATTGGGCCATATAGTGGCCAATTGGGTTGCTTTGTGGGGTAATGGATCGTGTTATGGGGTCAGGGGCTTATTGGGGTTTGAAGCCCACTAAAAAAAGGGCCCATTAGGGTTAGGGGGTGGCCCCCTCCCCAGCTAGAGGAGGAGGAGGCAGCCGCCCCCCCCCTTCCTAGTTCTACTAGGGAAGGTGGGGGGCGCTCCCCTCTCCCTTCCCCTTTCCCCCTCTCCTCCTTTCCCCAACTCCACCCCTTCCTTATCCCACTTAGAATCCTTTCCTATTTTCTAAGCTTGCTGAATTATGGGCCGCCTTTCTCTCCTTGGAGCTGGGCGCACCCCTCCCCTTCTAGTTAGATTAGGGTTTTCCCATCCCCTATAAGTAGTTCTCACATTGTACCGATTACAGTTTACACATGATTTTGAATACAAGTGAGTATTGTGCAAAGCTTTTTGCGCCCTTCTCTCTCTCTCTCTTTCTTCTCCTGCGACGGGAGAACGGCGGGGTGTGACGCCTCAGCCCTCGGTGGACTCCGGGGTTCCCTCTTATCCTCATCTTCTTCCTCAACGGTTCGTGTGCGTGATTCCAGATTTCTGCCCCGACTTGTAGCAGAGCTCGCGCCCCCTTCTTGGACGAGTTTTGCCACGATCTATTTTCTGGAGATACGTCTGCGGATCAGCTTCGCGTCGGCGCTGGTTTTGCATCAATCGGGGATCGGCACTGCCCGTACCGATTTTCTCCGCCGACCTGCGCCAGCACCACTTTCTCTGCTCGCCCAGCGGGGAGGCCCTGATTGCGAATTTTCCCCAGGCCTCCACGCTGCGTCTTTTGCGCTGGTTTCTTCAGGGTTCGTGGATCTCCGAGTTAACTTTCCAACGCCGCCGACGGCGTTGCGTTTCGACATCGTCACCGTCCGTGGCGGTCGATCTCGTGGGGTTGCGCCAGCGTGTCTGCCCAGTCCGCCCAGCGAACCAGTCCTAACTTTCAACGACTCCTGCGGCTCGCACCGGCGTCGTCTGCCAGCGCCATTTGGCCGAGGGCGACCTCTGCCAATCAGCTGTCACCACCAACCGGCCCGGACTTGTTCGGGCACCAGAAGGCCGATTTCCAGATTTTACCGGCGGCGTGCGCAGTTCTGTGTCCACAGAACCTGATCTGACTTTCAGCAGCGCCCACGGTCACCACCGGCGGATCCAGCGCGCCCCCTTTGGCCGGAGCGTTCCTCCATCAGTCAGCGACGCGTCCTCTCTGACGGTGCTTCAAACGGGCGTCGTATCAGCCCGTGAGACCCCCTCCGCTCAGGCGCGCGCGACACCGGTTTCGGCAGCGTTGCACCCGAACCTCCTCGCGGCCAACCCGTCACCGAGTGCGGCCCGTCAACCCGTGTCCGACAGTCCCGAACGTATTGGTTGTAGCCTTTTACCTCCCTGCGAGGAGTGGGCCACTATTGGGTTGTATTTTATTGATCTCTGGTGTATCGGGGTTGTTGGTTCACGGCCGGGGTCCTTCCCCACGCCTAGGCGTGGAGGTACGCGCTCCGACTCTCCTCCTTTTGCTTGCTCTTTTAGTATGTGATTGATTATGCCGCGTGAGAGAAGGTAGGCGTCTAGCCACTTTTTGCCATCACCGCGGATCGTGAGTGAGAGCATCCATCCCTAGCACTAGTCGAGCACCGAGCTAGGACTCGACTCCCCTTGTCTTTGGAGGTCGACTATACGCCTAGACACGTGCGCTTCCCTCCTTGGGACGGCCGAGGTCGGAGTTTCTGTTGAGAGACGTCCCTCATTCTGTGGGATATCACGGTGGTCAGCCACTTGGCGACCCTTGAGCGTGCTACTGCTGGCCTGAGTTAGAGTCTTTTGTGAGTCTTAGTCCGTGTCAGTCCCCGTCCCGCGTCAGTGACCCCTACAGGCTCAAGAGGTGGCTCCCACTATGTAGCACTTTGTCCCATTGTGGGTTCAAGAGGTGGCTCCCACTATGTAGCACTTTGTCCCATTGTGGGTTCAAGAGGTGGCTCCCATAGTGTAGCACTTTACCCTGCATGGCACTTAGTTCCCTCACTTTCGGCTGGGATATGGCTCTGATACCATTATGTCACGTCCCATACTCTATACCGTCAAGGTATTGTCCGCTTTGGCCTACCGGCGTCACGGTTTTGTCCCTTTCTGATAGTGATCGACTCCAGAATGGGGGACTTCCCCAGCAGGTCACCCATCCCAGTACTACTCCTCATTAAACACGCTTAACTTCAGAGTTCTTTACAAGAACTGAGCCGATACTTCAAAAGACGTCTCAGTGATGTAGAGTACAACTTAACTATATTTGAGGGTGTTACAGCCCCCTTAGCACCAGATGATCTGCCCCCAGTATTCTCGGCGACGGCCGGCCCAGGCACTGATGCCACCTACGTGGGAACTATCTCGATCGCATGCTCTCCAGAGACTGCTGGAGTTGGCGATCGCTCGAATGAGCTCGGGGACTCCCAACCCCCCTCTTCGCTCGACGTATATGTTGACACCCGTTTTAGCCCACAAGTTATGTCGTTTCTCTTATTCATCATTTTTGATGCCCCGAATTAGCCATTATTTTGGAGCTTCCTTGGATGGATTTTGAGCCCATTTTTACCATTCCCTATCCTTTGAGTCTTGAAGATCATGATTTATTAGAGCCTTGGAGCTTATCTTATCAAATTCTAGCTTCCAAGTCAACTTACGGCCCATTTAGGCCGGCTTCCCCCAAGTAATCGGCTCTCTCTGACTGCGCGGTCCTGAAAGTGGTTCTTTTTCATCTCCTTATGTTCCTCTTTTTCAAAAAGTTGTCCTAATCAAAGTTGTTCATCTTTTTAAGATCTACAACTTCTTCTTCTACGCCATTGGCCAGTTCTTCCCCGATTGTGAGCTATTCACATTTTTCCGGTGTGCTGTGCTGTTCACCTATGTCCCAGAATTTTCCTCTCTCTTCCAGCCCCATTTTCTACATCTTATGATCATTTTCTCAAATTTCTTTCTTCATTAAAGTTGTTCCTCTCTCAGTTATCTACAATTTCTTCTTCTAGCACTTTCGCTATTTCTGCCCCATTTGAGAGATACGCTTCAATTTCTGAAGTTGCGCGCAGTCTGCCCAGAATCTGCCTCCATCAATGTGACGGCCCTATAAAGGTGCGTGACATCAGTGTGACAGTCCTACGATAGACTGTCACACCGAAACTTGCCCGAAACACCCTGTTCAACCCCTAGAATGTGGCGGTCCTACCCTAGACCGTTAGAGTCCATGTGACGGTCTAGTATGGGTGCGTTACACCGAAACTTATCCGAAATCGTCCCGTTCGACCCCCAGAGTGTGACGGACCTACCCTAGTCTGTTACATAACTCTGACGGTTGTACGATAGACCGTTACACACACCTGAGAGTCTAATTCGTGCTGGAATCTGCTCCGTTTCTGTGCGACGTGGCCCTCTTGAAGAGTCCATAACTTCTTGAATTCTACTCCGAATTGAGCGTCGTTTGTTCCTATGGTTTCTCCTTGGTATTATCTTGAATTCAGTCCAAAGAACTCCAAATTTCATTTGCTATCTTGCTTAGGATCACACTCAAAAGTTGAGGGTTTAGGTGTCCTAGTTCAACTCAAACTCTGCAGATTAAGCTTGGGGGCTCCCTTCCAGAAGCCATATCTTCCAGATCCTTCATCCAAATAGAGTCCCGTTTTCTCCTATGACTTATCTTGAGTATTATCTCGAGATTGATCCATAGATCTCGAGATTTGATGGACTCTATCTCTTAAACTCGTGGAGGAAAGTTGGGGGTTTCACCACTTTTCTATAAAAACTGCCCAGTTCGCAGTCGCGACGGGGGGCTCTTTCCGGACGTGGGGCGAAGCCATGCTGCACCGTCGACTCACAACTTCGACCCTATCTTGGAGAGGGAAGTATTAGCTTTCTATTCCATCCTTCTGGGCTTGATTTCATGGTCTACACTATTAGTTCTAGTCTCCTCAAAATCATAAATCATCACAATTTTCTGCATTTTCTGCTACAAGTTCATTGTCAAGCACGATCAAGTTTTCTTTCCAAGGTACACGGTGTCGTTCCTCTCCTTTCTTCATCCTTTGGCATTGTTGGAACCTTGGTGGCGATCACGGTTAGTATTTCTCATCCTTTCATCCCCCTTGTCTTTGATTCACATGTTTATGTATGTATGTATTTAAAGGGGGCGGGATAGGAACCTAATATTAAAACAAATCAACAGTATAATGTGAAGAGTCGGTAGAACCCCAGTCCAAGTCATAGCGTTGCCCGAAAGGAAAAACGAGCTCATTCGCTTGGGCCTCAACCTCTATGATGGCCCGATTGAAGCCCTAAGAGAAGCCCTTCCGAAGGCCCCGACGGTAGCCCGACTCATAGTAAAAGAAGGCAACCTGAAGAAGAGCAACGTGGTAAGCGTCTGAGCATCTATGTTGCTCGAGAGCTTCTACCCCCGCCAGCCCCGCCTTCCTCTCAAGCTTGGCTATCCTCTATTCTGACTCAGATAGCCTCCTCTCGACCTCAGCCGACGCATCCTCGGCCCCCCAGACTCGGTCCGTGAGCCCCTCTCACTCGGCCTTCCATTGCTCACCGCGCTCGACCTGAATCCTGCGCTCTACATCCGGGAGCTCATTCTTCCGATCGACCATACGACGGGCCTGGGCCAGCTGCTCCGCCAATGACCGAGCCTCCTCCTGGCTCAATTGCACCTGTGCCCGGAGCGGAGCCACCTGTTGACGAAGATCCTGAAGATCGAGGGTCAAACGCTCGACCTTCCGATCGAGCGCACCATGGGCCCATGAAAGAGTTCCAACTCCCACTCCACCCGAGCGTACGCATCCACTGCCTCTGCTCCAAGTTGGGCCAAGACCAGCCCACCTTCCATAATTTGCTCTAAAAGCGTGGAGGGGGGCCCTTCTAGAGTTTTTTTCGCAAGGCTCCTGAAGCTATGGAATGGCACGTCCGGTATAGAGAGGCCCGGACTCTGAAGGCACTGGCCGAGGGAGGAGAAACCCTCTCCGGAGCGGCCGAGATTGGGGCACCTCCCCCAAGCAACCTCGTCTCGGGGGCCCCACCAGTTGGCTCAGGATGAGCGGCCCTGCCATGAACCTCCCCAACCTCGGTCGACTCTGATTGAGTCGCTTCAGCCTGCGACCCTCCAGCCTCAACTGGCTCGGGCCGGGCTCCTCCATCTGGCGCTCCCTCTGCTTCGCTCGGCGCCCCGACATCGGCCGTGACCCCTTCATTGTCACCCCCTTCCTGCTTTGTAGAAGGGAGAGCCGGCAGGGAAGCCTCTTCGGTCGGGCGGGCGACCTCCGCCTTCCTCGCCCGCTTCTTCTCGGCGGACAGAGCCTGCAATGAAGCCCCTAGCAGCTTCCCCACGGGATCCTTACGCTTGACCCCTCGGCCTCAAGAATTTGGTCCGCCATTGAACGGATGGAGGAACTAGAAGAAGAAAAGGAAAGCTCTGGATTAGAGGACTCCAGAGGAGAAGGAAGTTGACGGATCTCGGCCACGATAATCTCTTCTAGCTCTGCGAAAGCCGCTGCGATTCTCCGCTTCTCCGAACTGCTCTCACGGCGCATGAGCCCCCCTATATAAATGAAAAAGATGGCAAAACCCTAAACCCCAGAGATAAAGGGACGCAAATAACGCGCCATGCTTATAACCCCTAGCCGGAGGCGGCACGTCGTTTCGATCTCCCGAGGAGGGGCCTTCTTTTACTCATCATGACGGGCGTATTCTCAGGATAAGCCGCATCATGTGGCCCCTGCAAGAGAGAGATCTCCACCCAACTAGAGCCACGAAAAGTCTAGCCCAAATGCTATTCAACCGAGCCTAATTTTGGCTCGGGAGTAGGAGGGGGACAAGTGGAGAGGGGAAATCTAACCGCCCATACGGAGAGGCCAAACGAGGTCTGACCCGACCCAATGAGGCCCAGCTCCTTGAAGTGGTAGCCCCCGAGCCTACTAAAGATAAGCCTAATAACTCACTCAAAACAAGCACTTCCTAGGCAGCCTTCGGGTTGGGAAGTTCAAGCATTAGTTCGATCGGGAAAGTTCCATTGAAGCCCCGTATTCTCTGCCCAGACCACACACTCAACGCTCGGGAAGACATCTTGTAAGCCAGTGCCTCATGCTCGGGCCAACTGATGGAAGCTTATTTGTACGGCGGTTACGTGCCCCTTAAAACTTGGGAGCTCAAGGGGATAGGGGAGATCAGGAGTCCATGTGCTATAAAGAGCCCGCAAAGAGGACATAACCCCCCCAAAACTCCTCAACTTATTGGGATCATTCACTCAACGAGCCATTATTTAAACTTGAAGAACTCTCCTGTGATAAGGTAAGCCAATAACCTTGAGCAGGAACCACTTCACTTTTGGTGGAGAGGGATTTCGCGCTCCCATCTTCCTCCTAACTCCTCTCTTCGCACCAGTGCTCTACTATAGTCGCTGACTTAAGCATCGGAGGGTCTTCCCCGGGGATTCATCTCTGGGCACCTATGACTTGTTTCTCTTTTTGCAGTTCATACTTCAAGGATATGTGGTTATCTTCCTCCCCACTCAGGAGTAGCACGAGATCACCCCTCTTCAGCAGGAAACTCTAGAACCAGTAGGACTCTTACATGGGAACTTGCTTTCCATTAGAACTCTAAACCACGGAGTAGGATTCCTCTCCTATAAAAATAAACCATGTGATCAACGGAAGCCCATTGTTTCTACCGAAGTATCGTCGTCCTGCTGCCGTCGTCATCCCTTCTTCCTGTGTGCTGCGGCTGTGTGAAAGGGCGGGCGATTGCCTCTTCTTTTGCTGCCATTCTTCCTTCTGTCGCTGTGGTTGTGTTACTGCAGATTACTGCAGACGCTGTAGTTCTTCTTCCTTGTTGTAGTTGTAGTGCAGTTGTTGCCGTGGTGTTGTCTACTGCTACTGCATCATTCTCATCTTCCTACTATCACACGTGAAGTCAATTCAAGATGCAGTTGCTGCTGTCGCTCTTACTCCTATTTTCTATCTGCCCGTTCATCATACAGATCAAGCCCCAAAAGGTAGGTTTTCTCAAGATCTGAAGCACAAACCCATAGTATAAGTATAGTGCATGCTTATAATTAAATTATCATAGTTTCATATCTCCTGCTATTCGGTTTAAGTAGTCTTTTTAAGTCTTCCATCCTGCATGAAAATAGCGACCAAGTACTGGCCACCTATTAATGAACGACCGTACAGAAGGTCGCAAATTATGAATATGTGACAGTCTTCTAGTCGCCCATTAATGAGCGACCCTACCCATGCCGCTATTTACTGTAAATAGAATTAATAGTTACCCATGTTTAAAATTTTAATATCTAATGAACCTTGTGTTAAAATTTTTGCACGATCATGTTTCTAGATTCCCTATATTTTTCTCTAGCTATCCATGTCTACAGTTTCTAGAAATTTCATGTGAATAGCGAAGTGCAATTGTTCATGTACAACTAAAAGAAATGAACAGTATAATGTGTCTGTAAACATTCCTGCCCGATGCGTATCAGTAAAAGAATGGGCGACTGACACGAAGTGGCCTGTTAATAAATTTACGCCCTTGCAAGGAGGCATTATTTCTTAAAATATAGTAAAATAGAAAAGAATATGAAAAATCATGAATTTACGACATAGTAATGGACGTTATTTATAGATTGAGCACCGTCATGTACGGTCTCCAATTCTAATTCAATTCTGTTAAAATTTAAAATTTACTACAATTAGTGCACGTTCACAGAGTCACTTATTCCTTGTATTTTAAATTGGATTTCCGTTAAATATAAGATTGAGCGACCTTTCAGATAGCCGCTATTTCTGGATATAGCGTCTTCTGAATGGACACCAATTCTTGTCTCTCAATTTTCATTGGTTTTCTTGCCCATATCGCGGGTTTACTTGGCACTCTCATCTCACATCCGTAGATGGAGTCTCTGTTTTGTTTCTATCGATTACACACTCAACTCTTGGTGATGATTGGACCCTCCATTGGATATTCCTTCCTTCGGACTGGTACTTTCTTCATTGAGACCTCTGTAAGTCTATGCTAGCCTTAAATTCTCTCGAGACACCTGAGCAGGTTGTACCCTAAAAACCCTGGAATCCTTACTTGTCACGTCACTTTGAAGAAATGTGATGCTTTAGCCCTCATAGAGTACTATTTCTGGCCTCTTTTGAGAAGTCTATCTCTGTCAGCAATTAGCGACCATGACTTGGACGCTAGAAAGAATTAGCGACCAGGCTAGTCGCGCTATATCACTGATTTAGCGACTAGAGTATGGACGCTATTTCATCGTGCCTGTACTGTTCACAGGAATTAGTGACCACATAGTGGGCGCTATTTCTGTAATTGATGGTGACTGAGTGGACGCCAATTTTCAAGTTTCATGTTATGTCATCTTTTTTCATGTGATTTATCGGTATGCCATACTTTTTTTTGATCGGTATGCCATACTTGTTCAAGTTCTATCCTTGAACTCCGTCATTCGGTGAAATCTACATTATCATCCTACAATGGCTTATTCCTTTGGAACTCTGTATTGGCTATAAACTATGGTGGATTTCTAAAATATACATAACGCAATACTTGTGCGTATAGGGCCCGATCTGGTCCTAGGAGGAGCACCGTAAAGTACTTGTGCCCATGGAAGCTATATTGATCACGGTGTGACATTACACCAAAGTGCATGACTTGCTTGATTGTTGACATTCCACGACTCGTACTTGACTTGACTTGACATGAATTGCGTGGCCCGAAATGGGTATTTACTTGCTTGATATTGTAATAGCCAATTCACATGACATGACTTGATATTTACATGCTTGACAATCTTGATATACTTCACATGAACACTTTGTAATACTTCTTGATACTCTACTCTAGTCTTTATCTTGCATACATGTATCGCTATACTTGCATAGTTCATGTAACATGTAAATTACTTAAAGTAAGCTTGATCTTGAGATATAATTCCTACTGTGCATTCCCTCACCCTTGTTTTCCCCCTATTTTTTAGGTAATTCCGATGACGAGGATCATTCTGACGGGAATGGAAACAAGTGAACAGAGTAGAACCACCCGAACATGGAAGTGTCTACCTAGTCGTGTCTTTTCCTATTTCTTGAGTCTATCATTGTATTTTTCCTCTATTGAGTCTAGTCATCAATGGAATATGTAATTGTTATAATTTTGGATATTGGTGTTATTAATGAATAAAAGATTTGGTTAATTGTCTCTACTTTTCTGCACTCTGTCTATAAGGTCGAATTCTTTATGCTCTGATTGACATGATCGATATAAACTCGTCACGCGTACCGAGTTCCTTCCGCGCTCGGGGCGTGACACATGTTCACATCTGCATGATTTTGTTTATACTACGTTTTAGTCACTTGCATGTTTTAATTTTAGTTAATTAATAGCTATAGCATGCTTAAAATTTTTTTATCTGTGTAATCAACTATCTAAAAATCATAAAGTATACATGACTAGAATTTCCATATTTTTCTTTAATTTTTCAAGCCTTTATAGGGTAATATTAACCAGTTAACAATTTGATTATCATAATATATGAAGTTTTATAGTCACACGGAGAATCACCCAAAACACTATAGCACGTTAGTTACAAGCTTTTGTTTGGATGACTTGTCCGTGGGCGTTAGAGTGGCCTTTGGCCATGAAATTTTACGGGGGTGTTGCTGGGGTAGTGAGTGAGGTCGTGGGGATGATATCTCCTTTTTCCTATCCTAAGATAGGCCTCCTCTCTAGCAATTTTTTTTAAGCATCCTATTAAGTAGAGCATTTCGGGCTCTTCATTTTGGTATATAGATTGTGCAGTTTCGATGTGTATACGTCGAGAACATGAGGTTTACAGGAGGCTCCACACTATTCATTAATTTTATATATGTTACCAGTAATTGATCGAACGCGAATCTCATCGTTAAAAAAACTCGCGCACTCAATTTCAAAAATTCCGTACTCACAATAAAATTTAGATTTTGAATATAGTGATGAATACGGGTCGAATCTACGGAGAGACTAATATTTTGAAGGTTGAAAATTTTATTTCTCTTTTATTTTTAACAAAAGCAAAAGAAATTGTTGGAAGGATTTTTTTTATGGGAAACAGTTGAAATAGCACAAGATTACAATTTACCTAAAGAAACACGGAGGGGTAAAGGAGAGAAATATGTAGAGAAAGGGAGAGCAAGCATCTAGGGAGATAATAACATTAACCACATCTTAATACTCGAAAATAGAAGATTACAATGCATGGAAGTTCAAGAAAATAACAAGTACAATACTCGGAATAAAATCTAACTAAAACTAAAAATTAAACAACTAGGGAGAGGAGATAGCCGGTGAGACAAAATCGTGGTCGCCTAGGCCTTGGGTCCTTTGAATGGCCGCCCAACTTGGAGTAGACACCGCCGTGAGTGGACTTTAGAGAGGGAAATTTGGAGAGAGAACTGAGGGGAGATAAAGAGAGAGAGAAAGATAAATAGAGGAAGGTGGGAATTATCATAAGATAAGAAAAATAAAAATAAAAATAAAAAACTATGTGTATGGGAGAGAGAAAGATGAGACTGAGAGAGAGGGTTGTGCGTGTAAAGAGAGAGGAGAGTGTGTAAGACGGTGAGAGAAGTTTTAGAGAGAGAAAGAGAAAGGGTGAGAGAGAGTGACCATGAGAAGAGAAAGGCTAGCAAGAAGGGGGAGGTTCTCTGAGTAAGGTGTGTGCGTGAAAGAGATAGGGGAGAGCAGGGAGAGAAGAGAATGGAGAGGGGAGCAATGCAGGAGGAGAGAGATGGTTTGAAGAGGAGAAATGGTGTGTGTGTGTGTAGAGGTGCGGCGAGAATGGTCGGTGGAGGGTGGAGTGCATGCATGCCATGCTTGCAGTGGTGAGGGGAGCAAGAAGGCCGCCGGTGCGGTGGTGTGTGTGGTTGTGAGCAGGCGAGGGCCGCGACGGTGGGCAGAACAGGGGGAGTGAGGCCCGCGGCGGTGAAGTATATGTGTAGTGTGAGAGGGGGAGAACGAGAGGGCTACGAGTGTGGGCAAGTGGGAGAGCAAGGGAGAGAGAGGAAGGTGTGTGGTCGACGTTGGCTACGTGCGGAGACGGTGTAGGCCGGTGCGAGTGTCGTGGGTGTGCAAGTTAGAGTGCAGTGGAGGGAGAAAGGGAGAGAGGGAGTTGTGTGGGAGAGTGAGTGAGAGAGAGAGAGAGAGAGAGAGAGAGAGAGAGAGAGAGAGAGAGAGAGAGAGAGATGAGGAGGGCCCGATGCCGTCTATGTGCAGGCGAGATGGAGGGGGAGGCGGTGCAGAGTTAGCAATATGAGATAGGTGATAATGGAGGGCCGCGTTCGGTGCATCCGTGAGAGTGTGTAGGTGACAGAAAATGGCAGGGAGGCTACGATGGTGTGTGCGAAGGGGTGCCGCGGTGTAATGGCGATCGCGAGGATGGGAGGGTGAGCGTGCGGTGTGTGCTTGCAAGAACGTGTGACTGTGAAGCGTGTAGAAGATAGGGAGCGAGAGAGAGTGGGGGGAGGTGTGCAGAGTGTGTGGATGGGGCTACTGGCGGGGAGGCTTTCGAGAGTGCAGGTGAGAGGGAAAGAAGAGAGACATAGAGAGAGGCCTGCGGCGGTTGCGAGAGAGTTGTGGTGCGACTAAGTGTGGGTGCAGGGATGCGTGAGAGATGGAGGCATGCTACGGGGTTTGGGTAGCAAACAGAAAGAGGGGGAGAGGGAGCAGGAGAAGGGGAGGAGAAAGGGAGAGAGAGATACAAGAAGAGGAGGAGGGAGGAGAAAGAGAGGGTACCGGCGGTCCCCTGTTCAGAATATGGGCTCCGATGGTGTGAAAAAAGAGGTGTGACAGGGAGAGAAAGGAGAGGGGGAAGGAGAAGGAGAAGAAGTAGAAGAGAGGGAGGTGCACGGTGAGATGAGAAAGAGAAAAAGGAGAGGAGAAGAAGAGGGAGAAGGGGTGGGGGAGAAGGTTATCCGCAAGTGGGGGGGAGTAGTCGGCTTTTGTTGGGTTCAGTGCGCCCCCTCGTTGTCTTTGACAATGGTTTTGATGATTCCAATATATTGTGTGTTTTGTGTTTACTGTAAGTGAAAATCTTGTGTGTGTTATGCTTAAATGGCATCCACACGATAAACAAGCTAATATGATGATATCTTCCTTTGCAGGTTTGACATGCTTCGTGGAATTAGTTTTTCTACTTAGCTTTGCAAGGGTCGACCCCATGGGTCAACCTCTGGCTCCTTGAGGGTTTGGAGTTTTCTTGTGATACCCATGACTCTTGGTGAATCTTGCTATTACAATCTCAGTTTTGCTGAATTGAATGTCAAGTTATAATCTGTGATTCTATCTTGGCTTGGGCCTCCTTGCTCTCATTGTACAGATCCCAATAGGATGCTATTTACTTGACTCTGCATGAGATTTTAAATGGTCTTGAATTGATGTCTATCGATTTTACATTGGCTTGATAAAGCATGTTGCTAAAATGATCAACTCTGCTACACATGCTTCATGAATTGTTCTCACTAGTTTGAAATGGATGTCCAGTATACTCGTTTAGCACTTGAGGACTTCCTGCTGGTCTTCAATGGTTTGCTGGATGGAATTTCATGTATATAGTTCATTATTGCCTGGCTTTGTGTATATGCATAGCCATTTCTTTTTTTCAAGTTCTTGTTGAGTAATCTATCATATTCCTAGGACCCTTGATACTTAAGGTGGTAATCATCCACTCTTCAGATCTGACAGGTAAGGTGTCGACCCCTTGGGTCGACCCTCCCTAGGCCATGGGCTGTCTGCACAATAGACAGTCCAGGCAGTGAAGAGTGTCGACACTAAGTGTCGACACTTCTGCTGGTGCTGTTGCATGCATGATATTTGCTCAAGTTTGATCATGATGTGGCATACTCATACTGCTTGGCAAAGTTGGTTTTTGCTTGTCCTTGAAAAATTGGGTTTTCAAGTGTCCTCACGCATTTTGATACTGAAGATTTCATGAAAGTTGTTCAAGCATTTCATTTGTTTAAACTTCTATCCTTTCAGAGGATTGAACCTTTCTATAAGCTCATGTTGATCATGGTGAAACTCAAGACAATGGCATACTTGAATTGCATTGTGAATGTCTAATTTAACCAACTCTTCAAATGGTTCTCTACATGGAGTTTACAAAGATCATGCTTGTTTAGCATGTATACATCAACTGTGGTTTGGGATTCATAATGCAGGCTGAAGGTTGGTGTTAGCTGCTCTTTTAGCATTCATCCAACTCCTTAACTTGTTATTGCTATCTATGGTTCAGGACAGGAAGGATAAAAGTCCAAGTGTTCGCATTAATGCCAAAGGTAAGTATGATTTGAGTGAATTGGTTGTGGAAACTAGAAAGTAAAGGATTGAGTTATATATTGCCTTCTATCTTTGAGATAATGGTAAGAATTCAATTTTGAATGCATTTCATTGTGGGATATTTGGTTTATATCATGTTTTCATAAGAGAGGGTTTGAGAGTGTTATTAATTCTAGAAGTGGTTTGAAATTCAAGATGTTTAACACTTTCATTGGCTTGTGGTGCAATGTGAATTATTTATTCCATTACCTTGTTTTCAATGCATGGTAATTTGTTTTTAATGTTTGGGAGAGGTTTTGTAAGGTTTCAATTGAGTCTAATTGAGTTTTCACTTATGTCAGTAAAAGTGTCGACTCATGGAGTCGACACTTATTTCACGGTATGCTGTTTGCATTGATTTCCGATATGCTGCCAAAAAGTGTCGACACTTTATGTTGGGTTATGCTGTTTTAACTAAAACAGAACCTCCGGTAAAAAACGCCGACCCCATGGGTCGATACTTTTTACCATGGGTCCTGATTTCGTCTCAAGACAGAATCTCGTGAAAAAAAAGGTCGACCCCATGGGTCGACACTTTTGTTTAAATTCTGGATTTCATTTTTTTTGGCAGAAAGTGTCGACCCTAGAGGTCGACACTTTGTCTGCTACATCTGGATCGGGTTTGCCGGATTGATTTTGAACTCCGAGTTTAAAGGTCCGAATGGGGTGATCTTTTACCTCATTACCCCTTGGGTTTCTACCCTTGGTTGGGTGTGGTTTTGAGAGGGAATATGCATGGGGTTTATAGTCTTTTGTGCCTCTATTTGCTGCCCTATATGTATGATGCGAATTTGGCATTTTATTTGCATCTCCTTTGGTTAAATCGTTCTTTCTTGTGCAGGAGGAAAAGAGAGGAGCTCAAGAGGATTTCAAGCTAGATCTGATCTCTTCCCGTCGAGATTTGGAGCTCGGTGATGAAGGAGAGAGCAAGCAGAATGAAGAGAGGAATCTGAAGATGTCAATATCGTGAGCAACCGTCGACATCGACTTGGAGGTTTGAGGAGTCTACAAAAGGGAAAACTTCTATATCTATCCCTTACTCATTTGAGATATTTGCCATGCTCTATCCTTAATCTAGATGCACTTGAGATCCTACCTTGGTCCTTTGTTTATCAGTTTTGTGCTCCATATATTGCTGTGATTTTCATCTTTTGGAACAGATAAAAGCTAATGTACTCCATCCTTTTGCAAGGGACTTTGTGAACAAGGAGGAGGTGTTGTGCACCTTGAAGAAAGAGGAAGACACGGAGGACACCATCAACAAGACTCATTCCACTTTCACCCATTTTACCAGAGCGGCTCCTGCGGTTTCGGCCAGCTTCCACTTCGTGAACAAAAGCGTTCAGTGCACCCGTCTATGCTCTCTAAGGGGTTCATTGAAGATTTGAGGGAGAATCTTTAGTCATTCATTTCTACTCTCCTCATTTGATCATAGATCAATCTTGTTGTGTTATTGAATATCCTTCGTGCCATGATAAACTTGATACATCATTGTGTGTGGGCGGAGCTGTGTCTCCGCGTGGTCTAAGTGTTCGGGGTGTGATCCCCGAACATGTGTGTGTGTGTGTGCTGCGGTGGCAGCGTGTTGGGGCTTGTCCCCGTGTGTGGACATTGCTGCGGAAGTAGCGTGTGTGGTTGGGGTTCGTCCCCGTGTTGCTACTTCGGTAGCGTGTAGTGAAGCCTCACCTAGTTGGGTGAGGGGTGGACGTAGGGAGCCCTTCGTGGTCCCGAACCACCTTAAAATCTTGTGTCATATGTGATTGCCTGTGTGATTGTCATTTCTTCTATCTCCCTTCACAGGAACACTATATAGGTTTTTAATTCACTACACTGTCACACACTGCTACCTCCGTTATCTGTGTTGAGCGTAATTCTCTTGATAGTTGCTTTAACTATTCGAGTGAGATCGGAAAGCTTGAGAGAATATCTTTAATCTCACTTGAGTATTAGTTAATCAACGCAGTTTATTTTACTTCCATTGTGTTTAGTTAAGAAAGTTTTTAAAATTCACCATCTCGGTAAGGGGACAATTCAACCCCCCTTCTTGTCCGCCATCTCTCTGGGCCAACAATTGGTATCAGAGCCCTATCTCTGATTTTTTAGTCGACCTCACGGTCTAGAGTAAAGATCTTTTCATGATGGCTAGTGTAAATGTGCTTCCTGTCTTTAATGGTTTTGATTACGCTGCATGGCTTGGAAAACTTTTTGTGTGGATTACTAATACTAATCCGAAGCTTATGAGTCTGATTACTCATGGTCCACATGTTTTACCCAAAAATGAACTAAAATGGACCGACGAGCATAAAAGAATGAATTCTGAAAATTTTTATGTTTTGAATGTTCTTAAAGCTGCAATATGTATTGACAAATTTTCGTTTGTTTCTAAATGCAGATCTGCCAAAGAAATTTGGGACGGGCTAAAGGAAGTCCAAAAAGAAATTTGCAACGACGATGACTGCTTCGTTGCAAACAATGAAATTGAGCGTCAAAGCGAGGAGAGTTCGAAGGTAAATTCTAACTCTGATTCCGAGGAAGAAGAAGATGAATTGAGTTATGATGAATTGCTAAATGCTTACGATGAACTAGTTGATATATACAAAGCACTAAAATCTAAAAACAGAAAAATGAAAAGGAAACTTGATAATGTTTCACATGTTAACTCTTCATGTGTAAAGTGCTTTGAAATTGATAATGCTTGTGACATTAACTCACCATGTACTGAATGTTCTGAGCTTAGGAAGTTGACTGAAAGTCTGTTGCTTGAAGTCGATATGCATAAAGAAATCACTTCATGTTTAAAAACTGAAAACAATACTCTATTGGCTAAAATTTCAGAACTCCAACAAATAAGAGAAGATAATGATAAGCTAAAAATGTTGAACACAGCCATGTCTGAAAAACTGCTTACTCTTGAAAAAGACAAATCCTTGTCTATTGACAAATCTGAAAAGCTGAAGGAATTAAGGAAGGAAATAGAAAGCTTTAGGAATTTGAATGATAAATTTGAATCCAACAAAGCCATGAATGAAATTGTTAATGATAACGTGAGTTTTTAAATGAAAGAACTTGAACACACTTCTATGAACAAAAATTCATTTGAAAAGCTCCAAAATTAAAACAGTGCTATGTTGATTCAAATTTCACTGCTTGAAGGAGAATTGAAAAGTCTTAAAAATTTTGAAAAAGGAAAATGTGTGATTGATGATGACTGTGACACACTGCATATCCTTGAAATAGAGATTGAAAGTCACAAAACTGTTAATCTCTTGTTGAATGAGAAGATTACTTCATATGAACAAGAGGTTGCTAACTCTAACTTGCAAATCTTGAATCTACAAAATGAAATCAAGAGTTTAAATGAATCTTTGCAATTATGTGATAAACGAATTGAAAAACAAAAACATGTTGTTGAATCCTCTTGTGTGCATGAGAAAACTTATCTGTCAAACACAATCATGTACCAAGTAAAAGAAGAAATATTTCATGTTACTATTGTGGACAATTTGGTCACGACATGTACGATTGCTTCTTAATGGAGTTTAATGATGATGAAACTTCAAAATCAAGAATGAAAATGAATGTTGATTCTAAAAACCATGAGAAACCCACGAAGAAAACTCAGAACACTCACTGCTTTTATTGTGGGATGTATGGTCATGTTTTTGAAAATTGTTTCATGAAGAGAATTGATGATGCGTGGTCCATCAAGAAAAACCTTTCCTGTCATTACTGTGGTGGCTTTGGACATAAGATGAACAATTGTTCTTTAATGGAAAATGATGAAAATTGGTCCATGAAAAGAAAATCTTCTCATTGCTTTTACTGTGGCCTGAATGGATACTCAATGGATAATTATTCCATGATGAGGGCCGATGATGAATGGTATGAGAGGAGAAACAAAAAGGAAACTTTTGTTCATGTAAGAACTAATCTCTCGGGACCCAAGATGGCTTGGGTACCCAAAACTCCAAAATGAGAATATGTCTTGCAGGGGTGCCTTGAGAAGGAAGAAACCAATGACAAATAATGATCCTTCAAGGCAAGGAAATGTTGAGCTTATCAGGTAATGAATTTGGTATACTGTTTCCTATTGGATTACTTAACCTTGGTAAGAGCTTGAATCTTGAGAAAAACTTGGTACCTCCATTTGAACTGTTTCTATTTCACATTTTATGAATAAATTCAGTTCTTGAATGCTTCATCTTTGACATACATGACTTTTCTTTCATATACACCTCTTACTTCGCTTCTTGCAAATAACAGTTTAGGTTTAAAAGCTTTGGTCTGTGGATAAAATCTTTCACTCTTCTAATCATATCCTGCAAATAATGATTCACTTTTACAAATTCACTTTATATGCGTACTTGCATGATACATTGCACATATCATAAACACATATTTGCATACTTGTGAATAGGAATAATTTTTCAATCATCTTTTCAAGGTACATGCATATACTTGCATGTACTTTATACTTCTGTGCTTGAATGCCATGATTATCCGGTATATCAGATGATGATTGTGGAAGGTTGGATTATGTCCAACTAGAAACTTTCTTCACGTGTGATGGTGGTCTTTGGACCTACGTTCTCCGCCACGAACCGATAATCAACTTGCTTGAAAACTTCAGTTCATTGCTTGTTTGAATGTACATAATATACAACCACTTTTTGACTTCTTTTATGACTCATCCCTTGCTAAATGAAACTGCATTGATTTACACATGTTTGTAACATGGCATATATTGAGGGGGAGATTTTTTTTTATAACCGTGCATACATTTAGGGGGAGACATTATTATGATAAGACTAATTCATCTTTTACATTCAATACAACCACCCACACAAAATACACCTTTTTGAGATAATGATTCAATGTAATAAGGATTACTATTTTCTATTCTACACTTTAGAGGGCTATTGATTCTCTACATAGAAATCACATGTCTCGTGAGAAAAATGTTGTTTACCCCTTCAAAATTTGTATAAGTGGAACGTGGATCCGAGTAGCCGAGAATCCCCCCTGAAATAAAGGAGGAAACTCACGTCGAAAGGAGAAACTAATCCATATCAAAATAAGTGTGATTTATCCACCGAGTAGCCGGGAAGTGCCCCTGAGACAAAGGGTACAACTCGCGTCGAAGAGTGTCTCATCCACATCATAAAAAGTGCCGAAACTGAGTAACCGGGAATTGCCCCTGAAACAAAGGGCATGACTCGTGTCAAAAGGTTAGTCACACCATTTTTAGTAATTAAAAATTGGGGTCATACGTAGCTACCAATATTCGAGCATTGTGTATGAAAGTGAATGGATGAGAAGTTCTTTTTAGTGTTCTTTAGAAAATCTGATTTTCCATATTGATTTTAACTTCATTGCTCAATCTTCACTTATGCACCTTGGGTTTGATTGTTTGAATGTCGCTTATGAATCAGTCATTTTTCATGGTTAATGTAGTACTTTATTTATGTAAGCACGACCTTCTTAGTATTGTTCATGCACATCATGTTCAACAATCGATTGCATAAACCTTACACTCGTCTCGAAGGGACTTGCATGAGTCTATACTTAACTATGCATGCTTGAGTGCCTGAATGCTTGATCTGTCTGTTCATATCATGCTTCATTTCATTTACATGCATCTATAGGTTATACATGTAGATAATAGGTTAAATAACCCATTGTCAGTTGGTTTTTGTTCCTGACAATTGGGGAGAATAACGTGCTCTTGAGCACTATGCACTTTGTGCATACTTAGTTTTCAGATTTTGCATATAGTTTCCTTATACTACTTGTGCATATTTAGTTATACATATATCAAAAATTACAAAAATTGAGCATTTGCACATATCTCACACATCTGCTGACTGTACATCAAATTCCAAATTGTTGCTTGCTTCTTAGTTTATAAACCTTCCCTTCATGGGAGGTTAATTGCTGGGTTCGTGTGCCCATGTCTTTTTCATGTTTGGAATCTTCACTGTTGCCTATTGACCCCCAATATTTTTTGATAATGCCAAAGGGGGAGAGAACTTTGAATAGTCACAATATATTGTCATCATCAAAAAAGGGGAGATTGTTAGGTTCAGTGCGCCCCCTCGTTGTCTTTAACAATGGTTTTGATGATTCCAATATATTGTGTGTTTTGTGTTTACTCTAAGTGAAAATCTTGTGTGTGTTATGCTTAAATGGCGTCCGCACGATAAACAAGCTAATATGATGATATCTTCCTTTGCAGGTTTGACATGCTTCGTGGAATCAGTTTTTCTACTTAGCTTTGCAAGGGTCGACCCCATGGGTCAACCTCTGGCTCCTTGAGGGTTTGGAGTTTTCTTGTGATACCCATGACTCTTGGTGAATCTTGGTATTATAATCTCAATTTTGCTGAATTGAATGTCAAGTTCTGATCTGTGATTCTGTCTTGGCTTGGGCCTCCTTGCTCTCATTGTAAAGATCCCAATAGGATGCTCTTTACTTGACTCTAAATGAGATTTTAAATGGTCTTGAATTGATGTCTATCGATTTTACATTGGCTTGATAAATCATGTTACTAAAATGATCAACTCTGCTACTTATGCTTCATGAATTGTTCTCACTAGTTTGAAATAGATGTCCAGTATACTCGTTTAGCTCTTGAAGAATTCCTGCTAGTCTACAATGGTTTTCTGGATGGAATTTCATGTATATAGTTCATGATTGCCTGGCTTTGTGTATATGCGTAGACATTTCTTTTTTTCAAGTTCTTGTTGAGTAGTCTATCATATTCCTTGGACCGTTGATACTTAAGGTGGTAATCATCCACTCTTCAGATCTGACAGGTAAGGTGTCGACCCCTTGGGTTGACCCTCCCTAGGCCATAGGCTGTCTGCACAATAGACAGTCTAGGCAGTGAAGAGTGTCGACACTTCTGCTGGTGCTGTTTCATGCAAGATATTTGCGCAAGTTTGATCATGATGAAAAATTGTCATGTGGCATACTCATACTGCTTGGCAAAGCTGGTTTTTGCTTGTCCTTGAAAAACTGGGTTTTCAAGTGTCCTCACGCATTTTGATACTGAAGATTTCATGAAAGTTGTTCAAGCATTTCGTTTGTTTAAACTTTTATCCTTTCAGAGGATTGAACCTTTCTATAAGCTCATGTTGATCATGGTGAAACTCAGGACAATGGCATACTTGAATTGCATTGTGAATGTCTAATTTAACCAACTCTTCAAATGGTTCTCTACATGGAGTTTACAAAGATCATGCTTGTTTAGCATGTATACATCAACTGTGGTTTGGGATTCATAATGCAGGCTGAACGTTGGTGTTAGCTGCTCTTGTAGCATTCATCCAACTCCTTAACTTGTTATTGCTATCTATGGTTCAGGATAGGAAGGATAAAAGTCCAAGTGTTTGCATTAATGCCAAAGGTTAGTATGATTTGAGTGAATTGGTTGTGGAAACTAGAAAGTAAAGGATTGAGTTATATATCGCCTTCTATCTTTGAGGTAATGGTAAGAATTCAATTTTGAATGCATTTCATTGTGGGATATTTGGTTTATATCATGTTTTCATAAGAGAGGGTTTGAGAGTGTTATTAATTCTAGAAGTGGTTTGAAATTCAAGATGTTTAACACTTTCATTGGCTTGTGGTGGAATGCGAATTAATTCTTCTATTACCTTGTTTTCAATGCATGGTAATTTTTTTTTTATGTTTGGGAGTGATTTTTTAAGGTTTCAATTGAGTCTAATTGAGTTTTCACTTATGTCAGTAAAAGTGTTGACTCATGGAGTCGACACTTATTTCACGTTATGCTGTTTGCATTGATTTCCGATATGCTGACAAAAAGTGTCGACCCTAGAGGTCGACACTTTATGTTGGGTTATGCTGTTTTAACTAAAACAGAACCTCCGATAAAAAAGGTCGACCCCATGGGTCGACACTTTTTACCATGGGTCCTGATTTCGTCTTAGGACAGAATCTCGTGAAAAAAAAGGTCGACAACATGGGTCGACACTTTTGTTTAAATTCTGGATTTCATTTTTTTTTTGGCAGAACTCGTTGATACGAGTGTTGACCCTAGAGGTCGACACTTTGTCTGCTACATCCGGATCGGGTTTGCCGGATTGATTTCGAATTCCAAGTTTAAAGGTCCGAATGGGGTGATCTTTTACCCCATTACCCCTAGGGTTTCTACCCTTGGTTGGGTGTGGTTTTGAGAGGGAATATGCATGGGGTTTATAGTCTGTTGTGCCTCTATTTGCTGCCCTATATGTATGATGCGAATTTGGGGTTTTATTTGCATCTCCTTTGCTTAAATCGTTCTTTCTTGTGCAGGAGGAAAAGAGAGGAGCTCAAGAGGATTTCAAGCCAGATCTGATCTCTTCCCGTCGAGATTTGGAGCTCGGTGATGAAGGAGATAGCAAGCGGAATGAAGAGAGGAATCTCGAGATGTCAATATCACGAGCAACCATCGACATCGACTTGGAGGTTTGAGGAGTCTACAAAAGGGAAAACTTCTATATCTATCCCTTAATCATTTGAGATATTTGCCATGCTTTATCCTTAATCTAGATGCACTTGAGATCCTACCTTGGTCCTTTGTTTATCAGTTTTGTGCTCCATATATTGCTATGATTTTCATCTTTTGGAACAGATAAAAGCTAATGTACTCCATCGTTTTGCAAGGGACTTTGTGAACAAGGAGGAGGTGTTGTGCACCTTGAAGAAAGAGGAAGACAAGGAGGACACCATCAACAAGACTCATTCCACTGCCACCCATTTTACCAGAGCGGCTCATGCGGTTTCGGCCTGCTTCCACTTCCTGAACAAAAGCGTTCAGTGCACCCTTCTATGCTCTCTAAGGGGTTCATTGAAGATTTGAGGGAGAATCTTTAGTCATTCATTTCTACTCTCCTCATTTGATCATAGATCAATCTTGTTGTGTTTATTGAATATCCTTCGTGCCATGATAAACTTGATACATCATTGTGTGTGGGCGGAGCTGTGCCTCCGCGTGGTCTAAGTGTCCGGGGTGTGATCCCCGAATGTGTGTGTGTGTGTGCTCCGGTGGCAGCGTGTTGGGGCTTGTCCCCGTGTGTGGACATTGCTGCGAAGCAATGTGTGTGGTTGCGGTTCATCCCCGTGTTGCTACTTCGGTAGCGTGTAGTGAAGCCTCACCCGGTTGGGTAAGGGGTGGACGTAGGGAGCCCGTCATGGTCCCGAACCACCTTAAAATCCTTGTGTCATATGTGATTGCCTGTGTGATTGTCATTTCTTCTATCTCCCTTCACAGAAACACTATATAGGTTTTTAATTCACTGCACTGTCACACACTGCTACCTCTGTTATCTGTGTTTAGCGTAATTCTCTTGATAGTTGCTTTAACTATTCGAGTGAGATCGGAAAGCTTGAGAGAATATCTTTAATCTCACTTGAGTATTAGTTATTCAACGCAGTTTATTTTAATTCCATTGTGTTTAGTTAGGAAAGTTTTTAAAATCCGCCATGTCCGCAAGGGGACAATTCAACCCCCCTTCTTGTCCGCCATCTCTCTGGACCAACAGCTTTATAGGAGCCCAGAGATGAAACCACCGTTGCCTGTGCACCTTAGCGGATCTGCTCGCCCTGCCAGCCGTCTGCATGTGTCGCTTCCCAGCCCACTGCCGTTGCATGTTGGGTTCCCATGCATGTTACACCGCCTGCACGCAGCCGTCTGCCGTTGCATGCATGCCACCGTCGTCTGCCACTACCGTTGCATGCGTCGTTGTCCAGCATGTTGCCTGATTGTACACCATCTGCCCATGGGATCTTCCTGCATGCCTGCGGTTGGATCCCCCTACATGCCTGATGTTGTCGTCTGCACATGCGGGAGGAGGGTTCATGCAATTGTTCACAAGGTTGAGGAAGTATATAAAAAATTATATATAGGCGCTTCTAGATTTAAGTCAATGAATATATATGATTAGCCTTTTAACCCCTCTCTTGTTCATACAAAGTAACTTTGGTAGAAATCAAATTTTGCAAAATTCCTTATGATTAAAATTTAAATATGCAATCCCATAAATAACAGCAAAAGTCCATTTTATGTCAGATTTGTGATTATCATATAAAATTGCATAATTAGTTTCATTAAAGTCCAAAAAATAACGTGTGATATGAATTAAAAAAAATGATTGGGCACTTATTACATCTCCCATCTTACTCATTGCGAGTCCATTAGCAATGCAAATAAGTTAAAAATTAAGGACCAACAAGAGTTTTAAAGAATTCATGCCTCATGACGAGATCCTCCTTCAAGGAATCGACTATGGATTAGGACTTTGGAATTACTAAAGCATAATAGCCATAGGATTAGAACATGATGTTCATGACTCTCTTAGAATATTCCTAAAGTCTCATAACATTATGCTTGTGAAATCTTAATCCACAGTCTGGACGATTACATCCTCTATATTGTCATTTTAGCTAGGTGTCTTTCAACTCTGCACCCCCAGATCAAAGCTTTGATCACAGTACCTTTCAATTGTTTTTCTTCCTCTTCACTCTCTTTTTTTTTCCAAACACCTGGTGATATACAACCCTTCACCATTTGACATGAACCTCAACTCTTGCCTCAGGGGAAGCAGGCCCGGTTACTAAGATCAAGGGCATTTTTCATATATTTTTTTTCTTTTTTTTAACGCATGGTGCTGCACATCCCTTCACCGTTTGACGCGAACCCCAACTCTTGCCTTAGGAGAAGCTCGCCCGGTTACTAAGATCAAGGGTATTTTCTATGATTTTCTTTAGATCAAACTCTTCACTAGAGAGGGCAGAGTATCAGACACCAAACCAAATAATAGAATGCTTGTCTTTCCTGTTTCATTAGTGTGCAAGTGTTACTTTTTTGAATGCTGAGGGACCTTAAGAGATTCTAACTTGGTTTCCATGACTAGACGTAAAGAATCATTCCATCATCCTTCCCCACAGTCCTCTCCATTTTAGAGTCTCTTTTATGAAAGCATGAATCATGAAAACTCAGTTGGGGCTCTCTTTTTTTTTAAACAAAATGAGGCAGTAAACAAAATGAGGCAACAGGTTGCATGAGATTTTCACATTGATTACCCTTACCCTCCAACTTGAATAGCACCGTCTCTAATGATATGAACAATGTGTGAAAAGAACAATGTGTACATGAATGCGTGGGAAGGAAGGGTACAACCGAGGCGGGCAGACGTGACCTTCGCCAGACATCCTCATGGTGCTATGGCTGACTCCTACAAACACAAAAAATGAAAATGACTTATTGAAACATAGAAGTAGAAACATTGGGTTGCCTCCCAACAAGTGCAAAGTTTAACGTCTTCAGCCAGACACAATGAGGCCCAATAACCAACAAGTTGATTTCATGATTAGCCTCCATGTGATCTCATCCTCTTTCAAATTCCAGCTCTTATTCCACTAGAGGACAAGATGATATTATTGTGCATGTGGCCCAAAAGTATGCTGGTCTCGTTCATTATTACTTTTAACATTAGCAATATGTGTGAGCCAGTTCTCTTCTTTATGGATCGTGTAACAATCAATGGCCATTAATCTTTCAAAATTGGGATGGAACCTCTGCCCAGTATCAATTTATTTGTCCTCCTGTCTTGTATCTACCCACCTGACTACCCCTTTATTAACTTCTTCCTCTAAAGAAACTTGGTCAGGCACCAGTGGCTTATGAAGATCGACATTATTAGTCACATTCCCCTCAATGATAGCCTCATAAGCATTAAGGGCACTAATCAACTTATCTTCCTGATGGGAAGTTAAATCAAAGGTGAATGTAGTTGGCATATTTCCCTCAGGTCTAAGAATATCATATGGCAGAGGCTTCATTTTCAGGAGAATCAAAGTGGAAGGAAGAATGAGCCCAAACTCTAATTCATTCAATGATTCAAACTTTATGGGATAGGGCTCAGGGGTCAGATCAAATATGAAATTTTCTAGGAATGCCCTTCATTAAACTCATTCATCATATGAAGCTTATCAATCCAATTTTCAAATATTGAGGTGGGAAGATCAAATGTAAATTTTTCCAGCCCGGCCCTTTCATCAAAGGTCAGATCAAATGTGAATTTCTCTAATACTGTCCCTTCATCACACTCATCAAAAGGGAGAGGATATTCAGAATTCATCTTCATTAAATTAATAGGACTATTAACCACAAAGCAATCCCCGTCTTCATGCATTTCCATAAATGGGCCTTTGGTGTTTGGAGTGATGCTTTCAATTTCTTCAAGTGATGCCCCATTATCAATATCTTCTATCAAAATGAGATTATCAGTTATCCTCTCCACAAGTGGGGTATCTAAATGAGAGATGAATTTTTCACTCAAAGGCCCTTCACCATTCTCTTCCTCATGAGGGTTATCGTTCAACTTATCTGCCATGTCAACACTACCCTCTTCTTGATGCTTTTCCTCACATGAGTTGGCGATGACATTCTCCATGTCAAAGTGTTCACATTGTTCTAACATAGAGAGAATGTCAATCAATTTTTTCAATTGTGGGACCGTGAGATGAAATGAGAAATATTCTAATGCGGTCCTTTCATGATATTTTTCTAAGTGAGGAGGGTCACTTTCCTTTATTTTGTTATCATCATTTTCAGCTAGATAATTTTCTTTTCTACATTCTTCCCCAATTAGGCCATTGATATTCAAAATTTCATGATTTTGAATGGCACCATTTTGCACATCATTTAATTTACCTCCCAACATGATTTCAACCGACTTATTGTGGCTCTCCTCATAGATGGGTGTGGACTCCTTAATCACATAAGCCATCTTGCTAGTCACCCCAAATTCTCTTTGATATGATTCTTCCACAATTCTCTCATTACCTAGGTCAAGAGTTTCATTTGGCAGGGGAACCATGGGTTGTTGGAAAGAATATGTGTGTTGGGTAAATTAAGGGAATTGATCTTCAAAGTTTGCATCAATGGGGTTAAGTAGTTGGTCCATCGCCAATTCATATGTGGCTCTTGTGAGTTGGTCCGATTTGGTTTGGAGGGAGCCAATGCTTTATTGATTATTCAAGATGATTTGAATCAATTGGTTAAATTTTTCTTCATTGTTGGGACCATTGTATGGATGGGTAGAATGGATGTGTTGAGGATCGTATTGATAAAAGAAGTATGTGTCACGCCCTCCATATTGATTTTGATCAAATTGGGTTTGAAAATTTGACTCGGGAGGGCATAGAGCTTGATATTGAGTATGTTCCCAAGAGAAAATGTTTTGATCTCCCGACTCAAAAATAAAAGTGCAAGAAGATATAGGGAGATTTTGGCATGTTGAAGCTTGGTCTTGAGGGAGGAATGGCCTATGGTCCCCTAAATAAGATTGAGCAAATTGGTCCTGGTTTTGGGGAAGAAAAGGATATTAGGCTGCCATGGGTGTGGACTTCTCTTGTTGGGTTGACCAAGGATTCATGCTTTGGGTGAAAGATAGATATTGGATCAGGTACTCACCTACATAATGGGCCGGTCAGGCCCATGTGTGATCATCTTGAAAGGTAGGTGGTGTAAAAGAGCTTGGGTCCAATGGAATGAATTGATTTTGGGCCAAGCAATTAGTTTGATTAAAAATCTAATCCATAGAGATGAATTTTTTTTAACACTAACTAGGATGAAGAGAGAGAAGAGGAGGATTTTTTTTCTTTGTTTCTTTTTTTATGCAAACACAAACAAGTTAAGACACAAATTACCTAATGACCTAGATGTGACATAGACCTACAAATGGGGTTTCACAAAATGATTAAAGTGCAACTTAAGTTCACCCTAAATATTTACACCGGTCAGGTAAGGGGTGGGGTAGTGGGAGGCTCTCTCTACTTTCGTAGGGTCCTAATTAAAAATCACTTGTCTGTTTATGGCGTTTGCCGTCCGACCGTCTTGCCCTAGACACCGGTTTCCACAAGAGGGTAAACTTAAATAGCACAAGAACCATAGTGTGAACCTAGGGCCAATGTCTACTAAATTTTATTTAAGGCTTAGGACATGCAGAGATGCAAGGGAAATATGGTTTGTGGCCCAAGGAAGGGTGAAAAAATCCCCACCCTATTTTACTTATGGATGTTGCCCTTAGAATATTTTAGAATAATATGCAACAAACCAAATTTAAATAAGGGATTCTATGCAATAATGCATGCTCAAAATAGGGTAAGTAGAACGTACCTTGCCCCTTGCAATCTCCAAAATATAATTAACAAAAATTAAATAATAAGGAAAAATTCTATCCTAAATGATGCATGACCTAAACATGAAAATGGTGTGGTTTCTAATCTTGAGATGAAGATTTTATTGAGTTCACATTTTTTCTTTTTTCTTTTTGGCTCCTATCTAACCAGAAAAATACAAGAGCATTAAGGAAATGACGTAAAATGAGAGGAGTTTAGGATACTTACATGAAGTGCAATCCCTCGTTATTTTTTTTTCAATTGAAAGACTAAGGAAAGGGATGAGAACTTACCTCTGAATATTTTTGAGTTTTTTCCATTTTTCCTGATTCCCCCCTTTTTTTGATTTTTTGATGAGACCTTCTGCGACATTTTTTAGACCTCCTGCGACAGATAATTTCTCTGGAATTTCTGAAATCTGATCTCTATACCTACGCTTCAGGTTTCTGCGACAGATTTTTTTGACAGATTTTTTTTATTTTTTTGTTTTGTTTTCAATTCCTGTAAAAATAAGAAAAAGAGATTAATACAAATATATACAATAAAAAATAAAATTTTCAACTCAAAAATCACAAGCTTCCCCGACAACGGTGCCAAAAATTGATCGAACGTGAATCTCGCCGTAAAAAAATTTGCGCACTCAATTTCAAAAATTCCGTACTCACAATGAAATTTGGATTTTGAATATAGTGATGAATACGGGTCGAATCCAAGGAGAGGCTAATATTTTGAACGTTAAAAATTTTATTTCTCTTTTATTTTTAACAAAAGCAAAAGAAATTGTTGGAAGGATTTTTTTAATGGGAAACAATTGAAATAGCACAAGATTACAATTTATCTAAAGAAACATGGAGGGGTAAAGGAGAGAAATATAGAGAGAAAGGGAGAGCCAAGCATCTAGGGAGACAATAACATTAACCACGTCTTAATACTCCAAAATAGAAGATTATAATGCATGGAAGTTCAAGAAAATAACAAGTACAATACTCGGAATAAAATCTAACAAAAACTAAAAATTAAACAACTAGGGAGAGGAGATAGCCGGTGAGATGAAATCGTGGTCACCCACGCCTTGGGTCCTTTGAATGGCCGCCCAACTTGGAGTAGACGCTGTCGTGAGTGGACTTTAGAGAGAGAAATTTGGAGAGAGAACTGAGGGGACATAAAGAGAGAGAGAAAGATAAATAGAGGAAGGTGGGAATTAACGTAAGATAAGAAAAATAGAAATAAAAATAAAAAAACTATGTGTGTGTGAGAGAGAAAGATGAGACGGAGAGAGAGGGTTGTGCATGTAAAGAGAGAGGGGAGTGTGTGAGACGATGAGAGTGTTAGAGTAAGAAAGAGAAAGGGAGAGAGAGAGAGACCGTGAGAAGAGAAAGGCTAGCAGGAAGGGGGAGGTTGTTTGAGTGAGGTGTGTGCGTGAAAGAGATAGGGGAGAGCAAAGAGAGAAGAGAAAGGAGAGGGGAGCAATGCATGAGGAGAGCAGTGGTTTGAAGGGGAGAAACGGTGTGTGTGTGTGCGGAGAGGTGCGACGAGAGGGATCGGCGGAGGGTGGAGTGTCTGCATGCCATGCATGCAGTGGTGAGGGGAGCAAGAAGGCCACCGGTGCGGTGCTGTGTGTGGGTGTGAGAAGGCGAGGACCGTGATGGTGGGCAGAAGAGGGGGAGTGAGGCCCGCGACGGTGAAGTATATGTGCAGTGTGAGAGGGGGAGAATGAGAGGGCTATGAGTGTGGGTGAGAGGGAGAGCAAGGGAGAGAGAGGAAGGTGCGGGGTCGAGGTCGGCTGCGTGCGGAGACGGTGTAGGCCAGAGCGAGTGTCGTGGGTGTGTAGGTTAGAGTGTAGTGGAGAGAGAAAGGGAGAGAGGGAGTTGTGTGGGATGGAGAGAGTGAGAGTGAGAGAGTGCAGCTAACGAGATGAGGAGGGCCCGATGCCGTCTATGTGTAGAGGAGACGGAGGGGGAGGCGGTGCGGAGTTAGCAATATGAGAGAGGTGAGAACGGAGGGCCGTGTCCGGTGCGTCCGTGACCATATGTAGGTGATAGAAAATGGGAGGGAGGATATGGTGGTGTGTGCGAAGGGATGCCACGGTGTGATTGCGATCGCGAGGACGGGAGGGTGAGCGTGCGGTGTGTGCTTGCAAGAACGTGTGATGGTGAAGTGTGTAGAAGATATGGAGAGAGAGAGAGAGTGGGCGAGAGCGAGAGGAGGTGTGCAGTGTGTGTGGGTGCTGTTGGCAGGGATGCTCTCGAAAGTGCAGGTGAGAGGGAGAAAAGAGAGACAGAGAGAGAGGCCTGTGGCAGTTGCGGGAGAGTTGTGGTGTGACTGAGTGTGGGTGCAGGGATGCGTGAGAGATGGAGGCAGGCTGCGGGGTTTGGGTAGAAAATAGAAAGAGGGGTAGATGGAGCAGGTGAAGGGGAAGATAAAGGGAGAGAGAGATACGAGAAGAGGAGGAGGGTGGAGAAAGAGAGGGAATCGATGGTCCCCTGTTAAGAACAGGGGCTCAAGTGGTGTGAAAAAATAGGAGTGAGAGGGAGAGAAACGAGATGGGGAAGGAGAAGAAGAAGAAGAGGGGGAGGTGCACGGTGAGATGAGAAGGAGAAAAAGGAGAGGAGAAGAAGAGGGAGAAGGGGTGGAGGAGAAGGCTGTCCGCAAGAGAGGAGGAGTAGACGGCTTTATAGGAGCATGAAGACGAAGCCACTATTGGCCACGCACCTTCGCGCGTCTACCCGCCCTGCCAGCCATCTACATGCATCGCTGTCCAGCCCACTGCCATTGCATGCTAAGCTCCCATGCATGCTACGCCGCCTGCACATTGTCGTCTGTCGTTGCATGCATGCCACCGTCGTCTGCCGTTGTCGTTTCATGCGTCGCTGTCCAGCCTACTGCCTGACTACACACCATCTGCCCATGGGATCTTCCTGCATGCCTGCAGCTGGATCCCCCTGCTTGCCTGCCACTGCCGTCTGCACATGCGGGAGGAGGCTTCATACAATTGTTCACAAGGTTGAGGAAGTATATAAAAAATTATATATATGCCCCTCTAAGATTTAAGTCAATGAATATATATGATTGGCCTTTTAGCCCCTCTCTTGTTCATACAAAGTAACTTTGGTAGAAATCAAATTTAGCAAAATTTCTTATGATTAAAATTTAATTATGCAATCCCATAAATAACAGAAAAAGTCCATTTTATGTGAGATTTGTGACTATCATATAAAATTGCATAATTAGTTTCATTAAAGTCCAAAAAATAACGTGTGATATGAATTAAAATAAACGAGTGAGCACTTATCATTAATTCTTTTAGGAAGAAATAAAACTTTAAACTTTGTTAAATTCATTAAATGCATAATATCCTTATGCCTTATTTCTTTTTCCCTTTTATCTTTATTCTTTAAAAACCTTATCTCTATCTTTCTCTTTCAATATATATATATATATATATATATATATATAATATGGGTACATAATAATCTGTGTGCTTTAAAGAGGCGTTATTTTTTGGAATAGTAAATTAAATATGAAAAAATATATATGAATTGACGTTTTTTCAAAAAGACACTATTTTCTAAAAATATTAAATTAAATAGAAATTGATGTCGATTCAAAAGGACGTGAAATCTTATTTAATTTATTAAAATCAAATCAATAAGAAAATCATGGAATTGGCATCCATTCTAGTGGATGCTAATTAAATAAATGGCGCTTCCGCAAATGGACGCCAATTTTATGTTTTTTTAAAAAAAATTGGATAAAAATCATGAATTAACGTCTTTGCACAAGGACGCTAATTTTCATAATTGGCGCGGTGCCTTCTTGATGTGATGCTAATTCTTTCTCTCACAGTTTTATCAGATTCTGACCCATACCGTGGGTCCTTTAGCATGGTTGTCTCAAGTCCGAGATGGAGTCCTTGTTTGACGATGTTTCATGTTGAGACACTATTTCTTGGAGAATGAATGACCGTCCGCTGGATATTCCTTGAATCGGATTGGAAATTCTCTCTCTAAGACCTCCATAAGACTCCGCTAGCCTTAGATTCTCTCAAGGCTGCCAAGCAGGTTGTACCCTCAAAATCTTGGAAACCATGTCTTGTCATGTCACTCTGAATAAACATGACGTCCTAGCCATCGTAGAATGCCTCGATGGGTTTCTGTGAGAGCCTAGACACTGCCCAGAATTAGTGTCTGGGACAGTCATCGCCATTTCTTGAATTACCGTCCATATAGTCGACGCGAATTCTTTCATACCTTATTGTTAAGTGGAATTAGCACCCACCACAGTGGACGCGAATTCTGAAATTCACGGCGTCCTGAGTGGACGCCAATTTACCTAGATTGCTATATTCTGTGGTTTGATTTTTGGTTAAACATGGCCGCTAAATAACGTCTAGTGATTATTAGGCCTTCGGCCACATAATTGTTATGTCCAGTAGGACAGAAGTCTTAAACCAATGATAAACCCATGAGGAAGACCGCTAGCTCATGCGGCACACTGAATGAATAATGAATAAACCCATGAGGAAGGACCACTGGCTCATGCGGTACACTGAAACGAGTCCATGAGGAAGACCACTGGCTCATGCGGCACATTGAATAAATAATGAATAAACCCATTAGGAAGACCACTGGCTCATGAGGTGAAAGGTATCATTGACAAACCTATGAGGAAATACTACTGGCTCATTAGGTAATTCTTGAACTGACTTGAGTGCTTGATAATCATAAATTCCTACTGAAGAAAGGGTATTTACTTGACAATCAAATAGCCGATATCTCGTGACGTAATGTGGAAACTTCTTGCTTGATATATCTTGCAACTTGGTTCAACCTTTCTTAGCTAGTTATTTCATGCTTTGTCCTATTGCTATATTCTCTATATTGTCTCGCATTCATTCATGCATGTTCATAGTACATTGTGTAAGATGTTAATTACTTTAAGCAAGCTTGTATCATAGAGATGTAATTCCTACTGAGCGTTCGCTCACGTACTACTTTTCAATATTTTTCAGGTAATAATGAAGAAGAATACAATCAAGATAGGCAAGGCCAAGAGTGAAGAGAGCTTCGGCAACTTAGATGAGCCCTATAGTCTTGTGTCTAGTCTAGCTAGGTGGAGAGTCTCTTGTAATTTTTTTTCACTAAGTCTATTAGTTGAGTCAATTTGTAATGAACTTATATTTGGAACTTCAATGAAATGATGTGTTATCTAGTTATATTATCTTGTGGTTTACTCTCATTATTCATGACTCTTCGTTGTCACGTTCCGAGCAATACGTTCTGCTATTATCGGTTCGGGGCGTGACATTAATTTAGCCCAAAACTCCTATTTTAAATTTTCTTTTGGGGTTTTTCATTTTGTCAATCTTGTTAGAAATTCTTTGTTCTACAGGGTTACATATTTTTCTTATATTTATTATTTTTCTCATTTTAAGTTTCGAAAAGTAATTAAATATTCCTAATTTATTTATTATTTTATTCTAGGTTACTACAGTCCTCCTCGTTAGAATAGGGTTTGATTATGGAATTATGCCCAATTGATTAGCTTTTAACCTATTACAATATGATGATAAAATTTCATTTTTACTTGGCCTGGATTATTATCATATACATTTTTGTTAGCTTATTCCTCAATTAATACAAGGTTTCTATTTAGCCAAGAATTATATTTATTCGAGTAATTGGTTTATTTTAAATCTACGTTGCTATGATTTTCCTTTGTTATTATTTGAATTGTATTATTTGCTCTTACTCGATGTAATTTTAGCCCTTTTTAAAACAACCAAATACTATAGTAATATTTAGATAAGGAAGTTGGCCGAGTTAATTTGAATGCATATAAATATTTTAACCCGTTCAATACATTTGTTTTACTAAAAATTTAATGGGGAATTAGATCAATTATTTATTCATTAACCCATTAATTTACTTATCGAATTCAAGTTTTTCTTTAAATCAATAGGCTCATTACGTAACACCATTTCATATATTCCTCTTTTCCTTGATTTATATATTTTATTTTTATTTTTAACCCTTATTAATTTACTGGGGTGTTACACATCTTCTTCGCTCTCATGTCCTCCCAAGCCATTTAATTACCCCCTCAAAAGGATTGGGTTCACCCCAATGCTGACACCTCCAAATATTATCCGTACCACCGCACTCCCGGACACGATATCTACAACTATTTCCAATTTAGGGATTGAGTGTATGACATGAATGACGAGGGTAGAATCAACTAGGCTGACGTGAAACTCGCTATAGCCAATCTTAAGAAACCTAACAGGGACTTGGGCATCGTTCAAAATCCCTTGCCAGCTCACTAGCCAAACAAGGACCTGTGAAGCTCAAAGAAGCATGAAATAGTGAACACTGTCATAGGTTTAGAGCCGCGTGTTCTTAAGAGGGCCCAGATGTGAGGCATTGAAGACTTTCCCAAATGGCATGAACGGTTTAAGGTAGAAGTGGAGGAACCGTGGGCCGATGTCAACATGTTCGCGCAAGGGTCCCAACCTTGGGCGCTAATCACACCTCATGTCCAATCATCGACGTCCCATCGAGGCCCTCTCACGTTGATCACTCCTCCAAGGTCTCCATTCCAAGAATCGGCCGGATGCGGGACGGTACGCGACTCGACGCCAATTTCAATGCGAACCTGAGACTCTAGGCAAACTCGTGACTCGTCCCTGGCGAGGGAAACATGCAGACATGCGTGGTTGAGAAACCAGCAATGAGCTAGGGTGGTCAACTCTCTCTCGAACCAGGATCGAGTCACGGGACGGGTCTCGCTCTCTCTCGCAGTAGTGATAAAATGTATCGAGCTAATTACGTATCACTCTAGCAGCGGCATAAGAATATATACAAGGAAAGCAAATGCCAAAGAGGGGAGCGGAAACAATACCTCCACGCTATCGGGCGTGGGGAAGATGACCACAGTCAAGACTCGTACTCCTGGTGTACAGTAAGTAAATAATTACAGAAGTGAATTTTTATTGCCCACTCCACGCAGGGAGATAAAGGGCTACAATGGCGACCCGGGAGTAGCAAACTCAGGTTGACGGGCAGCAAGCCGGAAGGGATTTCGGGCCGAAGACGGGCTGCTAGTCCGACTCGGCACTATTCCAACTCAGTTCAACAACTCAGTTCAGCCCGCTGGATAGCAAGCGAACTCGACTGCTGGGACGGTGGCTTTCGGCCACCTTCTGGCCGCAGCGGTTGGCTGGGATGCCGATGGAACACTCCTCTTCGATCCCCGAAGTCGGCGGCGACTGAATCGACGCCGAAGTAATTTTGTGAGAATTAACTTGCTGCTGCCTCTACTGGCCAGTTCACAGATCAGATCTGTGCGCCTCCACGAAAAGAATTGTTCCACCCAGATTCGATGTCGGATCGAGGCGAGATTAGTGCCGTTGGACAGAGGACTTACGGGGCTACAACATAAATTAATTTCACGTCCATCCAGTAAACGGATTGAAAATGAAAATCACTGTTCCCAAAGTATTTCTGCTGGCTCGGATTACAGACAGTCAGGACAGAACATGATATGCCTAAAATTAAATTTTTACTGATAGGGGAATGGTAGATCTAGACTCTAAGAAAATTATGGGTGGAAGGGGGGGATGCGAGGATCACGTATGAATTTTTTGGGTATTTTTCGAGGTGACTAAAGGGACGGGAGAAATAGAAGAACAAGACACTATCCCGCAGATCTGCTGATTGGCAGACTGTCAAGGGTGGAACTAAAATACGGGAAAAAATATCAAACGGTGGCGCATTGACACGAAATTTAAAATGGGAATGGCTAACAAGGAAAGGGATGATATCTAAAACTTTCAAGATCATCAGACTCATGGATTGGGAGGACCAACCTTGTCTTTCATCTTCTATGTAAGATCTCGGAATCGTAGACAGTAGGGTAAATCGATGGTTGTGCGGCTCGACGGCGGCACGAACGGAGGCGGCGGCGACGGTGGCTGGAAGTCGCATCCAGCACAGGTGATAGAACTTGAAATCCACCAAGTTTATGGCTTCACACCATAGAATTTACAGCAGTCCAGCTGGAAGGGAGAGAGAGGGCGAGAGGGGCGCCCAAGGCTCTAAGAACAATTCTTGATTTTCTTTTCATTAATTCCTCAAATTATGGAAATACAAGGATTATATAGCAATGGATAAAAGACCTAAACTAACCTCAGATCTAGGGTTTGGGAGGGGCACTTAGGGGATAGGAGAATTATTGTCCCATGTGGTTAAATGGCCATAAATAAAAAAGTACAACATGAATAAAAAACCTATAAAGGGGGGCGCCCGTTTGAAAAAAGGGGAGAGAAGTTTGAATTTCTTCCTTCCTCTCCTTGGTCCAAGTCCAAGGTGGACCATGGACCAGCCCCACATGGGCCCTAGAGCCTAGGTGGACCAATGGGAAAGGAGGTGGGGGTCCTGCCGGGCCTACGCAACCTTTTTGTCAAGAAACCCATTGACTTAGCCCAAGTAACCCATTGGCTTATACTTTCCATACATTTGCAACCCAATTAATCCAAGGATATAAATGCAAACAAAAGGATTCAAATATAAAAATAAAATGTTAGTGCCCAGTGTTGATTCCCATCAATTCTCCCCAAGTTGGAAGAACTCGACCCCGTCGAGTAAGGGGTGCAACTGCTCGTGTGGCTCCTGCGGATTTGTCACCGTACCAGGTAGAGCGGAGTATGCTCCACTCCAAGTAATCGTTACCTGCTCATCCCATATATATTCGATATGCACATGCTACTATGGGAATGAGGCTAGTGGTGGACACTCTAGGGTGGGATCACTCTCAAAGGAAGGAGACGGCTCAATGACTCACTATGAATCACCACGGGCTCCCTATATGTGACTAGATCGGAGACATTGAGGTAGAGCCGATCACAAAAATTCGGCAAGTCTACAATGTACGCAATAGGCTTACCTCACACTCGAAAGGGACTGACATTGCGAGCTGACATGAGACCGACTCGACTCGACGCGTGCAGACTCCTAACAAACTGTACAAAAGAAAACACACTTCTATGTCCTAGACAAACCTAATGCTATGCAGACCCATGCATATGCAATGGTGGACCAGGACATCCGAATGTGTGCCTAGCATACACAAGACGCAACCGATGGTTGGCGGAATGGGGGACTCCTCGGCATCCTAAAGTGAACCAATCATGCACATGCTCCCTAGTGGACTTGGGAGGTTTGAGAGGTCTAGGAGAGCCGAATTCACCTTCTTCATCACCCCTATATGCATGTGCCTCTTGCCAATGAACGGGCTCGATGAGCATAGGCGGACCGACCCGTGGGGAAGGGGTGTGGTAGTGGACTCCTTTGAAGAAGTGGAGTATATATGGTGGGTCAAGAGGCTCCTTAGGGAAGGGGTCGAAGGGATTAAAGAATATGTGACCCCTCGAGATGGGTTCCCTCTTGACATGATCTCATGTTTGGAATTCTTGAAGGTGTAGATGGTTACCTTCATCCATGATGGTCGATGGGACAGGGATCTCATGGAGAAAGTAAGGGTCATCCCTTGGGACGATAACACCGTAAGAGGAGATAAAGTCAAGCTCATCGGGAACGGGGGAAGGATAATAGGACCTTGGTGGTGATATGACCCAAGGTGTACACCGAGGTAATTGACCCCAAAGCTGGGAGCATGAAGCTATGACTATAGGGTTGGTTAGACCCTAAGGCCAACATACAAGTCAACTCCCAATGACAATGTAAACTCATTAGCAGATCCTTCACACTTTCTACAAAGTAAAAGGACTGGAAAGTTGTGTGAAAGGAGTTAATGGGTACTACTGGGAGTGCTGGGTCTATAGATGGGTAGCAATGCGGTCTAGGGACCAAGCCCATCTTGAGCCAGCTAAGTAGTGGCTCGGTGATGAATAGCTTTCCCGTTAGAAACATGGGTGGCTCCAAATGAGGTGGCTCCGAATAAAGATCGGAAGGTGAAGTAGGTGGCAAAGGAGCTCTAAGGGAAGGGTTCCCCAGCTCGGGTGGGTGAGGACGTGGGGCAGGAGCGTCCTACCTCGTGGGCTCATGTGGTCGGCCGACCGGCTCGGCACTCTACTGATAGGTAGATGCTCGCCATAGGGCAGCATCAAACCTTGACTCGAGAGGCTCAACCTCTAGAGCGACTTGATAAGAATGCTCAAGAGTGGTCACGTCGCGGCAACGCAATTCAAACAAGTAGTGAAGCCGCAAACCTCTCCGGAACTGAAATGCGGTCGTGGTGCTCTTCTCTCCAACTCCACTTCCCAACCGGTACTCATCAAAGTCACTAATGTACTCAGACACGGACTTGTTGCTTTGGACAGGTCTGATTGGGGCTTTCTCTAGGGCGGGGACTCGTGTAACCAGACCATGGAGAGATGGGTCGGTAGCATCCATCCTATCCTCTATTGCATTAAGCCTAGCCTCAGCACGGCAAAAATATTTCCGCATGTCTCGGTCACGCTTGTCCATCCTATCCATGAGGGTGTGTATCATTTTAATTGGGACTTGGGCATACGGATTGGCCATAGTTGCGAAATATGGAAATTGGGTCCCCTATAAGTGGGCATGCAATGGAACAAAGTGCAAGAGACTTTTTTTTCTTTTATTATACAAGCACCTAGACACTCTACATGGTGACAAGGGGTAAAATGCGGACTCGAATACAAACCTATACTCAACCAGTATTCGGTATGTGGCGGAGGTTTGATCCGAAGATCGCACTCACACAAATGTGTCACCTTACCAATAGGCATAACCTATCATTCTGGAGGCACCTTTTAATATATCGGGTAAAGGGTGCAATATGAAACCTTGGACCGACTACCCTAGACTCTAACCCACTCTGATACCAATTTGATGCGGGACGGTACGCGACTCGATGCTAATTTGAATGTGAACCTGAGACTCTAGGCAAACTCGCGACTCGTCCCTGGCGAGGGAAACGTGCAGACGTGCGCGGTTGAGAAACCGACAATGAGCTAGGGTGGTCAACTCTCTCTCGAACCTGGATCGGGTCACGGGATGGGTCTCGCTCTCTCTCGTAGCGGTGATAAAATGTATCGAGCTAATTACCTATCACTCTAGCAGCGGCATAAAAATATATACGAGGAAAGCAAATGCCAAAGAGGGGAGCGGAAATGATACCTCCACGCTACCGGGTGTGGGGAAGACGACCCCGGCCAAGACTCGTACTCCCGGTGTACAATAAATAAATAATTACAGCAGTGAATTTTTATTGCCCACTCCACGTAGGGAGGTAAAGGGCTACAATGGCGACCCGGGAGTAACGAACTCGGGTTGATGGACAGCAACTCGGAAGGGCTTTCGGGCCGAAGACGGGCTGTTGGTCCGACTCGGCACTATTCCAACTCAGTTTAGCAACTCAGTTCAGCCCGCTGGATAGCAAGTGAACTCGGCTACTGGGACGGTGGCTTCCGGTCACCTTATGACCGCAGCGGTTGGCTGGGACGCGGGTGGAACACTCCTCTTCGATCCCCGAAGTCGGCGGCAGCTGAATCGACACCGAAGTAATTTTGCAAGAATTAACTTGCTGCTGCCTCTGCTGGCCAGTTCACGGATCAATTCTGCGCGCCTCCACGAAAAGAATTGTTCCGCCCAGATCCGGTGTCGGATCGAGACAAGATCGGCGCCGTTGGACAGAGGACTCAAAGGACTACAAGATAAATTAATTTCACATCCATCCAGTTAACGGATTGAGATTGAAAACTACTATTCCCCAAGTACTTCTGTTGGCTCGGATTATAGACAGTCAGGATAGAATAGGATCTGCCTGAAAATGAATTTTGACCGATAGGGGAATGGTAGATCTAGACTCTGAGAAAATTATGGGTGGAAGGGGGGGATGCAAGGATCACGTATGAATGTTTTGGGAATTTCTGGATGTGACTAAGAGGATGGGAAAAATAGAAGAACAAGACACTATCTCGTAGATCTGCTGATTGGCAGACTGTCAGGGGTGGAACTAAAATACTGGGAAAAATATCAAACAGTGGCGGATTGAAACGACATTTAAAATAGGAATGGCTAACAAAGAGGGGGATGATCTCTCAAAATTTCAAGATCATCAAACTCACGGATTGGGAGGACCAACCTTTTCTTTCATCTTCTATCCAGGATCTCGAAATCCTGGACAGCAGGGTAAAGCGATGGTTGTGGCGGCTCGACGGTAGCACGAACGGAGGCAGCAGCGGCGGTGGCTGGAATTCGCATCCAGCAAAGGTGATAGAACTTAGAATCTACCAAGTTTATGGCTTCACACCATAGAATTTACAGTAGTCTAGCTGCAAGGGGGAGAGAGGGAGAGAGGGGTGCCCAAGGCCCTAAGAACAATTCTTGATTTTCTTTTCATTAATTCCTCAAATTATGGAAATACAAGGATTATATAGCAATGGATAAAAGACCTAAACTAACCTCAGATCTAGGGTTAGGGAGGGGCACTTAGGGGATAGGAGAATTATTCTCCCATGTTGTCAAATGGCCATAAATAAAAAATTACAACATCAATAAAAAACCTATAAAGGGGGGCGCCCCTTTGAAAAAAGGGGAGAGAAGTTTGAATTTCTTCCTTCATCTCCTTGGTCCAAGTCCAAGGTGGACCATGGACCAGCCCCACATGGGCCCTAGAGCCTAGGTGGACCAATGGGAAAGGAGGTGGGGGTCCTGCCGGGCCTACGCGGCCTTTTTGCAAAGAAACCCATTGACTTAGCCCAAGTAACCCATTGGCTTGTACTTGCCATACATTTGCAACTCAATTAACCCAAGGATATAAATGCAAACAAAAGGATACAAATGTAAAAACAAAATGTTAGTGCCCAGTGTTGATTCCCATCACGGTCACCCTTAAGAATGCCCTGATAGAGCAAGAACGTCCACTAGTTCTGTTAAATCCACCTTAACCCAAGCTGGCCTCTCCTCCTGTTCCTAGTACTCCCGTTGAAGAGCCAGCTTCTCTATCATTCATATTCGGGTCCCCTCCTCTGTAATTAATTCGCCCGAAACCTCTGGAGTTGAAGCTCTAGACGGAAGCTATCCTCAATGTCACTCTCCACAACTGTATCATCCCCCCGTCTCAAAGGCAGTCCCACCCAAGGAAGGGGTCAATTCCTAAGCTCCCCCGGCGCAGTATGATATCCTTCAACATTTCGACAGGATGCCAGCCAACGTTTCCATCCTGGAACTCATCAAGAAGTCTCCCTCCCATTAATCGACCTTGCTTTAATTCCAACAAAAAATCATGGTTAATGAGGACCTTCCAGCTAGTGGCGTGACTGAAGCTCTCCTAGCCATCACTCAGGGTCCCTCCACCCCTTTTTCTGACAAGAACCTCGCACCACCCGAGAGTAGGTCACTTCCGTTATGCCTCACCATCACTCTCAACGGAGTCGTCCACCTTGATTGATACCGGAGCCTTGATCAATGTGTGTCCCATGAAAACCATCGAAAAGATTGGCTTGCAGGAAGAGAATTTGGAAGAGGTCGGCACTACCATCTTAGCATACGATAACTCAAGGAGATCCGCTAAGGGCAAGGTAACGTTACAACATGGTCTAGGTCCCGTGGTCATGTCCTCAGACTTCTTTGTCCTAGATGTTGACCCTGCATATAAAGCCATCCTAGGGCGACCCTGGATCGATCAAACTTTGGGAATTCTGTCAACTTCCCATCAGTGTTTCAAGTTCCCCTACAATGAAAGGGTGATCAAGATAAAAAGCATCCCGTTGGTGGAAACCCTCAATGCCATCACATCTGAACATATTCCCTTCATGACCATCCCAGACAAGGGAAAGAAGCCCATCCTCTCTATAATGGGTGCGGTTGTGAACGACGTCACCAGAAAGGAAGAGAAACACACGCGACGCGCGGGGTAACGCGGAAAGAGATACCGCCGCGGGAGGTTGCTCTCTACGGGGTGAAAATCGAAAAGGAAATGTGCGGAATGGAAATTGTGTAATAAGGAACCATTGCAGGATATTACTCTCCACGGGTTTAGACAAGAATTGAAATGGGGAAGGGAACCACTCCGGGATGTTACTCTCTGTAAGTTTTACAGAAATGAAAATACAGGGGAGGGGGACCACTATGATATGTTACTCTCTGCGGGTTTTGACAGAAAAGAAAGGAAATGAAAAGGCACGCGTGAGGCCGTATGTGTTGGTTGTGTGATTGCTATGGGTCAAGGACCCCAAAAATGAAGAAATATGTGATTGCGTTTATACCTCCAAAGCGAGAAATTATTGTGGATTCCTTCTTCCTCTTTCTTCGGTCGGTCGATGAAGAGGGCTTTCTCTTGGTTACCCTTGTAAGAAAATGAACAAACACCAAGTGGATTAGAACAAAAGTAGTGTAGTATCAATCCCTTGTGATGAAAGCAGTGAAATCATGAACAAATACCCACATGATTGGTGTTGTTTAAACCCCTCTTGGATGCAAAGGGTAGGAAAATGCTATGATGAATGAAGATTTGTGCAAGAGTTGCACTTAGAGGATGATAACAAATAATGATAGATGATGCATGCAAGACTACAAGAATAAATGAGAAAGAAAGATAGGGTGAGAAAAGGCTTATTGGCGACGCCGATGGTGGGTTTCGAGGAGGGCTTCAGCAACATGAGGACGACATGCACGTGTAGGGGATGAAGAGATCACTGTTAGGTGCACAGTGGGAACTAGAGGGGGTGGGGTGAATAGATCCCTTTTAGAAAATTATGCTCAATTAAAAATTCACCCAATTCGAACTAGATGAAAAACACAATGTATCTTACTATGAGCTTTGATCGAACATCTATCAGATGAAAGCAATATCATGGCAAAGTCGATCTGAACTTCCCCATACAAGTTGGAGAATTAAGAGGCAAGTGTCCCTGTGAATGGAGATTGAAGACAATGAACAATCACACTACACCACGATTTTTAGGTGGTTCGGTCTGCTACCCACAGACCTACATCCACCCCCCACTCAACCCGAGTGAGGATTCCACTGACTCACAGCTTGAATCACTGATCAACAGCTTCAAGGGAACAAATCCCTTACAACCCGCTGAGCCTCACAGCATGCTTAACCGTTGAGCCTCAAAGCTTGCTTAATCGTTGACTAATATCTTGACGAGGAACCAATCCTCACGAGGCACAGCCTCCGCTGACCAACAACTTGACCCGATCTCCAAACAGAGTATCGGAAGTAACCAAAGGAAATGGAAAGTAACAAAATAAAATGACGAAAGAAAATAGAAAAGATATACCTCCACAGGAGCAAAATGGCTTGGATCTGATCTAGAGGCCAATGGACGAAGAGATCTTCAATATAGCTCCGGTTGTACACTGATATGAACTCTCGAATTGGGCTCTCAAGCTCTCTCACTTTCTCTTCTTTTTCTCTCAGATTTTCTCTCTATCTCTTCGAATGGCTACTGCTGTCATTTCTTCTCAAAGCACTCTAACCAGCTCTCTTCTGTAGCCCCTTCTCTTTCTTCTTCAGACGGCCGCCCTTCTATTGCAGCAAACTTCTTCGAAGGAAGAAGACGAGTATATATAGAATAGAAATAGGAATTTTCTGATTAATCTTATCTCCATATCTGAAATTCTATTGGACCAGGTGTCCAATGAGAATATTCTTCTCACAAGGCTCCTCTAGAAGCATGCCAGGTGTCGTAGGATTATGTGGCAGATGATTGGGCTTCGAACCTCAGAGTGAATCTTCTATTTTTCACGACCCTGGCTATTTTTCAGCCTTACCAAGCTATTTTTCACCATTAACGTCTATTTGTCTACCTTACTAAGCTATTTGTCACCCTTATCCTTCAATAGCCGTCACCTTTATCTTCACAGTTCTTCTTTCTCCCGCCTTCCTACATTTCTCAGCTCTATCGATATATTTTTCACCCTTAGGAAGATATTTGTCACCCTTGTTGTTCTTTTGTCTGCTTTAAGAGCCATTTGTCACCCTTATATTCCATGAACCGTCACCTTTGTTCTATTCTTCTCCTTTGCTGGCTTCAACATAACTTGCGTCGACTCTAGAGGCACATTGAGTCGACTCTCCTTCTACGTTTTTCAAAGCTTTCTGCCTTGCCGCTTAGTTTACACCCTTACTGAGCTATTTGTTCACCTTATCGCCTATTTGTCACTGATGACCACCTATTTGTCACCACTATTCGGCACAAGCCGTCGCGCTTGACCTTGGATTTTCTGCCTTGTGGGCTGAAGCAAAGTCGGCTCCAAAAGACTTTCGAGTTGACTTCCGTTCTTCCAAATTCCTTCTTCTTTCATTTGCCAGCCCTTTCGAGCTATTTGTCACTGTTGCTCATCCATTTGTCAGCCTTAAGGGCTATTTGTTACCTGTGTGAACCATTTGTTGTCTTCATGAGTTATTTGTCACCGTTTGCTTCTCTTTGTCACCCCGGTGAAGCTATTTGTTACTGTTGCTGCACATTTGTCATCTATATCACCCATATTTCACCCTTGTTTGCTTTTGCTAGCGATTGAATTGAATTTGACTCGACTTGAGCTTGACTTGAGTTGATTCTTCATAATATTGCGTTGACTGAGTTGACTCTTCATGATACTGCGTTGACTACGTTGACTCTTCATGATGTTGTGTTGACTATGATGACTCTTCATGATGTTGCGTTGACTCTGGTACATGAGAACACTTTGCTTCTCCAAGTCAACTTGTGTTGTGGTTGAGGGTCTTTTCTGAACTTAACAAACATCATTCATCTTGTTAACCTGTTCCAACATGATATCATCATTAAACACATAATAGATTCATAAATGAGTCATAGTGTTTGACATCATCAAAATCCCAGCGACACAATATTCTCCCCCTTTTTGATGATGGCAATACTGTGAGTCATTATATGACAATGTGAATACACATCTTCAAAGCAATGTAAATACACATCTCCAAAATTAATGACTCATTGAATTATTCTCCCCCTTTGCAATCAGCAAAAAAGAGTTTGACATGAAATAAGGAATCTAGAGATGATTGAATCAAGAGAATTTTAGAGTTGAGACTCATCAAAATTAGAGTTATGACAGTGAAGTGTACAAAGATGAATGGGACCTCATCAAAATAGTAGAGTCAAATCAAATAGTGAGAAGATCAAAGCATTTCCAAAAATTGTTAGATCAATATCAGCAGACGTGGAATCAAAAAATCTTCTCGCCCTTTGAGAGGCAGAAGGAAGCATCAGAGAAATGGGTGAGTAAACAGTCCAGACAAGGATTTTCAATGTGAATAGCAGCAGTCAAAGTGTCAAACAAAGAATTTCAGCATGATAGAATTTTGTGGCGACAAATTCAATAGCAGGCACTGTCCAAATAGAATTAGTAAGGTGACATGATAAGTGAAGGACTTGGAAAGATTATTGCATGGATTTCAAAAAGAATATTGGATCAGAAGAATCACAATCTGAAACATCATTCATTAGTCAAGCTTTCAATTTTTAGATTCTTCTGTTATATGAACTCTTATGATGTAGCCCTTATTTTTAGCTTGGTTTAAGTATAATAAATCTAGAGTTTATCAATTAAACTCTTTGAAACATTTTGCACTCAGACTTAATAAGTATAAACCAATTCAAGGCTACATGTTTAATTCTTATTTAACCTCCCTTAACCTTACTCATTCAAAATCAATGAGTCCCTTAGAAGTAACTAAACACTAGTATTGAAATTAAACATATTTAACATTTTTGATTTTTGTTCTTAGGGTTACAGCACTTTTTATGACCCTTTTTGGTCATGTTTTCATATTTTTCTTAAGGCTCATAAAATTTTTAAGAACATTCAAGTATAGTCCACACATTTTGACTTAAGAATGTGTTGGGTTCAGTGCGCCCCCTTGTTGTCTTTGACAATGGTTTTGATGATTCCAATATATCGTGTGTTTTGTGTTTACTCTAAAGTGAAAATCTTGTGTGTTTATGTGTAATGGCATCTTGATGATAAACAAGCTAACATTATGATATCTTGTTTTGCAGGTGGTTCAAACACAATGGTCCTTCATGCACACATCCTTGATGTTGATGTTTGCATTGGTGCCTTCATGGATACATTATGGATACATTATGTTGGTGTTCTTCATGAACTGACAAATGTGTGATATCTTGTTGTCCATGGTTTTACTTGCTCTGAACTGCATTTATAATTCATGCTTATTCATGTTTATGAACTGATTATGCCTCACATGAATGTTTGTTTGAGTTACCTTGGAATGTGCTTGATGTGATCTCAATATGCATTGGACTGTTAAAGCGGTCTTTCATTCCTTTAGGGATGGGTCGACCCTTGGCTATTTGAGCCTCATGTATATATATATCTTTGATGTCTTTGCATCTCTTTAAGATTCTCATGGATTTATACTTCTTGAAAGTGCAGGAACAAATTTCCCAAATTAGTTTTGTATCCATGGAGATTGATGTTTGAATGGACTGTAATATGTCTTAACTGAATTTTCTTTGTTCTGGATATGAATTTGGTTGAGCTGAACCCTGACCCTTGTTTTCTTGGACATGATGGTTTTAAGAACCGTGAATGTGGTTGATGACTATGACTGAACATAATTGTCTTGAAGTGAACTTGGATGTCCTTGTGCTGAATTTCATTGTCTTGGTTTGGTCATAGAACCTATTGTGTGGCCATGCTTGAAGCTTCTCTTATGCATGTGAGACTACATGCTTTGTCATATGAATGGCCACTGTTAAAGGTTTGTGAACTAAAATTCATGTATACTTTCACTTAACTTTGATTCAGTCATAAATGAATTTAGTGTATGAGAAGGACACTTGCCTTATTTGAGATTGAAAGGATGCATTGAGTGGTTTACATGATATGGGTTAATTTGAGAATTTAAATTGCTAACCTTGAGTTTGAATTGGATGAGAATTGGTTAAGTGCAGGTACATTGTGGAACTTTTCACTCCCATCCTCAAGCCCATGGTATGAATGTTTGATAGACTTGAGTCTTGTTCAAAAGGAGTAAGTTTGATTGTTGATTGTTGATTGTTGATTAGAACGCATTAAAATCTGGGTGATAGCTGGTGGCATACAAGTTTTAGTCTTCTTGAAGTGTTTATTAACCACATACCTTGTTGATTTATTTGAGTGACTATGGTTGTCATTCACTTGGTTTGAGATTGCGATTAATGGTAATTTGCATGTGCATGTTATATGTGGATTTATTCTTCAAATCATGAAAATAATGGTGAGATCACACTAGTAGGTTGATTTCAAGTGGATGGAATGTCAAATGTTCAAATCTGGTGTGTAAGTGGAAATCTTGAAATACAGGTTCATTATGGATCCTTACTCCCATATCTTGAATGCCATGGAAAGAATGAATGAGTAATTGGATCTTAATGTTGATTGGTTTGATTTGTGTTGAAATCATGATTTGATATGAATATCTGAGTTAGAAGTATATACATGTTTGATCTAGACTCTTCTATCATGGTTTTGTATGGTTTCAAATGAGTTTTATTGAGTTTTCACTTTTGTCAGTAAAAGTGTCGACTCTGTGAGTCGAGACTTATTTCAGTAGGTTCTATTTGCGTTGATATCTGATTTGCTGACAAAAAGTGTCGACTCTGTGAGTTGACACTTTTGTCCTGTGAATCATTTTTTGTTCTCAGGGCAGAATGGGTTGAGAAAAGTGTCGACTCTAAGAGTCGACACTTTCTCTGGTTCGTCCGGAACGAGTTTTTCGGATCCGTTTCGAAACCCACTTTTCTTGGTCCGATTGGGGTGGTATATTACCCCAATGCCCTTAGGGTTATACCCTGCTATTAAGAGTACATTTGAGAGGGTATATGCATGGGGTTTATGGTCTTTTCTTGCTGTTTCTTCTTGGGTATATAGCAGCTGCGATTTTCCATCGGATGAAATATTCTAAGTGCTAATCTTGCCCTATTTGCTGCAGGTAAAAGAGGGAGGAGCTGGAGAGTACTTCCACGCCATATTTGATCTATTTCCATCGAGATTCGAAGCCCGTTGATGAAGAGAGTTGCAAGCGGAATGAAGCGATGAATCTGAAGACATCTTCATCGCAAGCGACCGCTCACATCAACTTGGAGATCAAAGGAGTTTGTAAAAAGGGAAAATCTCTATATCTGTCCCTTGTTCATTTGAGATGTTTATCATGCTTCATTCTATATCTGGATGCCCTTGAGATCATATCTTGATCTTTTGTTTACTACTTTTCTGCTCCATGTATTGCTGCGATTTTCATCTTTTGAAATAGAGAAAAGCTAATGTGTTCCATCTTTTTGCAAGGGGCTTTGTGAACAAGGAGGAGGTGCTGCGCACCTTGAAGAAAGAGGGAGACAAGGAGGACGCCATCAACAAGACTCGTTCCACTGTCACACATTTTACCAGAGTGGCTCCTGCGGTTTCGGCCAACTTCCACTTACCGTCTATACTCTCTATGGGGTTCATTGAAGATTTGAGGGAGAATCTTTAGTCATTCATTTCTACTCTCCTCATTTGATCATAAATCAATTTTGTTGTCTTTATTGAATATCCTTTGTGCAATGCTAAACTCGATACATCATTATGTGTGGGCGGAGCTGTGTCTCCGCGTGGTCTAAGTGTCCGGGGTGTGATCCTCGAATGTGTGTGTGTGTGTGCTGCGGTGGCAGCGTGTTGGGGCTTGTCTCCGTGTGTGGACATTACTGCGAAAGTAGCGTCTGTGGTTGGGGTTCGTCCCCGTGTTGCTACGAAAGTAGCGTGGAGTGAAGCCTCGCCCGATTGGGTGAGGGGTGGACGTAGGGAGCCCATCGTGGTCCCGAACCACCTTAAAATATCATGTTCCGTGTGATTGCCTGTGCGTTTGACTATTTCTTCTATCTTCCTTCATAGGTGAACTTAGTAGGTTTTAATTCACTGCACATCACACATTGCTTCATCTGTTATCCGTGTGTGGGTTAATTTAGTTGTTCAATGCATTGATCATTCGAGTGAGAACGGAAAGGTTGAGAGAACATCGCAATCTCACTTGAGTTTTAGTTAATCAACGTTGCTAAGTTTAATTCCACTGTGTCAAGTAAAGAAAGTTTTTAAAATCCGCCATCTCGGTAAGGGGACAATTCAACCCCCCTTCTTGTCCGCCATCTCTCTGGGCCAACACTTGGTATCAGAGCCTCGTCTCTGATTTTTTAGTCGACCTTGCGATCGTTGAGTAAAGATCATTTTCATGATGGCTTGTGTGAACTTTATTCCTGTCTTTGATGGTTTTGATTATACTTTATGGATAGGAAAATTTTGTGTTTGGATTACTAGCATTAATCCAAAGCTTATGAGCTTAATGACTCATGGTCCTCATGTGTTACCCAAAAATGAGTTGAGATGGACCGATGCGGATAAGAGAAAGAATTTTTATAATTTATTTACTTTGAATGCTCTTAAGTGTTAGGGTGCTAGGCCCGGATACAGAGGGGGGGTGAATGTATCCTTCTATGAATAATGGCCAAATAAAAACTAGGATGCAAGAGATAAACCACAGAGTAGAACCAATTCAATTCAACTCAAATACAAGCACTTGGTGCGCACCTATTCAAGCATCTAGCGGAAGCTAAGCAAAACAATCAGACCACTGCACAAGATAATTTTTTAGGTGGTTCGGTGCACAGACCTACATCCACCCCTCACTCCCAACCGGAGTGAGGCTTCACTAGCAAATGCTAGAACCAAGCAGACTCAGTCTGCAAACAGTTGCTGCCACACAGCTTGACCAGGGGAACAGCCTCTCCTCTTCCTCCCAACCGGAGGGACACCCAAGTGACTCCCAGCCACTCGGAAACTAGAGGTCAAAGACCTCTCTTCCTCCAGACCAGGAGGGACACCTGGACTTGCAACCACAAGCCCATAACCAGAGGACTAGCCTCCCTTCCTCTAACCAGAGGGCAACCCCCAAGTGACAACCTGTCACTTTCAACCTGGAGATCAGATCTCCCTTCTCCTGAACCAACAGGAGGAACCCGATCCCCAACAGGGCAATCGGAGGAACAAAGATGATCAGAAAACAAAGGAAAAACAATAAAGGGAAATGACACAGCAATCAAAAATCTGTAAAATGAAATGCACAATGTGGCTCTCAACGGAGCTGACTGGCCTGGATCTGATCCATGGTCCAGTGAAGACAGATCTTCAAGCAGCTTCTTCCTTCTTCTCCACGAGCTCTCTCGCTCACTCTCTTTCTCTCTTTCTTTCTTTTCTGCTCTCCAAATCTCTCACTCACTGCTCTCTCTTCACGACTTCTCTCTTCTATCTCTTCTTCCTCTCTTTTCCTCTTTTTCTCTTTTTCTGGATCGAAGGTCTTTTAGCTCTTCAGGCTTCTACTTCGATCTATCTTCTTCTGTGGAAGAAGGCTCATATATATAGCAGCAGCATCATCAGCCCCGACGTGTGACCTCCACATTTCCAGCCCTTAGTATTCGGACCACGTGGCAGTCTCTCAGCAAGCTTCATTTCAGCCTCGGATCACGTGCTGCCCAGTCACTGGGGAATATTTCCTCGGACCACCTTCTTCTTCTTCTGCAAGGAATTAACACGATTAAAACTCAGGGCCACAATAACTAAAGCTGCATGAGGTATGTGATAGCAATACATGATGCACTGTACTGAGAATGACATGAGATACACAAGATTACTACAGTACTAAATAAAGAGAGAATGACACGAGGTCAGATTAAAACAGCACGAGGTAAAACGAGAACGACACGAGGTTCAAAGGTGACAAAACAAATATTACAAAGAGAACGACACGAGGTTATGAACACAAGAATAACACGAAGACTCGAATACAAAAATAACACGACATAATAAACAGCAAAGAGAACGGCACGAGAACAAGATGGACTGAAACCAACTCGAAGACGAAACACAAAAACTGACCCGAAGTGTGGTCACAAGGCAAGACAGACACGGGGTCTAGGAAAGGCAACACGAGGATAGAAAAACAGACATGGCTATCATGACATGTGATGAAACAGTGAAACCAGAAGAAGAAACGACTCGAGGAGCAACAGTAAGTGACACTAACACTACAAAGGGAACGACACGAAATACAGTGTAACAACTCGAGTACTAAGTTGTTTGAACGTATGAACGACTCGAAGACAAGGATGACACGGAGACAACACGAAGACATAATAAGGAAATGACACGAAGACACAACAAGGATACAACACGAAGTCATAAAAATAACTCGACGACACAAACACAGAAACAACTGAAACCGACACGAATTGTGGTTACAAAACAAGAGCGACACGAGGTCTAGGAAAAAACAACACGAAGACACGAATAACAAAAATAACGTGAAGACTCAAACACAAAAATAACTCGAAGACATAGACACAACACGAAGACACAAACACAACACGAAGACGATGAATGCAACAGTGCAATGTCTAGACTTGAAATTCAATGCAAACGGCTGTACAGACTTGGAAGGTGAAGACTAATGTACAGACTTCATTAATCAAAGCATGAATGAGACGCTGTACAGACTTAGCCTAGGACAATGTATAGACTCAATCAAATGAAGAGCTTCCAGTGTGTAGACTTGAAAGTCTAATGGTGATGTGCATACTTGCTGAGTTGACGCTGCAGCCCAATGAGTTGACGCTGCAACGTATACACTTTACGTTCAACTGATGATGTGTAGACTTGAAGAACTGAAGCCCACGTTGTATAGACTTTGAAATCTGAATCGACAAAGCAGGCTGCACAGACTTTGAGAGTCTTGACGGATGTACAGACTTTGAAGGCTTTGATGGCCAATGTACAGACTTGTAACACTTGAGGACTGATGTATAGACTTCGCCTGAACACTGTCCGATGTACAGGCTTTAGTCTGAAGCGATGTATGGACTTAAAGGTTAACACTCGAATGTATAGAGTTGAAAGGGCTAACAATCTAGTGTATAGACTTCAAAAGGACAAAGCATCCACAGACCAGACGATGTACAGACTTTACCAATATGAGACACTGTACAGACTTTGTTAAGTGACTGGCTGTACAAACTTCAGAAGATGAAGACTTTGAAACCCAGACAGTCAGTGTTCTGATGGGTCGATGCATCAGTAGGGGTGGGTCGACCCACTACTGTCCATACTAACTAAACAGACTTGGCCAATGCATGAAGCACAGTCCAGTGTATAGACTCGATGCCTTGAAGATCAATCTACATACTTTGAAGACCGACCTAGCAGGTTGTGTAGACTTAGAATGCAACCAGGATGTCTAGACTTGATGTGAGGTAATGCACAATAAACATGAACCAATGAATTGAATGCATATAGCAGACATGAACTGAATGTATGCAGGAGAACTAATTAAAGTATTACCTGATCTGAGCATTCACCTTACCTGTCATGATTTAACTTTGACTCTTTGACTTGGGTTAACTTCATGACCTGTGAGACATCCTCAACCCTGTTCTGACAGTTTCTCATAATGCAACAGGATTATATCATCAAGGATGTAAACATAATGAGGCATAATACTGTCATCATCAAAACTCCAGAACCACAGGGGACACAACAATCTCCCCCTTTTTGATGATGGCAATATTATGAGTCATTGCAATAGGTCCATCATGATGATTATGAAATATCATGTGACAGTTCATAAACATGCACCCATAATGACTAATGCATGCACCAATAAAGACTAATGACTCACACCAAAAATTCTCCCCCTTTGTCAACATCAAATAGAATGGAGTGGTCATTGACTGTTTAAGAATTTGAAATAGGAGCTATTATGCAAACAGAGTTACTATTATCTAAAACTCCCCCTGACAGGATACTCTCCTGAATGAACATTGAACCATAGGGACATGCAAAAGTTCTCCCCCTTAGATGGACAGTGATTGGAATGAAGTACAGGAGATAAAGAAATCAATAGTTAAGTCTGAAATAATGGAGTCCATTGTGAGAAAGAAGGCACTCAGAATAAATGAGAAAGGTTTTCAATGGGATATCAATTTCATAAATCTGATTAAATAGGTATTTCAGACTCTTCTATTATAGAGATTTATGAATGATCTTCATTGACAAGTCAGATCAGAATATGATGTATGCAAGGCTTGTTCATAAGCTTTCTGTACTCATATCTGAAATCAGTTTTAATAAAGGTGAACCTTACTTTCACATTGACAGTCTTGTTTAACCTTCTTCTTCCTTACTCACTTAATTTCAAAGATTCCTTTAAGAGATGCAATCAATAGTAATGAAGTTAAACACATAAGAAAAACATTTGTTTCTGTCAAGGGTTCCAATAGAATATTTCTTTTGGACATATCTTTCAAATAGTATACTAGATTAGCAGCAATTTTCATAACATTCTTCATGAGCACTTGAGTTTAGTACACCCTTGTAACTAGAGGATACACGTTATTTAGACGCCAGTATCCCTAAGCACTTGGATGGACTAACTGTCATGCTTCATAGAAACAGAGATTACATTTACACTTCATGATACACTACAGATCATTTCTTTGATGAGTGAGATGTATTTCTCAGTGTGCATGCTATTGCTCTGCCAAATTATCAATCATTTTTAAGCAGAGTTAACTATGGCATCTCATGACACAGTCCTTTGGACATGATTTCTCAGTGACCAAGGTCATTGCTCTGACAAGATTTACCCTTAGACATAATCCATATTCTCAGATGTTTAAAAATCAATACTAATTTCATACATATCAATCAAGGAATATCATGATTTCAGAATTTTCAGAATTCAGAAGAGTTTAAAAGACTCAACATGAAAATGTTGGTTAAAGTTTATTAAGACCAACTCAGATATTTTCAAGATATGTTCATAAGCAAACACAAGACATACATGAAACATCAACCGGCTGAAAGAATCAGATATTCATAATCCTATATAATAGAAGATTATTGTTTAAGTTATTTTTCAGATTTATGATCAGGATATGTACAGATAATTCTTTCTGAGTTTTGAGGAAAGGCCAAAACATTTTTGGGAACAGCCAACTCAACAGATGATACCAATGAATAGGATGAGTGAAGATGGCTGATAACAGTTGAAGCAGGAAGCTGAAATGTGTTGCATTACACATTCATCACAGGGATTTAGGCAAGATAGCAGTTCAATCTGAAGATGGGAAGTTCAGATGGTAGAATATGAATAATTTGTATGCATGATCTAACATTCCTAAATGTATGCAACTCTGACCTATGGTACCAGGCGGAGGACTTGGTCTAAAGACTACCTCACACATAGTAAGCACTTCCAGACAGAGTTCATCTGCCCTTTAGTATCTTACTATTTATATACCAAGAGTCATGCATGACAATCCAATGCATATGCAGTTCTACATGCATCTTTTAACTAACACTGTGCCACTTAAATGCAATTGTGATGCATGTGCATGTCAAATGTGCAAATGAACATTTTTAAGCTTGAGACATCATCCAAGCAACATACTTACTCAACTCACCTTTTCAGATTTTTTAGAATGCAATTTGTTTTCAGAGATTATGCATTTTAACAAATATCAACTAACTGCAATTAACATATGTATGCATCAAATGCAGACATTCTTTAAACTCATGTATGCATCAGTGCATGATAAAAAAAAATTACAAAAGGCAGATGCAGTTCTGGACATGTATGCATTGACATATTAAGCATGATGTTCAATTAAAAAAAAATTCAGGTGAAGAAACATTTAATCAGCAGAGTTGGGGTTTACCATACTTTGGATGCCTTGGTTTATTTGACCCCCTTTTATTCCTCATCCCAAGGCATAGCTGCAAAGCACAGATCTCATTTTGTATTTCTAGGTACCCAAGACTTCTTGGGTCCTACTTTGTTAGTAACACCTTTGAGAGGTGCTTTCCACATTCTTTGGGCATGTAAGTCATCAGACTTCATTAAATTACACTCACTCATGGAGTGCCCAACCTGCCCACTATAATGACAGGAAACAACAGATCTTGAATTCTTTTTATTCACAACATTGTTAGCATGGAATCTGTGTGCATTATTCTGAACATAAATTTTATGTGCATTGGCATGAAGATTTCTGTTACTTGCATGAGATTTTGGTTTACCTTTACCTGCCCACCAGCATTCCGAAGCTCGGTGGCCAAATTTTCCACATTCAATGCATGCCAGACTCTTTTCTTTAAAAACAATTTTATTTCTTCCAAAAACATTTCTATTTGCAAAGAGTTTTATATTCTGAGAGAAAGTTCTTCCCTGAGCATGCCAACAGTCCTTGACTGTATGGCCATGTTTTCCACAATGAGAATAATTAGAAAAGGTAGTTCTATGAGGGCCTAACCAGCATTGTGCAGCAACATGTCCTATTTTTTCACAGTTATAACAACGAATTTTCTTTTCCCTAAGGACATGATTTCTACCCTGATTATTTTGAGCAGCTGCTAGGTCATCTTTTTCCATCAAATTACACTCATGCATCAAATGTCCATATTTGTGACAGTAGTGACAGATCATTTTCTTTCTAGATGCATGCGAGTGAGTGGGTGAAACATGCAGAGTGGGAAGAGGAACATGTTGATGCTTTTCTTTCTGTTTTTCTGTTGTTTTCTCTTGAGCAGTAGACTGATAACCTGGAAGGTTCTGAGGGCTGTGAGAGGTTGAGCTGGAAACAAAAGAAGTTTGAACTTTGTTTTGAAAACTCTTCTTATCTGAGGGATTATAGCCCAACCCTTCCTTCTGAAAATTTACCTTAGTTCCTAGAATTTTGTCCAGATTATCTTTTCCGTCCACAAATTTTGACAAGGAATTATTCAAATCTTCAATTTCATTTTCCAAAGAAACGATGTGTATTTCATAACTGGCAATCTCTTGTTCATTGCAAGTTACACATTCGCTTAGCACCTTGTTTGCAATTTTACATTCCTCAATTTCTTGTTCCAGATTTCTCAATTTTTCAGACTCTTCAATGTAAACAGTTTTTCCTTTTTCTAAGAGAATAAGTTTCTCTGACATAGCAGTGTTCAACTGCTTCAAACCTTCAACCTCTTGAATTAGTTTGTCATTATTTGATTTCAGATTTTCAATTTCTTCAACAGAGTCTTTATCAATTTTTAGTGAGCTCATTTTATCATTCAACTCTTCCTCTATCTGTTCAAGCTCCAGAATCTTGTTTAACAGATCTTTGTTTTCTTCTTTTAGAGAAACAATAAACTCCTTATGCCATTCTAAATTTGAGTGAAGATTTTCATTTATTTCCTTGAGGAATGGGCACTCATTGCATGCAGATTTAACCGAACATATTGTTTGAACCTGGAGTTTTTCACATTGTTTCTCAAGACATTCATTTTCAGATTTCAGTCTACTTAGTTCAGAGCAAACACATTTAAGTTCATTCATCAATTTTTCATTCTGATTTTTATGCATATGGATATCTGACAAATAGGCATCATAAGATTGCTTCATCTTTGAACAATTTTCACATGGTGAACTTGAACTACCCTGATCACTTTTCTTTTTCAAGTTCTTGTATCATTTTCTTAATTGTTCATGAGACTCAAACAGCTCAGCATATGCATTCTCTCAATCATCCAAAGAAAAATTCTCGAAGATGTTTACCTCCTCCTCATCATCTTCTTCTTCATTTTGGCTGCTGCTAGGAATACTTCCTTTAGCCATCATGCAGTTGTCTTCATTTAACCTGTGAGTTAGCTTCAGCTCCTCCAGGATGTCCTTGGCAGACCTGCAATCATAAAAACAAGAGTGTAAGGCTCTGTTAGTGGCTGCTTTCATCAGATTGAAGGCTTTCTGATTTTCTCCATCCTTTGATCTGTGGCTGTTGTTCCATTTGGACACTTTCTTTGGTAATGTGTGAGGACCTTGTGAAATTAATTTCCACAGATCAGGATTAACTGCATCAACATAATTTCGTAAACTGATAAAGCACGCATTAAAATTAGAACCAATGAAAATCGGTGGATCACCCATGAAAGCTGATCAGATAAATGCAACAGGAATAATGAAGCACAAAGACAGCATGATCGAATCTACAGATCGCTGAACCTTCTAAGCAGACAACCTGCTCTGATACCAATTGTTAGGGTGCTAGGCCCGGATACAGAGGGGGGGTGAATGTATCCCTCTATGAATAATGGCCAAATAAAAACTAGGATGCAAGAGATAAACCACAGAGTAGAACCAATTCAATTCAACTCAAATACAAGCACTTGGTGCGCACCAATTCAAGCATCTAGCGGAAGCTTAGCAAAACAATCAGACCACTGCACAAGATAATTTTTTAGGTGGTTCGGTCCACAGACCTACATCCACCCCTCACTCCCAACCGGAGTGAGGCTTCACTAGCAAATGCTAGAACCAAGCAGACTCAGTCTACAAACAGTTGCTGCCACACAGCTTGACCAGGGGAACAGCCTCCCCTCTTCCTCCCAACCGGAGGGACACCCAAGTGACTCCCAGCCACTCGGAAACTAGAGGTCGAAGACCTTTCTTCCTCCAGACCAGGAGGGACACCTGGACTTGCAATCACAAGCCCATAATCGGAGGACTAGCCTCCCTTCCTCTAACTAGAGGGCAACCCACAAGTGACAACCTGTCACTTGCAACATGGAGATCAGATCTCCCTTCTCCTGAACCAACAAGAGGAACCCCATCCCCAACAGGGCAATCGGAGGAAACAAAGATGATCAGAAAATAAAGGAAAAACAATAAAGGGAAATGACACAGCAATCAGAAAGCTGTAAAACGAAATGCACAATGTGGCTCTCAATGGAGCTGACTAGCCTGGATCTGATCCACGGTCCAGTGAAGACAGATCTTCAAGCAGCTTCTTCCTTCTTCTCCACGAGCTCTCTCGCTCACTCTCTTTCTCTCTTTCTTTCTTTTCTGCTCTCCAAATCTCTCACTCACTGCTCTCTCTTCTATCTCTTCTTCCTCTCTTTTCCTCTTTTTCTCTTTTTCTGGATCGAAGGGTTTTTAGCTCTTCAGGCTTCTACTTCGATCTATCTTCTTCTGTGGAAGAAGGCTCATATATATAGCAGCAGCAGCATCAGCCCCGATGTGTGACCTCCACATTTCCAGCCCTTAGTATTCGGACCACGTGGCAGTCTCTCAGCAAGCTTCATTTCAGCCTCGGATCACGTGCTGCCCAGTCATTGGGGAATATTTCCTCGGACCACCTTCTTCTTCTTCTGCAAGGAATTAACACGATTAAAACATAGGGCCACAATAACTAAAGCTGCATGAGGTATGTGATAGCAATACTCGATGCATTGTACTGAGAATGACACGAGATACACAAGATTACTACAGTACTAAATAAAGAGAGAATGACACGAGGTCAGATTAAAACAGCACGAGGTAAAACGAGAACGACACGAGGTTCAAAGGTGACAAAACAAATATTACAAAGAGAATGACACGAGGTTATGAACACAAGAATAACACGAAGACTCGAATACAAAAACAACACGACATAATAAACATCAAAGAGAACGGCACGAGAACAAGATGGACTGAAACCAACTCGAAGATGAAACACAAAAACTGACCCGATGTGTGGTCACAAGGCAAGACAGACACGGGGTCTAGGAAAGACAACACGAGGATAGAAAAATAGACATGGCTATCACGACACGTGATGAAACAGTGAAACCAGAAGAAGAAACGACTTGAGGGGCAACAGTAAGTGACACTAACACTACAAATGGAACAACACGAAATACACTGTAACAACTCGAGTACTAAGTTGTTCAAACGTACGAACGACTTGAAGACGAGGATGACACAGAGACAACACGAAGACATAATAAGGAAACGACACGAAGACACAACAAGGATACAACACGAAGTCATAAAAACAACTCGACGACACAAACACAGAAACAACTGAAACCGACACGAATTGTGGTTACAAAACAAGAGCGACACGAGGTCTAGGAAAAAACAACACGAAGACACGAATAACAAAAATAACGTGAAGACTCAAACACAAAAATAACTCGAAGACATAGACACAACACGAAGACACAAACACAACATGAAGACGATGAATGCAACAGTGCAATGTCTAGACTTGAAATTCAATGCAACGGCTGTACAGACTTGGAAGGTGAAGACTAACGTACAGACTTCATTAATCAAAGCATGAATGAGACGTTGTACACACTTAGCCTAGGACAATGTATAGACTCAATCAAATGAAGAGCTTCCAGTGTGTAGACTTGAAAGTCTAATGGCGATGTGCATACTTGCTGAGTTGACGCTGCAGCCCAATGAGTTGACGCTGCAACGTATACACTTTACGTTCAACTGATGATGTGTAGACTTGAAGAACTGAAGCCCACGTTGCATAGACTTTGAAATCTGAATCGACAAAGCAGGCTGTACAGACTTTGAGAGTCTTGATGGATGTACAGACTTTGAAGGCTTTGATGGCCAATGTACAGACTTGTAACACTTGAGGACTGATGTATAGACTTCGCCTGAACACTGTCCGATGTACAGGCTTTAGTCTGAAGTGATGTATGGACTTAAAGGTTAACACTCGAATGTATAGCGTTGAAAGGGCTAACAATCTAGTGTATAGACTTCAAAAGGACAAAGCATCCACAGACCAGACGATGTACAGACTTTGCCAATATGAGACACTGTACAGACTTTGTTAAGTGACTGGCTGTACAAACTTCAGAAGATGAAGACTTTGAAACCCAGACAGTCAGTGTTCTGATGGGTCGACGCATCAGTAGGGGTGGGTCGACCCACTACTGTCCATACTAACTAAACAGACTTGGCCAATGCATGAAGCAAAGTCCAGTGTATAGACTCGATGCCTTGAAGATCAATGTACATACTTTGAAGACCGACCAAGCAGGTTGTGTAGACTTAGAATGCAACCAGGATGTCTAGACTTGATGTGAGGTAATGCACAATAAACATGAACCAATGAATTGAATGCATATAGCAGACATGAACTGAATGTATGCAGGAGAACTAATTAAAGCATTACCTGATCTGAGCATTCACCTTACCTGTCATGATTTAACTTTGACTCTTTGACTTGGGTTAACTTCATGACCTGTGAGACATCCTCAACCCTGTTCTGACAGTTTATCATAATGCAACAGGATTATATCATCAAGGATGTAAACATAATGAGACATAATACTGTCATCATCAAAACTCCAGAACTACAGGGGACACAACATTAAGGCAGCAGTAAACATTGACAAATTTCCATTTTTTTCCACCTGTAGGTCTACCAAAGAGATTTGGGATGGGCTAAGCGAAGCCCAAGAAGAAAGCTAGAAGAGTGATTGCCTCATGGCAAACAAAGAAAATGAGTGCCAAAGCGAGGAAAATTCTAAGGTAAATTCTAACTCTGATTCCGAGGAAGAGGATGAACATAGCTATGATGAGTTAGTGGATGCTTACGATGAACTAGTTGATAGATACAAAGCATTAAAATCTGAAAATAGAAAAATAAAAAAGAAACTTGATGATATTTCACATGTTAACTCTCCATGTGCTAAGTGCCTTGAAATTGATAATGCTTGTGATGTTAATTCGTCATGTGAAAAATGTTCTGAGCTGAGAAACTTGAATGAAAGCTTGTTGCATGATGTTGATGTGCATACAGAAACGATTTCAATTATGAAAGCTGAGAATGAATCTTTATTGAGAAAGCTTTAAGAACTTCAACATACGGGAGAAGATAATGAGAATCTGAAAGAACTGAATAGTGCTATGTCAGAAAGATTGCTTGTCCTTCAAAAGGAAAAATGCGTGTCTGTTGGCAAATCTGATTGGTTAAGGGAGTTAAGACATGAAATAGAAAGCTTTAAGAACGTGAATGATAAATTTGAATCCAATGAAGCCATGAAAAAAATGGTTGATGAAAATGTGAGTTATCAAAATGAAAAGCTTGCTGAAGAGATTGAGAAGTTGAAAGATCAAAATAGTCTTCTGGTTGATAAAATCCACATGTTTGAAAAAGGAAAATATGTAGTTGTTGATAATCTTGAGAACTCTCAAGTTTTAGAAGAAGAAATTGAAAGCTATAAAACTGTTAATTCTTTGTTGAATGAGAAGCTTGCATTGTGTGAAAAAGAAATTGTTGAATCTAACTTGCATATCTCATCATTGAAAGATGAGATCAAGAATTTGAATGAATCCCTATCGTTGTGTGATAAGCAAAATAAAAAATAGAAAAAGGATGTTGACTGTTCTTATATGCATGCAGAACCCTCATATGATAAACACAATCATGCATCAAGAAAAGGAAAAAATGTTTCATGTTTTTATTGTGGGAACTTTGGTCACGACATGTACGATTGCTTCTTAATGAAGTTTGATGATGATGAAGCTTTAAAATCAAGAATGAAAATGAATGTTGATTCTAAAAATCATGAGAAACCCACGAAGAAAACTCAAAACACTCATTACTTTTATTGTGGGATGCATGGTCATATTTTTGAAAATTATTTTACAAAGAAAAATGATGATGAGTGGTCTTTCAGGAAAAACATCTATTGTCATTACTATGGTGACTTTGGACATAAGATGAACTATTGTTCTTTAATGGAAAATGATGAAAAGTTGTCCATGAGAAGAAAATCTTCTCATTGTTTTTATTGTGGCCTGAATAGACATTCTATGGACGATTGTACCATGATGAGGGCCGATGATGAATGGTTTGCTAGGAAAAATAGGAATTTATCTATTCGTGTAAGAACTAACCCCTCGGGACCCAAGATGGCTTGGGTACCCAATTGCCAAAATGAGAATTTATTTTACAGGGGCGCCTTGAGGTCAAGAAATTTTAATTAATAAAGGACACTCAAGGTGAGAAAGAAATGTTTGATTTTGAGAACTTCTTTGGTTTGGTTTATGTTGAAGAATCTAAAAAGGTAAAACTTGATCTTGGAGAAATATATCTACAATTCTGCCTCACTGACTCTTGTCAACTGTTGAAATGTTGAGATCTTCCATTTTGATGAGTAGTTGACGTGAATGTTTCTTTTTGAACATCTTGTAAATAATCATAACTCAAGAATGCTTAATCTTGCACGTATATGGCTCTTCATACACACTTCACTTTTGTTTTTGCAAATAACAACACACTTAGTTGCATGACACAATTCGCACATATCATACACACATTTGCATACTTGTGAATAGGAATAATTTTTCAATCATCTTTTCAAGTTATATGCATACACTTGCATATAATTGCATACTTTTGTGCTTGAATGCCATGATTATCCGGTATATCAAATGATGATTGTGGAAGGTTGGATTATGTCCAACTGGAAACTTTCTTCACTCGTGATGGTCATCTTTGGACCTACATTCTCCGCCACGTACCGAAAATCAACTTGCTTGAAAATTTCAGTTCAGTGCTTATTTGAATGTATATAATATACAACCACTTTTTGACTCCTCTATGATTCATCCCTTGCTAAATGAAATTGCATTGATTTAGACATGTTTCTTACATGGCATATATTAAGGGGGAGATTTTTTTTTATAACCATGCATACATTTAGGGGGAGACATTACTATGATAAGACTAATTCATCTTTTACATTGAATACAACCACCCACACAAATACACCTTTTTGAGATAATGATTCAATCTAATAAGGATTACCATTTTCTACTCTACACTTTAGAGGGCTATTGATTCTCTACATGGAAATCACATGTCTCGTGAGGAAAAAGTTATTTACCCCTTCAAAAAGTCGTATTAGTGGAACGTGGATCCGAGTAGCCAGGAATCCCCCCTGAAATAAAGGAGGAAACTCGCGTCAAAAGGAGAAACTAATCCATAGAAAATAAGGGTGATTTGTCACCGAGTAGCCGGGAAGTGCCCTTGAGACAAAGGGTACAACTCGCGTTGAAAAGTGTCTCATCCACATCATAAAAAGTGACGAAACTGAGTAACCGGGAATTGCCCCTGAAACAAAGGGCATGACTCGTGTCAAAAGGTTAGTCACACCATTTTCTATTAATTAAAAATCGGGGTCATACGTAGCTACCGATACTCGAGCATTGTGTATGAAAATGTATGGATGAGAAGTTCTTTTTAGTGTTCTTTAGAAAATCTATTTTTCCATATTGACTTGAACTTCATTGCTCAATCTTCACATATGCACTTTGGATTTGATTGTTTGAATGTCCTCTATGAATCAGTCATCTTTCATGGTTAATGTAGTACATTATTTATGTAAGCACGACCTTCTTAGTATTGTACATGAACATAATGTTCTACAATCGATTGTATTATCCTTACACCCATCCCGAAGGGATTTGCATGAGTCTATACTTAACTATGCATGCTTGAGTGCCTGAATGCTTAATCCGTCTGTTCATATCATATTCCATTCCATAGTTTGCATCTATAGGTTATACTTGTATATAACAGGTTAAATAACCCATTGTCAGTTGGTTTTTGTTCTTGACAATTGGGGGAGAATAATGTGATTTTTAGCAAAATACATTCTGTGCAAAGCTAGGTTTGACATTTTGCATATAGGATAGTCAAATCATACACTTGTGCATAGTTCAACAATACTTTCATGCATATTGTTACGAATCTGAAAATCTGAATTCTCTTTAACTCACCTTCCCTAAATGGGAGGTTAATTGCTGGGTTCATGCGCACATGTCTTATTCATTTTTGGAATCTTCACTGCTGCCTCTTGTCCCCCATTTTTTTGATAATGCCAAAGGGGGAGAGAAATGTGAATAGCAATTTGGATAGCCACAATATATTGTCATCATCAAAAAGGAGGAGATTGTTGGGTTCAGTGCGCCCCCTCATTGTCTTTGACAATGGTTTTGATGATTCCAATATATCGTTTGTTTTGTGTTTACTCTAAAGTGAAAATCTTGTGTGTTTATGTTTAATGGCATCTTAATGATAAACAAGCTAACATTATGATATCTTGTTTTGCAGGTGATTCAAACACAATGGTCCTTCATGCACACATCCTTGATGTTGATGTTGATGTTTGCATTGGTGCCTTCATGGATACATTATGGATACATTATGTTGGTGTTTTTAATGAACTGACAAATGCGTGATATCTTGTTGTCCATGGTTTTACTTGCTCTGAACTGCATTTATAATTCATGCTTATTCATGTTTATGAACTGATTATGCCTCACATGAATGTTTGCTTGAGTTTCCTTGGAATGTGCTTGATGTGATCTCAATATGCATTGGACTGTTAAAGTGGTATTTCATTCCTTTAGGGATGGGTCGACCCCTGGCTATTTGAACCTCATTTATATATATATCTTTGATGTTTTTGCATCTCTTTAAGATTCTCATGGATTTATACTTCTTGAAAGTGCAGGAACAAATTTCCCACATTACTTTTGATTCCATGGAGATTGATGTTTGAATGGACTGTAATATGTCTTAACTAAATTTTTTGTGTTCTGGATATGAATTTAGTTGAGCTGAACCCTGACCCTTGTTTTCTTAGACATGATGGTTTTGAGAACCTTGAATGTGGTTGATGACTATGACTGAACTTAATTGTCTTGAACTGAACTTGGAAGTCCTTGTGCTGAATTTGATTGTCTTGGTTTGGTCATGGAACCTATTGTGTGGCCATGCTTGAAGCTTCTCTTATGCATGTGAGACTACATGCTTTGTCATATGAATGGCCACTGTTAAAGGTTTTTGAACTAAAATTCATATATACTTTCACTTAACTTTGATTCAGTCATAAATGAATTTAGTGTATGAGAAGGACACTTGCCTTGTTTGAGATTGAAATGATGCATTGAGTGGTTTACATGATATGGGTTAATTTGAGAATTTAAATTGCTAACCTTGAGTTTGAATTGGATGAGAATTGGTTAAGTGTAGGTACATTGTGGAACTTTCACTCTAATCCTCAAGCCCATGGTATGAATGTTTGATAGACTTGAGTCTTGTTCAAAAGGAGTAAGTTTGATTGTTGATTGTTGATTAGAACGCATTAAAATCTGGGTGATAGCTGGTGACATACAAGTTTTAGTCTTCTTGAAGTGTTTATTAACCACATACCTTGTTGATTGATTTGAGTGACTGTGGTTGTCATTCACTTGGTTTGAGATTGAGATTAATGGTAATTTGCATGTGCAGGTTATATGTGGATTTATTCTTCAAATCATGAAAATAATGGTGAGATCACACTAGTAGGTTGATTTCAAGTGGATGAAATGTCAAATGTTCAAATCTGGTGTGTAAGTGGAAATCTTGAAATACATGTTCATTATGGATCCTTACTCTCATATCTTGAATGCCATGGAAAGAATGAATGAGTAATTGGATCTTAATGTGGACTGGTTTGATTTGTGTTGAAATCATGATTTGATATGAATATCAGAGTTAGAAGTATATACATGTTTGATCTAGACTCTTCTTTCATGGTTTTGTAGGGTTTCAAATGAGTTTTATTGAGTTTTCACTTTTGTCAGTAAAAGTGTCGACTCTGTGAGTCGACACTTATTTCAGTAGATTCTGTTTGCATTGATTTTTGATTTGCTGACAAAAAGTGTCGACTCTGTGAGTCGACACTTTTGTCCTGTGAATCATTTTTTGTTCTCAGGGCAGAATAGGTTGAGAAAAGTGTCGACTCTAAGAGTCGACACTTTCTCTGGTTCGTCCGGAACAAGTTTTTCGGATCCGTTTCGAAACCCACTTTTCTTGGTCCGACTGGGGTGGTATATTACCCTAATGTCCTTAGGGTTATACCATGCTATTAGGAGTACATTTGAGAGGGTATATGCATGGGGTTTATGGTCTTTTCTTGCTGTTTCTTCTTGGCTATATAGCAGCTGCGATTTTCCATCGGATGAAATATTCTAAGTGCTAATCTTGCCCTATTTGCTGCAGGTAAAAGAGGGAGGAGCTGGAGAGGACTTCCACACCATATCTAATCTATTTCCATCGAGATTCGAAGCCCATTGATGAAGAGGGTTGCAAGCGGAATGAAGCGACGAATCTGAAGACGTCTTCATCGCAAGCAACCGCTCACATCAACCTGGAGATCAAAGGAGTTTGCAAAATGGGAAAATCTCTATATCTATCCCTTGTTCATTTGAGATGTTTATCATGCTTCATTCTATATCTGGATGCCCTTGAGATCATATCTTGATCTTTTGTTTGCTACTTTTTTGCTCCATGTATTGCTGTGATTTTCATCTTTTGAAATAGAGAAAAGCTAATGTGTTCCATCTTTTTGCAAGGGGCTTTGTGAACAAAGAGGAGGTGCTGTGCCCCTTGAAGAAAGAGGAAGACAAGGAGGACGCCATCAACAAGACTCATTCCACTATCACACATTTTACCAGAGCGGCTCCTATGGTTTCGGCCAACTTCCACTTCGTGAACAAAAGCGTTCAGCGCACCCGTCTATCCTCTCTATGGGGTTCATTGAAGATTTGAGGGAGAATCTTTAGTCATTCATTTCTACTCTCCTCATTTGATCATAGATCAATTTTTTGTGTTTATTGAATATTCTTTGTGCCATGCTAAACTTGATACATGATTGTGTGTGGGCGGAGCTGTGTCTCCGCATGGTCTAAGTGTCCGGGGTGTGATCCCGGAACGTGTGTGTGTGTGTGCTGCGGTGGCAGCGTGTTGGGGCTGGTCCCTGTGTGTGGACATTGCAATGGAAGCAGCGTGTGTGGTTGGGGTTCGTCCCCGTGTTGCTACGAAAGTAGCGTGGAGTGAAGCCTCACCCGGTTGGGTGAGGGGTGGACGTAGGGAGCCCGTCGTGATCCTGAACCACCTTAAAATCTCATGTTCCGTGTGATTGCCTGTGCGTTTGGCTATTTCTTCTATCTTCCTTCACAGGTCAACTTAGTAGGTTTTAATTCATTGCACATCACACATCGCTTCATCCATTATCCGTGTGTGGGTTAATTTAGTTGTTCAATGCATTGATCATTCGAGTGAGAATGGAAAGGTTGAGAGAACACCGTAATCTCACTTGAGTTTTAGTTAATCAAAGTTGCTAAGTTTAATTCTACTATGTCAAGTAAAGAATGTTTTTAAAATCCGCCATCTCGGCAAGGGGACAATTCAACCCCCCTTCTTGTCTGCCATCTCTCTAGGCCAATAGAATGTATGTTGATTAGACGCCAGCACCCCTAGTTACTCAGTGAGACTAACTATCCTGTTTCACTTTGAGCAGAGATAGTAAAGGCACCTCATGACATAGTTCACTTCATTTGTTTGATGAAGGATCTAGTTTCTTAGTGAACCCTTAGCCATTACTCTACCTTGAGCATTGATTCACAATTTTTATCATGTGCTTCCCTTTGGAGTTTTTCAAATTATACTATGTTTAAGAACAATACTTAATCTAAGTTTCTCAACCAAGATTGCCATAAACCTTAAATTTTCAGTTTCCTGGAGATTGCACGGGACACAACATGTGGGAATTGGTTGAGGTCTATTAAGTTCTGAATAGAACCTTTTCCAAGAAATTTAATTTTTAAACTCTTAAATTCATTAAGCTCAAACCAACCGTTTTATTCATGGGTCATCATATGGTCTTATAAAAGAAGATTCTTTAATGTGATTTGCTCAAATTAATGAATTGGTGAACAGATTGGAATCCTTCTCAATTTTAGATGAATTAGGAAAGTTGAAGAAACAACCAAAAAGTTCATCAAGCAAAGATTGAATTCAGTGATATTCACCAACAATGAGCAGACAACAAATGTGAAAGTATTAGTTTAAGGTATGACAATAGTTTTCAAGAATAAGCACAATGATGGTAGACATCAAGAAGACTAGCTCATTGGTATGACAGTTTTGAGCTCAAGGTTATGGCATGGCCAACCAATATGTGTAGTAAGCAGACAAGAAGATTTCAAATATTATTCATTATCAAGCAAGAGACAAGTTCAGATATAACAACATATGTAGCAGATTTACAGACACATTTTTCTGACAGTGATGAGATGTAGTGGATTTCAAGACATTATATGCATGAGCAATCATCATATGAGCAAACAAATGCATGCATTGACTCCCCCTAAAAATATGCATGCATTTCAATGAATCTTTTTGAGTTTTTGACAAAATTTATATGCAACTGAATCAGACAACATTATGCATGCAATCAAGCTCATGTGAGTGCTAACTCCCCCTAAATGTGTGCATGCTTTTCAGATTATCTTTTTGAAATTTTGACATAAATGATATGCAACTAGTTCTAAAACTATTGTATGCATGAGCAAACAGATGTAGGCATTTACTCCCCCTATCTCAATGCACTGGAAAATCAATCTTAACATGAAGACCATGCAGGGTGTAGTGCCCCAGAATTTATATAAATAATTTTTGATTATAAATGAAATTTCCTAGAATTTATTAGGAATTTATAAAGGCTAAATAGATTAATAAATGGATTATTGAATTTATAAATGGGTTATAAGGCCCAATGGTGTTAAATAATTAGCCTAGCATATTCAATTTAGACCCAAAAGGTTTAAGGACCAAGCCCATTAAGTTTAGCCCATATTCTAGAAGGTTATTTAGCCTAATAATGAATTTTAAGGATAAATACTATTTTTATAGATAATTATATAGATAAAATGAATATAAGAGTTTTATTAAATTGAAACTCTGCACACGTTGACTGTAACGGTCTATCGGGCGACCGCTACAGTGGTGTAACGCACCTAGACACGACCGTTACACCCTGCTGATTCCGTAAGTTGAAGAACTTGCGAAAAGATTGGATCTTTGGGATCCTATCTGCAACAGACCTAATTAGGAGAACTTGTAAGGTTACTAGGGACTCTTAGGGATCAAGTTTTGGCCAACTAAGGACTCTAGAATCAATCTAATCCTTGAACCCTACCCAAATCTCTAAAAATAGGACCCAGTTCTGAACTGAGCGACCCTTACTTTTGGCTCATGAAGAATCAAGAAAAGGAGATAGAATTTTGGGTAAGTCCTTTGAAACTTTTTGTTTATAATACTAAGGTCTAACAACTCTCAAAATTTCATGTTAGGAGATCAAGTAACCAAGGAGATAAGGACTTCTAAAGTCGCTGATTCTGTCATAGCAACCCAGGATTCAGAGAAAAGGACCACTAAAGATCAAGGAATTAGGGCCCCCAAACGAGGTAATTATAGTTCGGTGTTTTAGAACTTTTTGTTCCCCTTAGATTAATCTTCTTACCCTCAGAATTTCACCTCTTTAGGTCAAGGGATTGGAGAGTTAGGGAAATGAGAAGTTGCTGAAAAACTACAGGAAGAAGAGAACTAGAACGTGTCTTGAAGACCCAAATTGGAAGTATAAAGCCCAGGGAAAAGGTAGGTCATCTCAAGAACATCAAAAAGATTTCATTAGGGATAAAATCTCTTTTATTTGACTTGATTTCATGCATTATAGATTGTGAATTTCATGTTTTAGTAAGTTCATACATACATGCATACCTTTAGCCTAACCAAAGATAAAAGATATCATCTTGTTTATTCACTACGACCTATGCATATACCTGGCCTTTACTTCGTTTATCATGGCTAGACTAGCTAGTGATTATGATTCTTCTTGCATGGACATAGTTCCTTATCTTTACTGTCAGCAGAAGCTCTGACGGATGAGGGTAGGACCGTCACATGATTGTAACGGCCCTACGATAAGCCGTCACACTCTTTGTTGTATTTAAGTTGATCTGTAGTCTCTGACGCACCATAGCAGGAGCGTTACCATACTGTAACGTCCCCTCGACAAATTGTCACACGGACTGTAACGTGCCTATGCTAGACCGTTAGAACACTATTTTCTGTCAACTCGAGATGGAATGGAAATTAGTCAAGTCTACTTATAAATAAGCCTAGTTATCTAAGTTTTGACCTGATATCAGGACTTTGAGTTTATTTATTGATTCATGATAGGAATTGCATGATTACAAGCATTTGAAGTTATTTTGAGTTATGTTAATTTCATTGGCTAAAACTTTATAGTTTGTATTTAATTTATGATTTCAATTGATGTATTGACGGAGTTTTATCATGATTTTACACCGTTTCACAATCTTTTCTATCTATAGAGTTATTTTTCTTAAGTACATGGCATATATTCCGGTTTATGGCCATTAGTTCACACTTTGCACTATAGGAACATTATCTTGAACATGAGGAGCTCTCTATTGGATATTCCCTCGAATGGACTAGGAAATCTTGTTTCAAGGCCTCCGTAATTCTCCGCGAGCTTGGGATTCCCACTAGGATACCGAGTTGGTTGTACCATGAAAGCCCAATCATTAGAAAACACTATCAATGGTTTCTGGTTTTTGGAGATGTAACGGATCAATGTTGGACCATCAGGTACGTCTAATAGCCCAATAAACGACCGTCACATTGTACTGAGTCCAATTTCTTGTTTCGGGATTCAGACTATTGTAACGGCCCAATACTGGAGCGTCAGGTTATGTAACGACCTAGTATAAGACCGTCACAATTCTTGAATACATTAACCCAAGGTTTGACCAAATGGTTGATATTCTAAAGATTCTAGATGGATTATTGATTATCTAGGACTTGTCATATTATCCAAAGAAACTTAATTTAAATTATGAATGATAATAAATGTACCGTTATGCTACTGAATTATTTATATGAGCATAACCTTGTTTTAAGCCATTCTTGACCCCGCATTTCTTCATTGAAACGTTCATTGTTGATTATTGTTATCATGAACTTATTTACATTCTTGGCCATAATTTTATTGCTTGAAATGTAGAAATAGCTTGATTTATACTTGAAGATACGATCGAGCACTGATTGTGTTCAAGGGCTCTATGTTAGTCCCCTCGGTTGATTGTCAGAAACATACTATTATAAACCATGGGGTATGATGCTACTGGCGTCGCATTACGCTGGGAGTACTTTCTCTATAAATAAGTGAAATCCATGATATACGTACACGTTACATGACTTTCTTGAGTGTTACATGATATTCCATAGAAATTCACCAAATACTTGCTCATACGCAAAAGATGTTGGGTGAGGAGTATGTGAACTTGCTAGTATATTCTAGATACATTCTTGTTCATGAAAGGCCATGCTACACTCTTGTTACATTTTTGCTAGTTCATACTTGTTCATTCTATCTTACATGATCATCTTGTTACTTTGGTTTAATCGCATGATTGATCGCATTCGCATTCTTTAGAGCTAAAATACTAATTACTTAAACATTACGAATCATGTTGATGTGAAGATACCTACTGGGCAAGTGTGCTCATTACCTATTTCCAATCTTTTTCACGAGATGGAAGTGATACGAATTCGGATTCTAGTTATACAAGTAGCGGGTCCGAGAGCGAATGAAAGTCATATCAAATTGAGAGTGAAGACTTAGGAAGTCTACAATATTTAGATTGGGTTTATGTAATTTCTTGTTTATTGAGTCTAGTGGAATGGAAAAAGGATGAAAATGTTATTGTACTTGAATACTTTATTATTAATGAAATAAAGTTCGAGTTTGAGTAATTATTGTGCGATTGCATTCTTATGTGTGATTGCCTTGCGCTCTGATCGTTCTTGCTTGCAAGAGGCTTACCATGCCGGCTGTTCGCGTTCCTCGAGCGAGTCTTCCGCTGTAATAAAGGCTTGGGGCGTGAGAGTTAAGTTAGTATCAGAGCCTAAGTCTCAGGACTTAGGGAGAAGAATCATGTCATAAGATAAGTCCAAGGCTTAAGGACCCCTACCTATGAACTAAGGAATTTCCATACCTATGTGAGAATTGGGTAGAGCCCAGGATGAGATAATTAATTAGCTTTAAGATTGATTTTCTTCCAATTTCATGAGAAATAATAAGTTGTTATATTTCTCCAAGATTGACCTCAGATCAGGTTATCATCAGCTTAGAATTAAGGAAGAAGACATTTATAAATCGGCTTTTCGGAGTCGTTATGGTCACTATGAATTCGTGGTAATGCCGTTCGGGTTAACTAATGCCCCAGCAGCATTTATGCAACTTATGAACAGTGTTTTTCAACCATATCTGGACCAATTCATCATCGTCTTCATCGATGACATCTTGATATATTCCAAGACAAAAGAGGAACATAAAGAACATCTGAGGATAGCTTTGCAAACACTTAGGGAACATAAACTTTATGCCAAGCTTAACAAATGCGAATTCTGGCTCAAGGAAGTTTCATTCCTAGGCCACATTATTTCCAAGGAAGGTATCGCTGTGGATCCTTCGAAAGTGGAAGCTGTCAGAAATTGGAGCCGACCAACGACTATATCAGAAGTAAGAAGCTTTTTGGGTCTATCTGGTTATTATAGGAGGTTCATTAGGGACTTCTCAAAGATTGCAGTTCCGTTAACTAGACTCACAAGAAAAGAAAATCATTTTCTCTGGTCAGAGGAATGTGAAAAGAGTTTTCAAACTCTTAAGAATCACCTTCCTACAGCTCCTATTCTATCACTACCTATCGAAGGTGGTGGATTCGAAGTATATACGGATGCATCTGGCATTGGCTTGGGATGCGTTCTCATGCAAGATGGAAAGGTAATCTGTTATTCCTCAAGACAATTGAAACGTCACGAGGAAAATTATCCCGTGCATGATTTAGAATTGGCAGCAGTTATCTTCGCCTTGAAAATTTGGCGTCATTACCTCTATGGAGAAAAGTTCAGGGTCTACTCGGACCACAAAAGCTTGAACTACTTATTTTCTCAAAAAGAGTTAAATATGAGGCAGAGGAGATGGTTAGAATATCTCAAGGACTTTGATTTTGCTATTCAATATCATCCTGGCAAGGCTAACGCTGTAGCAGATGCACTCAGCAGAAAACCAATGGGTATGCTATCAAGTCTTATGATTAGTATGGCTAACCTTATTCCTCAATTTGCTTAGTTAAACTTAGATATTGACATGAAGGGAGAAGATTATTTCATAGCTAATATCTGAGCTCAACCTACATTGATAGAGGATCTGGCCACGCTGCAAAATGATGATCCCGCGTTACTGGAGATTAAAGCCAATATTGAACAAAGACCGGATTTCTCTGTTTCCAATGACGGAGGGTTGCTATTCAAGGGCCGAGTGTGTGTACCTGATCATGAGGATACAAAGAAACTAATCCTAGAAGAAGCACATAATTCCAAGTACACCATTCACCCAGGTGGTACAAAGATGTATCAAGATCTCAAAAGAAATTTTTGGTGGCCCAATATGAAGAGAGGAATAGCTGATTTCGTGTCCCGCTATCTAACTTGCCAACAAGTTAAGGCAGAGCATTTTAGACCCGCAGGTAAATTGCATCCCTTGAATATTCTCGAGTGGAAATGGGAGAGCATAGGGATGGATTTCATTATGGGTTTACCTAAGACCAGAGGAGGACACGATGGTATATGGTTAACCATAGACCGATTGACAAAGTCTACACATTTTCTACCCATAAAAAGTCGATGGTCTGTGGATATTCTAGCAGCATTATACATAAAAGAAATTGTCAAATTATATGGTGTCCCTGTCACTATTATATCTGATAGAGATCCTTGATTCACATCACATTTCTAGAAGGGTCTACAAAACTCACTAGGGACTAGATTGAACTTTAGTACAACATTTCACCCACAAACTTATGGTCAGACTGAAAGAAAAAATCAGGTGGTAGAAGATATGCTCAGGGCTTGTGCTATTGACTTTGGAGGAAGTTGGCATGATCACTTGCCTCTAGTAGAGTTTGCATACAACAACAGTTATCAGGCCAGCATACAGATGGCACCCTTTGAAGCTTTATATGGAAAAAGCTATAGATCACCAATATGTTGGAATGAAATAGGGAAAAAGTAATTCCTAGGCCCCGCTCTTATAAGGGATTCTTCAGAGAAAATCAAGCTCATTCGAGAAAGAATGAAGATGGCACAAGATAGGCAAAAGTCTTATGCTGATAATCGAATGCGCGACTTGGAGTTTTAGGTTGGAGATCATGTGTATCTAAAGGTTTCTCCGGGTCGTGGTATTCGAAGATTTGGCATCAAAGGTAAGCTAACTCCCAGGTTTATTGGCCCATTTTAAATTCTTGAAAGGGTCGGTGAAGTGGCTTATAGACTGGCTTTACCTCCACAATCAGCAGGAGTTCATGACATATTTCACGTCTCTATGCTGAAAAAGTATGTATATGACCCTAACCATGTTATCACTTATGATAATTTGGAGATTCAAAAGGATATGACGTACGAGTAAACACCAATAAAGATTTTGGAAAGAGAAGTGCATCAACTAAGGAATAAAGTTATTCCTATGGTCAAGATATAATAGAAGAAAACAGGGCCATATGAAGCAACATGGGAAACCGAAGAAGCTATGCGGAAAAGATTCCCAGAATTGTTCAGCTGTAAGTACACCCTCTATAATCCATGTATTGAATTTGGGGACCAAATTCTTTTAAGTGGGGGAGGATGTAGTGCCCCAGAATTTATATAAATAATTTTTGATTATAAATGGAATTTCCTGGAATTTATTAGGAATTTATAAAGGCTAAATAGATTAATAAATGGACTATTGAATTTATAAATGGGTTATAAGGCCCAATTGTGTTAAATAATTAGCCTAGCCTATTCAATTTATCCCCAAAAGGTTTAAGGACCAAGCCCATTAAGTTTAGCCCATATTCTAGAAGGTTATTTAGGCTATTCACGAATTTTAAGGATAAATACTATTTTTATAGATAATTATATAGATAGAATGAATAAAAGAGTTTTATTAAATTGAAACTCTGCACACGTTGAATGTAACGGTCTATCGGGCGACCGCTACAGTGGTGTAACGCACCTAGACACGACCGTTACACCCTGCTGATTCCGTAAGTTGAAGAACTTATAAAAAGATTGGATCTTTGGGATCCTATCTGCAAGAGACCTAATTAGGAGAACATGTAAGGTTACTAGGGACTCTTAAAGATCATGTTTTGGTCAACTAAGGACTCTAGAATCGATCTAATCCTTGAACCCTAGCCAAATCTCTATATATAGGACCTAGTTCTGAACTGAGCGACGCTTACTTTTGGCTCGTGAAGAATCAAGGTAAGGAGATAGAATTTCTAGTAAGTCCTTTGAAACTTTTTGTTTATAATACTAAGGTCTAACAACTCTCAAAATTTCATGTTAGGAGATCAAGTAACCAAGGAGATAAGGGCTTCTAAATTCGCCGATTCTGTCATAGCAACCCATGATTCAGAGCAAAGGACCATTGAAGATCACGGAATTAGGACGCCTAAACGAGGTAATTAGAGTTGGGTGTTTTCAAACTTTTTGTTCCCCTTAGATTAATCTTATTACCCTAAAATTTTCACCTCTTTAGGTCAAGGGATTGGAGAGTTAGGGCAACGAGAAATTGCTGAAAAACTACAGGAAGAAGAGAACTAGGGCGTGTCTTGAAGACCCAAGTTGGAAGTATAAAGCCCAGGGAAAAGGTAGGTCATCTCATGAACATCAAAAAAATCTCGTTAGGGATAAAAGCCCTCTGATTTGACTTGATTTCATGCATTATAGATTGTGAATTTCATGTTTTAGTAAGTTCATGCATACATGCATACCTTTAGCCTAACCAAAGATAAAAGATATCATCTTGTTTATTCACTGCGACCCATGCATATATCTGGCCTTTACTTCGTTTATCATGGCTAGAATAGCTAGTGATTATGATTCTTCTTGCATGGACATAGTTCCTTATCTTTACTATCAGCAGAAGCTCTGACGGATAAGGATAGGACCGTCACATGATTGTAACGGCCCTACAATAAGCCGTCACACTCTCTGTTGTATTTAAATTGATTTGTAGTCTCTGACGCACCATAGCAGGAGCGTTATCATACTATAACGGCCCCTCGACAAATCGTCACACGGACTGTAACGCGCCTATGCTAGACTGTTAGAACATTGTTTTCTGTCAACTCGAGACGGAATGGAAATTAGTCAAGTCTACTTATAAATAAGCCTAGTTATCTAAATTTTGACCTGATATTATGAATTTGAGTTTATTTATTGATTCATGATAGGAATTGCATGATTATAAGTATTTGAAGTTATTTTGAGTTATGTTAATTTGATTGGCTAAAACTTTATAGTTTGTATTTAAATTATGATTTCAAATGATGTATTGACAGAGTTTTATCATGGTTTTGCACCGTTTCACAATCTTTTCTATCTATAGAGTCATTTTTCTTAAGTACATGGCATATATTCCGGTATATGGCCATTAGTTCACACTTTACACTATAGGAACATTATCTTGAACATGAGGACCTCTCTATTGGATATTCCCTCCAATGGACTAGGAAATCTTATTTCAAGGCCTCTGTAATTCTCCTGGAGCCTAGGATTCCTACTAGGACGCCGAGTTGGTTGTACCATGAAAGCCCAATCATTAGAAAACACTATCGATGGTTTCTGGTTTTTGGAGATGTAACGGATCAATGTTGGACCGCCAGGTACGTCTAACGGCCCAATAAACGACCGTCACATTGTACTAAGTCCAATTTCTTATTTCGGGATTCAGACTATTGTAACGGCCCAATACTGGAGCGTCACGTTGTGTAACGGCCTAGTATAAGACCGTCATAGTTCTTAAATATATTAACCCAATGTTTGACCAAAGGGTTGATATTCTAAAGATTCTGGATGGATTATTGATGATCTAGGACTTGTCATATTGTCAAAAGAAACTTAATTTAAATTATGAATGATAATAAATGTACCGTTATGCTACCAAATTATTTCTATGAGCATAACCTTGTTTTAAGTCATTCTTGACCGCGCATTTCTTCATTGAAACGTTCATTGTTGATTATTGAATTCATGAACTTATTTACATTATTGGCCATAATTTTATTGCTTGAAACGTGGAAATAGCTTGATTTATACTTGAAGATACGATCGAGCACTGATTGGGTTCAAGGGCTCTATGCTAGTCCTCTCGGCTGATTGCCAGAAACATACTATTATAAACAATGGGGTATGATGCTACTAGCGTCGCATTGCGTTGGGAGTACTTTATCTATAAATAAGTGAAATCCACGATATACGTACACGTTACATGACTTTCTTGATTGTTACATGATATTCCACAGAAATTCACCAAATACTTGCCATAAGCAAAAGATGTTGGGTGAGGTGTATGTGAACTTGCTAGTACATTCTCGATACATTCTTGTTCATGAAAGGCCATGCTACACACTTGTTACATTCTTGCTAGTTCATACTTGTTCATTCTATCTTACATGATCATCTTGTTACTTTGGTTTAATCGCATGATTGATCGCATTCGCATTCTTTAGAGCTAAAATGCTAATTACTTAAACATTGCTAATCATGTTGATGCGAAGATACCTACTGGGCAAGTGTGCTTATTACCTATTTCTAATCTTTTTCAGGAGATGGAAGTGATACGTATTCGGATTCGAGTTATACAAGTAGCGGGTTCGAGAGCGAATGAAAGTCATATCAAATTGAGAGTGAAGACTTAGGAAGTCTACAATATTTAGATTGAGTTTATGTAACTTCTTATTTCTTGAGTCTAGTGGAATGGAAAAAGGATGAAAAGGTTATTGTACTTGAATACTTTATTATTAATGAAATAAAGTTGGACTTTGAGTAATTATTGTGTGATTGAATTCTTATGTGTGATTGCCTTGCGCTCTGATCGTTCTTGCTTGCAAGAGGCTTACCATGCCGGCTGTTCACGTTCCTCGAGCGAGTCTTCCGCTGTAATAAAGGCTCAGGGCGTGACACAGGGAGTATACTGACATGAACTTATGACAGTTTGCAAAACCTAAATGCAAAAATGACCCATGGTGCCAGGCAGAGAACTTAGGTCAAAAGACCACCTCACGCAAAGTGTGTGCTCTCAGACAACATTACTGTCCTTCTTCACACTACCATTTAATATACCATAGGGTCATGCATGAAAATACAAAACAAATGCAACAAGTTTTTCAAATTAAGGCATGACAATGCAGGACATGCAAACTAGAAGGTTTATGCAGTTCAAATTTTCAACTCCCCCTTAGTTATTCAGTTCAGATTAGACATGATAATGCATGAAATGCAGCTATCAAGAAGGAATTACTGAAAATCAAATATCTAAACCTGTACAGTGCAGAAATGAGGTTTTACCAAACAACATGTCCTTTGAGTTTATTGAACCCCCTTTTTTTGTTTTCCTTCTTTCTTCACACCTGCAAAACATATTCGTATTTTCTATTTTTAGGTACACAAGATTTCTTTGGTCCTCTAGAGTCAGTAGCACCTCGGGTGGGTGCTCTCCATAGCTTTCGGACATGAGAATCATCAAATTGCAATATGAAACAATCAAACATAGTGTGCCCATCAGAGACTCAAAACAGACCACCATTTAACCACCTTCACAGCGCCAACACGGCGCACACAAGCTCTAACGCGAGAAGCAAAGCGGTAAAGAAACACAACACCTATGCCAGCTGCCGACTGTACTGGACCTTATGGACTCTGATCACTACAATATCTTGAATTCTCATGTACTTTTACACAACCAGCTCAAAAACAACTCAAGCTAGCTCTGATACCAACTGTGATGACCCGGCATCTGGATACTGGGTAAACTCGATGCCACATAGATCCTGAGAGGCCTCCCAAGAGTGGGAAAGCTCCGAAGGGATAGAAAAGGCCTGTGCGAGTACATTGAACTTCCAGATAAGGCAGTAAGTAATTAAATTATATGACCAGGATTGCTAAATTAGCAGAAATAAAATTACATTTTTAATTAACAAATTAAACAATAGAGTCCAGTCCAATAAAAGTACAGTAGAACAGAAAGAGGAACATACCCTCAAGTCGGGGGAAGCCTGACGCTGGCAAAGCTGGCAACTAAGAACCACTGCATTGCACCTCTAAAGCACGAGGAAGAACAGCTACACCTGAAAAGTCAAGGGTGAGCCTCGTCTCACTAGCTCAATAGGGGTCCCGCAGATTCCTACCACAAAACAACGCAGTAACAACAGTGCTAAACAACAACATCAAAGTAGTAACAGCAGGAGTAGGAACAACAATAAAAGTAAAGAGGAAAGTTGCACTGAATAGAAACACGGCAGCCGATAGAACATTGGCCCTCTAAACTACTCCTATCGGTAGAACACCAATTCCAATACTCACAGTCGGGAATCACTGAACCGATATAAAGAAACTCTGGCTACAGCCAGGACACATCACGACACCTCGGTCGTGCAGGCTCATCCTCAAAGACAAAAGCCCTAACTGAAGACCACATGGTCTAAAACACCGACGTACACACGACCTCGCCCTCGCGTACGCTACACTGACTCACCGAAGAACCACGCGAGTCACAAGTCATAAGAGCCACAAGAGTCAAGTGTCATGTGACAGAAGCAACTCCTCACTAGAAGAAAAGCTAGATGCATCCACTGACATCTTACACTGCGCCTCAAGCAACTCCCACTCGCCTCGAACGCGGTGACTGAGACACCAACAAGTACCAAGTAACAAGTGACTTCAAGGTCATGCCCGTCGGCGCTCATCCAACGCCCCTGACCACATGTCCACACACAAGCTCAATGTCTTAAGCGAGGCCTCTAGCTGATTTTCCCCTCCTGTTGGACTCTAACGTCAAGACAAAGGGGCCCGCGGCAACAAGCCTAAAAATCATCTCTACCGGGAACTCGCCCCACCACCACACCCAAGTGGGCCGATACACGGAAAGTGTCGTCAGGCTACGACTAGTGGAGGCTCACTAGACACAGATACTCAAAATAGAAATACGAAAGTACGGACATGCTAAGCACTCACCTGTCACAAGTACCACGAAGCACAAGGCAGCGCATAGAACTGTCGCCAGACTCAAGAAAGACAACTAGACCTGCTCACAACGATCCTTAAGTCACACGACCCAAGTCAAGATCGTCGCACATCACGGCAACATGCCGTTAATCAGCCGAGTCCCTAAGCCAAATCACAGTAAAACATATTATGGAAGTGGCATAAAACAGTCGGATCCATAACAAAAATGATGAGTCCTCGGCCCCAAGGCCACTCACAGACTCTCAATTCCGCATAACATAAAATACATAACACGAGGGATCACCAAAACCCTCAAATCACATGGACACACAAATCGAGGTAACACAATACCTCCTAGCATCCAAAACCAGGTCTCGATCCTCACGGAATAACTGAGACACTCACGAGGTCACGTGTTAACCACTGGTCACAATTGGGTTGAGCGGAAACCATAATGACCCTCAAAATAACACGGTACACTACTTGGTATTACGACACTTCCGAATACTAGATAACACAGTCACAGCCCTCATAGGATGTCCACGACATCCATGGAACAATGGGCTAACCAAGGGGTCAAAGCCACAACAACCGAACTCCAAACCAACCAAAAGGACACTCTGGGAAAGTGGTGGTCATCTCCCTAGCCGCTACTAAACAGCCGAGACAAATAGCGATCTTAACCCTGGCTGCTACTAAGAATATGGCGGTCATGGCCAGACCGCCATTTAACTGGAAACCCCAAACACAGAAATATAGAAGACTAGGCAAAATGCGGTCTTATGGAGGGCCGCTACTTGCATAAGGTGGTCACCCCCAGGGCCGCCACTTGGAGTTGGCTGTCATGGACAGACCGTCTTCTCCAGGCTGCCTCGAAAAAACACACGAAAGCCATCCTAGTTGCGGTCCTTTACCTGACCGTTACTACAAAAGACGGTCAGCCGCAAGGCCGCCACTAAGAACCGACCTAACCGGTTTAACCGACTCAAAATGCCAAATAGCGGTCACCCAAGGGCCACTACTTCAGAGTTACGGTACGCCGTGCGACCGCAACCCAAAATCAACAATAGAACTCCAAATAACGGTCTCCATATGGCCGCCTTTTCAAATGGCGGTCCCTGGTATGACCACTACTTTGTTTCGATGTGAAAACTATAGAACGACCCAAAACTCGGTCGTTCCACACCCCAATCATCCCAGAACGATGCGGAAACATCCATACATGCGATGCCAACCTTCCACAAGCTGGAAGGGGCTAAACAAACTACGAAACAGCTAAAAACAGACGATTCTCACGAATCGACCCAAAACGAGTCACATGGACATCCGGGCTCATACTGGCCCCACATCACAACCAAACGTAGTTAAACAGGCGGGAATCGAATCCCGACAAGCCAGGGGTTCAAATGATACCATTTAAACTAAAAACCATCATCTGGATAGGCGATCTTGGCTTACACCCCCGAAATATGATTTCACCCTTAAAGTAGGAAAACCCGCTCAAACTCACATCGTCTGGCTCCAAATAATGAGAGGCAGCAGGAAACCAGTAGGGTATCCATCCTGCTACCTACACCTAATATCTCGTGCGCTGAAACGGCCAAACCATGCCGAAAACCATCACATGAACAACCCACAGTGGCTTCGAATCCATGAATGGGATCGCGCTAATGCCACTCCTTGATTCTCGCGCCATCACGCTCCTAGTCAGCTCCACGCCGTGACCACTGTTGGGTTCGGTGCAAGTATTCAGAGGGGGGGTGAATGAATATAGCCTATAAAAATTTCGCCCAATTAAAATCTAAAGCAATCAGAGATGCGGAATTAAAAACTATTGCAGATATATAGAGCGAACCTAAGCAAGTCTAAACATTAGACTGAATCAAATCAAAGGAGCTTGTGCCTTGAAGCATTCAGACAGAAAACCCAATTGAGGTGCACCTAACATTCATCTAGCGAAATCAGATAAAAGAGATCAAACCACAGTCAAACATATAGTGTGTGCAGCAAATAGATGAACACTTATAGATCATCAAACCAAAGCGCCCCTAAGCATTCATCTAGCGCCAACCACACAAGAATTCAAACCACTACACAATGGGTTTTTAGGTGGTTCGGTCCAGCAGACCTACATCCACCCCACACTCAAACCAAGTGTGGATTCCGCTGACTCACAGCTTGAACAGCTGGGCATCACAGCTTGCCATACATCCGCTGGGCAACACAGCTTGCCGTCCGAGGAATCCTCCTCGCCCCGCTGAGCAACACAGCTTGCTGTCCAGTGGAGTCCTCCACTGCAAACCGCTGGGCAATACAGCTTAGCCGTCCAGAGGTAGCACCTCTGTAATCCACTGACTAACAGCTTGAACAAAGATGTAAAATAGAAAACAGAAAATAGAACAAGACAGCAATCGGAAAGCTATAAGCAAGGAAGCACAATGTGGCTCTTAAAGAGCTGGATGGCCTGGATTTGATCCACGGTCCATCAAGAACAAATCTCCCTCGATCTCACTCTCTTTCTTCACTCTCTCTCTTTCTCTTTCTTCTCTGCTGCACTTCTCTTCTTCTCTCGATCTCTGTTCTCCTTTTCTCTCTTTCTCTTTTTCTTTTCTTCTGTTGGATCGTGGAAGCTCTCTCTTCTTTTTCTCTTTTTCTTCTCTCAGCTTCTGCTCTCTGCTGCTCCCAGGCTTCGATCACGATCACTCAATTTACTTCTTCTACAGAGGATGAAGACACATATATATAGCAGCAGCACCAGGCACACTGGGCGCGTGTGGCTTCCACATTTCCTGCCCTAAAAATTCGGACCACGTGGTAACATTCTGGTATCTCGTCCATCCTTGGATCACGAGCCAGGCACCTCGGATCACGTGCCCTTCATTAGCCTCTTCAATCCGATGTATAGAGTTCTCAGTTCACGTGCTCAATGACAGCAATTTGACTTGCTGTGTCGACGCTGTCAATCAATGGCGTTAACGCAGTGAGGCATTCCAGTAAGCCATTAGCTTCGTCTCTTTAGCTGCTGCGTCGACGCTGCTCAATTGTGGCGTTGACGCAGTGGAATAGCCTATGAAGGTCTCTGCTTCTTTAACTGCTGTGTCGACGCTACTTGCTTGTGGCGTTGACGCAGTGGAAGATATCGTGAAGGCTTCGTCAACTGATGCGTGGACGCTTTAAGCTCCCAGCGTCGACCCTGTTCCCTTCAGCAACAAGAATGAAGTCATAAAATTTAAGTATGTACATTGTAGTGTATATACTTCGTTGTATAGACTTGTGAAGGCGAATGCAACGTACAGACTTGCCCAATGTGTTGACTTCAACAAAGGAGGGAACGGCTGTATAGACTTTAAATCCTAAAGGCAGTGTATAGACATTGAAGAACAACAACCAATGTATGAACTTTACAATGCAAACAACAATGTATAGACTTCATGTAAAAGCCCAATGTATAGACATTGAATTCGAAGACCAATGTGCAGACTTTGGATTTGAAGACCAGTGTGCAGACTTCAAGTTTAACTGTGGATGTACAGACTTCAGGTGTGAAGACCATTGTGCAGACTTTGGAGAACAGCGGCCAATGTATAGACTTGATGGAGCGAAGCCAATGTACAGACTTAATGTGTAGCTGAAGCCTTGAACGTAGGAAGAGGCCGGAGTGTATAGACTTCAGGCTTCAGAACCGAATGTACAGACTTCACCTATGAAACGTAGGGAAAGACCCCAGTGTATAGACTTTACCTTGAACGAAGGTAAGTGATGAGTGTATAGACTTTCACGATGTGTAGACTTGGAAATATGAAAGCTGCAGTGAAGGAGTGTACACACTTGACCAATTCAAAGGCAAATCGAGTGTACAGACTCTGAGTCCAAACCCAACGGCTGTACAGACTTAGAATGTGAAGACTGATGTACAAACTTCATTAATCAAAGCATGAATGAGACGCTGTACACACTTAGCCTAGGACAATGTATAGACTCAATCAAATGAAGAGCTTCCAGTGTATGGACTTGAGTTAAGTGCATTGGCTATACAGTCTTCAATTAGAAGATGCCCGGTGTACAGACTTGAAGAAGAGATGCCAATGTACAGACTTAATGATATGAACACTAAGGCATGCTGTACAGACTTACTCGATCAAGCTGATGTACAAACTTTGATACCCAGATAGTCAGTGTTCTGATGGGTCGACGCATCAGCAAGGGTGGGTCGACCCACTACTGTTCATACTAACTAAGCAGAGTGTAGATAGATGAAATAATGACATAATACACACGGCTGACAGACTTGAAGTGAACTGAATGAACATGATGTACAGACTTCAAGGCTTGAATGCAAATGATGCACACTTCCAATGTAGAGACTAGCACTTACTGCTATTCAGACTATGCAGATACATGCAGAGACATTCAGACTATGCAGATACATGATATCTGACAAAATGCAATTCAGATATATAAAGAACAACTACCATTAATGCTAAACATCATCATTCATGTTGCTATCATATGCAGAATTCTCAAGGATAAGAATGCACAGAAATGCACTTTGTTTATTACAATCATCAAAACACAATATCAAATGCGCTCAAATGCACTCACTGTCTTGCTATCATCAAAACCAAATAGCATTGCTATCATCAAAGTAACATAGCACATGCTTGTGCCTAAGGGGCACAACATTCTCCCCCTTTTTGATGATGGCAATAAACAGTGACAGTGAGTCACACACAGACTTTTCTTCCCCTTTGACATAATCAAAATGGGAAGAACAATAAGAACATGAGTGCAACATGACAGTATGCATGCAAGTGACTTCTAGAGCAATAAACTCCCCTGAAGGTATGACTCCTCCTGAATCATTTCTCCCCCTAAATAAATGCTCCCCCTTTGAGAAGGAATATGAACAGATAAACAAGGTAGAGAAGGTAGGAGGGTCACTTGACAACAGCTGAATCATAGGTTCAGAAAGGAAGCATGATTATAAACAACTGTTAAAGTATAAGAATCAGCAACATACAATTTTGACAAAAATTCAGGTTTAACAGTGATAAACCTAGAGTAAAAGATCTGACCCCTGAAAAAGAGTTTATAGATTCTATTTATAGCAATGAATCTAGGGCACATGGTATTAATAGATAAGTCAGAAATAATACCCTTATGTGATTAAACATGGAAGATCAAGAAAGGCAACTTGAATATGTATTAATAAAAATAATTTTCACTCATTGACTTTTGATTTTTCGAAGGGTTACAGCAGTTTGATTTTCACTTTTGAATTTTTTAGAACTTGAACTAACTGAATAGATCAGTGGCATTTATGCTGTTGACATTAGGTGTACACCTTGATCAGAGGCAGGTACCCCCAGTTACTAGGCATAAACTACAAGATCTACTTCAGATCAAGACCCACAAGGAATAGTCTTCACTTTTGACATTAAGGGTACACCTTGATTAGAGGCTAGTACCCTCAGTTACTTGGTGAGGACTCCCCCTATAGATTTGACCCTATGAACAGAGATATTCTGAAGCACCTCATGACATATGAATTCTCCTACTTCTTTGGAGGAGTTCACAGTTTCTCAGTGCAATCAGCTATTGCTCTGTCACTGTGTTCAGTTCTTAACATTAATGATCTTATTTACTGCTGCCCTTAATTCTTTTAGAGTGATTGTTAAAAAAAAATCAGTACACACTCTTATTAGCCTGTTCTAGACATATCCGGTTCAACACATTTAGGCATTACAAGAACTTTTTCTATTTTAGCCATGAGACAAAGATTAAGAGCTATAAAAGTTTTCTTTTATCTCAAATTCTGAAGTGCAGACACTTAACTCTCCAATTTATAAAGGTTAAACCTTTAGTTCCTTTCAATTTGTAAGAGTGATTCTTATAAGTGAACAATTGCAATAATCACAATTCAATGTACTAAACCAGATGCAAAGCTGTTGTTCAGTAAAAATGATGGGGAAAAGATAGCAATTGGCAATATGGTTCAATGAGCAACTGATGTCAAAGAATATGAATCATTTGAATGAGAACAATGAGAAGTGAATAGGATTCAATGAATTTGAACAGATCTCTCAGCTCCCCCTGACATCATGATGCAAGAGATATGCTATGCAACATACTGTCCTACATGCAGACTATGCACCAAGGATACATTAGACAAGTATGCAATCAATTCAGGTTTATGCATCCAAGTCATGAGCATTTTTATCCTTTTTCAGATTTTTCAACATATGATGCAGTGCACTGTTCTACATGAAGACAGGACCCATGGTACTTGGCGGAGAACCTGGTCTCAAAGACCATCTCACACATGGTAGAAACCTCCGGGCAGATTTCCTTGCCCTTTAGTAACATACCATTTTATATACCAAGGTTAAGCAAATGATAATGCAGTGCAAAGTAGCCCTATTGTGCATTGAAAAATATGCAGTCTACGACAATAGGCAAATGACAGTCATGCAAATTAGTCTTATATGCATTAATCAATTTCATTGACAGTCATGCATATGATGTATGCAAACACTAGACACATGCATTGACTGTATGCACTAACTGACCCATACAAGCTCAGTCCAAGTATGTAATCAAGCATGCAATGCATTGACACAAGACACATGCATTGACTCTAAAAATGATTGTGCAGAGCATCTAACAGCCCATTTATTCAGTGCAATAATCAGTGAGAGAAGAGCATCAGATATATGCAAAGTAAAATTCAGTAGCTGAGTCTGGAATGCAGACTGATCAGCTAGACATGAAGAGATCATCAATAATCAATCAAGCAAATCAATATGAAACTCACAATTTCAGATAATGGAATTTAAAGCAAAGTTCAGAACTGACCTGAATTGTAGTATCCTGGGGTTTTCTTGTTGAGTGCCTTGGTTAACCCCTTTTATTCATTTCCAAGGCACATCTGCAACAACTGGATTATTTTGATCCTGCAGGAACCCAAGCTACCTTGGGTCCTATATGAGCCCTAACAGGTGTTCTAAACAATCTTTTAACAACATGATCATCATATTCCATCAGTTTACACTCAAACATTGAATGTCAAGTTTTTCCACAATAATAACATGAAGCCACAGAATTTTTGTTTTTATTCTTCATGTTAGCAGAAACATGATGCCCATGTGCATGCATATGAGTATGAAAATTATGTGCATGAGCATGAGTATTTCTTTTATTGACATGAAAATTTTTCTTTCCATGCTCAGCCAGCCGACAGTTGGCAGCTTTGTGGCCTAGCTTACCACATTCAAAATATGCAAAGTTTTTCCTTTTATCTCTCAAGTTATTTCTAGCAGAATCATAGAAAGCAGGGAATTTGACAGATTTAGAGTTTAATCTATTTCCCTGAGCATGCCAGCAATCTTTGACTGCATGCCCATACTTACTACATTCAAAGCATTTAAGATGCTTGCTTCTTGATTCATTTTTACCCCAATGATTTCCCGACCAGCACTCATTAGCCTTATGCCCAGGCTTGTTGCAAGTGAAACAAATGATATGCTGGCCTAAAATAGATCTATATCTATATGGGTTATGAGTATGTGTGAAAGATCTAGGATTCACATTGTTATCTTCTTTCAGTTTAAAACATGCATTCATTACATGACCACGCCTACCACAATAATAGCATGAGCATATTTTACAATTTGATTTAGCAGAAGAGGACTGTGAAACCTCCTCATTAATTTCATTCATTCTGACCATAAGAGTTTTATTTTTCTTTTGAAGATCTTCATTCTCCAATTTCAGTTTGTCCAATTCAGAATTAACTTCAGTCAGTTCTTGCATGCCTTTTAGATGCTCATTTTTCTTATCATTCAGTTGATTCTCAATTTCAGACATTTTGTCTAAGCATGTTTGTTTTTTAATTTCTAGATATTTGAATGCTTCCTTTTGCAATTTACTATCATGATCAAACTCATTTATCGTGTCTTTTAAAATAGCACATGCCTTACAAGAATTTTCATTGCTTTTCAGACTATCCCTTAGTTTTGCATTTTCACATTTCAGTTCTCTTATTTCGTACAACATTTCCTTTTTCAATTTTTTCTTTTCAGATTTCAATTGTTCACATTTATTATTGAGTTCCTCATTTATATTCCATAAGTCATCAATTGAAAGTTCTTCAGGTTCAGAGCTTACCTCGGATGAAGTTTCATCATTAGCATTTCTTCTATCAGCCATCAAGCATTTGCTGTGATTCCTGATTAGCTTCAGTTTATCCAAAATGTCTTTGGCAGACCTGCAAGAAGAAATGCATTCAATTAGAGATCTGTCAATTGATTCTTTTAATAAAACTACAGCTCTATTATTGACAGAGTCTTTCATCTTATCCTTCTTGGTCCATTTAGATTTATCCTTCGACAGTTTGTATGGACCATGAGTTATTACCTTCCACAAATCAGGATCGGTTGTGTTTACATACCGATGCAACTTTTCTAGCCATGGGCCAAGGTCATCACCTCTGTATATCGGAGGATGAGCCATCAGAATAGATGACAAGCAGATTCAGGGCACGAAGCAATCGACAACAAAGCACCACAACCAGATAAGCAAGGCAAGGAACTAACTCATTGAAACTGAATACAGAACACAAGAGGCACACTTATGAAATGCACCAAATAGAAATGCACTAAGACAGTAAATCAAAACGATTCCAAAAGACCCACTCTGAAATGCACTAAACAGTTAGCAGGATCCTTTGCAGATTGTTAGATCTGTTAAGTCAGAGATCGCTCTGATACCAAGTGTTGGGTTCGGTGCAAGTATTCAGAGGGGGGGTGAATGAATATAGCCTATAAAAATTTCGCCCAATTAAAATCTAAAGCAATCAGAGATGCGGAATTAAAAACTATTGCAGATATATAGAGCGAACCTAAGCAAGTCTAAACATTAGACTGAATCAAATCAAAGGAGCTTGTGCCTTAAAGCATTCAGACAGAAAACCCAATTGAGGCGCTCCTAACATTCATCTAGCGAAATCAGATAAAAGAGATCAAACCACAGTCAAACATATAGTGTGTGCAGCAAATAGATGAACACTTATAGATCATCAAACCAAAGCGCCCCTAAGCATTCATCTAGCGCCAACCACACAAGAATTCAAACCACTACACAATGGGTTTTTAGGTGGTTCGGTCCAGCAGACCTACATCCACCCCACACTCAAACCAAGTGTGGATTCCGCTGACTCACAGCTTGAACAGCTGGGCATCACAGCTTGCCATACATCCGCTGGGCAACACAGCTTGCCGTCCGAGGAATCCTCCTCGCCCCGCTGAGCAACACAGCTTGCTGTCCAGTGGAATCCTCCACTACAAACCGCTGGGTAATACAGCTTAGCCGTCTAGAGGCAGCACCTCTGCAATCCGCTGACTAACAGCTTGAACAAAGATGTAAAATAGAAAATAGAACAAGACAGCAATCGAAAAGCTGTAAGCAATGAAGCACAATGTGGCTCTTAAAGAGCTGGATGGCCTGGATTTGATCCACGGTCCATCAAGAACAGATCTCCCTCGATCTCACTCTCTTTCTTCACTCTCTCTCTTTCTCTTTCTTCTCTACTGCACTTCTCTTCTTCTCTCGATCTCTGTTCTCCTTTTCTCTCTTTCTCTTTTTCTTTTCTTCTGTTGGATCGTGGAAGCTCTCTCTTCTTTTTCTCTTTTTCTTCTCTCAGCTTCTGCTCTCTGTTGCTCCCAGGCTTCGATCACGATCACTCAATTTACTTCTTCTACTGAGGATGAAGACACATATATATAGCAGCAGCAGCAGGCACACTGGGCGCGTGTGGCTTCCACATTTCCTGCCCTAAAAATTCGGACCACGTGGCAGCATCCTGGTATCTCGTCCATCCTTGGATCATGAGCTAGGCACCTCGGATCACGTGCCCTTCATTAGCCTCTTCAGTCTGATGTATAGAGTTCTCAGTTCACGTGCTCAATGATAGCAATCTAACTTGCTGCGTCGACACTGTCAATCAATGGCGTTAACACAGTGAGGCATTCCAGTAAGTCATTAGCTTCGTCTCTTTAGCTGCTGCGTCGACGCTGCTCAATTGTGGCGTTGACGTAGTGGAATAGCCTGTGAAGGTCTCTGCTTCTTTAACTTCTGCGTCGACGCTGCTTGCTTGTGGCGTTGACGCAGTGGAAGATATCGTGAAGGCTTCGTCAACTGATGCGTGGACGCTTTAAGCTCCCAGCGTCGACCCTGTTCCCTTCAGCAACAAGAATGAAGTCATAAGATTTAAGTATGTACATTACAGTGTATATACTTCGTTGTATAGACTTGTGAAGGCGAATGCAACGTATAGACTTGTCCAATGTGTTGACTTCAACAAAGGAGGCAACGACTGTATAGACATTAAATCCTAAAGGCAGTGTATAGACATTGAAGAACAACAACCAATGTATGGACTTTACAATGCAAACAACAATGTATAGACTTCATGTAAAAGCCCAATGTATAGACATTGAATTCGAAGACCAATGTGTAGACTTTGGATTTGAAGACCAGTGTGCAGATTTCAAGTTTAACTGTGGATGTACAGACTTCAGGTATGAAGACCATTGTGCAGACTTTGGAGAACAGCGGCCAATGTATAGACTTGATGGAGCGAAGCCAATGTACAGACTTAATGTGTAGCTGAAGCCTTGAACGTAGGAATAGGCTGGAGTGTATAGACTTCAGGCTTCAGAACCGAATGTACAGACTTCACCTAAGAAACATAAGGAAAGACCCCAGTGTATAGACTTTGCCTTGAACGAAGGTAAGTGATGAGTGTATAGACTTTCACGATGTGTGGACTTGGAAACGTGAAAGCTGCAGTGAAGGAGTGTACACACTTGACCAATTCAAAGGCAAATCGAGTGTACAGACTCTGAGTCCAAACCCAATGGCTGTACAGACTTAGAATGTGAAGACTGATGTACAGACTTCATTAATCAAAGCATGAATGAGACGCTGTACACACTTAGCCTAGGACAATGTATAGACTCAACCAAATGAAGAGCTTCCAGTGTATGGACTTGAGTTAAGTGCATTGGCTATACAGACTTCAATTAGAAGATGCCCGGTGTATAGACTTGAAGAAGAGATGCCAATGTACAGACTTAATGATATGAACACTAAGGCATGCTGTATAGACTTACTCGATCAAGCTGATGTACAGACTTTGATACCCAGACAGTCAGTGTTCTGATGGGTCGACGCATCAGCAAGGGTGGGTCGACCCACTACTGTTCTTACTAACTAAGCAGAGTGTAGATAGATGAAATAATGAAATAATGCACACGGCTGACAGACTTGAAGTGAACTGAATGAACATGCTGTACAGACTTCAAGGCTTGAATGCAAATGATGCACACTTCCAATGTAGAGACTAGCACTTACTACTATTCAGACTATGCAGATACATGCAGAGACATTCAGACTATGCAGATACATGATATCTGACAAAATGCAATTCAGATAAATAAAGAACAACTACCATCAATGCTAAACATCGTCATTCATGTTGCTATCATATGCAGAATGCTCAAGGATAAGAATGCACAGAAATGCACTTTATTTATTGCAATCATCAAAACACAATATCAAATGCACTCACTGTCTTGCTATCATCAAAACCAAATAGCATTGCTATCATCAAAGCAACATAGCACATGCTTGTGCCTAAGGGGCACAACAACCACCTCGTCTAGCTCCGCCATGGTCGTACGCCTCGGGGGAGAGGAGAAGAGAGGAGAGAGAACGGAGGGAGAGAGTGAGGGAATAGTGGGGAGAGAGGAGAGGGTTAAGAGGAAAGACAAAGAAAAAGGAAAAGAAATTAGCAATTTTTCTAAAATTTTATTTTTTGGCCGAAAATTTCATAAATTCAAAAAAATAGAGAAAAATAGCCTCTACGATCCCCGAAAAGAGCACAACGCTTCTGCAGCATCCCAGAGTCTCAAAACTCAACGATTAACTCTCCATGCGATTCCGCAAGTTATACAAGGGAAAAACTCGTGTGGATCGTAAAACACAATTCGAGACCCACGAAAGCACTCCGAAAGCTCTCTGATCCAATCTGAAAGATCTAGGGTATTACAACCTCCCCTCCTTTACTACAGTTCATCCTTGAAATTTAAGGAGTCAACAAGGAAAATGGGAAGAACAACCCCAAACACTGGCAATGCTCTCCAAGCTCCAGCCAAACCTTAGACACATGAAAACACGATAACACGATACACGAAAAACACAATTCAGAGGAACACTGCCAGACGATAATCACAGGCACACGCTCTGGATCTTAGGACGCATCGATCCACAGAACGAGCATGGCATAGAAAGGAACACAAGTCCGGCACCTCCGAAATAGGGCAACATCACTTCCGTCTCACAAGGCAATGAGACACGACCCATGCCATGAAAATAGCCACCGACAAAAACATGCCTCGACAGACAAAACACAAGCATAAGCTCTCACGAGGAACACAATCATCTCAGCTAACTGCTCCAATCATCGACTTCCGCGCCACAACAACGAAACTGGCACGCAGAATGCCAATGATAGCACTGGACCAAAAGCACAAACAATTCAGTTCTCACTCAGACGTTACATTTGATTCGAGTTACATGCCAACTCTACCACAGCAGAAGAGTACAACGAATCCAATCGACAGGATCTCGGTCCACGTAAATTCGAACTCAGACTCACAGGGAAATCCTCCCAAGTTGAACCACATACAACAACACCTGCAAATCCTGGTTCCGTTCTCAACACACAACAACGGGACAATAGCAAGCTGGGTCACGTCAAGGCAAAATTACAGCTAATTACACGGCTAAAATGTACTAGCCGCTCGCAGCTTACCAACAAGGACCTACAACAACTCTCGAAAAATGCATCTCTAGGACCACGATCACGTTCTGAGAGCACAACTTCCAAGAAATACAGAATAAAGGGTACTCGACCAGCATATACGTCGACATATTTCCCCAATTCTGAAACTCATCAGTGTCAACACCACAATGCGTTAAGCAACGGCACGACAACCAACAACATCAAGTCACACATAGCCAAGACGATCATACCGAGGAAACAATCATCTCGACTTGTTAGAATGTTCTAACCTCACGATCCTCGACCAGTGGGTTATAAGCCCACACGCTTCCACTGCGCACTCAACACAATGCACACGGGCATCAGAAATAACACGGCATCCGCATCACAGCACACCTCTTGGCACCATCGCAATTCATAAAATTACAATGTATCACGCCCTTGTAGATGATTTATCTACCCCGCCACTAAACTAAACAAATATAATATGTGAATAAGCATGCACAAAAGGGCAATGAGAATAGAGATACTGTAACGACCCAAGATCCGGATATCGGGAAGAACCCGATACCACTCGAATCCTGGCCCACCGCCTACGAGCCGGGAGGGCTCGGAAGGGCTAAAAAGAGTGTAGAGGTACAAAGAAATTAGAAATAAGGCAGGACATATCAATAATTAACAGAAATAAATAAACAACTACTACAACAGAGTCCAGTTCAACAGAAAGTATAGTCTAAAGCAGTAAAACATACCACATGCCAAGTGAACACTTGGCCTGGTGAGCTGGCATCTAAGAACCTCCGAACAGCACCCTCGAACCTCGAGGAAGAATCGCCGCACCTGAAAAGCAGGGGTGAGCCTCCTGTCACTGGCTTAGTAGGGATCCCGTGGAACCCCAACCGAGAACAACGGTGGTAACGGAAAGGAAAACAACTACAACTATAGCAGGAACATCGAATCAGTGGCCGGTCAAAACTTGGCACTACAGTTACTCCTACTATACCGGTCAAGCAGAAAGAGAAATCCCGATCTCACCATCGGGAACTAGGCCACTATAACACCAGGCCGACCAAGGAAACACTAACTGCATCTCCGCCGTGAAGGCCTGTTCTCCCAGACAAGGCCAACCTGGACCACGCTGTCCCAGGTAGGGTCATGACCACGCTGTCGTGAACACAACTCTAACAAGACGCAACCTCAGTGAAGCCACTAGCACCATGGCCACTACCTCGGAAACACTGGACGGTCCAGAAAACCACGTCCCGTAGATGGGAAACAAAACTAGAACAGGAGCGTCACGTCTCACGTGACAGGAATACCTACCCACCAGAAGCAAGGCCGGATGCATCCATTGACGACTTAGACCACGCCTCAGGTGTCCCCCTCGACCCCTGGTGGAACGGGGACACCGTACTAGTAACCACAGAACAAGAACTAGCTGGGGTCGCGCTCGTCATTGTGGGTCCAACTGCCCCCAACCACGTGTGCACACTCAGACCATGCATCCTAGGTCTGGCTCTCTGACTGGTTTTCCCCTCAGCCGACTCTGGCTACAAGATGTGGGGCCCGACGGTAACCAACCTAAAAACCATCCCTCTGGGGTAGCCTCGCCACCACTCCCTAGTGGGACCACTCGAGTGTCGGAAGGCTACGACTAGTGGGGAGTCACTGATGTGACCACTCTCCAAGGAGAAACTCCAAGAAACACGCACGCACCCTATGCAAAAGTCACGAAAGACCAAGTGGCACCGAGCCACTGGACTCTGGACAGTCCTCTGACTCACTAAATCCAACGGTCCTTGAGTCACGAGACACGGGGTCAAGACCGTCGCACGCAACGGTACAATGCCGTTAATCTAGCCTAATCCCTATGTCTAAAACCACGATAGCATGAATACCGAGGTAGCTCACGAGCCGCCGAGACCATCCCTCAAAAGGAAACTCAAGAGACCTCCAACCCCAGGCTGGGTGACTGGACTCATAGTCCAAGGCCACACACATGGCCCACGCAAAAAGCACAGAAGCACATTTCCCAAGGCACCTCATAAGCGGCCACGTCGATTCCCCATCCCAGGGAAAGCGAGAAACCTCCAGCCCCAGGCTGGCAATTGGACTCGTAGTCCAAGGCCTTACACTTGGCCCACTGGGGAACTACTCTCCGGAAGAACTCACAACGTGTGGGGAAGCTCCCACCGCACTTAAGCTGATACACGGCGACCCCATCAAGCGTAACACAAAGCCCGAAACACACACAGGGTCGTTCGGACCCCTGAACACATAGGCACGCTAATCTAGATAACACAGGACCTCCAAACACCCCAAAACATGGTCACGGAACTCACAGGGTCTCCGGGACACTCACGAGGCCGAACGTCGACCACTAGGTAACAACTGGGTCGACCGGAGACCAACACAACACTAAACGGGTTCGGCAGGCACAGAACCAAAATGGCGGTCCTCCCTGGACCGTCACAGACTAGGCAGTCTGGTTGGGACCACTTAGCCTAGCTTAGCGGTCCAGCAAGGACCGCTTAGCCCCAGACGCTAACAGGACCTCGGCGGTCACCCTCAGACTGCCCAGGAGAGTGGCGGTCCATTGCCTGACCGCTTGGAATCACCTAGCGGTCAGTCGCATGGCCGCTACCTCTCCTAGCCTAGATTGAACCCAAAACATAAAACGGTCGTGCCCTGGCTGCTCCATGAGCCAGGCAGTTCACACCAGATCGCTTAACCTCCAAGCAGTCTATCGTGCGACCGTTTAGCCAACCGACACAAGGGGACAGGTGGCGGTCAAATGAGAACCGCCCAACCATGAAAACGGTCTGCCTTAGACTGCCAGGATAGGCAGAGCGGTCTATCGCAGGACCGCTACCCCAAAACACGATGAAAACAGCTAATAAACGGTCACCCTGGGGACAGTCTCACCTAGAAGCGGTTTCTGTTAAACAGTTTATAAGCCGGAAAACCAAGAACGGCAAGAAATACCCCAAAACGCCATTCCACGCCCCATTCACCCCCGGGTGAAGGGGAAACAAAAGGGAAACCCTTACCCATGCCCCTAGGCATCACATGGTGCCCCAAAACCACCAAAACTCTAGATCGGGCTCACACCCCAAAATCATGCTTTTTCTCCAAATCGCCCAAATAAGCCCGCTCGGCTCACCACGGCCTATCAAAATCGCGGGAAAGGAAGTACCCGAGCTAGGGATCCATCTCCCTACCTCCACCGAAGATTTCACGCACCGTGGACGCCGATCCACGAAGAAAACGCCACGAAACCCTCGCCGGTTCATGAGCTCGCCACCGAGCCTCCACCCGCCACCGGCCCTCGATCCTCGACCCGTTCCTCTTTCCTTGCCTCCCTTTATCGCCGCCTCGCCCTCCTCCGCCACCGTCGGCCGCCCGGGGAGAGGGGGAGAGAAAGAGATGATAGAGAGTGAGAAAGAGATAATGGGGGGAGAGAGGGGTTAATATATATAGAAAAACCCAAAAATTCCAAAAAATTATAAAAATACGAAAAATTACCTCTGCGATCCTCGGGAAGAGCACAACGCGCTGGTACTGTCCTGGAGTCGGAGAACACCACGTTTCGTCCTACACAGAGTTTCGAAGGCACATCAGGGAAAAACACGTATAAAGCACAAAATACACTCCGAGACCCACGAAAATGATCCGAAAAATATATCCAAAAAATCCGGGGCATTACAGCCCTCCCCCCTTAAATAAATTCCATCCTCGAAATTAAGGATTAGCACCAAGCCAGAGGGGAACAACACCTTAACCAACTGACAACGCCATTAGAGCCCCAGCACAATAAACCTCGATTCTCACGAAAGCACCGATCCCGAGGGACGCAACCAGACTACAATCACAAACGACACCTCACTCCATACGCCACACACACCGGTCATCAGAGCAGGCATAACACAAAAGCACAAGTCTAGTATCACCTCAGTCACAATGAAAACCAATCACGGCACCGCTGCCACCAGCTCGCTCACCGAGGGGACAAAGTCCTCGTCACGAGAAATAGCTACCGATCGATCTTATGGTCGGCGAACAAAACACACGTCAGTTTCACGACCAGCTGACTGCTCGCACACCCTTCTCAAGGGAACAACCAATACAGAGCCTCCATCAGCTCACACAACCATCTCAACAGACCGCAACCTCAGCGCCAAGGATCACCTCACACCTGGCAAGCTGAAAGCCAGACATATCACTGGGCCAACTCTGCCAGAAGATAAACTTCGACAAAACCCAAATCCCATCTGGAAAAGCACATCATGGAAACGACCACCAAAGGCCTCACCGATACATGGCTCTCACCGTTCATGATGCACGACTAACAACATCTTCTGTCTGTGAAAGACCAACCACGGGTCACCAAACACTCGTCAACGGGAAACCCTCCTCCTTCTCAACTTCTTCCTTTTTTCCTGGCCCTACACCAGATCCGAAGGGCACATTCCAAACCTCGATGGGCCATCCGCTGACTCACACACAGACCGATACCACTTCTCAAGCTACACTCCTCTCGGACACCGCATCCAATCCTGATCATCGCGCCAACTCAACCCTCTCAGGGGAGCACGATGAAACCAAAGGCAAGACTTAGGAGTCTTCAGTCATCACCTCACTCGACTCAGACTTATAGGGAAACCATCCCATGCTGGTCACCAAACCAAGGACCAACATCCAAAGCCAACCTCCTCTCAAGGACCTCCAACCACAGGCATCACTCTTCCGTCCTATCTCATCGAAACCTTCGCCTCAATTAATCTAAATGGACACCTATCAATCCTGATTCTGCCCTTATCACAGAGCCTCGGGACACCACCGGGACAAATCATGGTACACACCTCTAGGGGAGGAAAGTGCCATTCAATATTACGGCAACCTGGTCGCCAACACCACGACTAGTGCACACGGGTCAGCAACCCTTGCAGACTCAATTCACCGCTGGGTCCACTTCCACATCATTATGAAACACCCAGACCCAGCAGGATCTTCCACAAGCGGTACATAATTTACCATGGTCGATCACGTAGCTAGGCTCACTAGCCGCTCACAGCTGCCAACCGGGACCCATAATCTCCCAGAGATCACTTCATCTAGAACATGATCTCATCCGAGAACAGAGCTTGCAACACAAGTCGGGCACCAAATCACCGACTCTAACCAACACGTCCTTGACCTCCTTCAGGCGACATGTTCAATAACCCCATCCGGGCTCACACTGACACCTGACACGGCTTCCATCACTGGAACATGGTACTCATGCGGCACACTTGCCAACATTTTCCCCCAACACTCCATCCTACCAGTGCCATGAACCAAAACATCTCAAGCAACAACACGTCTCAGACCGAGGAACCAATCCTTCGATGCTCAACGCAATCTTAGGAAATCTGCACGTAGCAACCAACGCTACGATCCTGAACCTGTGGGTTATGGGCCCACCATGCTTCCACTGCGTACTCTGATCCACACACGCCCAGCCAACACGGCCACTCAGGACTTGCCATCCCGACAACCCACAACTCAGCTGCCAACCTCAGAAAATAGGGTGAGGAAAGCTCCATTACCTCGGACCCCTAATACAGATTCACTCCCAAATCTGGAAATCCTCTATAAATCTGTAGACTCCGAACTACCACGCATAGGAAAATTCCAGCACCAGCCAAGAATTCTCTCAAACACCACCCAACCAGCACTCATCCTTGAGGAGCAGTGCCGACCCACCCTCACGTAACCAGGGAATTGAGCACAACTTCTCACAGGCAACCACCTTGCCAAAACGTGGAACACGCCTCGCACGGACTTCATGGCACATAGAGGCCAACCAAATCCGAAAACATGATGCAAGATGATGAACATTAGCCAAATGCAATCTCTCCATCCCAAGGAGAAACCAACACTCCTCTGACCAATCGAAGAACCTCCACGCTCGACCTGACCTCGAACCTTGCACACGCTGGGAATAGCACCATCCAGCACCAAGAAAACCATCGCCACGTCAGGTCAACACCTCCGACACACTCGGTGAGTGTCACGTCGGACCACGATCACAGCATCTCTTGATGCACCACCACTGCAATTCCTGGAACTGCAACACGCCATGCTAAGAGCCGCAACACGAGCCATAATCGACAACTGCCGACGCCCATCCTCGAGTCCCGAAACCACCGCGGAACCTTCTCATCTCAAACCAAATCTAAGGCAAACACAACCCATTCGCACACAAGAGCGTAGGAGCAAGACGTAATGGGACACCAAAGCCCAATCCTGCCTCAAAAACCGTAAAACAATCGGGACTGACACGTCATTCCTAACGCCACAGAGCACGACGACGACATCAGGCTCGGCAATCAGCAGCTCACCGAGAAGATCCTCCGCTCACCCGAGCACACCACTCGATCAGAGCACCTGCTCTGCTACCTTAAACGATGACCTTAACACCTCAGGGGCTGGATAACCTCAAGCTAGAGTGGCCAAACTCGACAATAGTTCTCTTAGAGCACGTTCACGGCCACTTAACCACAACAATCCTCACCAGCCACCTGACCTCGCTGCAAACCCTCGAACACAGGGCCGTAGCAATGCACCTGCCGGCAACCTCTTCCCACTACAGCACAACCGGGGCCACAACCCGCAGGGAAGAAACCTCTCTATCCCATCCCTTGGGTCCCACACCGGTATGAAAGCCGCGAACAACAACCATCTTCACAGCGCCAATGCCGCGCGCTCAAGCTCTCAAGTGAGAAACAAAGCAGAAAACACGCACGGATTCCTATGCCAACTGTGGACTGTACTAGACCTTACGGACTCTGATCACTGCAATATCTTGAATTCCTATGTACGTCCACAACCAATGCTCTGATACCAGCTATAACGACCCAAGATCCGGATAATGGGAAGAACCCGATACCACACGAATCCTGGCCTGCCACCCACGAGCTGGGAGGGCTCGGAAAGGCTAAAAGGAGTGTGGAGGTACAAAACAATAGGAAATAAGGCAGGACAATTCAACAATTAATAGAAATAAATAAACAAACACTACAACAGAGTCCAGTCCAATAGAAAGTACAGTCTAAAGTAGTAAAACATACCACATGTCAAGTGAACATAGTAGTAGCAGAGTTGCATTAGGTTGCAGAGGCAGCCACGATTTTCCTCCAAGGCTTCAGGCGACCTAGCATATACCGGTGGATTCGTCGTCTAGATAGCTTCGCAGCCGAGGTGGTCTCGCATCCGTCCGAGCTTCGAGATGCCTGGGAGAGCCATTATCCCACGACTGTGCAAAATTGCTCCACCAGGGAACCAGAAGCCAAAGAAAGAAGCGACCACGGCTGCTCCAGGATGAATTTGGACGTGATTTCTTGGCTGAAGTCCTCTCCTCCAAGTCTCCTGCCATGTCCAAGAAGTAGGGCTCCATTTGGACTCTAGATTACAAAGTTCTGAATTTTTCCCTCGGAGTGCGCAGGTTAGTCAATCCTGAGTCAAATCCGACTCCCCTTACCTTTCTGGGTCTCGCGTTTTACTCCGACCTCTGCTGGCAACCCCGTGGGTCTTTGATCAAAGAGGAGTCATCCATGGTCGTAACAGTTCCGGTGGCGCCACCATCGATGAAGTCCCACGATCAATGACACCCAAGAGGGGGGTGAATTGGGTGTTTATAAATTTTAAGAAAACTTTTGGCCTTTTTAAAGAATGTGATAAAACTCTAACCAGGAAGTTGAATACAGTCTAACTACCAGTTAGAATACAACGTACACTAACGTTTATACAGAATGGAGGTAGGAGAAATGAATCACACCACATAATCCAAACCACAATGCACAACAATTTTAAGGTGGTTTGGATGCAACGACGGCAATCCTACGTCCACCCCTCACCAAACCCGGTGAGGCTTCACTCGGGGATAAATCCCCAAACGGAGACAATGCTCCAAACACACACGGGACGACGCCCGCACACACACACGGGGACACACCCCAACACAATCTGGCAACCGGATCAAACACACACACTTGCTACGACAGATGCAGCACTCCACACACATAAACACTAAGATCTAGATAAATCCACCATCACACACGCAGATCTAAGAAGACCTACTTACACAGGAATGGAACACGATGACCACACACGACGACGGATCTGAAATGATCCACACACACACGGATGTTTGCAGTTTATAGGAAACACAAATCTGAAAAAAAAAGCACAAGACACCAAAATGAATAAACCATAGTTTAGAAAGCTCTTGATTTAGGCTCCCCCTGAGTGTGTGCTGCAGATCTTGAACATAGCTTCCTTCTTCACTTCAGTAGATCTTCAATGGCTTCAGATAGAACTAGAAAGGCCTTGGAGTGGATGTAGAGTTTCTTGCACGAAGTACTGTTCACGGCTACAGTAGCAGCTCCTTTTTCCTTGGACAACTCCTTTGATCTCCTTGAAGCCCTTCCTTGCTTCTTCTCTTCCTTAGAGGTTGCTTGCTTCAAATGGAGCTTGAATACCTTCAGATGGATGAAGAGGTTGTTGGACGAAGTACTATTCATGGAGGGTTGTAGCAGCCTTTTTTTCTCTCTTGATAGCCGCCCCCCTTGATCTCCTTTGAAGCCCTCTTGGTTGGTTAGGGTTATGACTCCAATGAGATGTTTTAAAACCTTTGAATGATCCATAGACAAGCCCCAGACCAGATCCACAAATTCCTCCTAGATTGGGGGCAGTGGGATTAAAGAAATGGGGGAAGATTCCTCTCCACGAGCTAGAAACACGAAGTCAACAAAAGGGGCCTCGGGGCTATCGGTCGACCAGTGCCACTGGGTCGGCGACCGAAAATCCGCAGACAAAACATATTTCAGTTCTGGAAGAACCGGTCGACCGGCCCTATAGTGGCGGTCGACCGAAAGTCTGCAGACTTCCATCTTTTCGGTTCTGTCAATTCTGGTCGATCGACCATGGTGTGTTAGTCGACCGAAATGACCCATACCTACAAAAATGAAGTGTTAGCCCAAAGAAACATATCCATAAGTCAAGAGCTTCAAGTCCTCATCAATTCCATGCATTTTGGGTTTGATTTAACTTAGTCTGTACATATGGAAAGTCCAAAGCAATTGAGCACTTATCATTACATGAAATGTTCTTAAACAAGTTCAATGCTCACTCTTGAAGATTATGCATGAAATGCATTCATGAACAATGCAAAAAACTTATGGAACCTTCATTTGCAGGCCACATTCAATCTAAAGGATTTCATGTTTAAGGTTCACGAATTACATTCTCAACCCATCAAGATATATGTTGCTATGTTCACACAAGTAAGGATTGGAATAAGAAACTATGCATTCGCATAAAACCAAGCCATGCAACCATCGTGCACCTTAAATGTCATGGATCAGGTGTATCAAGGAGTGTATAACAGGGTAAGAGTCTTACCAAAGGTTCTTGACAATACATGACATATACCACCTATTTTAGATTATAGAAGAGCAAGGTGCTTATCCACACATTTGGTTTACTAGGTGACTGCCATGATGTTTGATCCTGCAATCAAGATAGACAAGGTTTAATACCATGATTGTTCACATTAATGAGGTTATGAAATCTCTTGCATCTTGTTCTTGTTCACATTAAAGGGATTATGAACCTCTTGTCTCTTGTAAAAACAACTCAATCATATTTAAACAACAACATGAATGTACACTGTCATCAAGAACATGTGCAATCAACCATAAGTATAGTTACCATCACTTAATCACACATTATGTTTAGTTATCATCAAAAGCATAACTAACAATCATCAAAATCATAACTCAATAATCTCCCCCTTTTTGATGATGACAAACTTAGTGATGATGACAAACTTAATGATGATACAACAAAATGGCACAGTTATTCTTCTCTCCCAGTCACACACAATCATCAATCTTTCTCCCCCTTTGACATTATCGAAAAGTGGGATAATGCAAATCTTTCTCCCCCTTTGACATAATCAACAATATCAACAAGCTGGAAGAAGCCAACGAAGCAAGAGCAAATCTTTCTCCTTTTGAAACAGCAACAACCCATCTTATCAATTCAGAAGAAGCAAGGGAAAATCATGGACGAACAAATCAATATGATTCCAATTATATGATACCAATTGGTGATTATTATCTCATGGAAAGATGAGTAGACCGGAGACTAACAAATCAATGTGATTCTAATCTTCCTCCCACTTGGCCATTCAATGCCGAAAAACTTATAGAGCAAGTGTGAAGCATTTTAAGTCCATTCAATTTTTGAATTTTCATCATTTTCATATTTTTTAAATTTTAGTTTGCAATTCATGAGATGCAACACATACAAGTACTGACATGTGAGATGCATAAAAATGCAATCAAACAAATACGTATATATATATATATACATGCAACATAGCTTCCCCGTACTTATTTAAGAGTGGATAGGTATAAGAAGAGTGCATGAGGGTCATAACAACTGGAATGCTCATATATAACACATAGGAGATTGTGCAATCATATAGGAGATTCATGCAATTGCTAAAGTAGTCAATCAATTTTCTGAATACATAATAAATCAAATTTTCAGATGTGTAAGTGAGTAACATGAAAAATGATAGTTGCAATATGGATATTCAGATTTTCAGATCAACACAAGGAGACATTTTACATAATGCACTTCAATCTTGGGAACAGCGTATTGGAGGCTTCGCTCTACGTCAAAAACTTTCAACATCAATTTTTTTTTTAAATGATATCACAAGATAATCAGAATTTTTCTAAAAGTGATCAGGTTCAAATAATTCTTTTTTACGCGAGTAGACTCAAGGAGCTCATGCCAGAATCCCCGATTACTCAGAATACTGAACCATTTCACTTCATTTTCAATAGAGGTACTTTAGTCAACACTTTTCGAAAATGAACCACATCACGTCTCAGGTGACATGTGCCCAGTTTACTCAGTGAGACCGAGCATTGCTCTGCCTTTCATTTTCATTTCAGATTTTTCAATAAGGATAGGTAGGCAGCTTTTGCCTCAACTGTCTCGTCAACATACTTGCAGCAATTTTAACGTTTCGAGAGTGTTGAAAAAAAATTCATATATCATTATCTTTAACACTCATTTTCACATTTTGTGCAACAAGTGTATGAATTTAATTCAACATGTATACCAAAAATATCATGAACACATAACAGTGCAACTCCCCCTAAACAGATGCACTTATGAAATATGAACTCCCCAGAGTGTATAACATGAAACACTCTAATAATGACTCAAATGCAACATTATTTAGCAAGAAGTATATGGTCTTAGAAATTTCAAAGGATGGGGATGAATAGCATATAATATCAAGCAAGTATACAGAGGGAATGTATGCAATATGTAATGCAAATATGTAATGTGATGCACAATTGCTGATACCAATTGAATTGATACCCATTGAATGAAATAAATGCAGCTAATGTATGAGTTCTAATGCAATGCAACATATGAGCATATAAGAATGCAATGCAGTGTGTAAGTGCAAGATGCAGGAGCTTGTTTTTCAAACCATGAGATAAATTTCTCAACAAACATTTTTCATGACATTTTTCAATGACATGGCCTTTATGAATAAGGGTGCATAAAATGATCAAAATTAAGCAGTGCAACCCAATTTTCAGAATTGTTCAAAATTAAATTTTCAAGAGCATTTCAAAATTTTGAAATGAGAAATCATCCACAAGCCGAATGTTTAGATCATTTGATCAAAAACATATTTTCAATATAATTAGCTCAGGTCAAGGATTCATTCACAAATCAACCATTCACAACTCAATCACAATTGTCAAGATCTGGTACAAGACGGAGATTGTAGTCTGAAGACCCAGCTCACGCATAGGGAATGCTTCCAAGTGGACATGATCCTCTCTTCCACAAACACCATTTGATATACGAGATGTGTAGTTCAATTCAGGTGTGATCATGTAGTTCAATATTAAGAAATGTTTAATAACCAATCACCTTATACACATTTTTCAAGATCTTCAAGTTGGTTGAGCCAATTTGACAATTCATCACATCAAACTAGAGCAACAACATGTCAAGTTTTTAGAGTTGTATACCTGAGTTCAGCAGTCATCACCACATGCCTTTAAGATCCAGAATCACTAATTTCATGAAGATCAACATTTTTGCAACCCCAATTCTTATATTCTAAGCAATGATGCAGTATAAGCTTTGAACAGATTTCAAACAACTCACAGCTTCACTTCACATTATGCATGAGTTATGTAAGTGATGTTTTAACAGAAAATCATACATCCTATGACCTAAATGAACACGTGACTCATCGTACTCGACGGAGGCACATTCTCACGCATGGTGATAGGCTTCAGATAAGAACGACTTGCCATTCCTTTAGTCACCATTTGATATACCATGTAGTCATGCAATGATAATCAAACAGATGAATTTTCAGATTCATGAAATGTAGGCATGCAATGGTGGTTCATGAAAAGTGCAATTGCATTCTAATGGCAAAAACAAATTTTTTTATTTTCATTTATGGAGATTTGGTTGAAGCAAGTGTGAGTTTTTAAAAAAGAGCTCAGAATTATTTTGAATACTTGTGCCTTGAGCATCCATCATCTTCCAAGCCTTCCACCTGTAATCCAAAGAAAGTACAAATCAGTTCATCCATTATGCTCATTTCAGAGTTTCCTTGCATAATCCCTACAAATTGTTCACAAAAAGTATTATTAGTAGCTTCCAAAATTGATGTTGTCCACATATACTTGAGCCACTAAGATGTCTTTACCTGCTTACCTTGTGAAAAAATATTTGATCAACCTTACCTAATGAATCCGTTCTCAATCAAAAGAGATGTGCACCTTCCATACCATGCCTTGGGTACTTGTCTTAGCACGTACAAGGACTTTCACCAGCTTGTGCTTGAGTCAATCCTGGATGTTGTTCAAGTTCTGGTATCCCATCTCCTGGTGGCAATGTAAAAAGTTCTCATCATTTTTCATCGTTGCAAGGTATTCTTTTAGTTGATTTAAGCTTGACTTTGGATGGCCAGCATCACTTGGACTTGGGGAGTGTAATCTGCATCCAAATATAAAAAGACTTGATTTGTCAATTTTGATTCAGATTTATTAAGACAATAACATGAAAATTTCCTTTGACAACCAAACATCCCCTTAAGAACGTGAGACTTGATGCATGACTCAGGTGTGAATCCAAGCATTGAGTTCATGTGACTAGTTTGATAACTCCCCCTCAATGTGTGAATGATTGTGAACTGATCCGAAAAAGTTCTAATGCCATATGCAGTCATGGATGTGATGAAGACAAGAGAATTGTAATACATTATGGCATGAGTTCACGAGGATGAGTTTTGGTATGACAGGATTTGAAGGTGTATGCAAACTCAAGTAGTGAAATCATGATTTGATGAATCTTTATCTTCCCCTTTAACAAGATGCTATATGACAAGTGATATACTCAAGGATATGCAACTAGTCATGAATGACATTCATATACACCATATGCATTATCACATAGGATTCAACACAAGTCAACACAAGACATAGCACCTTTTCTAGATAAGTGAGAGGGATATCACTTGGGTATTCAATATCCATTTTTTTTATTTTTCTTTTATCTTGACTTATGCCACTTGACCCGTGTGCCTTACCTTCTTGATTGAAAATAGATTTCATACTTTACACTCCATGGCACACCTGTAAAATAGATTTCTTATTTAGAAATCTTAGGTACCCAAATCTTTTTGGGTCCTTGTGGGTTAGCAGCAACATTGGTATGTAATTTCTAATTTTTAACAACATTCAAATCATCATCTTTCACAAGAAAGTAATCATACTTAACATTTTCAGATTTGCCAAAGTGGTGGGGGGAAACACGTGGCATTACATTTTTCTTTCTCATTGGCTCTACTGGTTTGTGTATATAAGCAAAACGTGTTGAGTGAAAACTCTTTTCCTTCATGAGTAAACAGTAGTGTGACTTTGTGTGACCTCTTTTACCATTGTGATTACAATGCATGGAAGGTTTTGTGATAAATGATTGCTTTGAATTTTTCAGACCAGCTTGGTTTCTATATGCTCTCAAGTCATCATCTTTCACAATGAAACAATTATGCATGGCATGTCCATGTCTTCCACAGTAAAAGCATGAGAGTTTCTTCATCAATGGATGTGTGTGTGTGTGTAAGAATTATGCTTAACATGCATAGTGATTCTAGCAGCATTTTTGGATTTTTGATGCAAGGTAATTTTTTGATTTTTGTTTTCTTTTTGAATCTTTTGGACATTCACACTATTTTTCGAATCTGGTAGAGTTCTTGACATGGTGTGTTGCTGGGAGTGAGATGTGGAGGTGCTGGGTGCACATGTGGTATGAACAAATGAAGTATATAGTTTACTTTCAAAAAAAAAATTGTTCACAAGATTAAAGCCCAGTCCTTCTCTTTGAAAGTTCACTTTCATTCCTAACGATTTATCCAAGTTTTTTTGACCATTCACAAATCTAGACAATGAAGAATTCAAATCAATGATTTCCTTTTCAAGTGATGAAATATGCAATTCATAGGAAGCCATCTCATTTTCACACGAATTGACTTGTTCATGTAAAGTAGCATTGATGATTTTATAACTTTCATTTTCTTGCAACAAGGCATACACTCTTTCATATTCATCAACATTCGCAGATTTTCCTTTTTCAAAAGCAAGCAATCTTTCAGAAATGGCCCTATTCAATTCTTTCAGTTTCTCATTTTCTTTTTCAAGTTTCTTATCATGAACAAATTCAGACTAACCATTGTCTATTGAACTTATTCTCTCTCTCAGCTCTTTATTTTCATTTCTCAAGGAAGAAATTTGATCTTTATGGAATTCAATGTCAAACACATGAGCATCAATCAATTCCACTAAATGTGAGCATTTTTTACAAGAGGAATTACAATTATTTTGTTCGGCATTCTTTTTCAATTTTTTATTTTTGATTTTACCTTCTTGTATTTATCAGCAAGATCATCATATACAATCAAGAATTCTTCATAACTAAATTCATCTTCATTATCAGAATCAGAATTTATCTTTGAGCTTGATACAATTTGTTGATCACTCCCTTGATCACTCGTGCCTACCACAAGGCATTGGTCTCCATGCTCTTCCTGGAAATCGGTTAAGCCATCCAATATATCCTTTACGGATCTGCAATGGGAGACAAAAGAAAAATTATTAGAATTAACTGCTACAGTAAGTAACTTTAAAATGAAATAATTTTGATCATGTTTAAGCTTATGATTTATAGTCCAGACTATTTTATCTTTAGGCAATTCATAGGGACCATGTGAGATAAGCTTCCACAGCTTAAGATCATATGAATTGACTAGACTGAACATTCTTCCTAACCACAAATCAAAATTTGAACCATCAAACACCGGTGGAGATTTCAGGGTGTACATGTTGGTAGTCATTGATCTGGATCTCTCTGGATCATTAGATCTATGAAAAATCAAGCCTTAGCACTGATACCAATTGAAGTCCCGCGATCAATGACACCCAAGAGGGGGGTGAATTGGTTGTTTATAAATTTTAAGAAAAGTTTTGGCCTTTTTAAAGAATGTGATAAAACTCTAACCGGGAAGTTGAATACTATCTAACTACAAGTTAGAATACAACGTACACTAACATTCATACAGAATGGAGGTAGGAGAAATGAATCACACCACACAATCCATACCACAATGCACATCGATTTTAAGGTGGTTCGGATGCAATGACGGCAATCCAACGTCCACCCCTCACCAAACCCGGTGAGGCTTCACTCGGGGATAAATCTCCAAATGGAGACAACACTGTTGACACCCGTTTTCGGCCAATAAGTCGAGTCATTTCTCTTATTCGTCATATTGATGTCTTGAATTACCCATTATTTTGGAGCCTTCCTTGGACGGATTTCGAGTCCATTTCATTGTTCCCTAGCCTTTGAACCTTGGAGATCATGATTTCTTAGAGCCATGGAGCTTATCTTATCACCTTCCGGCCTTCCAAGTTGACTTGCGGCCCATTTAGGCCCATTTCCATCAAGCATTCGGCTCTCTTTCGCCGTGCAGTCTTGAAAATGACCATTTTTCATCCCCTTCCTTTTCTCTAGTCAAAAAATGTCCTTCACCACAGTTGTTCAGCTTTCAAATCTCTACAATTTCTTCTTCTATGCCATTAGCCAGTTCTGCATCGATTTCAAGTTATTTATATTTTTCAGGCGTGCTATGCTGTTCACCTATGTCACAGAATTCTTTCTCTCTGTTCTAACCCCATTTTTTCCATCTTCTGATCATCTTTTCATCTTACTATCTTCATAAACATTGTTCATCTTTCAGTTATCTACAATTTCTTTTGCTTCCACTTTTGCTCATTCTGCACCGTTTTTGAGATATGATCTGATTTCTAAAGTCGCACGAAGTCTACCCAAACGGTCGTACAAACGACCATTTCTTATTACAAACGGTTCCTTAGCGGTCTTACGACATACCACTAAGCAAACCGAGAGTCCAACTTGCGCTAGACTTTGCTCCGTTTCTGTGCGCCGTGACCCCTTTGCGGAGCCCATAGCTTCTTGAATTCTACTCCGAATTGAGCACCATTTGTTCCTATGTCTTCTCCTTTATATTATGTTAAATTTGATCCATAGATCTTAGATTTTCATTGCCTTTCTTACTCAGAAACGTGGACGAAAGTTTGGGATTTATGCGTCCTAGTTCAACACAAATTCTGCATATTAAGCTCCGGGGCTCCCTTCTAGAAGCCATATCTTCTAGATCCTTCATCCAAATAGAGTCTCGTTTTCTCCTACATCTTATCTTGACTGTTATCTCGGGATTGATCCATAGATCTCGAGATTTGGTGGACTCTATCTCTTAAACTCGTAGAGGAAAGTTGGGGATTTAAGTAGTTTTCTATATAAAGTGCCCTGTGCGAACCTCGCGACGTGGGCGCGTTTCCAAGGTTACGGCGAAGCCATGCCGCACTGTCTTCATCCTCCTTCGACCATAGCCTGAATAGGGAAGTATTAACTTCATTTTGGTTCCTTATTTGATCGATTTCATCAATGTTTGCCCACTCAACTTCGCCCCTTCTTTTGGCAAATCATCACAGTTTGCTGGTTTTCTGCTACAACTCCGCGACGGGGGCCTATTCATCAAGCCGGGGCGGAGTCATGCTTCATCCTTTTCGTCCTCCTTTGAGTCCATCTTAAAGAGGGGAGTATTATCTTCATTTTGATTATATGTGTGCTTTATTTCTCCTATCTTTTCCCCTTCTTCCAAGCCCTAACTTTTGAGGTTTCACCACTCTGTTCTACACTTTTTTGAAACCCAGATATCTTGCGACGGGGGCATATTTACGTCGCCGGAGTGAGGCCATGGGACACTCTTGATCTGTCCTTTCAACTCTAGGCTCTAGAGGGAAGTATAATCTTTGTTTTCCTTGGTTTGGGGCTCATTATCTTGTCATCTTCATACATATTTTTGTCCATGAGTTTTGCACTTTCATTCTATTTTTACACTTAAGTCTCTATTCTGTCATGTTCTACACCCCATTAATTTCTTGTGTTTTCCACCCCATTTTTCACTGTTGTCTTCTCCGTTTTAAACCCTCCTTTTTGCCATAGTTTCACCACAATATTTCCACCTTTCCATAGTATCCTCTCTTTCCTTTTTTGGTGTTCTATCTTGTGAGATATTCATCATTCTTTGAGTCCATTTTATGCACTGTTCTGCATTTTCTGCACAATCTATGTTTTTCCCCAAATCTCCGGCATCATAACTTTCTGTCCCGACCTTCTTTTGGAGTGATTCTTGTTCCTACTTGTTCAAAACACTCAAGTCTTCTGTCATATCAATTTTCACCCTATTTGGACATCGTTTGCCCTACTGTTTGCATCAGTCTTTGCACCCAATTTATACTATTTACACAATTTTTCTTGTGGCTTGCACTTTTGCACCTTGTTTATCTATGTTCATCATGGCATATTAAATCAATCTCTTCATGTTAATCTCATCGCAATATACACACCTATTGTTTGCACCCTTCCATAGACGTTGAAAACCCCCGGTAAGTTTGCCCTCAATCTTTCATGCTACTTTATACACTTCGGCATATTTCTTCACTTAGCATTTTCTAATGGGTTTTTCCTCTTATTTTATGTTTCTTTCGCAGGAAAGCATGGAAAGTGAGGCCCTTACCTTCTAGCCGGTTGGAAGGTGAGGAGAGGTAATCTACATTGGTTCCCACATCCTTATATTTAGCGCGGTCATCCTCTTTTCCAAGGTACACAACGCGCACTTAGTTTCCCCTTTCACATTCTTTGGTGTTGTCATTCCTTGGTGGCGACCACGGTATTTCTTCTATATCTTTTGTCACCTTTTCTTTATTGTATGATCATGCTACCATGTTCACATAGTCACATATTCATGCTATTCACTTGATTGGTGGACATATGTTTTCATGCTTATTCATGTGATTTGTGGGGTCAGCACGTTTATACACATACACATTTTTCACATCTACACCCCTTTTTTGGCGATCATGGTGGGACCTCTAGTGCCCATCACTTTGTTTATGCTTTGCTGCGATTTTGGTGTGCATATCCATGTTTAGATAGCATTTCATGTTCATCTTGTTCACCTTGTATGCATCCATATTGTTATGTTGGCGTATGTTCATCATATCTTGATTTGTTAGATTTAGGTTAGAAATTGCATGCACTCCGGTGCACATAGGGTCATACATTGCATATCATAGTTGCATTTCCTACCTTGGTAAGTGATCCTCTCGCCTCCATATTCCTTGGGGTCGACTAGGTGATCTTATCTGAGACCTCCGTAAGTCCCCGCGAGCCGTGGATTCTCACACAGACGCCGGGCCGGTTGTACCTTTTCCACCCTTTAGGCTTACATTTGCATCCGTGTGAGGGAGTTAACCTTAGTCAACCCAAAGTTTGGACCTTATTCCCATAGGATTCCTATCTTGAGGGATTTGTTATTAACTCAAATCATTAAAAGGTCTATTAAAACCCCTAAAATATTTCCCATCATATCAACTTGTTTTACTTGGGTGAAAACTCTCACATTGTATTGTTTGGGATTGTCCAGACCCATTAGTGGTGTTTTGTATTGCATTCACATGTTTTGTTGTTGTTAGGCCCATTTAGGCTAGCCCATTTCATGTGTTCATTGTCTGGTCCATTGTCCAGTTCCGTTCTCTATTCGTCTTTGCATTAGTGGGTCAGTCCCCTCTTGTCCTCAAGCCCATTAAGCCATTACTTCCTCACTTGTATTCTCCTTGATATTCTTGTATTAAGTCACCATTTGCCCTCATGGAGCATCATTCTAACCCCTTGTATCATTCTTTTTCCCAATATTCCTCCTATTCCCGCGCGGAATCCTTTTCCCACGCGGGCCCATCTTCCCGTGGTCTTTCTGATCCATCCGATGAACAAGCTAATCTCATGACCCACTTATTAAGCCTTGTTCTCCAAATGGACCCAGCCCAGGCCCAACATCTCATTTCATTACATCTTACTGGGCCTTCTTCTCATAGTGGGCCATCCACCCTTCATGGGCCTCTTTCTTCACCTTTATATGCCGCTGGCCCAATTTCTAATGGGCCTTATTCTCTTAAGGGGCCTCATTATTCCTCCCATGTTGCTGCTGGCCCATTCAGTCCATATGCCAATGTTTTCTCCAGGTCCGCATATCCTTCCATTCCGGAATGGGCCCTTCTTCTTCTCAGCCCGGATCCTCTTATCCGGCCCATTATCATCCTGGTCCAAATTCACAACCTCTTGCTGAAGTTGGCCCGCATTACTCTCGATCTCTCCCTACCCAGGAGATGATTGCTCAAACCCAACGTCAACTTGATGAACTCCAACGTCGAATTGATCCTAAGTATTCCTTAAATGTTCCATTCATATTTCAAGGTCTTTGGTCTCCCTTTCATCCTGTCAAGCAAGGAATATGAAGCTCGTGCTGCGCGAAGCTCGATGATCAAGATTGCTTCAGGATGCTAGTTTTCGTTCCATGGATTTGCAAGGTATCTTTATTTTATGCAAAGAACATGCTATTGTTATCATTGTTATTCCTGCGCATTGCTAAGATAAATGTTGGTTCTTCACATGGTTTTAGTGGCTTTAGAAAGTTTGCTTAGTTTTGTCAAAGGAGTCAAGTTCGCTTCTACAGCATCCTTAGGCTGGTGATAGCTCCGTGCTGGGAGTCTAGTTTCTTTCCCCGATCGTTGAGGGCGACCATTGAGCATGGATTTTTCACACGCCACATGGCAAGCCATAACCGATCTCTCTGAGGCACACCGTTGCTACTTTGGCCATACTTTGGGAATGCACAAAGGCCTTTTCTCTTCTTTACTCGGCCAAGTGTAGGGGCAAGCGATTGATGGATGAGATGACCAACCTAGGTGCTCCTCAATATGAGAGAGGTCTCAAATAGGGGCAGTCTTGACCCTTAAAAAAATGAGCGTTCATGTAATATCTAGCAAATAAGGGCTATCAAAATCAAAATTCAATGAATCAATATGCAAAATTATGAAAATAAAGGCATGGCAGGAGTGGCAGTACAATTCCCCGCGGGACGTCATGAGCCCGGTCGCATGCGTGCCTAGTAAATATGGGTCTCAAAATCAAGGACACAAAGCCTCGGTGCAACAGACTGTATCTTTTAGGGGTAGTGCCTTGGAAGGAATTCAAGTCATGATGTCTCCTATCCTGCATAAAGCTTGTCTCTAATTTTTCTTCTGCTTCTCCCTCTTAGGCTGGGTTGTATCCTAGGTATGGCCTTAGTAGGGGCACCGTTCTTTAGAGGAGGTTGGTTGTGGCGAGCCACCCTCACATGCACGCCCTGCTTAAGGGAAATCTTTTATAAGAGGGGTGGGAACGATGATCCCTCGCCAATAGTTTAAGCCCGTCTCTGGGTGCTGTAGATAGCTTTCCAAAAAAAATAAATGAAATACTTCAAAATTTCAAAAAAAAATGAAATACTTCAAAATTCTAGAAAAATGAAAATTTTCAAAATCCAAAGAAATCAAATACTTCAAAAATCAAAAAAATCAAATATTTTCAAAAATCCAAAAAGTTCAGGAAAATTGACAAATCTAAAAATATTTATCTTTTTATTCCTTTCTATCTATTTGTTTTGAGGACGTATATGATCTGTTTGTTAAGTGTGCATGTTGCAAGTGTTCAAGCTTCTTTGCTATATCTTTTGCTCTGTCCCTTGTTCACATGCTTCTGATCTGTTCTCTCTCTTCTTCAATCTTATCTCTCGATCTGTTCTGAAGCTTATGTCCTTCTCAACTCCCGCTTCGCTTCATCATATCTTTATGGGAGGGCTTTGCCTCACGATTATGAACCTGGCGTTTCTGCTTCATTCTGATCTTGAGTTTTGATTGAAGGGCGTATTCGTCATATCTTTTGTCCTGTCATAGCCTTGTCACGTGTTTATGTCCCTCTGTGTCATCCCATGCATGTTGTTTTGTCCCTCACCACGTGTTGTTATTTGTCTTGCATATGTTGTTAGTCGTCCCTCTATGTCCCGTGTGTTATCCCAACCGTGTGGTCATCCCTCAAATTCTTGTCCCAACCGTGTGTTGTCCCACCGTGTTGTTGTCTTGTCCCACCATGTTCGTGCATGCATGTTGTTTGTTCATGTCATTGCATATGTGCTTGTTTGTCTTTGTTATGTAATGTTGCCTTATTTTCCAATCGTTTGATTGTTATGTTATGTGGTGTTGTCAGTGGTTTAATTGATCGTTATGTTATCTTTGTTATGTTCATACTTGTTATGTTCATATTTGTCTTATACATGAAATCCCATAAAAATCAAAAAATCAAAAAATTAAAAAAATGTCGTTTCGCCTGCACAAGTCAAGTATGGCTCTCTATCCCTCCACATTGTTGCATTACTATATGGTATCTACAATATTATAGCCTCTCAAGGACCAGCTGGTTGCCCGTGTGTTCTGGGATCTGTTGTTCCCCTTTAACAAAAATGATGATGATCTAGTAGCATACGGTTAATCATTGGATAGGCCGCTCGGTTGAGTCGGGTGGGGGACGATGGACTCTGTCTCGCATGCCGTGGTTGCGGACGACTCTTGACCCCATCTTGGCTTGGTCTAGCAATATTATCCTTGGGTACTTTCTATTTTATCTTTCTTTACATTCATTTTGATGATTTCTTTATTTTATCCCAGCATGCATCATGTCATTTTGAGCATTCACGTCTCGTGATCCATTCAAGAGATTCTCCTCGGCAATGGTTATTTGCACTTCAATTCCCTTGAAAAAGAGATTCTCATTCCACTCTAAATTTGAACAATTTCTCTGATTTGCCCGCTTGGTCTGGTTGGCAAGCATGATTCCTATCTGGATTTTATCTCAGTCTTATTCTCCTTTCCAACTCTTGTGATGTGTTTCCTGTCGACCCACTCATTATCCGTGGATTGTGTCCCCAATGAGGCTGGTCGTGTTTCCTTTCCCTTAGTTTAGTTCTCCAGGCATGTCTCATCTGCGTCATCCATTCCGGGTGGTTAGTTCGGTGATTTTCGGAGAATTCCCGTCGCTTGTTGGTTATGACGGGTGTCTTTTACCTTGATGCCCGCTTATCAGTTCTCTCAGCTTCATCTCCGCGTCATCTCCATTTCCCGTCGTTGTCGCTTTCGCTCCATCTCCTTTCCATTTCGCCTCTGCGTCGCTCTCGCTCGTTCCCTTGCAAAGCAGACATCAAGGAGGGGCATCTGTTGACACCCATTTTCAGCCAATAAGTCGAGTCATTTCTCTTATTCGTCATTTTGATGTCCCAAATTACCCATTATTTTGGTTCTTGCCTTGGACGGATTTCGAGCCCATTTCATTGTTCCTTAGCCTTTGAACCTTGGAGATCATAATTTCTTAGAGCCTTGGAACTTATCTTATCACCTTCCGGTCTTCCAAGTTGACTTGCAGCCCATTTAGGCCCATTTCCATCAAGCATTCGGCTCTCTTTCGCTGTGCAGTCTTGAAAATGGCCATTTCTTATCCCCTTCCTTTTATCTATTCAAAAGGTGTCCTTCACCAAAGTTGTTCATTTTTGAAAGCTCTACAATTTCTTCTTCTACTCTATTAGCCAGTTCTGCACCGATTTCAAGTAATTCACATTTTTCAGGCATGTTGTGCTATTCACCTGTGTCTCATAATTCTTTCTCTCTGTTCTAGCTCTATTTTCTCTATCTTCTGATCATCTTTTCATCTTACGTTCTTCATGAAAGTTGTTCATCTTTCCGTTATCTACAATTTCTTCTTCTACTACTTTCACTAATTCTGCACCATTTTTGAGATATGATCTGATTTCTAAAGTCGCATGAAGTCTACCCAAACAGTCGTGCAAACGACCCTTTCTTATTGCAAATGGTTCCTTAGCGGTCTTACGATAGACCGCTAAGCAAACCGAGAGTCAAACCTGCGCTGGACTCTGCTCCGTTTCTGTGCGCCGTGGCCCCCTTGCGGAGCCCACAACTTCTTGAATTCTACTCCGAATTGAGCGTCGTTTGTTCCTATGACTTCTCCTTTATATTATCTTAAATTTGAACCATAGATCTCATATTTTCATTGGCTATCTTGCTCAGAAATGTGGACGAAAGTTGGGGGTTTATGCGTCCTAGTTTAACACAAACTCTGCAGATTAAGCTCCGGGGCTCTCTTCCAGAAGCCATATCTTCTAGATCCTTCATCCAAATAGAGTCTCATTTTCTCCTACATCTTATCTTGACTATTATCTCGAGATTGATCCATAGATATCGAGATTTGGTGGGCTCTATCTCTTAAACTCGTAGAGGAAAGTTGGGGATTTAAGCAGTTTTCTATATAAAGTGCCCTATGTGAACCTCGCGATGGGGGCACATTTCCAAGACGCGGTGAAGACATGTCGCACTGTCTTCATCCTCCTTCGACCATAGCCTGAAGAGGGAAGTATTAACTTCGTTTTGGTTCCTTATTTGCTCAATTTCATCAACGTTTACTCACTCAACTTCGCCCCTTCTTTTGGCAAATCATCACAGTTTACTGATTTTCTGCTACAACTCCGCGATGGTGGCCTGTTCATCAAGCCGGGGCGGAGTCATGCTTCATCCTTTTCGACCTCCTTTGATTCCATCTTGAAGAGAGGATATTAGCTTCATTTTGATTATATGTGTCCCTTATTTCTCCTATCTTTTTCCCTTCTTCCAAGCCCCAACTTTTGAGGTTTCACCACTCTGTTCTGCACTTTTTTGAAACCCAGATTTCTTACGACGGGGGCATGTTTGCGTCACCGGAGCGAAGCCATGGGACACTCTTGATCTTTCCTTTCAACTCCAGGCTCTAGAGGGAAGTATAATCTTTGTTTTTCTTGGTTTGGGGCTCATTATCTCGTCATCTTCATACATATTTTTGTCCATGAGTTTTGCACTTTCATTTTGTTTTTACACGGTCTCTATTCTGTCATGTTCTGCACCCCATTATTTTCTTATGTTTTTCACCCCAATTTTTAATATTGTCTTTCCCGTTTTAAACCCTCCTTTTTGCCCTAGTTTCACCATAACATTCCCACCTTTCCATAGCATCCTCTCTTTCCTTTTTTGGTGTTCTATCTTGTGAGATATTCATCATTCTTTGAGTCCATTTTATGCACCGTTATGCATTTTCTGCACAGTCTATGTTTTTCCCCAAATCTCCGGCATCATAACTTTCTATCCCGACCACCTTTTGGAGTGATTCTTATTCCTACTTGTTCAAAACACTCAAGTCTTCTGTCATACCAATTTTCACCCAATTTCGACATCGTTTGCCCTACTATTTGCATCAGTCTTTGCACCTAATTTACACTATTTGCACAGTTTTTCTTGTGACTTGCACTTTTGCACCTTGTTTATCTATGTTCATCATGGCATATTAAATCAATCTCTTCATGTTAATCATCACAATATACACACCTATTGTTTGCACCATTCCATAGGGGTTAAAAATCATCCCACGGTAAGTTTGCCCTCAATCTTTCATGCTACTTTATACACTTGGGCAGATTTTTACACTTCGCATTTTCTAATGGGTTTTTCCTCTTGTTTTGTGTTTGTTTCATATGAAAGCATGGAAAGTGAGGCCCTTACCTTCTAGCCGGCTGGAAGGTGAGGAGAGGTAATCTACATTGGTTCCCGCATCCTTCTGATTAGCGCGGTCATCATCTTTTCCAAGGTACACAACGCACACTTAGTTTCCCCTTTCACATTCTTTGGCGTTGTCATTCCTTGGTGGCGATCACAATATTTCTTCTATATCTTTTGTCACATTTTCTTTATTGTATGATCATGCTACCATGTTCACATAGTCACATATTCATGCTATTCACTTGATTGGTGGACATATGCCTTCATGCTTATTCATGTGATTTGTGGGGTCAACATGCTTATACACATACATATTTTTCACATCTACAAACGCTCCAAACACACAAGGGACGATGCCCATACACACACACGGAGACACACCCCAACACACACACACACACACACACACACACGGAGATGAGCTCTCCAGCACAATCTGACAACCGGATCAACTACACACACACTTGCTACGATAGATGCATCACTCCACACACACAAACACTAAGATCTAGATAAATCCACAATCACGCACGTAGATCTAAGAAGACCTACGTACACACCAATGGAACACGACGACCATACACGACCACGGATCTGAAATGATCCACACACACACGGATGTTTGTAGTTTATAGGAAACATAAATCTGAAACGCAAAGCACAAGACACCAAAATGAATAAACCACAGTTTAGAAAGCTCCTGATTTAGGCTCCCCCTGTGTGTGTACTGCAGATCTTGAACATAGGTTCCTTCTTCACTTAAGTAGATCTTCAATGGCTTTAGATAGAACTAGAAAGGACTTGGAGTGGATGTAGAGTTTCTTGCACGAAGTACTGTTCACGGCTACAGTAGCAGCTCCTTCCTTGGACATCTCCTTTGATCTCCTTGAAGCCCTTGCTTGCTTTTTCTCTTCCTTAGAGGTTGCTTGCATCAAATGGAGCTTGAATACCTTCAGATGGATGAAGAGGTTGCTGGACAAAGTACTATTCACGAAGGGTTGTAACAGCCTTCTTCTTCTCTTGATAGCCTACCCCCTTGATATCCCTTGAAGCCCTCTTGGTTGGTTAGGATTATGACTCCAATGAGATGTTTTATAACCTTTGAATGGTCCATAGACAAGCCCCAGACCAGATCCACAAATTCCTCCTTGATTGGGGGCAGTGGGATTAAAGAAATGGGTGAAGATTCCTCTCCACGAGCTAGAAAAAAGAAGTGAACAAAAGGGGTCTCGGGGCTGTCAGTCGACCGGCGCCACTGGGTCGGTCGACCAGAAAACCACAGACAGAACATATTTCAGTTCTAGAAGAACTGATGGACCGGCCCTATAGTGGCGGTCGACCAAAAGTCTGCAGACTTCCATCTTTTCGGTTCTGTCAATTCTGGTCGACCGGCCATGGTGTGTTGGTTGACCGAAATGACTCATACCTGCAAAAATGAAGTGTTTGCCCAAAGAAACATATCCATAAGTCAACAGCTTCACGTCCTCATCAATTCCATGCATTTTGGGTTTGATTTAACTTAGTTTTACATATGGAATGTCCAAAGTAATTGAGCACTTGTCATTACATGAAGTGTTCTTAAACAAGTTCAATGCTCACTCTTGAAGATTATGCATGAAATGCATTCATAAACAATGCAAAAGACTTGTAGAACCTTCATTTGCAGGCCACATTCAATCTAATTGATTTCATGTTTAAGGTTCATGAATTGCATTCTCAACCCATCAATATATATGTTGCTATGTTCACACAATTAAGGATTGGAATAAGAAACTATGCATTCGCATAAAACCAAGCCATGCAACCATCGTGCACCTTAAAAGTCATGGATCATGTGTATCAAGGAGTGTATAATAGGGTAAGAGCCTTACCAAATGTTCTTGACAGTACATGACATATACCACCTATATTGGATTATAGAAGAGCAAGGTGTTTATCCACACGTTTGGTTTACCAGGTGACTGCCATGATGTTTGATCCTGCAATCAAGATAGACAAGGTTTAATACCATGCTTGTTCACATTAAAGAGGTTATGAAACCTCTTGCCTCTTGTTCTTGTTCACATTAAAGAAATTATGAAACCTCTAGCCTCTTGTAAAAACAACTCAATCATTTTTAAAAAACAACATGAATGTACACAGTCATCAAGAACATGTGTAATCAACTATAAGTATAGTTATCATCACTTAATCACACATTAAGTTTAGTTATCATCAAAACCATAACAAACAATCATCAAAACCATAACTCAACAATGGGTCCCTGGGAGCGCTCGTGGCAGCCACATCTTCCAGCAGTGACAGTTCAGGGACTTCCAGAGTTAGAACCGATCGGCTCTGATCCCGACTTCGACTCGGCCACTGGCAACATCATGAAATTCCGCAATAATTTGGACATCATCCAGGGTCGGCTCAGAACGTTTTGGCACTAGTTTCGGCAACAACAGAGTTCGAGAGAGCCTGTGGCAGCACCGACAGTGCCTGCCTATCAAGCTGTTCCTGAGAGCTGGCAGAATCGATAGTCTTCTTCCACTTCGGCTTCTAGCGGAGTTTTCCCCACCCCGCTAGCTTGGCCGGCTGACCACCCCTCCCTGTGTGGAGGTACATTTTGGTTGTAAAACTATTCCCCACCCCTAGTCCAACCCCCTTGCAAGGGGCGTAGTGCATGTAACTTGAATTTTCAAGTTGAAGCTTCATCGGCGAGGCGTGCGGGTAAGCCCACACTTCCTCGCTCGCCCTCGTCTCCGACCGGGATTGGTGTCTTCACACCGATTAGGTGATCCTCGGTTATCCGTTGCTGATCTTTCCCTTGCTGGTTTAGTATCGCCGCTAGTGCCATCGGATGGCGAGTTGAGTGCCCGATCTCAAATTGCCATTATATGAGTGACTACCGCGGGTGAGTTGTGAGAAAGATCATTACATCCCACGCCCTCGGCGTGCTGGCTGCCCGTAAGAGTGGGCATCCCTGGACCCTTTGGGTTCAATCCCAGGCTAGACAATCCCCGGAGCAGCGAGGTCCCGCCCCGGACCCTCACCACCATCATCGGGTTGCCTACGGGCACGAGTGTGCGCTTAGGGTGAGTCTGCTCGAGTGAAACTACCGGTCTACTGAATGGTGCTTGCTTGATAGGTCCAAGGGGCATTGGTCGAGTGGCTGCCACCCCCAAGGTTGTTTCACATCAATTGATATCAGAGCTAGGTTCTAGACTTGTCTCTACTAAGTCTTGTCCTAGGGCTATTACATTTGTCACCCGTGCATCAACCACTAGCATGGCTACCTCTCTTTGGTCATATTCATCCCACTCGTCCTTCCACAAGGGTCCGATAAACCCCCCCTTTGACATAATCTCCTTTGAGGATCTCCCCTTTAATGGAACATGCCCTAGTGGCTACCTAAAGTGGGAGGCTACCGAGGAAAAAGACTTTGAGAGGACTATGGTTTATGGACCCGCGAGAGTCCGCGTTGCCAAGGGGCGACTTTGGGGTCAAGCCAGAACTAAGTGGGAACACATAGTGAGCTTAAGGAGGGTTAGGAGAGAAGAGCCCATTTCCTCATGGGATGAGATGAAGGTAGAACTTAGGAAGATCAACGCCCCCAAATGCTCCCCTCCCTACTCAGAGAGCCATAGTCCGAGGAGCACTACCACTCCTCCCTTCTCTCCCAGCCAGTTCAAGGCCCCCATAAAGGCCCTCTACATCTCCCAACCCCCACCACTTCCTACCCCAATCAACACCTCTACACTTTGCCACCCAACCTCCACCATTCAAACCAAATTGGCCCCCACCCTCACTCCTCCACAATTGGCCGATCCCAAGGGCAAGAGACTCCTAGTCGACCCGGTTCCCCCCATGGAGGCCGCCACCCCCAAACCCACTCCCCCTTTTCCATCCCACATCCAAACCCAATTGGCCTCCGCCTCTCCACCATCCCCCATAAGGGACACTCCCCCAAAGATCAACCAACCCAAGCTACCTCAACCAACCCATCTCCCCCTCTCAACTCCAATCCTACCCCAACCTAGGCCTCCACAACTTCCCCTACCAATCTCAAACCAATTTCCCTTTACCCTCTACCCCGGGTGCACCATACACCAATCCTCATCACCCCACCCTTAAAAGACCCTCTCACCTCCTTGGTAGAGGAACCCATACCCGACCCCATAGTGGTGAACACTCCGGACCCTATTTCCCCCATGGAGACCACCCATGTCCAAGATGAAGGAAAGGCCTCGCACAGTGGTCTTCACCTTACCCCACCCTCCCTAGTTGGGGCCGAGCTCATCTTAGGAGAACCCCTTGTTAGTTGGTTAAAGGAGAACCCAATTAGAGAGATCATGGCCCATGTTTGCCCTCCCATGGAGCTAGACCTCCCCATAGTACCCTTCCCCTCCTATCACACCACAATCCAATCATCTTACCAAGTGGAGACCTTAGGGGACCTTCTCAAGGGCTTAGCATGGCAATTGGAATTGAATGGTATGTTGACCCCCATGACTGAACAACTTAGGAGCCTTGACCTCCTACACCTATGTATCGGGTCTATCACCTCAGTTTGCACTATTGGGCGCTACACTAGCGACCTCCTTCTCTTTCTCCTCATGGATGAGTAACCCATTTTGGTCCACTCCCCTCCCATTGAGATCCCAAGTGCTTTGATCGGCCAACCCACTAACAACCTTGGCCCAATCATCTTGGAGGAGAATGACCAACCTTTTGAGGATCTTGAGGACATAGGGCTCCTCTCCCTTGGTAACCCCTATCATGATCCATTCGATCCCTTCCTATGGGAACCATGATACCCATGTGACCCGACCACCTTACCCACCACCCACCTTTTCCTACCACAACCCACCATGTTTGACCCAATCCACCCCTTCCTAGACTCGGGCCTCATATGGGAACCCATAACGAGTTAAGATCTTCACCTAGGGAACAAGGAAGCACCTCTCTCCAAGATGTCCACCTTCCTAGATCCTTTCGACCCTTTTAAGTGGAAGCTCAAAAGCCATCCCGCCACCCCACACATGGAAGTCATCATTGGAGTAGGAATGCATGTCTTGGCACCTCCCACCACTTGGCATGAACACTATGTTGGGTCCATTCATTCACATCATGCACATGTCAAGTAGGAAACATGAGTGGTCCATATTTAGGTGTAATGATCCTCCTTCATTCATCATGGGTCGTAGGCATGATAGGATCATTCATGGATGTCCGGGCCCTCCGGCACTCATCACACGCACGCATGAGAGAGACACCTATGGGTGCCCCGGCCATCCCACACCCTTCAAAGTCTCCATAGCACCTCTGCATGATTGGTCTAAACATGGTTGTCCTGGTCTCCCTTTGCATATTATACATTTCCCACTCACACTGCATCGTAGTACATAGCATGAGTATTTAAGCAAGCAACAAGCAACGAGCGGTGAGAATCACAAGGAGTGGGTAAAGGCTCGCGAGCACCACTTGGAATTTTAAGTTGGTAACTTGGCGATGGTGACTTGGGAGTGGCCCTACCTTTGGGTCACCTCCAAATCGAGGGCACGAGGACTTGGACCTTGCCAAGTTCCGAGTGGCTTTGGTGACCCGGCTTACGGGTTGGATTTACTGAGGGGTTTTGGGATTCACCCCATTTCCCACGTGGCAGATCCGGCACCCTATATGGGCACCACGGTGGATCCTAGTGAGTGCTTCGAGCCTCTACCTTCCTTTGAGAGAGATACCCTCGGAGTGTCACAACAAATCAGCTTGAGAGCACGACGTGAGCACACGGAGGCAATACTAGGCAAGCAGGGTACCATCGCCAACAAGAGGGTGTGCCCGAGCCACCTTGAGAGGTTGAAGAGACGTTCCCCGACTGAGGACGTGAGGTTGAGTTTGGAGGTCGTGACTCGCCCGGAGCTGCATTGGAGGACCTCTTCTCCGGAGGACCCATACTCGACGGAGTCGAGTACTTCGCACCCCGGGGGTATGATGGGGGCATCTCTCACCCTTCACATTTTTTTTCACAACTCCGATTGATCGCCAGCATGGTTCCATTGTATCCGTCATATTTTTTGAGTCAAGTCATGTAATTTTTATATTTTATTCAAGTCATAAACCATGTAATTTTCTTTTTATTTGAGTCAAGTACCTAGGTAATTGAGTCATTTACCTAAGTCAGTTGTCATATGGTTAATTAGTCTGGTTTAATGGGCCCAATTAAGTGGGCTTGACCCAGGGGCGCCCTCCCTTCTGCAGATGAGTCATTGGGTCATTTGTTCAGGGGTATTATGGTCATAGGAATTATGTGAGTCTATAAATAGTCCCCTCCCCTCTCTCATTTGTAACTCTTGATGTTCAATTGTAATAGAAATATTTCCAAAAATCTGAGTGATTTTCTTGGAGTGAGAAGCTCCCCTCTCCCTCTCTCTCCCCTCTCTCTCTCTAGAAGGGGGCGACCCTTTCTCTCTCTTCCCCACCCCCAAATTCAAACTTTCTTCTCTCTCCTCCCCATTCTCTCTTCATTAAAACCCCCTTCCCCTTCCCCAAATCACCTATTTAATTCCCCTCCTTCCCAAGGTGGAATCCACCACTCCCCAAGCCACCCTCCAACCACCAACCACCCACTCCCCTTCCCCAAGCACCTCTCTCATCTCCCAAGGGAGAATTCCCCACTTTCCAAGCACCCTTTCCCTTCCCCACACACCACTTCCCATCCCCAAGGCCAAAAATTAATCCCACCCTTAAACCCATTTTCAAATACTCCTTCCCTATCTCCCTCCCAACACCAAATTCGTAGCTCCCTCTCCCTCCACCTGCTAGACCCCCTTCCAGCACCCATTCTCCCCCTCCCTCACCTTGGTTCACCCCCTCCCAGACCCCCTCACAGCCTAGGGTAGCCCCCACACCCATCCACCCCATTTCCCCCCCCATCTAGCCCATTTCCCACCCCTTATCTCGCTGTCACCAGAGATAGTAGCAACAACAGAGTTGCATCAGGCTGCAGAGGCAGCCACGGCATTCCTCCAAGGCTTCAGGTGACCTAGCATATACCGGTGGATTCGTCGTCCTGATAGCTTCGTAGCCGAGCTGGTCTCGCATCCGTCCGAGCTCCGAGCTGCCCGGGAGAGCCATTCTCCCACGACTGCGTAAAATTGCCCCACCAGGGAACCAGAAACCAAGGAAAGAAGCGACCACGGCTGCTCCAGGATGAATTTGGACGTGATTTCTTGGTTGAAGTATTCTCCTCCAAGTCCCCTGCCATCTCCAAGAAGTAGGGCTCCATTTGCACTCCGGAGCACAAAGTTCTAAATTTTTCCCTCGGAGTGCGCAGGTCAGTCAATCCTGAGTCAGATCCGACCCCCCCTTACCTTTCTGGGTCTCGTGATCTACTCCAACCTCCGTCGGCAACCCCGTCAATCTTTGATTGAAGATGAGCCATCCACGGTCGTAACAGTTCTGGTCCCGCCACCATCACCCCCTGGGAGCACTCGTGGCAGCCACATCTTCCAGTAGTGACAGTTCAAGGACTTCCAGAGTCAGAACCGACCAGATCCGATCCCAACTTCAACTCGGCCATCGGCAGCATCAGGAAATTCCCCAATAATTTGGGCGTCATCTTGGGTCGGCTAAGAACATTTTGGTGCTGGTTTCGTCAACAACGAAGTTCAGGAGAGCTTGTGGCAGCACCGATAGCGCCTGCCTATCAAGCTGTTCCTGAGAGTTGGCAGAATCGACGGTCTTCTTCCACTTCGGCTTCTAGCGGAGTTTTCCCCACCCCGCCTGGTCAGCAAACCGCCCCTCCCTGCATGAAGGTACATTTTGGTTGTAAAACTAATCCACACCCCTAATCCAACCCCCATGCAAGGAGCGTAGTGCATGTAACTTGAATTTTCAGGTTGAAGCTTCATCGGCGCGGCGTGCAGGTAAGCCCATGCTTCCTCGCTCGCCCTCGTCTTCGACCGGGATCGGTGTCTTCACACCGATCAGGTGAGCCTCGTTTACCCCTTTCTGATCTTTCCCTTGTTGGTTTAGTATCGCCGCTAGTGCCGTCGGACGGCGAGTTGAGTGCCCGATCTCAAATTGCCATTATATGAGTGACTACCGCGGGTGAGTTGTGAGAGAGATCATTACATCCCACGCCCTCGGCGTGCTAGCTGCCCGTAAGAGTGGGCATCCCTGGACCCTTGGGGGTTCAATCCCAAGCTAGCCAATCCCCGGAGCAGCGAGGTCCCACCCCGGACCCTCACCACCATCATCGGGTTGCCTACGGGCACGAGTATGCGCTTAGCGGGTGAGTCAGCTCGAGTGAAGCTACTGGTCCGCTGAATTGTGCTTGCTTGATAGGTCCAAGGGGCATTGGTCGAGTGGCTGCCACCCCCAAGGTGGTTTCACATCAAAAACCTATCAAATGTGTCTGCTTGATATCATTGGGGTTGCTTGGTAGATCACTCAGAATAGAGTAGGCTTCAAATTCATCATAATCTAACTCTTTTTCAAAGAGTCCTCCTTCAGGTATTCTTAATGCCTTATGGAGGAAGTGTCGGGTCAGCTCAATTTCAACCCCCTTGACATAAGACCACAGCTTGGGACGGTCTGGTTCATATCTCAAATTTTCATAAAACTCAATCATAAGCTTGGGATAATAGAATCTATGCTTGCCCATAAACTTTTTCCAGCCTTGGAATTCTATGAGACCCAGTAGTTCAAACCGAGGAAAAATAACTTTAATAGAATCACCTAATGTTTCTGCTTGGACCGATGTTGCAGGTGATTCAGCTTCCTCTATAGACTGTTGATATGATTCCTCTTCTTTTGTAATTCGACGCCGCTTGGCCGATACCTCAGACATTTTTCTTTTTCCTTTAGAAGACCCTTCTGCATGTCACTTAGGTTTGCCTGTGGCGGTGCCCCTGTCATGCACATGCTTAGATCTCACATCTTTGCGGGGTTCTTCCGCCTCTGATAGATGCTCCTCATGAGCTCTTCATTTTCCCTTACTTTTGGTGAACGGAGCCGACATGGTAAACCAAGGACGGCAAGAGAGCACGCACTTGCAGGAGGATTAGAAGGAACTGAGGATGAAAAGAAGAGAAAAGGAGGAAGGGAGCAGTGTCAAACAGGCTGAACATGCTGAACAAATGGCTGTTGAGGAAGAAAGCTCTATTGCCTCAGTGCGATGGAGTCCAAGGATAACATGCACTGACCTGGGTTTTGACGGAGTGAAAGGTGTATAATCGGGCAGAGAGAAAAAGACATATGTTAACTTTACTAATTTGTAAAGAGTTTTACAAAATTACCCTTCACTTTAAAGTGAATTACATTATCTGACAAAGACAAATGGTTTGCAATTTATGGAAGTCAAATCTTAAAGCATAAAAGTTCTGAAATAATCCTATTATGCATCTACAATAGAAATAAAACATACTTATCAAGGTACTATGCCCAACCCAAATCCATCAAACTTGCTCATTATTTTCAGTAAACATCAGTGGGAAAACCATTCTAACCCATATTGAAAATAAGTAATTAAAGAATTCTGAATCAGGCACAGAGTCAACCATTTTTTTTTATTTGCTTCAGCATTCTAGTATAACTACACCTTTTGACACAAGGAGACACGTTGATTAGACGCCAGAATCCCTGGTTACTCAGTGTAGTTGACCGTCCTGCTTCCTTTTTGAACAGAGATAGCAGCTTCTATCATGACATGAACTATTGCATTTCTTTGATGCAGACAGTCAGTTTCTCCAAAAGACATGACATTGCTCTACTATATTTATATTATAAATTTTTATTTAATTTTATGGCATATTCCCTCACCTTTTTTGAATTTTTCTTTTGAGAATGTTTAAGAAAAATATAAGCAAAAGATTTTCTTCCAGAGATGTTCTTTTACTAACAATTTTTAGAGATTAAGAAATGAGTTAGGCGGTTCCATTTTCAGAATGTTTTAAGACTGTTGTTAATGCATGCATGGTTAACTTTTGACCAATTAGGCCCAGATTTAACAACTATAAACTATAAGTCACTATTTTTGTAAGATCAATAAGTTTCTTTAGATGAAGAAAGTCTTGTAATAGCATCTCTTAAATCAGTAAAGAAAACAGAGTTATTAAGTCAAATACTCCCCCTGAATGAATGCATAAGGATTCAAGAGAAGACAAGTTGAGATATGAAGGCAATGACTTAAGATACAAGGGAATGACATGAGGCCATAGAAGATCTAGAACAGATGAGACAGGTGTCCACATCAAAGCAATAGGAAGACTAGAGTCAGATTTGCAAGAATTAAGGCACTGCATCAACCTGTCATCAAGGTACCGTCGACCTGATGAAGCTGACTAAGACTGCAAAATCCTCATCCCAATGCAGTGAGGTCGATGCATTTCCAATCTACGTCGACCTGCTTCACTTAACCAGAATCTGTGTTTCATCCAAATTAACTATCACATCGACTCATCTGGACAATGAGTCGACCTCTCATGACCATGACTAGCAAACCTTTTAGAACAACCTTTCATCTACCTCAAGCAGCATAGTCACTGACATTTCAGATGAAATCAACTCTTTCTCATTCAATGATAAAGTTCAGCCAGCTCAAACAAGTGACATCAAACTTCCCTGCAAAATGTGCAATATAAGTCCAAATAGACAACATCCCCTTTTCTTTATGCATATGTATGCTAGACAAGAAATATAAAATGCAGATTTGAAACTACATGCAAGTTGACTAAGGGTACTTGGCTGAGAATGTAGGTCCAATGGATCACTTTCAAGCATAATGATAGTTTTCAGCCAGGCCTCGCCTGTCCTTCCACAGTCACCATTTGATATACCACTTAGTCACCATTTTATGCAAAACAATGCAATCAGAATGGCATGTACACTCCTCCTCAACAAGGCAATTAAGAACCCAATCATTCACAAATTCAGACATGAGGAGTTCTCATCAAATTTGTAGATTTCCTTCAGATTTTAGCAATGATTCAGAAATTGATAAACATGAGGTACCACAGCATGCAATGGAATATCAGATAAAATGCAGTGTGCAGACCAATAAATCCTTATTCAAAAATAAAACTAACTTACAGTTACCTTGATGAAGCCAGTTAGGATAGATATATCCAATGCTAAAGAAGAAGCAATATTTGGGGTTTTACCAACAAGCAGGTGCCTTGATTTTATTTTACCACATTTATTTTCTTCAGTCTCCAAGGCACTCCTGCAAGATGGAATTCTCATTTTCTGTTTAACTGTACCCAAGATTTCTTGGGTCCTGAGAAGTTACTAACACCTCTAGTAGGTGTTCTCCACAGCTTTTGGGCATTAAGATTATCAAATTGCAACAAATAGCAGTTATTCGTAGAATGCCCAGACTGACCACAATAATGTCATGAAATGGAAGGCTTTGTGTTTTTCTTATGCACATGAGCAAGAGCATGGACTTTTTGTTCATAACTATTAAAGTTTTTCCCTTTACTATGAACATCATTTTTCTCATAGGGAGCTGACCATCATTCAGACGTTTTGTGGCCTGGCTTCCCACAATTAAAGCATGTAGGATTCCAACCTTTTGAAACAAACTTGTTTTTATTATAGACATGGTGGTTTGCTGGAAATTCAACATGTTTAGCATGAAAGAAGGATTTTATTTTCTCATTGGCAAGCCAACATTGTGCAGTAATATGTCCAAGTTTACCACAATTGAAGCACTCAATTTTATTATTCTGAAACACATGTTTTCTAGCATGAGTACTATGCCACAATAAAAACATGAAGTCTTGTATTTTCTTCTGTGTGCATGAGTGTGTGAAATTAAATTCTGACTATCATTCAAGGAGACATCATCAACATTATTTTCCTTGACATCCTTAGCACAATTGTTCAAAACATTTTTCTGTTTGTGTGTTTTCAGATTTTTATTTTATGTTTCTATTTTCTGAGCAGTAAAATAAAAATTTTGTGGATTTTTAATTTTAGATAGCTTAGAGCTGCCCACAAATGAGGTATAGAGATTGTTCTCAACCCATTTCTTACTCACTGGGCTATAACCCAGTCCTTCTCTTTGAAAACTCACCTTAGCTCCAAGTTATCTTTTCCCTCAACAAATTTGGACAACGAGTTTCTCAGATCTTGGATTTCAGATTGTAGAGATGAAATGTTAAGCGCATAACTTGCAACATCATTTTCACAGGAAGTGACTTGTTGATGCAGTGCATCATTTATGTTTTTAAGAGTTTCAATTTCCTGTAACAATTTTTGTTCATTTTCATATTGATTTTCATTCAATGAGTATTTGCCCTTTTCAAGCACAATCAATCTTTCAGATATGGCAGTGTTGAGTTCTTTCAGATTTTCATTTTCTAACTTCAATTTTTCAAGTTTTTCAACAAGTTTATCATCATTAGACATGGAACTTAATTTTTCATTTAGATCTTCCTCGATCTTTTCTAGTTCTTTCTTCTTATCTAGCAACTCATCATTCTCTTCCCTTAGTGAAGCAATCAGTTCTTCTTGCCATTTAATTTCAGAATAAAGAGTAGCATTCAATTCTTTCAGAGAAGGACAATTATTGCATGCAGACTCAATAGGACATGTGTTTTCAACTTTCTTTTTGAGTTTCTTGATTTTAGTTTCAGAATTTTCAAAGTTCTTTTGAAGTTCTACATTTTCAGACTTCAACTTATCTAGTTCAGAATTGACTCTATTAATCTCTTGCATTTTCATTCGAAGTTCATCATTCTCAATTTTTAGATATTCAGTGACTTCATTCTCAGACCATGAGTTATTAGTAGATTTTAGTTTCTACTTCAACTTTTTATTTTCTATTTTTATCTTCCGATATCTTTCCGACAATTCTTTATACAAGATAAACAACTCATCAAATGAAATCTCTTCACCATCTGAATTTACCTTAGATGATGAATCATCATTTAGATCACTGCTGTGATCACTTCGATTGGCCATCAAACATTCTTGTTCCTCCTTTTTCTTGTGAATGGCCACGCATTTATCCCACATATCTTTGGCAGTGCTGTAGGCAGAGAAACATGGAAATATATTAGCATCAATAGCGGCTTTCATTAACTGAAAGGCTCTAGAGTTATCAACATCTTTAGATATGTGATCCTTAGTCCACTTAGATTTATCTTTAGGCAATTTGAGTGGTCCATGTGAAATTAACTTGCACAAATCAGGATCAATTGATCTAACATGCCTACGCATGCTGCTAAATCAGGAATGAAAATTTGATTCGTTAAAGACAGGTGGATGAGCCATTTTAATCAGATTAAAGTAATGAACCAAGAACAATATATGCACCGAAATTAGTAGGATCCTCTGTAGATCGTTGGATCCAATGAATCAGAGACTGCTCTAATACCAATTGTTAGGGTGCAAGCGCGAGATTTAGAGGGGGTGAATAGATCTCACTATTAAAATTCATGCGGAATTAAAAACTTATGATGGCTCGAATGAAACAGATGCTAGACTAGGACAAACACTCAAACACTCAATAATTATAGCAAGTGAGTATAGCAGTGAACGCGCTACACAGTAGGTGTATGCACAAGGATCGACCCCACACACAAAGATTAAAACAGCCACATAAACAATCACGCAGGACACCAAAATTTTAGGTGGTTCGGCCAGACATCCGTCTGCCTACATCCACCCCTCACTCAAAATAGAGTGAGGATTTATGCTGATACATAGCTTAATTGCTGATCCACAAGTTCGGGGACGAATACCTACAAACCGCTGATCCACAACTTAGGGGAACCAATCCCAGACTGATGAGCCTCACAGCTTGCTCCGCTGCCTAACAGCTTGACAAAGAGTTTTAAACGAAAAAATGAAAAGAACATAATGAAACCACAACAAAGATTAGAAATGATATAGCTCAATTGAGCATGCGACTTTGGATCTGATCCAGAAGTCGAATTCTCTACAACCCTTCAAAAGATCTTCAGATCTCCGACACTCTGTTTTCCTTTTCTTCTTTCTCTTCTCACGATCTTACACTTCTCTCACACTCTTCTTCTCTTCTCTACTTTCACTCCGCTTCTGATCGATAATCTTCTTCCTCTTTTAATCTTCTCTTTTGTTCACTATTTTCAGTCCCGTAAACAATAACTTTTATTCAGCGAGTATGATTCTTGTGGTCCCCACAAGATTCCTTTCGGTGTGTTGAGGGAACACTCCCGCCAAAGGAACTTCTAGATAGTGTTGATCGAGTCCACGTGTCAGATGAACAAGAAATGATTTCCAAGTGACAGCCACGTGGAATATCCTTAAGTTGGAGTCTTCGTAAACCAACAGTTTGCCTAGGATCACGTGCCATTCAGATTCAAGTTCAAGTCATGTGAGCCACTTGAGTCTTTAACGATTTCTGCTTTCTAGGTGTTCGAACAGATTGCAGAACTATTTCGGGATGCTCTTTATCCTGATATTCCTGCCAAAGTAGATGTGGAAATTTGTCATCAACCTTATCATCATATGGCTTATGAGATATTATAATAAGTGCTGAAGGAATGCAGACTTATGCCGTTTCATGAAAACAACCAAAACATACGACTGGATACAAGAGATTATTCAGATGAGTTGATGCATCAATAAGGTGCATCGACCTGTCTCACTACTATGATGAGCGGATGCAACAATGCAGCAACATTACATCGACCTGTGTATAACACACAAGTTGACCTGATACACGAGGTAACAATAGATGAACACATGAAGTTATATAGTTGCGTCGATGCATCAATTACGGTGCATCGACCTGACTATTGAAACTGTTGCACGAATGTAACAAGACAACATCAACAGTGTCGACCTAACAACCCAGAATAAGAACTACTGCATCGACCTGCCAGGGCAAAAGCTAGCACTGCTTATACAGCAGCATTGACTTGACTTATAAGTGCATCGACCTGATGACTTCAACTAAGATGAATTCATTGACCTAATGACACTAGCGAATATGGATGTGTCGACCTGAGTACTATGAAATGCTTTGATGCATTGACCTCATGAACTTAACAACTAGGGATGCATCGACCTGATGCCATGATGAACTTCGCAACAATGATCTGATTGAAGACAAAGACTTATGCTTAGAGTTGACAACTCTCAAACAGTTTTGCTCACTCCATGAATCATAGTGTGACATCATCAAAACCAGGGTTCCAACACATTATCGATACATGAAAGGCCACATTATATTCTTGCTCGATCATGCTCTCATTTTACATGAACCTTCATATTTTGTTACTTTGGTTGTATGCGTATGATTTATCACATTTCTTTTATCTTACATTCTAGAGCTAAAATGCTAAAGTACTTAAATATTACCTTCATGTTGATACGAAGATACCTACTGGGTAAGTGTGTCACGCCCCGAGCGCGGAAGATACCCGGAGACGCGTGACGAGTTTATATCGATCATGTCAATCAGAGTATTAGTGTATTCGACACCAAATCAGAGATGCGCAAGAGTAAAGATAACCCAATCCTTTTATTCCTTCACAAAAGTATTTCTATTACAATCCCTTGAAAATGCTAAACTTAATAAAAAGAAAAGTACAAAATTGACTCAAGAAAATATAGAAAAGACAAGACGAGTTGACGCTTTGAGAAGCTCTAATCTCTTTCACTCTTGACCTTCCCTGTCCGATTGAGTCTCGTCGTCGGACTTACATGAAAAGTAGGGAAACACTGAGTGAGCGAACGCTCAGTAGAAAATTATATCTCAAGAACTAGCAATGGGTTTAAGTAATTACATTTTCCATGAATGCACTATGGTTATGCATGCTTGCGTAAAACGACAAGATAGAGAGTATAAAATGAACTATTCATGAACTTTCAAGAATTTGTATCAAATAGATGTCAAGACGTTCAAGCAAGTATATTCATCATGTCATGTTGAAAGTTTGGCTATCACGTTTCAAGTAAGCAAGTATATAAATACCCTTTATCGGGTCACGCAAGTCATGTCATGTCAAGTACGAGTCAAGTACAAGAATTGTGGAATGTCCAATCAAGCTAGTCATGCACTTCGGTACAATGCCATACCGTGATCATTACAACTCCCATGGGCACTAGTACTTTCGGGTGCTCCTCCCAGGACCAGATCGGGCCCTATATGCGCAGGCATTGATCATGTATTTTGACATCCACTTTATGTATAGCCAATATGGAATTTTCAAGGAAAAGCTTGGGGAAATTCAAGATAGAGTAGAGTTCAAAAATTGAACTTGATGTATAAGGACGATAATAACGATATACTCACGAATATCGATAAAAAAATTGGGTAGATTTGGTTCCCTAATTGGGTACCATGACCATTAAGTGTCCATATATAGATGGTCACCCACTTAATATAGAATTGAGGTCCACAAGAACAGCAGGTTAATGGCATGATGTCCTCATCCCATTAAGAATATTCTCATGATATCCACATAGCATATCATGAGGGCCGGTATACCATGTTTCTATAGAGTGACATGGTAAAATAGTGTAAAGGGTTTTTATGGTACAACCTGCTCAGTCGGCCTTGAGGGAATCCAAGGCTACGAGGAGACTTACGGAGGTCCCAATGACTAACTTGCCAGTCCAAAGGAACGGAATGTCCAATGGAGAGCTTGTATGTCACCGAGAGTTAGTGTGTAATGCGATAAATCATCGTGAAAACATGGGACTATACTTACGGAATGGAATATAGTGCCGATATATATATATATATATAAACCCTCGATTCACAGAAAACAGTATAGAATAATGACACAGAAAATTAGCGACTTAACATAAGTCACTACTTAATAAATTAACGCCCTACACGGGGTCATTTATTTTCAATTTGGTGACTTCTGGAACAGTCGACCATTTTAAATTTCTATTTTCCTAAAATTTTCTAAATTCTGGATTTTTTGATAAAAACGCGCCTTAGCCAGGGGCGTCACTTTCATAAAAGACGACCTACTGGGGGTCATTAATTCATTCTTTTCCAGGATTTATCATGAACAGTGGTAATTTTCAAGATAATACTTTTCAGGAAACAAAGTACATGGTCAGGATAAGAAAAATATCAGGATTCAAGATATATGATCATGCTTTACATCAAATTCATGGTTTCATAGATATTAATTTTAAACATGGGTATTTATTAATTATGTGGAATTGACGACTCTTCTGTCAGACGTCAGAACTTGAATTAGCGCCCTAGAGAGGGTCGCCTCTTTCCAAAATTTCACAGAAAACTTCAAAAACGCAGTAACACTATATGCATGAATTAACAGATGATATTATCATACATTTTATGCTAGTTTGGGCTACAGTTCTTGAGAAAACCTAACTGATGATGATCTGGGTGATGATACGTGAAGAATTTTTGGAGAAACGATACTCTGTTCTAAACAGAGTCTTCTGGGAAAACGATGTTGATGAAGAACCCACGTTCTTCAGCTAGACAAGAGAGTTACTACTTGCTGCAGGCAACCTACAGAAGAAGAAGATGAAGAACATTAATATTCTTCATAATCCATGACGAAAGGCAGAGGAAGAAGAACCACATGTTCTTCACGTACAGCAGCAGCAGAACGGTTCACCAAAAATAGCGAACAGGTTTGATTAGAAAGGTATTTATAGGATTTTTGGAATCCCAATGGAGTTAGAATTTGATTAGAACTCTAGTTTCCTTGATAGAGTCCTTACCATAATCAATCGAACACGTAGCAATCCTAAAACTTACCCTGGATAGTCTAATGGTTCGAACGAAACACAAATGAATTTAACGCCTTAGGTTAGGGCGTTAATTCTAATTGACGTCTTTACCTGTGCCGTTTCTTTTGTAATTCGTGCCCAAGAAGAGGGCCTTTCTTTCCCTTTCCTTTTATTCGTTTTGGACGTTTTGAAATTTGACGACCTTTGGTATAGGCGTCACTTTTTGAATTAACGCCTCAGGTGAAGGCGTTTCTTATTTAAATCGCGCCTTGTAGAGAGGCGTTATTTACATTTTGACTTATTATTTATTCATTTTGGTTCTTATCATTTACTTACTTAATCTTTCTTGAAATATTCCTTTTATTTTACCAGGGTTGCTACAAAGTGTGCTCATTCCCTACTTTTGTCATCTTTTCAGGAATTTCTAGCGGGGATTCAGACTACTCAAGTGATGAGTCCGAGAGTGATTTAAGATTGAGAGAAGACATAGTCATGAGTCATTAGTAATAAAGTTCCTTCACTGTAATAGGCTGTAGTAACCCGAATTCAAATAAAAATATAATTAAATGAATATAATTTTATGAATAAATAGGGGGTAGTTTCAATTAGTGAAATAAAATTTCCGATTAGGAAAAGGACTTGTAATTAAAAGTTTGATGGGTTTAAAAAAAGGAATTAATCTCTTAAAATTAAAAGCTCTAAAATCCCAAATTCTAATTTGAATAAGTGAGTTAAATTCTAAATAAATAGGTTACATAATTAAGATCTTTGTATATATAAAATAGCTAAAATGATTAAATAGGTAAAAGGATTGAAATTACCGATTTAGAAAGAAATTGAGTTTTAAATATCTAAAATAGATTAAGAAATTACAAATGCGATAATTCCTTAATGTTAAATATATTAAATAACAAAAAGATTTTGATTTAATAATAGAGATAATTACTTTAATATTATATTTCTATAGAGATAATATTATATTTCTATAAAGATAATTACTTTAATATTATATTTCTCAAACAATTATAATTTCTTGAATTAATAATGATATTATATTTTTTTCAAGCATAAATATATTTAATAATTGAATTCTCTTGAAATAAATAAAAATTAGATATTTTAAATTTCAAAAAAATATATGAGACCTAATTAAATTCCCTAGAATGGATTATGATTAATAATTGGGCCATTGGATAACTCATAATGGGCTGGATTATGGGGTAATGGGCAAAAAAAGGGTTAAATAGGGCTAAATTCGTAGCACATGTTAAACACCCTTGTATATGATTAAATTAGTCTTATTTCTAGAAGATTGTCACAAAATTCAAATCCTATATCATATCCCACCATGGATTAGCCATCTTTCTCACGTTTTTCCACCAAATTAAGGCTAGATTAAGAAGAGAAGTTAGAATTTATTTTTTAAGCCATTAAATTCGGAGTGGAGAAGTTTGATTTTTGGGGAAGGAATCTTGACATTTTGGCCCAGATTCTTCCTATAAATAGGCCACCCTAATCACCCACTAGGTCTTTGCTATGTTGAGGAAGAGATTGGTGGCGATTTGGGGGCATGATTTGATGGAGAAAGGAGGCTCTTGGGTGTTCATCCCATTTTTCCTTATTTCTCTTTGGTTCAAATTAAGGTAAGTTTCTCTCAGGCTAAATCTTTAATAAATCATTTCATCTTGTGCGTTTTCAAGAGATCTTTCCATTGGCACCATTTTGCCCAATTTTTATTCAGTATTAAGCATGTTAGAGGCGCTTTATTGAAGGGGTATCACTGTTTTTTCGTAGATCAGATTCTGTCCTTTAACGCGGTGCTCATAGAGGGTGCGTTATTAACGTGACGGCCCGACAAATCGCGTTAATATAAAAGTTTTCCCGCCGTCCAACTATTTTCAAAAAAAGAAAAAAATAAAAAAATATATTTTTTGAACGCGGTCATCCTGACGACCACGTTCTTAACGCGGCCTGTCTGACGACCATGTTCATGTATGAATGGTGTTTGTCTGACGACCACGTTCTCATTCTGAACGTGGTCATCCTGACGACCACGTTCTGAACGCTGCCTGTTTGACTATCTCGTTCTCGTCTGAACGTGGTCTGTTAGACGACCACGTTCTTGTTATGAACGCGGTCAATTTGACGACCACGTTCTGAACGCGGTCAATTTGATGACCACGTTCTGAGCACGGTGCCCAGGATAACCATGTTCACCCCAAGTCACCCCCCTTCACCCATTTCATTAAACAAAGAGAGTGAAACATCATTATTCTATTTTTAGGCGCCCTCATGAGTAACATAGGCCATGGGGATATCCATGCCACTGAACATGAGTTTTTAATCGAGATTCTTAAGCGTCAGAAGCTCTATCTCGGATCACGGTGTCTTTCTAGACCGTGTTTGGGATGCACGATCTCCATGACGACAGTGTCATTTTCAGGTTCTAACTAAACCAATGGATTGTCCAGCATGCTAGATCTGTTAAATTTAAGTTCCAAATCATATTATGTTGCATGCCATTTAACTCACACATGATTAAGCAAAGTATATGGAAGATAAATAATTATATTTCCGTGAGCTTATTTCCTTCCTAGTTCTTGTTACCTTTATGATATCTTTGATCTCCATGACTATATTACCTTTCCAGCATGTTAACTGGAGTAGATATTATCTGTTAAAATTGCATGGGTTTAGTTGCATAACCTTGATCGATATGAGTTTAACGATTTTCGTGTTACCATGTTTTCGACAAGTCGCGTAGCTCGCTAGACTTCCAAGGAAGAACGGTGTCTAAGGAAAGAGGTCCACGGGCAAATATTTTAAGTGGATTAGTGGTTTATTAATTAGGACCTCGTGAATGCGAGGGGAGCCTCCCACTGTCCCACCTCTTACTTGGCTGTGATTCCTCGATTTTCTAGTAAACACCTGACTGTGAAAAACTTGATCTAAACCTGTTTTACGAGGTTTTCTGCAAGGGTAGATTGTGCCTTGTTCATTTATCTATTTCTTTTACCGACTTAATGTCGTTAAACATTATGCCTTAAATCATCTTTGATCTTCTCTTACAACTACTTGAAATATTGTATCACTTGTTCCTTGAATGATAAAATTTGCTAGATCTGTACTTTCATTCATGAGCTTTACCTTGAAATTCTTTGGCCATCATTATTACTTTAATGTGGATGTCTAGATATTTACATTATTGGGTCATTGATCCAAAATCTCGATGCCTGGCATTAATAGGGCATGATCTGGTCCTGGTGGAGCGCCCGAAAGTACCAGTACCCATGGGAGTTGATTGACCCGGTGTGGCATCGCACTAAAGTACTATCTAGCTAGATTAATCTATGGCATTCCACTCACTCATGAAAACTGACACTTGCTTGACTCACGTGAAACACTTGAAATACTTGACTTGTACACTCTTGCGTTATATGGCCAATTAGATGTTTAACATTTCTACTTGTTCATTCTACACTTGCTTTCATTTTTATTACCTTGACTTACTTGATCACCAATTGTTTGCATCTAATATCATCCTATTCATATTCCATGATTTATTTCATTCCTCGGCATTAGCACATTTACATTATCATCCTGTTAATCACGTAAAGAATGCCTAGCGATAGAGATATAAATCCCACTGAGCTTCTTGCTCACCCAGTTTCCTCTAACATTTTCAAGGAGTATGGAAGTTGAAATGCTCACCATTGTGGAAGGGGAAGAGTGACCGAGTGTTGTTATATTAGAAGACATGTGTTGAATTAATTCTAGCATTATGGTTGAGGGTCTTGTATTTCATGTCTTTTCTTGTAAATTCTAAAATTATACTATTTAGTCATCTAGAATTGTAATAACAAGTGTATTATTAATAAATAATCTTTTATCATATTGGGTTTTACCAAGTTACTTCCTGCTGGTAGTTAACCCTCTAATGCTCTACTTGACTCGAATGTTTCACTGTCACGTTCCGAGCCGCTTCTATTGCTACCGATTCGGGGCATGACATAGGCGGTGAAGTTGATCATGTCATGTAATTTTCTCTTTTGAGTCTATAAATGTAAAGAGTCAAGAGTCTTCACATTGTATACTTATCATTATTATTCAATAAAAGCTAAGGTTTTGTCCAATTATTGAGCATTTATTCTTATGTGTTGATGTGTTAGTGATCTGATTATATTGCTCGCTTGCGGCGTACTAGCCGGTTGTTTATGTTACCGAATATCTTCCGCTGTACTTATATCTCGGGGCTTGACAGAAGTAAAACTGATTTTTTATATAACATGCTTATAGTCTTGATGATCTTCTTTAACCTCTATTGTTGTCAGATTTGGCGCTATACTCGCTTTCCTATAGGCCGGGGCACGATTGCTCACGGGCGAGCCCTAGCAATCCCACTTATGGCTAAGTGCGATGTGTTGCTGGACCGATGCTTAGTTGCTACCCTGATCACTGACATTCACACAGCGTTAGATGAGTTCCCACACCACTGGGTGGGTGTTTGTTTACCTTATGTCATTATTTGATTTTTGTATGATTGTTTAACAGAGTTTGAGTTGAGTTTTGCAGGTGGTGTGGACACCTTATGCGGGAGAGGATGACACTGCCCAGTCGTGGGTAGTGAGCAAGCGACCCTGGTTCCGTAGCAACACTGTGCTCTTCTGTGTGAGCCTATGAGAACCACTCTATTTGTGGCTAGTCCAATAGACCCTTGGGTGGCATCAGCTGCCGTAGCTATAGCCAAGGGACATGGTTTGGATAGGGGGCGATGCCGGACGTCAGCGAGTGACCAAGACTGGGCCTTGCTATATAGGACAGAGGCGGAGGCGGTGCAGGAGGGTGCTTCCCTGGTATGGGATCGAAGACTGAGTGATAGCGAGGCCAACTTGGTGGATTACAGGTGTCGGTATGCCGGACGTCATCTTGGTTCCCATTTTTTTACCTGTTTCAACCACACTAAAAGGGAAAAGGTTAGTGTAGTTTTGATTTTAGCCACTTACCTAAAAACGTCATATCTTCCTCGATGCAATGTCAGGGGGCTAAACCTTATTAACCATATTCAAGAAAATCAGTAGACGTGGATGCAAAACGCACGTGCACGCAGACAAAATGCAAATGGGAAAAACGTGAACATGCGATGCACAAACGGATGCAATGTGTAATTTTTTTGATTTTTTTATTTTTTATTTGATGTTGAGTTTTTATTTTTTTTCTTTTCTTCTTTTCTTTCATCTTTTATCTTTTTTGGTTTTTTTGTGCTTTTTTTTGGACATCAAACTCTTTCTTTTTGTTGTCAATGCCTGGCGTCCATCCATATGGCACTCGACCTAAATGAAGACAGGGATCCCCTAAACACCTCCGAAACATCCTAAGCATGCATCTAGGTTGATTTGGGCCTCTAGACTCCTCGAATTATAGTCCCACTATTTAAGACTTGCCGTGATGACAATACCGTCATGCCACGCTTAGGCTCCCATTTGCTTCCGATCGTAAGAATACACCCAAAAAGTGTTCAAGGTAAATGATTTGCCCCACCCGGGTTTATTTCCTCACAACCTTAGATGATATAAGATGGAACGCCTTGGAACCCTAATGGCCAACCGCTCGACGCTAACCCAGAATTAGTCGCCGTCGCACCCATAGGTGATGCGCTTGCATTGACCTAAGCCCGAGGTTAAAGGGGAAAACACTAAAGCTGTAGACGAGGATCTTGGCGTACCAGAAACATCGAGACCTATTTGTGGTGATAGCTTCTGCCTTTCAAGGTGTTTTAGATAAATAGGTTGCGAGCTGAGATGTGAGTTTGCCCTTCAGAGCTTCCGTCAGGCTTTCATCCTCAGGGGGAGAAGGAAGAAAATGAGGCTATACCTCACAAGAGGACCAGCAAAGCTGTTAACTCAGTGACCAAAAAGGCGAGCCTACTTTACTCCTCCCTTTTAGGCAACTTCAGATTATGCCAAGAGTGTTTTGACTTTACATATTTCCCCTTGGGATATTTTTCTTGTTTTGCTTGTAGGGCTTTGCTTATTCGTGTCAGGAACGGTCACGGCCTAGCCCTTTTTTTTTATCGAGGGAGAGTTTGGATTTGACATTTGGATTCTTGAATCGCTCTTGTATGCCTGGGAGACACTGCCCTCATCTCAAGCTCTAACAGTACTCAAGGTACGAATCCTACTCTCACATTAGGGGTGTCACATTTCAATTGCTTACTTAGTGCTTTAAGAGTGCCGGCTATCTTGGTTGGTCGAGCGAGAAGAGAAGGAGAATTACGATCCTTCGGGAGCCCTCAGGGCGAAGGTCCATCTATTGGCAGCGCTACCGAAGTCTTGAAAACACATGCATGTGTGCATGTTGTCTTTCCTTTTATGAGCATAGGCTGAAATGGCCGGATAGAAGTCTCCCCGGTTCTGGTAGACGAAGATCCATAACCTACCGAGACTTCAATGCGCCCTAACCTATCATGTAGGGAGGATGCATGACTCGTTACTACGTGACGGGCACCAGGTGATTGACAGAGTTTTTAGACCCCCTTTTTTTGTTTATTGTTGTTTTTATTTTTATTGTTATTTTTTTTTTGAACTATGAACTATGTACAAGGTCTCATTGATAGAATTTCTTTAGGTAGACTCCATTCCAGGTGTGGCAGTTCAACCCCTTTGGCATCCACTAACTTGTAGGCATTTCCCAAAAAGACTTCTTTGACAACTTGGGACCTTCCCAATTCTTTTGCAATTTACCCTTAGGACTTGTGGTTTTAGTGAGTTTCCTCTTCAAGACCAGTTCACCTTCTTTGAACTTTCTCTCAATAAACTTTTTAGCATAGAAACATGCAATTCTCTGACAAGGGTCTATATGAGCTCTCTAAAAATGAAGATGAATGGAACCCTAAGGATATTAAGAAATCCACAGTGAACTTTAATGCTATGAACATTATGCAATGTGTTATTCATCCTACTGAATACTCTCGTATCTCTATGTTCAGCTCAGCAAAGGAAATGTGGGACAACCTACGGCTTATTTATGAAGGAACCACCGAAGTCAAGGAAACCAAAGCCAATATGCTGGTCAGGGATTATGAGTTGTTTAAAATGAAGCCGGAGGAGATGATCTCAGAAATGTTCGCGAGGTTGACAGAAATTACCAATGGTCTCAAAGGCCTTGGGAAGGAGTACACTAACTCCGAACTTGTGAGGAAGGTTTTAAGATCCCTTCTACCTGCGTGGCACACAAAAACCACAGTTCTTGAAGATTCAAAGAATCTATCAACACTTTCCTTGGATGAGCTCATAGGGTCACTGCTGACCTATGAAATAAACATGAAGAGAATAGCAGAGGAAGAATCCAACAAGAAGAAAACCGTGTGCTTGAAAGCCAACCAGTCTTATGACAACTCCCAAGAAGAGGAGTCCAGCGAGGAGAGTAATGAAGAAGAAGACTTGGCTATGCTGACCCACCAAGTGAAGAAATTTCTCAGAAGAAAGAAGAATTTCCAAGGAAATTTTAGAAAAGGGCAAAAGAAGCCTTTTCAAACCAAGGGTGAGTCAAGCAAATCTAACAATGTTATTTTCTATGAGTGCAAGAAGCCCGGGCACATGAGAGGAGAGTGCCCAGAATTGAAGAGAAAGTTCAAGAAGGATAAATTCAAGAAACCCAAAGCCATGGTCGCCACATGGAGCGACGAAGAGAATGAACAATATGATGAGGAGCTCGTGGAAAGCTTCTGCCTCATGGCACATGAGGATGATTCAACCGAGGTAAATTTTGATCCTGATTTTATTTCAAATGAACAATGGGAGCCAGAATATTAAAAGTTGTATACAAAATATAGAAAAATCAGATCTAAAAATAAAACTCTCAAAAATAAAATTGATGATTTATCACATGGGGATTCTTCTGCTAAGTTTGAAAAACTTAAGCAAGAATGGGTTGAACTAACAGAAGAAAAAGAGATTTGGTCTCAAACAATTTCAGATATTAAAAAATCCAAAGAAGAATTATCATGTAAAATATCTGAAATAGAAAAAAAATTCTGAGAAATTGGAAAGTGAAAAAGGAGTTTAGATATCCATGATTTCAGAACTCGAGAAGAAAATGAAAGTTTAAATGAAGAGGTGGTTGAACTGCAGTCCACCTTATCTAAGTTTGTCAAAGGCAAACAAAACTTAGATAACTTGTTGGGAGTTAAGGTTAACTTCCAAAAAGAAGGTTTGGGGTATATTTCCCATACCAAAAAATCTTTTGAGCATAAGATCATAACATCCTATGTTCATGAAAAAGAAAATAACTGTGCATCATCCTCACACACTAAGCCATCACATGTCCAATCTAAACCACATAGATACCAAAGAAGATTTTCAAATGTCAATTGCTTTCATTGTGGTAGATTTGGTCATGTTATCGCTAATTGTTGGTTCAAACAAAACAATCAGAGGAATCATGCTATTTGGAACAAAAAAGATATATGCAGAATTGGACTAACTCTATGGACCCAAATTAGTTTGGGTACCAAAAATAATTGGATGAGAATGTTGTTTCTTATAGATATGCCTTGAAGTCAGGGGGAGCAAATGGTACCTGGACAGCGGTTGCTCAAGGCCTATGACATGGGACAAGAAGGTGTTCTCTACTCTGCAAGATAAAGATGGAGGCTTGGTTGCCTTTGGTGGAAAGGATAAAGGTAAGATTATTGGAATTGGTAACATAGGTAAGAATTCTGAAATTCTTATCGAAAATGTGCTCTTGGTGAAGGGTTTAAATCACAATCTTTTAAGTATAAGCCAACTGTGTGACAAGGGTTTTAAAATTATTTTTGACGAAACTCATTGCCTTGTCATGAATGAAATCTATAACGAAATCAGATTCATTGGCAAAAGGAACAACAATGTGTATATTGTTGATCTTGATGATGTTCCTGGTGATGATGTGTGCTTGGTAGCAAACAACCATGATAATGCATGGCTATGGCACCGAAGACTAGGTCATGCTAATTTTGGAGTAATCTCCAAGTTGTCTAGACATGACTTGGTAAATGGGTTGCGTAAATTAAAATTTGAAAGTAATAAGACCTGTGAGACTTGCACAAAAGGAAAGCAAACACGCATCTCTTTCAAAAATAAAAATATTGTTTCTACCACTAGGCCTTTAGAACTGCTGCACGTTGATCTTTTTCGTCCGACTAGGACATCCAGCCTAGGAGGAAAATTCTATGGATTTGTAATTTTTGATGATTACTCTAGATTTACATGGGTGTGATTTTTAGCCAATAAAAGTGATGCCTTGATGGAGTTTCAAGTGTTTTGTAGAAAATCCAAAATGATAAAGGATACCTCATCACCACAATTCAAAGTGATCATGGTGGTGAGTTTGAAAATCATGATTTCAGCAGTTTTTGCTAGGAGTAAGTATATATGCACAACTTCTCATCACCCAGGACGCCTCAACAAAACGGAGTAGTTGAGAGGAAAAATAGGACCTTGATAGACATGGCACAGAGCATATTGAGTGAGAACTCCCTACCCAAATACTTTTGGGCAGAGGCGGTAAGTACAGCATGCTACATCATCAATAGGGCAATGGTAAGGCCCATTTTGAAGAAAACACCATATGATCTCTACAAGGGTAAGAAATCAAATATTTCCTATCTTAAACCGTTTGGGTGCCCATGCTTCATCCTGAATAACGGTAAGTCCAACCTAGGTAAGTTTGATGAAAAGAGTGACAAAGGAATCTTCCTAGGTTATGCATCAAATTCTAGAGCTTATCGGTTATTCAATAAAAGGACTTTGGTTGTTGAAGAAAGTCCTCATGTCATCTTTGATGAATCTGAATTAAAATTGACAAATCAAATTTCTTCTACCTTGGATGCAGATGAAGCTCTGAAGCAATTAAATGATGCTGGGACATCTGAGGCTAAAGATCAACCAACTGAAGGGACCTCAAGTAAGAGTGAAATGGATGAAGATCCATCAATTGGAACACTTCAAGAACAGCAAGTGCAGCACCCCGACTTGCCAAGTTCCTCCACGTTCTTAAAAGATCACCCCCCTGAAAATATCATAGGTAATCCTGAAGATAGGGTAAGAACTAGATCTTCACTAAGGCAAGTAGAAGAGGAGGATTTGATGGCCTTTATTTCTCAAGAAGAGGCTAAGGATATTCATGAAGCTCTTCAAAATGAATCTTGGATCCAGGCCATGCGTGAAGAGTTGCACTAGTTCGAAAGAAACGAGGTATGGACTCTTGTGTCGCATCCTAAGAATCAACCCGTAATAGGAACCCATTGGGTTTTCAGAAACAAGTTTAGTGACACGGGATTGGTTGTTAGGAACAAGGCCTGGCTCGTAGCCAAAGGGTATAGCCAGGAAATGTGTATTGATTTTGATGAGTCATTTGCACCGGTTACTCGATTAGAAGCAGTCCAGATTCTATTGTCCTTTGCTTGCTCTCTCGACTTCAAATTATTTCAAATGGATGTTAAATCTAGCTTTCTTAATGGTTACATCAAAGAGGATATTTTTGTAGAGCAACCTCTAGGTTTTGAAGACCCAAAACATCCAAAGCATGTGTACAAGTTATAGAAGGCCTTGTACGGGTTGAAGCAAGCTCCAAGGGCATGGTATGAAAGGCTCACCTCCTTCCTAATTGAAAATGGTTTCAAAAGAGGTAAGGTTGAACAAACACTCTTCACGAGAAAATCAGGTAAATACATATTAGTAGTTCAAGTGTATGTGTATGACATTATTTTTGGAGCTACTAATAATGCCTTATGTGATGAATTTGCAGAAATTATGTAGGGAGAATTTGAGATGAGTTTAATGGGTGAACTTACATTCTTTCTTGGATTGCAGGTGAAGTAAACATCTGAAGGCATTTTCATAAACCAAGCTAAGTACACATTGAAGCTGATAAAGAAATATGGGATGGCTGAAGCAAAACCCCTGTTAACTCCGATGGCCACAACCATAAAGTTAGACAAAGTTGAAAATGGTAAATAGTAGATCCCACACTGTTTCGAGGTATGATCGGATCACTACTGTATCTCACAGCATGCCGCCCTGACATTCAATTCAGCGTATGTCTATGTGCTCGTTTTCAGTCATGTCCTAAAGAATCTCATGTAATGGCTGTTAAATGCATTTTCGATACTTAATTGGCACAATAGATTTTGGCTTGTGGTTTTCCATCGGTAGTTCATTTGATTTTATTGCATACACCGATGCGGATTATGCTAGATGCATTGTAGATAGCAAAAGTACTAGTGGGTACTCTCAGTTTCTTGGTGGATGCCTAGTCTCATGGGCCTCTAAGAAACAACATTCAGTAGCTCTCTCAACGGCCGAGGCTGAATACGTAGCCGCCGGAAGTTGTAGAGCCCAAGTACTTTAGATCAAAAATCAATTACTTGATTTGAATGTTGAAATGAAATGTGTTCCAATCTTATGTGACAATACCAGTGCAATCAGCTTGTCAAAAAATCCTGTTCAACATTCTAGGACAAAGCATATTGACATTCAACATCATTTTATGAGAGATCATGTAGGAAAAGGGGTCTTTGAATTGAATTTCATTGACACACACAATCAGCTAGCCGATATTTTCACAAAACCCCTAAACAAGGATCAATTCAGCAAGATAAGAAGAGAACTTGGCATGTGCAAGGGTTAGAGCATACATTCATAGGTCTAAACGTAGGGTAACGGTTGCACTTATAGAAACTCATATGCATAAAGGGTAGATTAACATGCATATTGTATGTACTTATTTTCAATACCTTGTGTGTATTTACATCCCTGCATGTTTGAGTGTATTTATACATACAGCCCTCCTTGAAATTTTTTCTAAGGACAAATACTCCGTGATTAAATAAATGTGGACCCAATGACTTCGGATCTAAGGCACTTTCTGAGGGGGAGTTAGAGAATTCTCTCAATCCCTACCCTATCTCATTCCAAGTCCTTCCCTCTCCTATTTGTTTTCATGATGATGGTACAATCTAGAAGGACGGTTGATGATGTTTAAAAAGAAAAAAAGAAAGAGAGAAAAAAATCACTACGGTCGACCGCCGCACATGTATCGGTCGACCGGTGGCGGCATTCTGGTCCGACTGAACCATCAACCGACCCTACTTTTAAGGGGTCCTTACACCCTATTCTTTCATTTAATCATCCTCATTCACTCTCCAACATATTTCTCCAACCCTAAAAAACCCAAACTCCACCTCTTAAGCCCCAAAACCTCATCCTTCCTCCACCCGTACAAGATCTGGCGTGTTCGTCACGGTTTCGGGATAAAATCCATTCGGTCGTTCGTGCGTTCATGGAGCTACTCCCTAGGTTCCAGACTATGGAGAAGGTCATTTCAAGCCCTTGGAGTGTCCCTTGGTCCATCTTCATCCCCAGGGTTGAGATCGTTACCTCAATGGTTTCCACACCGGGTTCTCTAGTTCAGGATGCCGCCTCGACGGAGTTCTCGGCTCTCTGCCCAAGGGGAACCCAATGGTCAGAGATGAGAGGCCCCAGCTCATCCACCACAGTGGGCTCCCGCACCTCCTTGAGCACCTCGAATGCCTCCACGGCCCATTATCGACCCTCGTTTGGTCGACTTCAATGAGGTGAATGAGATTTTGCTCGATTTATGTGCTGTCTTTGAGATTCAACCAGGTTGGATTGATTTTGTCACTAGATATACCTGATATTACCCCAATCTAGTGCAACAGTTTTATAAAAATTTGGTCAAAAGAAATGAGGAATTATATACAGTTGTTCAAGGTGTTGAGCTTCATATTACTCTAGATTTGTTTGAGCATGCCTTAGGAGTTTTGGCTAGAGGAGCCGACATGGTTTTTGGTCATGGTGCTGTTGCGGAAACTTTTCTTGCTATGACCAGTTGTGATTATGTGCATGGTGTCAGCAACTTAATCATATTGAATGCAAATCATTTTCCACCATTGTAGCGTATATTGCACCATATGTTTACCTCTCTCATTTATTTAAAGAGTGACAGTAGAAATGAAGTGGCAAAGGTTCACAGGTTTCTGTTTTACAATGTTATGAATGGGATTCAAGTCAACGTGGGTCGCCTCATGATGAATCTAATTAGAACCTGCCGAACCTATTTACGGAGATCCTTGCCCTATGCTTCACAGTTGACCGACATATTCATCTATGCTGGGATCAATTAGGCAGATGAACAGTTCATTTATGTTCAACAAGATGATATATATAATGAGCATAAGATTTTTACAAATTTTGGATACTATTATGGTCCTGATGGTAAGTTACGTCGGGATGTGCCCGTTTATGGGGAAGATGCAGTCAATGAAGGAGAACAAGAACAGGAGCAGCACCAGGCTCAAGAGGAACTCCCCCCTCCAGTCCAGGCTGAGGATCAGCCTCCTCCACCTTCCCCTCATCATATGGATCCAGAGATGCCTCCCCCACCACAGTTCTTTCGAGGGGAGTCTTCTACTTAGGGGGCCGGACAGCACTCTTGGGTCGTCTATGAGACTTTTGACAGGCATCTTACTGGGATAGAAACTCGAGTGGATACTTTGTGGGGTCACCTCTCTGCCTTTGGGGATTGCATAGACACTATGGGTAATGTGATGGACACTATGTCAGGTCGCATAGATTCCTTCTCCACGGTCTTGGACACTCTATCAGCTCAGATGACCACTCTTTCCACCCATATGACCTCCCTCACTGCCAGTCATGAAGACTCTAGCCAGGCTTTCCACCTCATAAACTTAACACTTCTTGGCATGCAGGGCCGTGATGTGGCCCGTGACACCTCCATTGCCCACATTCAGGATCGTCTTCAGCTTCAAGACCATTCCCTCGAGGACATTCGACGCCACCTTGGCTATTAACCTCCTCCAGCGGATCAGCCACCTGCAGATGAGCCATGAGGATTTTCTTGTGTTTCTTTCTCTCGAATGTTGTCCCTGGGTCACATGTCTTTTGGGTCTCTTGTTCGTCTATCCTCTCCCCTCCTTGATGATGCCAAAGGGGGAGAAGTAGTTATGTAGGTTCTATATATATATATTCTATGCATGCATGTCCTTGTGTTTTGTTTGTTTTGTTTGTATGATCAATTGCAAGGATCACAAATTGTGAGTCATGTCAGTCTTGCATTGCCTTTTGTGAGTCAGTTTTTGCATTTGCATTCTCTCAAATGTATTTTGTAATGAAATGATGAAATGAATGCAAATTTGTACTGAATATCACATGATGGCACTTGTCCCTCATTTCTTCTCTATTAGGCAAATAACAATGTTGAGTGGTTTGCGTTGTTATGTTGAATGGTTTGCATTATTTTTGCCTCAAGCTTTGCATGTCATTGCTTTAATCGCCTTGTGGCCTATCGGCCTTGCTTAGTTCCAAATCTGTTTAAAGGCATGCTAATGCATTCGTACTCTAGGGTTTTGTCATCATCAAAAAGGGGGAGATTGTTGAGTCTCTCCAGATGATTTTGATAATAACAAAACCCCAGTGTTACAATTAAGTTATTAACTTGCTTAAACCACTCTCAAAGCCATCTTTCATCCAAGCAAAAGCCTTAATCCACCTTGCCCCAAAAATGCCAAGGATATGTAAATCCAACTCATATTAATTATTTTGAACAAAATGTGGTCTCAAAGTAATTTGCTTTCTGGCTATGATTCATTGGCTAACATTGTCAAATTGCAGGTTTTCCAGACAAGCGGTCAACCGCCGGACAGGGCCCGGTCGACCGGTTTTTCTAGCATTGAAAGGTTCAATTTCTGTAAAATTCCGGTCGACTGCCCACCTATTCACGGTCGACCGCCAGCTTCGAAGCCTCCATTGTTGACTTTATTTTCTCCACGAGGATGAAGCATCTATTAATGTTTTTTTAATCTCTAAGTCTCCAGACATCCCTAGAATTGTAGATCTGTGTCTTGGCCTGTCCTTGACCATCCTAGTAGTATAAAAACAACTCTTGGGGCAAAGAAACCCTAATTACTAGGGTGAGATTAAGGATGCTATCAAGGGGAGAAAAGGCTGCTGTAGCTCCATGAACAGTACTTCGTGCAAGGAGTTCTTCATCCATATACAAGCTTTTCAAGTGGAATCTGAGGCCAATCAACCCCAAATCAAGTGGAGATCCAAGCTTTATCCATAATCTTCATCACCTACTCAGGGGGAGCAAAAATCAGAGTTTTCCTTTTGATGTTTCTACTTTCCCATTCTTCAAGCTTCAAGTGTGTGTTCTTGTAATCTCTAAACAGTTCTGTGTATGTGGATCTTCTTATATCCTTGTGTGTGTGTTTTGTTTCTATCGGATTCATGTGTGTTTAGGTGTATTTACACCTTCGTAAGAGTTCTCATCTCCATACGAGTGTGTGTGTGTGTGTTCAGATCTTGTAATTCCTTACAAGATAGTGTGTGAATCCTCGCAGTTTGTGAGGGGTGGATGTAGGTTGCCGTCGTTGCATCCGAACCACTTAAAAATCCATGTCTCTTGTGTGGTTTGTTCTTGTGTGATTTGCTCCATATCTTCTACCTCCCATTCTGCTCTAACATATTCACATATTGCAGTTGCTGATTTCTTCGTTTAGATCTAAATTAATTGATTCTTTTCACAATAGATCTCTGGTACATCAAAAGTTGGGTTCGGACTAACAAGGTTAGTCTTGTTAGAAAGATAACACCTTGCGTAAGTGAATCTTCGGATTCCAAACTCCACCTAGTACGAAAGAGCATTTGTGGTTGTTGATTTTGATAGTTGCTATTTCATCATTCTTGATTTAAATCAACTTATGTTTTCTTAATTTTTGTTATCACCCAATTCAACCCCCTTTTGGGTGTCATTGGTCGAGGGACTTCACTACATCCACTCTTCTTCGACTTGCAAGGAGAAGAGGAACCTTCATCTCCAGCTTCCTGTGGCAAAGGAGAAGCTACTCTCCAAGGAAGCAACTAATCTGGGAGAAGCCAAGAGCGGCGTCCAGATTATCAGACAGGGACATTTGTTATCTTGTATGAGTTTCCTACATCCTGTCTAAGCTTTATGTTTTATTTCCCTTTTCTTTTTAAATGCTTCTCTGTTGAAACTATGAACCGTCCCTACCGGGTGTTGTAGGAAGACAAACAGAGGTTGTGCTCTGGTCTGTGGTGAACCGTCCCTACCGAGTGTTGTAGGAAGATAGACAGAGGTTGTGCTCTGGTCTGTGGTGAACCGTCCCTACCGGATGTTGTAGGAAGATAGACAGAGGTTGTGCTCTGGTCTATGGTGAACCGTCCCTACCGGTGATAGTAGGAAGACAGATAGAGGTTGTGCTTTGGTCTGTGGTGAACCGTCTCTACCGGTGATAGTAGGAAGACAGACAGAGGGTGTGCTCTAATCTATGGTTTGGCCTTGTGTGCCTTTAAGCTATGTTTCAGCAGTTTAGTGATGTTGTACTAAGGAAGCCTCACTTAGTTGAGTGAGGGGTGGACGTAGGACTCTGAGTAGAGTCCGAACCACCTTCAAATCCTTGCCTCTATGGCTTGTGGTTTGCTTTTGTGTCTGTCTCTCACTAGATGCTTGCTTAGGCCGGTTTACATACTCTATGTTGCATCTACCGTGTGTGGTTCTTCGTCTATGTAAGGCTCTTTTACATTCCGCTACTTTCATCGGAAAAAAAGGGGGCAGATCTATTCACCCCTCCCCTCTAGATCAGCCATTCCTACACATCATGTGGTATCAGAGCCAATCTCTCATGATGTGGTCCAACGACCTTGAGAGAAATGGTGGAATGGCATCTAAGGGTCACATGCCCGAAGGGCATTCTATTAACAGACCACCCTTCTTTACTGGAACTAGTACTGATATTGAAAAACCGCATGTAGGTGTTCACCCATGGCCAAGATCATGAAATCTGGCGAGTTGTTAGTAAGGGACCCTACGAGCTACCTGAAGATGAGGAGACTTGGACCCGTGAGCAAATAAGGAGATCAACACTTAACTAGGGTGCCAAGCACATAATGCTGTTGCTGATTTCTTCGTTTAGATCTAAATTAATTGATTCTTTTCACAGTAGATCTCTGGTACATCAAAAGCTGGGTTCGGACTGACAAGGTTAGTCTTGTTAGGAAGATAACACCTTGCGTAAGTGAATCTTCGGATTCCAAACTCCACCTAGTACCAAAGAGCATTTGCGGTGGTTGATTTTGATAGTTGCTATTTCATCATTCTTGATTTAAATCGACTTAAGTTTTCGTAATTTTTGTTATCACCCAATTCAACCCCCTCTTGGGTGTCATTGGTCGAGGGACTTCACTACATCCACTCTTCTTCGACCTGCAAGGAGAAGAGGAACCTTCATCTCCAGCTTCATGTGCCAAAGGAGAAGCTACTCTCCAAGGAAGCAACTAATCTGGGAGAAGCCAAGAGCAGCGTCCAAATTATTAGACAGGGACATTTGTTATCTTGCTTGAGTTTCCTACATTCTGTCTGAGCTTTATGTTTTATTTCCTTTTTCTTTTTGAATGCTTCTCTGTTCAAACTATGAATCATCCCTACTGGGTGTTGTAGGATGACAAACAGAGGTTGTGCTCTGGTCTGTGGTGAACCATCCCTACCGGATGTTGTTGGAAGATAGACAAAGGTTGTGCTCTGGTCTATGGTGAACCATCCCTACCGATTATAGTAGGAAGATAGATAGAGGTTGTGCTCTGGTCTGTGGTGAACCGTCCCTACCGGGTGTTGTAGGAAGATAGACAGAGGGTGTGCTCTGGTCTGTGGTGACCCATCCCTACCGGTGATAGTAGGAAGACATACAGAAGGTGTGCTCTAATCTATGGTTTGGCCTTGTGTGCCTTTAAGCTATGTTTCAGCAGTTTAGTGCTGTTGCACTAAGGAAGCCTCACTTAGTTGAGTGAGGGGTGGACGTAGGACTCTGGGTAGAGTCCGAACCACCTTAAAATCCTTGTCACTATGGCATGTGGTTTGCTTTTGTGTCTGTCTCTCACTAGATGCTTGCTTAGGCCAGTTTACATACTCTATATTGCATCTACCGTGTGTTGTTCTTCCTCTGTGTAAGGCTCTTTTACATGCTGCTGCTTTCATCGCAAAAAAGGGGGGCAGATCTATTCACCCCTCCCCTCTGGATCAGCCATTCCTACACATCATGTGGTATCAGAGCCAATCTCTCATGATGTGGTCCAACGACCTTGAGAGAAATGGTGGAATGGCATCTAAGGGTCACATGCCCGAAGGGCATTCTATTAACAGACCACCCTTCTTTACTGGAACTACTACTGATATTGGAAAAACGGCATGCAGGTGTTCACCCATGGCCAAGATGATGAAATTTGGCGAGTTGTTAGTAAGGGACCCTACGAGCTGCCTGAAGATGAGAAGACTTGGACCCGTGAGCAAATAAGGAGATCAACACTTAACTAGGGTGCCAAGCACATAATGCAATGCTCTCTACATCCGGTGGAGTTTTCAAGGGTATCGACATGTGCCACAACCAAAGAGATGTGGGACCGGCAAGAGGTAATATATGAAGGCACCTCTCAGGTACGTGAAATCAAGGCCAACTTGCTTATTATAGAATATGAAATGTTCAAGATGAGGGCAGATGAATCCATATCATATATGTATACTTGTCTAACTAAGCTCACTAACAGTATAACTGATTTAGTGAAGAGTTACACAGAGCAGCAAATCATGAGAAAAATTTTTAGATCATTAACCCCGGCCTGGGACACGAAAGCTACTGTGGTTGAAGAATCTAGAGATCTGTCAACCACCAAGGTGGATGAACTCATAGGGTCTCTCGTGACCTATGGGATAAATCTCAAGAACAAGGAAGTGGAGGTAAGCAAAAAGAAGCCCTTAGCTCCGAAAGCTGGAACAAGCAATCAAGAAACCTCCGAAGAAGGTGAGTCATCTAGCAATGATCAAGATGAGGATGAGGTAGCTATGCTCACCCGGAAGTTCAAAAAATTCCTAAGAAAAGAAGGTAAAGGCTTCAGGAAATGGAGGCCTCGGGTAAAGAAATCCTTCAAAACAAAGTCTGATAACTTGAAGAAAACTGATAGAGTTATTTGTTACTCATGCAAGAAACCAGGACATGTCAAACTTGAGTGCCCTGAAGGAGTGAAGAAAGTTTCCACAAGGTGGAAAAAGAAAAAGAACAAAGCTATGGTGTCTACGTGGAGTGATGAAGAAGAAGATGAGGAAGAAGCTAGCGCCACGGAGGAAGAGAAGGAAGACATCTGTCTCATGGCAAAGGGAGATGAAGAATATGAGGTACACTCTCCCTTTGAACATTTATCTACTAGTGATTGGGAAGCGGCTTATTATGAATTCATGAACAAACATGAGATGTACAAGAAGGAAAATAAAGCCTTAAAGAAGAAAATCAACTCCATTGTGCATGATAATAGCATGAATGAAAAGAATACCTCCCTGGAATCAGAAATTAAAGATCTAAAGAAAGTGATTGAAAATCTGGAATATGGAAGCAGTGAAATGATTGACTTAGAAGTTGAAAATGAGATCTTAAGAAATGAAATTGACGATTTGAAACTGAAAATGCAAAGTTATGAAAATGATAGCAAATTGACCAATGAAAAGTAGGAAGCTGTAAAACAAGTCAACACTTAGTTGCAAGAAAATGTTGAAAAACTACAAAAGGAATTTAAAGATAAAGAACAATCTTTGGAAAAATTTATGGATAGAAGAGAAAATTTGGATGCCCTATTAGGAACTAGAATGAATTTCAAGAAGGAAGTGCTAGGTTATAATGCCACAAACCAAAAGGAAATAGGTTTAAAGACCATCACTTTTGTGTCCTCTTCAGGTGCTTCTAGCTCAAACACAGAAACCTATTCAAAACAAGGGAAAAGAAAAAATTGAAGAACTTCAAAAGAAAAATCAGAGAATTTCAACGAAACCTCCTCAAAAGTCCCAGGCAAATTATCAGAAGCCTCAATCGAGGTCAACCCACATTAAGACAAGAAATGGACAAAAGGGTAGCACGGGTAGACACTCTTTTGCAGTGAGGTTAGCATATTCTTGGTCAGTGCCCAGTCAGTATGACAGAAAGCCATATCCAGGTCAACGCACATTCTATAGAGAGCCAATGGGTGTGCCTCAAGGAAGAGGTCATTACTGGAAGGAGCAGGGGATAGGTCGACACAGGTTCCCACATAGGTCGACACAGTCAGTAGTTTGGCCTAGCTACAACCCTTACACCTTCATACTTGGTCACACCTATTACCCTATGAGCTACACCTCCTTTTATCAATCAAGATCAAATCATTGGAACCAAAATAAACCATTCTCAAACTTCTACCAAAGTTCAAAGGCTAAAAGCATTCCAAAAGAAAAGGCCAATGTGAAAATGGAAAAGAAGAACAGGAATTCTCCATCAAGAAAGGAAATCAAAAAGGAGAAGAAAATTTGGATTCCTAAGTCTATGGTATCACATGTTGCAGAGATGAATGGTTTGATGGGACCTAATTGCATTTGTGTTCCAAAAGTTATTGCTTAATTTGTTGTGTAGTAGTGTCTTGAAGCCGTACACAACTGATGGTACCTTGATAACGGTTGTTCAAGACACATGATGGGAGACAGAGCTAAATTATATCTTTTGGTGGAAAAAGACGGAGGACATGTCAACTTTGGGGGGAACAACAAGGGCAAGATTATTGGTTCATGTAATGTTGGTAAGTGTCCCTCCAATTCTATTGAGAATGTGTTGTTACTTGATGGCTTGGAATACAGTCTGTTAAGCATAAGTCAATTGTGTGACAAAGGACATAAAGTAATATTTGACTCCCATGAATGTAGAATTTTGGAACCAAAATTAGATTAAACTAAATTTTCTGGTAAGAGAGTCAATAATGTGTACATGATGGACTTAGATGATCCAACTCTTTTGAATCTTTGTCTTGCTGCTCCTAAATTTGATTTAGCTTGGCTATGGCATCGTAGACTATGACATGCTAGCTACAATGTCTTGCATAAACTCTTGAAACATTCTATGGTAAAAGGGTTGCCTGAACTCTCCTTCAAATAGAACAATAAAACCAGTGATGCATGCACCCTAGGCAAACAAACCAGGAAGTCATTCAAAAATAGAACTAAAAATTTATCATCTAAACCACTTGAACTAATCCATATGGACTTGTTTGGACCGACAAGAACTGCTAGCTTAAGTGGTAAGAGATATGGATATGTACTGGCAGATGACTTCTCTAGGTTTACATGGGTGTTTCCTCTTTCGTATAAGAATGATACTTTTGATGAGTTTCCGGCACTTTACATGAAGATAAAGCAAGAGGGTAAATTCAAGATTTCTAACATTCTCTCCGATTATGGTGGTGAATTTGACAATGCTGACTTTGATAACTTGTGCAAGGCTGAAGGCATAACTCACATGTTTTCATCACCAAGGACCCCTGAACAGAACTGGGTGGTTGAAAGAAGAAATAGAACACTTATAGAGATGACTTGGACAATGCTCTCTGAAAAGCAACTCCCAAGGAGGTTTTGGGCAGAAGCGGTAAACATAGCATGTTACATTATCAACCGCTCAATGGTAAGGCCATTCACCAAAAAGACTCCCTATGAGTTGCTCAAAGGTAGAAAGCCCTCTCTCTTTCACATGAAAGTATTCGGATCAAAGTGCTTTATCCATAACAATGATAAAAAGGAATTGGATAAGTTTGAGCTCAAGAGTGAAGAAGGCATATTTCTTGGTTATTCTGATAGATCTAGGGCTTATAGAGTTTACAATCTCAAGAGTCTAAGTGTGGAGGAATCACCCCATGTCACATTTGATGAAACTAATGATGACAAGTCTTGCAGGAAGGATGACAATGGGGAGTTCTTGGATATAAAAGAAAAACATGATCATCCACAAGAGGAGACAAGAGCAAATGATGACCAAGGAGAATCAAGCAACTCAAGGGTCACGGCTACCGGTGAAGGTAATAATACTTCTGACATTAGAGCACTTAAAGACCATCTTTTAGACAATGTCATTGGTAGCCTATATGATCCACCTAGAATAAGGTCACATTTTAGAATTATTGAAGAATTGGACCAACTTGCGCTTGTCTCATAGACTGAACCAAAGAATGTGTAAGAAGCTCTAAAAGATAAAAACTGGATAAGTTCAATGCAAGATGAATTAAACCAATTTGAAAGAAATAATGTTTGGCATCTTGTTCCTAGACCCTCAATAAAATCTGTCATAGGCACCAAATGGGTATTTAGGAACAAACTTAGTGAAGATGAAAAAATAATCATGAATAAGGCTAGATTGGTGGCTCAGGGTTACAACCAAGAATTTGGAATAGATTTTGAAGAGTCTTTTGCCCCTGTAACCAGACTAGAAGCTATTAGGATTTTGCTTGTTTTTGCTTGTTCACATAAAATCAAATTGCAACAAATAGATGTGAAAAGTGCTTTTTTAAATGGACTAATAAAAGAAGAAGATTTTGTGAAATAGCCCCCCGATTTTGAATGCTCTCATCATGAAGATTATGTGTATAAGTTGGACAGGGCTCTTTATGGCTTGAAATAGGCACCCCGAGCTTGGTATGATAGGCTAAGCTCCTTCCTCACTGAAAAAGACTACACTAGAGGTAAAGTAGACCAAACACTCTTCACTTAAAGAGAAGGTAAGGATATCTTGTTAGTTCAGATCTATGTTGATGATATTGTGCTTGGCCCTACTAAATCTAAAATGTGTGAGGATTTTGCTGATCTTGTGACCAATGAGTTTGAGATGAGCTTCAATTTTTTCTTAACTTGCAGATCAATCAAAATGATGAAGGATGCTTTATAAGTCAAGCCAAGTATATCAAGGGGCTGCAGAAAAGGTTTGCCATGTGTGGGTGATGGGATTTGTTTTCCTTTTTATTCTGGGTCAACCAAGCAATTAATTAATCGATAATCAATTGATTAGTTAACCGCGTAGGCGTGCCAATCACAGAAGTAACAGATTTATTATGCGCTCATTCTGACCTGTGTTGGGCGAGAGTGAGATTCGGGTCGGGACCAGCAGTCCGCCATACCATAACGGCTATGAAATTAATTACATCCCCCATAAGGGAGAAAACCTTTGATTAATTGCCGAGATAGTGGGCCGTCCGAGGCCGAAATAAGATGCAAAAGATGCACGTGACGAAGCCACGTGAAATGCTTTTATCTATCATACAAGAGAGGCATGGTTTATTGATTTGGAAACCCTCGATGTGTGGCGGAGGACATAGATCCAGATACCACCATCGCGCATAGCAAAGACTTACAGTCGGGTGTAACCCAACCTTCCGTCGGTGCCATTTGATACACCGAGGGTCCATGCAAGCATATATGCATCAGCATGACGTTTATGATTATACAAAAGCATGGTAACATAATCATGAAAACAAACAATGATTAATCGAGTTTATTAATCTCCACCGAGGGAGATGGACATGGTGACAGAGGCATGATAACCAAAGCATGATGACACCCAAACCTAATAATAGAAGCATAATAAGAAAATGGTTTGGACTTGAATAGCCCCCTTTTTATTTGGTTTATTATTGAATGGGATTTATTGACCTCGACCGTGGGAGGCAAAGATTGCTCTGAAGACGAGTGAGGGATTAAAATAGTGCGACAGAAAGAACATTTGTTCAAAAGTGGCGTGACCAAGCGTAGGAATAAGGTTCCCCGGGCACGGCCAAACGTAGGTAAAAGGGATTAAACCGACGCGATCATGGCATGGGTTAACCCAGTGCGATAGCCTTGGGGCGCGCCGGATTAGGGCACGCCGAGCATGAACCAATTGAAATCGTGAGAGTTTGAGTCTAAAGCTAATTCGGCGGGGGGGTACCACGCCGTATTAGGGCGCGCCGGATTAAGACCGTGCCGTTCAAGTTAATTTTTAGGTATTTTTGAATCTATTTTGGTTTATTAGGATGTTATTGAGGGTTTTGAGGTTAATTGGGTTGATTATTTTTTGAATTGGAGTCCTGGACTCTCCAGGAGAAAAGTTATAAGCTCGCGTGAGGTTCATACTCAAGCACGGTGGCTACTTGTTTTAAGAACACACGTTTTATTAAGTCCAAACCTGGCGACAATTGGACAGCATCTCCCTATCCCTGAAGGATTGCAGGGGAGAAGCGTGGTCATACTCACGTGCGGAGTAAGCCCCTAACAAGCCGGACAACACGACAGCGGCCAGCAGATCCCAATCAGATAGGAAACCCCGAGGACTAGCCTACTAGGGGCACCAAGGTTCCGTGGGTTGAAACGAGCGGATAAGGTGACTAATGAGGGAGGCGACAACCCCGAGGGCTAGCCTACGAGGGGTGCGTGACCCGTAGTTAGCACTATACCCGAGAGAGGGACAACTATTAGGGAAGGAAACCCCGAGGACTAGCCTACGAGGGGCACGCGACCCGTAGTCACCACAGGGTCCCTAAGGACTATGGATTTGAATTGTCGGGCTGAAGCCCCTGTTGATATTCACCTTGTGGCCCGTGGGGGATATCCATCACTCACAGATGGAGCCCATTTGACCAAACGACGGTTCTGTGAAGCAGTGGGGAATGTCCCCGTCCCTGGATTATTGGGACAAAGCCAACGGGACTAGCACAAACCAATGACTATAAATCACAAGCGTGATGAAAGGGGGTACTCAGCATGAGATGCATCCAATTAATTAACAGATTGTCATTCACGGGGTTAGTATGTTAATGCTCATGGGGTTAAGGAATTAACAATCACGGAGTTGGATAGTTGCTATGCAGATTAAGGGGCAAGGGATGAGTAGGTTGGCACTCATAGAAACTGATATGGGCGGCCCGAACTAGGATAATGAAGCTACAGAGAAAGGCCCTTACAATAATTATCATAACATGACCATTCCAGCTGTGGAGGTGGTTCCCCTTACCTCTGGGCAAAGGAATAGTGCAGAGAGGCATCAGGGGAATCAGACTCAAGTTGGGACGGACAGAGGTGCATACAGGGGTATGCCCCCAGCCATAAAGCCCATAGAAACTAGCGAGCAAGGCATGGCCACTACATCAGCATAAGGGACCCGGGGAGGTGGGTCATTTCTGTAGCCCATGGCATTCTAGGGGCATATTCAATGTCGAGAACCCGAAGTCATAGATCTAACACACTAGGGGAACAACCGGATTGCCAAATTGAGAGAAGAGTGGGAGAGAGATACAGCATAAATCATTCAATCTCTTAATGCACAAACAACATTCATCCTGTTAACAGGAGGCGAATACATGAGCCATATAACGTTCGGCGCCGGCGTTGTCACACAGACGACCGTTTCATTACTTAAAGGAAGAGATCACAGGGGAAGAAAATTGGAGAGATGGCGAGGGGGGGGGGAGATAGGCTCATATCATCGCCCTTCCCCCCTATCGCTTACATTGAATCAGAAGGGATGAATCGGGAGAAACGTAAGAAAGAAAACCACGTAACCCACCTAGACTCTTCTTCCCAAAATAGAGTATCGGACTCTTGCTCTTCTTCTCTAGCTCCGGAGGACTTCTGGCAGAGCAAGGGAGGACGGTGACGAGGGGACTCTCAGCGGAAACCCTTCTTCTCTCCCAAGGAAACCCTCAATCCCTCGAGTTTGATTGGCTCTCCGACTCTCTCTCTCTCAAGCAATCGCCAATAATATCTTCTCCCATTTCTCCTTTTTTTCTTTTTTTAGGTCGAACCACATAGCGCTATATATAGGGTGTCTTAATCCGGCGTGGAGAATGGCGCGCCGTGAAGGGGCATCCAATAGCTTTTTGTGCGTCAGAATAAGGGGCGTCGGAGTAAGGGAGCGCACCGGAATTGAGTGCGTCGTATTAATTTCTTCCGCTTGACGCGGGTTAGCCAGTGGGTCCGAGGATGGTTCTGGGAGTCACCGTGACCATTCATCTCGTCACAGGGCCTGCAAAACCTTGACGGGAAGCTTTGATAAAGCTCTCGGGATGACGTATGGCCCTTCTCAGAACCTCGACTATCTTCGGCTTGAACACGCGGGTTTTCTGCTGACACGGCCTTCAGCACTATGATTCATACTACTGGCTCGGCTTGAGTCATTCTCGAAGCTTCTTGAGTGGTGGGGTAACACCTGGAATACTTCTGCCTTGACTGGGCAATCATTTGGCCGCTAACGAACCCAACTTGGTGAGAAGCCGTACCCGTGCCGGGTAATTGGGGCCTTCTACTTACAGCATCTTCGGTTCCTTGTTCTGAAGGACCAAGGATGATCTTTCACCTCAGGAATATCTTTCAATAAGGTGGCGGGCCACCAGGTATACAGTTGTCGTTGGTCGGACAACGGCGATGGTTTATGCGGCACGATTGAAGTTGATGCCGATTCATTGGGCAGGCTTGGTCGCACTGTCGGTTGGTTGTGAATTCATCTCGATCCTCTTGAGGTGAAGTCCCCGGTGTTCATACAGGGTGACCTGAGACGCTGGCAGCTTGAGAAGTCTTAAGTGTATTGATATCCTTCAGCTTCTGTGCTTCAGTAGGTTGTATCATTCTTCTTTGACGCTTGATCGTCGTTAATCATATTCTGAGTGCCAACAAATGCCCCCCAGCCGTGGGTGTTGCGAGCAAGGCACGAGTGTAGCAAGACCGACGGATGAGCTTCGTCTGGGTAGATTTTCGTTCGGATGACGAAACCTCGGAACGGCCTTTAAACCGACGCGGATGCTAATCCGGCACGGCCAGTGTCGAGGGTTAATACGACGCGCCCTTAATCTGGCGCGCCCTTAGCTAAAGGGGTTAATTCGGCGCGCTCTATTTTGGCGCGCCTTTTGGTTGGGGGGTGTTAATTCGGCGCGCTCAATAGCGCGCCGGATTAACAGAGGAATCCCCCCCCTATATAATGATTCATTCTTTTGTTTTTTTCTTTCAACCCGTTCATTTGCACAGGAGCTTTCTCTCTCCTCCTTCTCCTTCTCCACTCCACCTCCGGCGCCGAGTGAGTTTGAGGGAAGCACGCCGTCGTGTGGTCCGAGCAGGTGAGTGAGAGTTCATCTATTCGGGGTTTGAAACCCAGTTTCGGGCCCCGGGAGGCTCCTAGTAGGGCTTGCCCTCGGAGCTATTCCCTCGGGTGTCCTATTTGGCCTTGGTGTAATGCCGATGGCTACTTTTAGGGATAGTTCCCTTGGTGGACGTGTTCCCACTTTTTTCTAGCAATCTTTCGAGCTGGGGAGACTCTGCCAAAATTTTGTCAGAAATCTTATCTTGATCAACTGCTTTCTGACCATGTTTATTCTTTGATGTGCCTTTTACAGATAGAATGGCTTCTGGCTCTTCTTCTTCTACTTCCTGTGCCGTGGTGGCATGGGAGAATGTTCACTCCCTGGATCGGGGGCACGATCAGCTTGCCGTGGTCGCAGAATCCTCAGACACGGAGACCAACACGATAGACACTAGCTGCCTCCTCATCATCGGGGGTGATTCTTTTCAGTATGATCGAGAAGATGCCGTCAGGAAGGATCACCCCAAAGATAAGCATTTGATGTCCTTCCTCAGGCGCTTCAATCTTCAAGGGAAGAGAGATTTGTTCCTCGTTTGCAAAGCTGAACAAGCATTGCTAGTCGAGAGGGACAGCTTGACGGACTGTGTGGTACAGGGAAGGCCTATCTACCTCCCCGGGGAAGTCCGAAAATGGAGCGCTATGCTTGGACTGCAGGATCTAGCTCCAGAAGATGGGCTGTTGACCAGGAACCCTGAATTCGTGCCTGCTCGGTGGAATGATACCGCAGGCCGTGTTGATCGGGAGAAGCCGATCTTTGGTTTGTTTCTTGCCCCGTTGAAATGGGATATAGAGAAGAATCCTTCCTGTTGGACTGGCTGGCGGTCCATTTTAAACATCAGATTTCTGTGGGGTGGTTCGTCGAGCTGAGGGCCACCGACTCCCATGCTTTCAGGCCGGGAGCAGTGGGGTTTACAGACTATGTGCTGCAACACTATGCTCCCATCTTGGTCAAGGCTGGCATATATCAAAGCATGTACGCCTCGAGGTACCGCTACCCCATATCCAGAGGTCTGTGTTGCGGCATGATTGAAGTATTCTGCCCTGTGTACAATACTTTCTATACTTCGGAGGGAGAGACTTCTTTCGATCTCTGGAGCCTTTCGCAGCTTAGTAGCTTGCCAATCGACGGAGAACCATATAAGGAAGTTTGCTGGCCAGACTGGCTGAAAGACCAGACCGACGGTGAATGTCGGTACTTGGCAGGTTATGCTTATCGCTACCTGATGAAGGCGTATCGTACACTTTGTCGCTCATCGTACGATACGAGGGAGGCCCGAAAGCCTAAAGAGAAGAGGCGTGCGCGAATGGGCGCTTGGCTCCAGCATTTCTTCAGTGGGAAGTACAAGTACGAGGACTTCCCCATAGTAGCGCCGACTGCTTTGAGGCAGAAGAAAAGGGTCCGACGACAGGCCGCCATCTCGTCCACTTCAAAGGGAGGGTGACAAGGAGACCCAAACCCTACTGGGGTTGATGCAATCACGCACTGTGCTACATATCTGACATATTGGCTTTGTTCTTTCACTCTTTCATAGGGTGACGAGAGCGTAATCAGAGCGGAGGCCATCTAGCCTGCCTGTTTGATGGCTTGGGGCACGAAGCAGTCCCTTTGCCCGATGGCTCTATGCCTTATCTTTAAAATGCTGGGAGACTTGCACAAGTCGCGTCTCCCCAAGAATTTGTGGAGGGCGGGTCCGTTACATTTTTTCAATGCTTGGGTCTGCACCGTATTCCCAGAGGCTACTCCTTGGGCGCTGCAATCGGCTCATTTTATTCCGAGGATGATAGAATTCGCGAGTGCTGAACCGGAATCAGTAGCAGAATAGCTCTTCGCCATTTGGGTTAAGCTGACCCGGGTTCCCGTGGATTCCCCCGGGGTTCTTCATTTCTGGAGCTTGGCCGCCCATTCAAGCCTGTTGGTGAACAGGACGAGGTAGTGCCATCTTTTCGACACGGAAGAATATATTCATCCAATCTCTGGTGCCAAGTGCACGAGGCCCATTCTGGAGTCGGAGCTGATTGATTGGGCACTTGCTATCAGACCAAGCGTCCTTGTTTTCCGGAAGAGTGGCATTTTGTGGCCAGAGTTGTCACGCCCCGACGCGGAATATCGGGACGTACAGTTAGAAACGAGCTGGAAAGAGAGAGAACTAATCTAAATATATACAAATGCTAAGAAATGGAAATAACTTATTGACCATTAAACAAAACATAACTGGTACATAATCCTCAAATCAACTCAATACAACTGGGATAACAACTCTAAACCACAATAACATTACTGAAGCACATCACACTCTAAACACAACTAACTGATACACTCAAAACATCACTCCTGCCCTTCCCCATCGGTAAGCGCGTCACCTGAAAAGCCTGGAAAGGGGGGAAACAACAACTATGAGCTAACGCTTAGTAGGAAATAACAGATAGGTATAAGTGATTAGCAGTTTAATTACATTTTTAAAATATCATGCTACAAAGGATAATGCAATAAAAGAGTAATGATGATATAATGAAACAAAATTTAAAGATCTTGCAAGGTCACGAAATATAAAGGAACAGAATGGTAATACTTAAGAGGAATAACAAAGACAAGAATTTACTACATGAGATAACGATAAAGAGTTGGCCATATCAAGATAATTCAAGTCATGTCAAGCACGTGTGTAGTTTCATTTCCACGTCCAAGTAACAGCAAGTAACAACAAGTAGAGTATAGAACAGTGAAGAGTGGAAAGTGAAAAGTAGTAGAGAGTAGTAGAGAGTAGTGGCCAGTCCTAGATTTAACCCATGTCATAGTACTGGTGCCAAATGCCACACCTAGTCAATCACCTCCCCGGGGGTACACGTAGTGTTCGGGCGCTCCTCCCAGGACTAGACCGAGCTCTTAATTGTTTTCCAGGCATTGATTTCTTTGGATCAAAGATCCCACGAATCTAGACTTCCATAATTTATGGCCAGAATTCCAAGGTTTGAACCATGTAGCAATAACAATTTCAAGTAGGAAGGAGATTCATTTCAGAATTTCAAGGTAAGCACAATCATCAAGAAGATTGAAAACCAAATCACGATAAGAGTTAATCATGCTGCGCTACTATAGTACAGCAGCTATCCAACAAGCTAATCAACATATTAATCCTAATTATCAAGTTAATATGTCAAAGATTATCCATTATCATTTGCATTAAGATAATTGCCAAAAATTGATTCAAGGTGATAAGGTAAAGGAACAAGCTTGTACAGGAAGGAAAAGAATGCATTAACAGAGATTTAATTACACCATTAACCACTAATTATGTGGGTTTCCATTTAACCATTGTATATATTGCAATTAAGATGATGAATGACATGCTTTTACATCGTGATAGAACATAGGAACCAATGCAATTTGAAAATCATGAGGCTCATGATTAGGTCACTGGTTCTTCAAAAGTATAGTTTTCATTTGGTCTAAGTTCAATGGGTCGATCCCCTAATGATCCGGATCGATCCACGGGTCGCAAAACGATGAAAACCGGGCTTCTGGTACATGGGTCGACCCCTGGGGTCGACCGCTGAAAAATTGGGGTCTGACTGCTGGATGGGTCGACCCCTGGGGTCGACCCCCTCAAATCCAGCAGCATGGGTCGACCCATTGGGTCGACCCTCGCGCTGGGCCGAATGGGTCGACCCCAGGGGTCTACCCTCGGGCTGGCCTTTGCTGCTGGGGCATGGGTCGACCCCTGGGGTCGACCCCTGCAAGCCCAGAAAAGGCCGGGGCCTCCGGAAAACATGTAAACTCACCCATTTGAGGCCCAATTGAGTTGAAATCAAAACCCCATGCTATAGGAATCTTACTAGACATATGAGGGTCATAATACATGAGTTTTAAAACATGAATTTCATCAGAAACCCACTTAATCACAACCTATTCTATGAAGAACACAAGAAGACCTAATTATTGACATACTTCCACTATATCTAAAAATTCTCCCAACATACCCAACGGAATTTTGGGATTTTGGTGTCAAAAGAAAGCTAACAAGCTACTGATTACATTCATGTATATTAATTAGAAGTTGGGCTGTTATAACCTACCTCAAATCAGAGAAAGAATTTGAAACCCTAGAATGAAGAATAAGGTTGACAGCAGCTCACAAAAAGCTTGATATCTCCACGGATACCTAATGAAATTTGGGGCTTTCAGTCCCATTGGATAGATCTCGTCGAGCTGATCAAGATACTATATTTACAAGTCTCAATTGGTTAAGGGTACCTACCTTAATCGACGGATTAAAGGGCTGGAGATGAAGAACGACGAACTACCAACACCCTCCACCAAAACGACGAATGCTCCCAGATCTGGACTCCTCGTCGGCTGACCCAGCTACCAAATGAAACTAGAGTCGAAGAGCTACATTTCTATAGGTCATGGGGCTTCTGGAGCCTTCGGAGTTGCGAGTATTTGGCGTTGCAAGTTTCGTGTTTAGAAACGGCGCCGGAATCCTTGACTCGACCAAAGCTATGTCGGCAGCACGTTTTAGGGCTAGGTTCACCTCAAATTGATTGAGGGTAAATGTTCCTTACCTCGTGGCCTTCCATTTGCCTTTGATTTCAGATCATTTGGTTGAGTAATAAGGTTGAATTTCACGTTTTAAGTTACGATTAGGTAAAGGTTAGGTGAAAGTCAAATTCGGGATTAATCCTCTAATTAGACAAGGTTACGCAATTAATTTGGGTCAAGTCCAGAAGACAAAATTGCTATAAAAATGATCTTTTACCCAATTAATATTTTTACAAATTTTTCTAAGGTAGTCAGATTTTATAGGTTCTATTTTCTAATGAATTAAATATCAATATTTCAAAATTCAAACATTAATTCATTTTAATTCAATTTTTACTTAATAAAAGCTCAATAAAACTTAATAAATAACCGGGGTATTACACCCTCCCCTACTTAAAGAATTTGGTCCTCCAAATTCACTGCATTATATACGGAAAGTAGGGAAAAGATAGATCACCTAGAATAGGTCGGGATACCGCTTCCGCATAGTATCTTCCGATTCCCAAGTAGCTTCTTCGGTTCCACGCCAACTCCACTGAATCTTGACCATCGATATAGAGCGATTCCGGAGTTGCTGTTGCTTCTGGTCTAGAATCTTGATAGGTCTTTCTTCATAAGTCAAATCTTCCTTTAACTCAAAATCTCCATGTTGAATGATGTGAGTGGGATCGTACACATATTTCCGTAACATAGACACATGGAAAATATTATGTACGCCAGATAACTGAGGCGGTAATGCCAGTCTGTAAGCAACTTCTCCCACTCTATCTAGGATCTCGAATGAACCAATATATCTCGGACTCAGCTTGCCATGAATGCCAAATCTTCGAATCCCTCTCGAAGGAGAGACTTTCAGAAATACATGCTCGCCAACTTGAAATTCTAATGCTCTTCTCCTTGTGTCGGCATAACTCTTCTGTCTTGACTGAGCCACTTGTAATCGGTCTCGGATAACACGGATGTTCTGTGATGATTCTGAAACAAGATCCAGTCCAAGCCATTGCTTCTCGCCCACCTCGTCCCAACACAACGGGGAACGACAGCTTCTTCCATACAAAGCTTCAAATGGAGCCATTTGTATGCTGGATTGGTAACTGTTGTTGTAGGCGAATTCAATCAATGCCAAGTGATTACTCCAACTGCCTCCGAAATCAATCATGCAAGCTCGCAGCATATCTTCCACTATCTGGTTGATTCTTTCAGTCTGTCCATCTGTCTGTGGATGAAAAGCAGTACTGAAATTCAGACGAGTACCAAGAGACTCTTGCAGTCCCTTCCAGAAATGTGAAGTAAATCTCGGGTCTCTATCCGACACAATGCTGACAGGTATACCATGGAGCCTTACCACTTCCTTCAAATATAAAGCAGCCAATACATCAACTGTCCACTTGGACTTAATGGGTAAGAAATGAGCTGATTTTGTCAAGCGATCGACGATCACCCATATCGCATCAAATCCACCACGAGTCTTAGGTAGACCCATAATGAAATCCATGCCAATGCTTTCCCACTTCCATTGGGGTATGTCGAGTGGTTTCAACTTTCCTGCTGGTCTGAAATGTTCAGCCTTAACTTGTTGACAAACCAGACATCTACTCACGAAATCTACAATTTCCCTTTTCATATTTGGCCACCAAAAGGACCTTTTCAAATCCTTGAACATTTTCGTGCCTCCAGGATGAATAGCGTATTTGGATCTATGTGCTTCCTCCAGAATCTTGTTCTTTAACTCAGCTTGATCAGGTACACAAGTTCTACCCTGGAATAACAATCTTCCATCGTCAGCCACCATGAAGTCGGGTCTGCTGCTCAAACTTCCCTTGATCTCAACCAGCTCGGGATCATTATCTTGCAAGGATTTGATCTCCATCAATAATTCGGGCTTAAGTCGAATCTGTGCAATTATAACCCGATCATTATCAACATTTAGATCCAGACTAGCTAACTGTTCCAATAGCCTCCACTCTTGTAACATGATACTTGATAATTTAGCCACAGGCTTCTGGCTTAATGCATCTGCCACCACATTACCTTTACCGGGATGATATTCAATCGAGAAGTCGAAGTCCTTCAAGTACTCCAACCATCTTCTCTGCCTCATGTTAAGTTCTTTCTGAGAAAATAAATACTTCAGACTCGTATGATCTGAAAATACTGTGAATGTTTCTCCATACAAGTAATGCCTCCAAATTTTTAAGGCGAATACAACTGCTGCAAGTTCCAAGTCATGAACGGGGTAGTTCTCTTCGTGCTTCTTCAGCTGCCTAGAAGAATAAGCAATCACCTTACCATGCTGCATGAGTACACAGCCTAAGCCAATACCAGAAGCATCGGTATAGACCACGAAACCACCGTCGCCAGAAGGTAAAGCCAATACGGGTGCAGTAGTGAGGCAATCCTTCAATGTTTGAAAGCTCTGCTGACATTCCTCGGACCATTCGAACTTGTTGTCTTTGCGGGTCAATCGAGTGAGAGGTACCGCAATCTTGGAGAAGTCTTGAATAAATCTCCGATAATAGCCTGCCAGGCCTAGGAAGCTTCTCACTTCGGTCACTGTAGTAGGCTGATCCCAGTTCCTTACTGCCACCACTTTCGAAGGATCAACTGAAATACCTTCTTTGGTGATGATATGTCCTAAGAAGGACACTTCTTGCAGCTAGAAATCACATTTACTGAATTTGGCATATAGTTGATGATCTTTCAATATCTGCAATGCCATCCTCAAATGTTCGGCATGCTCTTCTTCAGTCTTGGAATAAATTAGTATGTCGTCAATGAATACCACGACCCATTGATCAAGATAAGGCCGGAATGCATTATTCATTAACTGCATGAAAGCTGCTGGTGCATTCGTTAGACCAAAAGGCATAACGACAAACTCAAAATGACCATACCTGCTACAGAAAGCCATTTTATAAATATCATCTTCCTTAATCCTCAGCTGATGATATCCAGATCGAAGATCGATCTTAGAGAAACAATGTGCTCCCGCTATCTGGTCGAATAATTCGTCAATCCTCGACAATGGGTATTTATTCTTGATAGTTAGCTGGTTCAGTTGCCGATAATCGATGCATAATCTCATCGAACCATCCTTTTTCCTGACGAATAATACAGGAGCTCCCCAAGGTGAAGTACTCGGACGAATAAAGCCCTTCTCGAGCAATTCCATCAGCTATTGCTTTAATTCCCTTAGCTCCGCAGGGGACATACGGTAAGGAGCTCTAGAAATAGGAGACGCGCCAGGAACAATATCAATGGAGAAGATAACTTCCCGCTCAGGCGGAAGTCCTGGTACTTCCTCCGGAAAGACTTCAGAGAATTCTCAGACAATAGGAGTGTCCTTTATCTCAACTCGCTGTTCCGATGTAGCATGGACAAAGGCTAGAAAAGCCTCGTAACCTCACCTCATCAGCTTGTCGGCTCGAAGAGAAGAGATGAGCGATACGGGGTTATGGTGCTTGATCCCTGTAAAAGATAAACCAGAATGTCCAGTAAAAGTCACTGAGCTAGAACTATAGTGAACACTGGCCTCATGCTTGGCCAACCAATCTGCTCCTAGGATTACATCATAATCCTTCATATCCATGCAAACTAAGTTGGCTGGAAAATTCCGTTCATCAATAATAACCTTACTAGAAGGATAGTAATATTGAATAGCCGCTCCAGAACCAATAGGAGTTGATATAACCAATGGAGAATTCATCATAATAGGTTCGAAAAATAACGACTTCGCAAATTTCTGAGAAATAAAAGAATGCGTTGCACCAGTATCAAAGAGAACAAATGCGGGCTTGTCGATTATAGTAAGGGTACCTTCGACGAGTCCGCCATCATCAGAAATCCCAGTTTCATCCGCATGTAAAGCTTGGAGCCTTCCTTGCGGCTTCTTGATAACTTGAGGTTTTGCCGGTGTAGCATGTTCCGATAGAAGAGGGCAGTCAGGGATACGGTGTTCCCTACTCCCACATCGTAAACACGCACCTAGCTTGCGCCAGCATTCCTCCATCTTATGACCAGGACGATCACAATACTTGCACTTGCCCTTGAATGGAACAATAGGGCCAGGTTTCTTCTCTTCGTTTCTTGGCATCTTGCCTTTCCACGTTCCCGATCCGATCCACGAACTAGACCCACTCATGGGCCTCTTTTTGCTAGTGCCAAATTCGGGTCTAGGAGTTGGTTGTTCCTTCTTCATGCCTTGCCCATGGATCCTCTCCGTCATTTCTAAGGTATCTTCTAGAACTTGTGCCTTTCTCACCATCTCAGAATAAGTAGAGATCTCCATCGGCGCCAGTTGATTGATGTAGTGAAGCTTCAACCTGTTGAGGAATCGCTTAGCTTTCATCTTTTCTGTGGAGATAAGGTGAGTAGCATAGCGCGAAAGCCGAGAGAACTGTGCTCCATATTCGGCCACCGATAAGCTTCGCTGCTTTAGAGCCGCGAACTCCGTCGCCTTCTTCTCTTATACACGATCGGAAAAATATTTGTCGTTGAAGAATTCCTCGAACTCCTCCCATGTGACTTGTTGATCGCCTAGAGTTGCCTTGACGGAATCCCACCAAGTACGCGCGTCCCGCTCCAATTGGAAGGTAGAAAGAAGGACACGCTCTTGGTCGGTGCATTGCATGACTTCAAAAATTCTCCCCATTTCGTTGAGCCAATGCTCGGCCTCGTCTGGGTTAGTCGAACCAGCAAATCTTGGCGGGTTCATTCCTCGAAAGTTCTGGTATAAGTCACCGGTGCCATGACCCGCTGCTCCAGCTTGAGCTACCTGATGTAACGCCTGAGTCAGGCCTTGAACCGTGCACTGCAGGTTCCTCCATTCAGCACGTTCGGCTGCCATCTACACAAGAAATAGATTACTTAGGTCCAATAAAATAGATAATAACACGATTAAGGAACGAACTTAACCCAAGTTTCTACCCAATCTCACCAGGTCAGGTTCTAGACTTTAACAAGGTTAGAGGTCTAATGCACCTAAACACGACCAAAACTCGATACCTGGCGGAGCTAATCGGTCCGAAGACCACTCGCGCAAGTATGCGACCTTCCCGATAGGCGTAGCCTAACGTTCGGACAACACCTTTTGATATACCGATTATAGGAATGCAATTCAAGAAAACCTAAACTTAGGGAACCTAGGAATATGAAACCTAGGGCTCTGATACCAACTAAACTGTCACGCCCCGACGCGGAATATCGGGACGTACAGTTAGAAACGAGCTGGAAAGAGAGAGAACTAATCTAAATATATACAAATGCTAAGAAATGGAAATAACTTATTGACCATTAAACAAAACATAACTGGTACATAATCCTCAAATCAACTCAATACAACTGGGATAACAACTCTAAACCACAATAACATAACTGAAGCACATCACACTCTAAACACAACTAACTGATACACTCAAAACATCACTCCTGCCCTTCCCCATCGGTAAGCGCGTCACCTGAAAAGCCTGGAAAGGGGGGAAACAACAACTATGAGCTAACGCACAGTAGGAAATAACAGATAGGTATAAGTGATTAACATTTTAATTACATTTTCAAAATATCATGCTACAAAGGATAATGCAATAAAAGAGTAATGATGATATAATGAAACAAAATTTAAAGATCTTGCAAGGTCACGAAATATAAAGGAACAGAATGGTAATACTTAAGAGGAATAACAAAGATAAGAATTTACTACAGGAGATAACGATAAAGAGTTGGCCATATCAAGATAATTCAAGTCATGTCAAGCACGTGTGTAGTTTCATTTTCATGTCCAAGTAACAGCAAGTAAGTAACAACAAGTAGAGTATAGAACAGTGAAGAGTGGAAAGTGAAAAGTAGTAGAGAGTAGTAGAGAGTAGTGGCCAGTCCTAGATTTAACCCATGTCATAGTACTGGTGCCAAATGCCACACCTAGTCAATCACCTCCCCGGGGGTACACGTAGTGTTCGGGCGCTCCTCCCAGGACTAGACCGAGCCCTTAATTGTTTTCCAAGCATTGATTTCTTTGGATCAAAGATCCCACGAATCTAGACTTCCACAATTTATGGCCAGAATTCCAAGGTTTGAACCATGTAGCAATAACAATTTCAAGTAGGAAGGAGATTCATTTCAGAATTTCAAGGTAAGCACAATCATCAAGAAGATTGAAAACCAAGTCACGATAAGAGTTAATCATGCTGCGCTACTGTAGTACAGCAGTATCCAACAAGCTAATCAACATACTAATCCTAATTATCAAGTTAATATGTCAAAGATTATCCATTATCATTTGCATTAAGACAATTGCCAAAAACTGATTCAAGGTGATAAGGTAAAGGAACAAGCTTGTACAGGAAGGAAAAGAATGCATTAACAGAGATTTAATTACACCATTAACCACTAATTATGTGGGTTTCTATTTAACCATTGTATACATTGCAATTAAGATGATGAATGACATGCTTTTACATCGTGATAGAACATAGGAACCAATGCAATTTGAAAATCATGAGGCTCATGATTAGGTCACTGGTTCTTCAAAAGTATAGTTTTCAATTGGTCTAAGTTCAATGGGTCAATCCCCTAATGATCCGGATCGATCCACGGGTCGCAAAACGATGAAAACGGGGCATCTGGTACATGGGTCGACCCATGGGGTCGACCGCTGAAAAATTGGGGTCTGATTGCTGGATGGGTCGACCCCTAGGGTCGACCCCCTCAAATCCAGCAGCATGGGTCGACCCATTGGGTCGACCCTCGTGCTGGGCCAAATGGGTCGACCCCAGGGGTCGACCCTCGGGCTGGCCTTTGCTGCTGGGGCATGGGTCGACCCCTGGGGTCAACCCCTGCAAGCCCAGAAAAGGACGGGGCCTCCGGAAAACATGTAAACCCACCCATTTGAGGCCCAATTGAGTTGAAATCAAAACCCCATGCTATAGGAATCTTACTAGACATATGAGGGTCATAATACATGAGTTTTAAAACATGAATTTCATCAGAAACCCACTTAATCACAACCTATTCTATGAATAACACAAGAAGACCTAATTCTTGACATACTTCCACTAAATCTAAAAATTCTCCCAACATACCCAACGGAATTTGGGGATTTTGGTGTCAAAAGAAAGCTAACAAGCTACTGATTACATTCATGTATATTAATTAGAAGTTGGGCTGTTATAACCTACCTCAAATCGGAGAAAGAATTCGAAATCCTAGAATGAAGAACAAGCTTGACAGCAGCTCACAAAAAGCTCGATATCTCCACGGATACCTAATGAAATTTGGGGCTTTTAGTCCCATTGGATAGATCTCATCGAGCTGATCAAGATACTATATTTACAAGTCTCAATTGGTTAAGGGTACCTACCTTAATCGACGGATTAAAGGGCTGGAAATGAAGAACGACGAACTACCAACACCCTCCACCAAAACGACGAATGCTCCCAGATCTGGACTCCTCGTCGGCTGACCCAGCTACCAAATGAAACTAGAGTCGAAGAGCTACATTTCTATAGGTCATGGGGCTTCTGGAGCCTTCGGAGTTGGGAGTATTTGGCGTTGCAAGTTTCGTATTTAGAAACGGCGCCAGAATCCTTGACTCGACCAAAGCTATGTCGGCAGCACGTTTTAGGGCTAGGTTCACCTCAAATTGATTGAGGGTAAATGTTCCTTACCTCGTGGCCTTCCATTTGCCCTTGATTTCAGATCATTTGGTTGAGTAATAAGGTCGAATTTCACGTTTTAAGTTACGATTAGGTAAAGGTTAGGTGAAAGTCAAATTCAGGATTAATCCTCTAATTAGACAAGGTTACGCAATTAATTTGGGTCAAGTCCAGAAGACAAAATTGCTATAAAAATGATCTTTTACCCAATTACTATTTTTACAGATTTTTCTAAGGTAGTCGAATTTTATAGGTTCTATTTTTTAATGAATTAAATATCAATATTTCAAAATTCAAACATTAATTCATTTTAATTCAATTTTTACTTAATAAAAGCTCAATAAAACTTAATAAATAACCGGGGTATTACAAGAGCCATACTATCCATTCCGATTTAGTCAGAATTTTAGCTATGATCAGTACATCCCTCATTCTTCTTCTCAGTTTGCATTGTCGAACAGGCATAGGGCCGGGTAGGTATCCAATGATGATGCCCAAATATGGTGGGATTACTTCCACCGCCGAGAGAATGTTTCATTCAGGGTGCCAGCCCCTGCTCACTTCCCCCGTGTCACCCCTGAATACATCAAGTGGTGGAACGTGCGGACGAGAGTTTACAAGAGCTCCCGTCAAGATTGTTGGGCCATTGTAGAGCACAGATTTTTTAACTCCCAACCAAAGCCGATGCTTGACATCGAACCCTCTTATTTGAAGAAGCTTAAGTCTTGGACCAATGCAGAGGTGAGGGCTTATCTAGAAGCCTGGAAGATTGTGAAGGGCCGTTCATCTAAAGCCGATCCGAAGCTGCCTGCAATTGGCAGGGATGACTATGTGAAGATGCTTCGTGGATTGTACCATGTGAGCAGCGAACGGGTGGTTCTTCAACAGCTTCCTCTGCCGGTGGAGGAGCCTATCTCATCCGTGGCTGATTCGTGTCCCGAGACTGACAGACTGCATCCTTATCGGACCTTCATACGAAGAGAAGATAGGCGGGATGCCTTATATAGCAATACCCCTTGGTTGTTCGCCCTGCTCCGCGCCCCTGGGCTCTCAGTGGGTGGCCCAAGTGAAGCTATTCTGGATCCGCCCCTTCTTATCTCATTCAAGTACGTTGACGGATGGGGACTGGATCATTTGAGCTTGTATTATCATTTGTCTTCCCGCAGCCACACAGACTTGGCATTGTTGGCCGAGCGGAGCGAGAAGATAGGAGGCGTGTGTTGGCTTATTCGCAAGGCAGCTTCGAGAGACAAAGTGACATCGCTGTTCTATTGGCCTCTTTTCCATTTCTATACAAGCCCAGCAGGTATCTTTCATTTCTTCATTTTGGCCCTTCGATCGGCTTCTTTTCTTTGTTGCAGAACATATCATTCTCACCTTTGTTCATATGCAGTCCGACTCACTTTGGAGGAGACCTGGCACTTCAGCGAGATAATAATAAAAGCTTAGAAGCCGACATATTTCAAGATTCCCGAGCCGGCCCCGACCATGAAACCATTGCCTCCTGGCGACTCGCGGAAGCGAACCAGGTCCCAGTTGAGAGAGGCTGTTGGCAAACCCAAAGAGGCAGTGACCCGGGTGACACGGGCACGCCGGAGGAAGGCTGCGGAGCAAGGACCAGCAATCATTCCTCCTCCAGTTGTATCCTTCAAATAATTTGAGGCTTCTCATGTACAGGGGCCTAAGGCTGAAGGTGGGCTCCTCATTCTTCCATGGTTTATTTGCTTATTCTCGCCGTTTTGGCTAATTCTTCTCTATAGTTGCCGACACCGTTGCTACAGTTGTCGGACTAGAGGCAGTAGCAGGGGCCATGACTGGAGAAAGGGCAGGTGAAGTCTCCATAGCTCCTGTGGAGGGGGATCTACCTTCCCAAACACCCGGCCAAGAAATGGAAGGTAATCTGCAATTTGTTCATGGGGCTTCCACGAACCCTCATGTCTTCAGTCGGCTTGACTGTTTCTTGCTTCGAATTTCAGTTAGATACAACCAACGTTACTCCCTGAAGCCGGGACTATGGGAGAAGCTGCTGCTGGGGAGCAAGCCATTTCAGGGGGCGAGCCTACCCCCGAGATTCATTCAATCAACGATCCTAGTATAGAGCCGACCGAGGAAGTCCCTGCCGAAGGTGATGTTCCTATTAGCAAGACATTCGCTTCGGTGGTGGGATGCCAGGAACAGGCAGAGGGCTCCTCCTCTTCCAAACAAGTTGATTATGGTGGCGACTCCAGTGATGAAGAGTTTCCACTTGTTGATACAGAGACCAAGGATGTCGGAGCGTCTTTGGCCTATGAAAGTGATTATACAGCCTTCAGCCCACCTCGGTTGGTATGGAGCAGCCCTGGGCCGTCGGGCTCACTTGTAGGTGGAGGGGCTGGAGCTGCGGAGGCCACCCTTGGAGGTTTGAGCTTAGTGCCAGTTGAGGTGAGAAATCCTCTACCATTTTCACATTATTGCTCTTCCCTTCTTTTTATATCAGCTGCCTGATACATATATTTGTGGTGCAGACTGAGGTGACATTGCCGACCATAACGGTGTAGATACCTCTCCCGTCTTTGGGCACGGGTCAACCAACATTCTCGCCAATCTTGCGGCCTATCGCTCTGCGGTATCCCAAAGACTATGCGGCAGTAGTAGGTCTGGAGGGACCTGGGGCAGTTGCAGGGGTTGATGCATTGGCAGTAGTCACGGGACCTCAGCCGCTTGATGTCACCAAATAATTGTCCCTGGAGAAAGGTAGCCCTCCCAAGATAGAAGCGGGAGAAATTGTTGAAGGAGAGGTCGGGGCTTCCAGGGCCTTGGCTCCTATTATTGAAACTGCCCCTGTGGAGGTCAGCCAGGTTGAATGCGAGGAGCAAGTGTCCTCGGCTATTGATGCTCTCGGTGCAGCTCCACCCCAAGAGGCTGGCAGGGAAGTTGCTGTTGTCGAGACTTTGCATGCCACGTCAGTTGCTGGAGTTGGTTCAAGTGTAGGTACCCTGCAAATCATGCCGTCATCATCTTTTGAGACGAGCGATGATATATGGGCTGTCGTGGATAGCAGGGTGGATTTCCAGCTTCCCGAGACGTCACCACTCGATCGGTCTGCTATCATCAAGCGACCTGGTATGGCAGTTCTTGGGAACCCTTCAGCAGACTATAACAGCCAGCCGAGATTTAACTTATGTACAGCTGTGGGGCCTGGTGGAGCACCTTTCCCGTTCACTGCTTGATATTGGCTGCCCCATGGACGACTACATGCCACGGGTAGTATTGCTGTTAAAGTATGTGAATAGAAGGGAATTTCTTGGCCTAGAAGTAGCTGATCAACTGATGGCCATAACACTAGAGCGAGCTAAATGCCGAACTGCTCTTGCCTCTTTGAGAGGGACTACAGAGCAGATGAGAGATGCAGCCATCACTTCTTTGCGGCGCTGAACTTTCCTTACAGCTCGGATAGCAGAACTATGTGCTGAACTTTCCAGGGCCGAGGCTGAGCTTCAAGAGACTGAGCATCTAGAAGTCCAGAACGTGGAAGAAGCCGAATTGGCCGAAGGACAAGCCGCTTCTCTCGAAGAGAAGCTATCACAGTTGGAGGCTTCCGAGTCTCGACTGCAGGAGCTCACCCGCCACCCTTCTTTGGGTATCTTGGAGCTGGAGGATATCTTCCGACGTCCGTAGCAGTAGCCTCTTCTGTTTGCTTTTTTTTTGTTTCGGTGGACTTTTATGTACCTCGGGGTATGCCCTGAGTAACATGTACTTTGCCGCCTCATAGAAATGAGATATCTTCCTTTGCCGCTAAATCACGACTTCATTCTCTCTCTCTCTTTTTCTCTTCTTTTTTTTAGACGATTAGCCTGGCCCGAATATAGGGTTACTAGGGCAGGAGAGCGCTCACGCCCTCAGCGAAGATGTGAGGTGTTCGCTCCACCGCGGAGCAACTATTCTCGGGGCCAAACTATGGCTAATGTAGGCCGAACATTTGAAGGACGGGGACGTAGAGGCCTCTTAGGACCAAAGAATAAGGTTGGAAGACCTATGAACATGATTCATCGATGGTGATAGAAACTGAGGGTAGAGTTTATTCGTCGACATGGGTTAAATGCCGAAGCAAAGGAGGCTTGTTGGTTAATGAGGATGAAAGGTCCAGGTTAGGGGAAAGGTTGACCGGTCCTGCCGATGGTGACAAGGGTCAATAGATGCGGACCGATCTTGCCGATGATGACAAGGGTCAAAAGGATGTTGACCGGTCTTGCCGATAATGACAAGGTCACAATGGGGTCGATCGATCTTGCCGATGATGATAAGGGTTGAAAGGAGGTCGACCGATCTTGCCGATGATGAGATGGGTCACAAGGAGGTCGACCGATCTTGCCGATGATGAGATGGGTCACAAGGAGGTCGACCGATCTTGCCGATGATGACAAGGGTCGAAAGGATGTTAACCGGTCTTATCGATGATGACAAGGGTCACAAGGATGTTGATTGGTCTTGCCGATGATGACAAGGGTCACAAGGATGTTGACCGGTCTTACCGATGATGACAAGGGTCACAAGGAGGTCTACCGATCTTGCCGATGATGACAATGGTCGAAAGGATGTTGACCAGTCTTGCCGATGATGATAAGGGTCACAAGGAGGTCGACCAATCTTGCCGATGATGACAAGAGTCGAAAGGATGTTGACCGGTCTTCCCGATGGTGACAAGGGTCACAAGGAGGTCGACCGACCTTGCCGATGATGACAAGGGTCGAAAGGATGTCGACCGGTGTTGTCGATGGTGACAAGGGTCACAAGGAGGTCGACCGATCTTGTCGATGATGACAAGGGTGGAAAGGATGTTGAGCGGTCTTACCGATGATGACAAGGGTCACAAGGAGGTCGACCGACCTTGCCGATGATGAGAAGGGTCGATAGGATGTCGACCGGTCTTGCCGATGGTGACAAGGGTCACAAGGAGGTCGACCGATCTTGCCGATGATGACAAGGGTCGAAAGGATGTTGACCGGTCTTGCCGATGATGACAAGGGTCACAAGGAGGTTGACCGATCTTGACGATGATGACAAGGGTCGAAAGGATGTCGAAGTTTTAAATCATCACTTTACTGACTTAAGCGCCCTTTCAGGTTTTCGCTGAAGCCAGCCCCCTCTTATTTTTGCCCACGGGCCCTTTCAAGTTTTCACGTGGCGAGGTACCCGATTTTACCTGTGGCGCCCTTTCGAGTTTTCGCCACAGCCGGGTTATAGCCATTTTTGCCCTTATCCTGATGTAGGAACAAGTCCGACGAGGCACCTCTATTTTAAGGCTCATTTTTCTTCTTCTTTTCTTTTTTTTTCTCCTTTTTTTTATTTGATTCACGGAACGAATCCGGGATGAACGTGGGCTTGTTTGTTAGCAACGGATGAGGGGGCCCGGGCTAATGAGACGTCGACTAGCCTTGCCGATGATGGCAAAGGTCGAACGTAGGCTTGTTCGTCGACATTGGTTAAATGTCGAAGCAAAAGTAGATTTATTAACAAGGATGGAAGGTCCATGCTAAGGGAGTGTTGACCGGTGTTGCCAGAAGAGGCGAAATCTCGCGCTGTGTCTCGAGCGGGCTGTGGATCACCAGAAGATGAACTGCAAGACAGGGAAACGTATCAGAGGGCCCAGGGGGTTTCCCTGGGGAAAAACCCTCCGATGATTAAGTCAGTAGAGCTGTGGTGGAAGCAATAATGGGGAGGACAGAAGCTGGTGCGCGAGATTCCTCTCCACCAGAGGGGTGAAGCGGATTGCTCAGGAGTTTTGGTGTATGAGTGCCTTAGTGGCCCTCTTTTTTTCTGACCTTCCACCGGAGGGTAGCCCTGGTTTAAATAGTACGCCGCCATCAGGAGTCCTGTAAGTTGAGGGGTTTCCGACGGGAGTTACGTCCTCAACGTGGGCTTTCATGGCCTTATCGTGGGAACGTTATCGCCCCGAAGTCTGGCGGTTTCTGGATTCCCCTGTCCGTTGGGGACCCTTAACAGCAGCACGAACGGATAATATCCGGTCTGGCCGAGCTTTCGAACTGCCAGCCTTGTCCGGGCGATGAGCATAGCTCGGCGGAGGAGAGGTTTGGATAGGTCGGCGCATGCCTGCCTCTCCCGGGCGGGGAAATGGCTCGGGCCGGACCCTCCTTGTGACCTGACCTTTACTTGGGCCCTCCGAGCCTAGGGGCCACCGGGGAGAGTTGGTTCCTCGAGTGTTTGTTCGTTGGGCTTTTCTTTCCTAAGTGGGCCCTGTGGGCTGTCACTCAGGTGAGCTTGCCTCGTGGGACCCTTTTGGGTCTTGTTGGGCTGCTCTTTGAATGGGCTGCAGAAATCCCCCTCTCCACTTGTCCCCCTCCTACTCCCGAGCCATGGAGGCTCAGTTGAGTAGTTTTCGAGGCTTTGGACCGGCGCGGCTCAGGTGGGTGGAATTCTGTTGGCGTTATGGAGTCACGTGTAGTGGTCGCCTGGGCCCGTAATGATGATCCTGACGGATTTGAAATGAAGGGCCCCCCCCTTTTCTCGGAGCACAGAACGACGCGCAGCCTTCCTCCAGGGTTTTATAGGCGTGGGGCGCTGTGGAACGCACTAGGTTTTGGGTGTGAAAGTATCGGGATATCGGTGGTCTTTTTATCGGTTTATCTAGTGCGAGGGCGTGCCAGTCACCTAGGTGACAATGTGTTCGGGCTTCAAGACTGGAGTGGTCCGAAGCCCGGGGTGCGCTCCATCTGACTGATCAGATGATTGTGGATATCGGGTCGGGACTGGAGACCCGCCGCGCCATAAAGGGCGCGACGTTAATTACATCCCCTCAGAGAGGGGAAGACCTCTGATTAATCGCCAAGAAAAGGGGTCAAATGACCTAAAGATCGTTTTTCATTAAAGCATGCGAGTTGGGTTGACATGATTTAAACCCTCCGCGTCGGTATGTAAAACGGTGTTCAAAAACCGTACAAATACTTGCTGCGAGTGCGGCGAATTTAATGAAAGTGCGGGATTAGATCCCGGTATATATATATATATATATATATATCAGTCACTAAGGACCATCCAGTATTCGGTCGAGAGTTCATATTCGAAGCATCGAAGGTAACAACAAAGACATTCGGATATCTACCGTAGGTACGGCACGTTTCATGTGGGTGCGGGATCGGATCCCGGAAGAAGTGGGTCAATTTGATGAACTATCGGCCCAAGAGGTGCACGGATCATGACCATGTCGGGGATCCCGAGGTCCATGTCCGATACCACGGGGCATCATCACACAGTCCGGGGGAGCGGGTCGTTAAGTGTAAGGCCAAAACTCGACAATGTGCGCCCTCGCACGCGGATCGACCTGCGCGGTCAGGTCGCGGGGTTCGACCTGCCCGGTCAGGTCGTGGGGGTCAAGGGGGCAACGCCCCTTGCGGGGGTTTTCGGGGGCAGCGCCCCCGGAACAAAATTTGGTTAAGGCGCGGGTATGCTATTGTCATTGTTCCGATCATTGAGTTAAGTGTTTTATTCCCATTCCATTCTTTCCATTTTGTTCATTGATTTAATCCTTATCCTCTGGTTTATTCTTTAGTTTCAATAGTTCTCTTTCTTCCTTCCATTCTTTTAGTTTTCTTTTAGCACGCCGTGTTGGCAGGTTGCAAGAAGATGGGCGCGCCGGATAAGGGGCGCCGGGTCAAGATATGAAGGGGGGGCGCGCCGGGTAGAGGCATCCATGGGCGCGCCGGTTTAAGGGAGTTCAAGGGGGGGGGGGCGCCGGTTAAGGGGCGCCGTTTTAGAGATACTACAAGGGGCTGAAGGGCGCGCCGGTTTAAGGGAGGCCAAGGGGCGCCGTTTTAATGGTTAAGCAAGGCAGTAGGGCGCGCCGGATAGAGAGGCTCCCACGGGGGCGCGCCGTTTTAGCATTCAAGGGAGATGGGAGGTTACGAGGGTGGTGTTAAATCGGCGCGGTGAGGGGTGACCGCGCCGGGTTAGGCCACGCCGGGACATCGTCTCTTGAGTTTTCTTATTCGTTCTGTGGACTTGTTTTGCTTTCTGTTCTTGATTCTATGGCCTACAGAAGGATCAATAGTTAGATTAATTGCTCGATTGACACCCTAGATCAATAGGATGAAGGTTTAAGCATCGTTGTTGGTTTGTTAAGGTGAGTGAGCAAGAGGTTTAACTGTTTTATTCGGGGGGTTCAGTTCACAGAGTTTTTACTGTGTGTTTCTTCTCTTTCACCCGTAGGCAAATTCTATGATACATTCATTCATTGTTCTTGGTGTTCTTGACCCTGACGAAAATCGGGCAGCACCTCCCCTAGATCGGAAGGGTCTGGGGGAAAAATATGGGGCGCGCCATGCGGAGAGAACTCCGACGGCCCCGAAACATCCCGGTGCGTGCTAAGCAACGACACCAGTAAAGTTACCCCATTTGGGGCCGGAGATCCCGAGGGCTAGCCTACAAGGGAAACCGGTGACCCATGGGTTGTTGCGATCGTATCGACTCCCCCGTTCGGGGCCGGAGATCCTGAGGGCCAGCCTACAAAGGAACTCCGACGACCCGAGGGTTGCCGTGATCGCGTGGCTGAAGACCACGTGAGAGCCGAAGTCGACACAAGAACACGGCGGTAAAAAAAAGAGAGAGAGCCACTATGGGCTGAGTATTGAGGGGGATTGGGGCATCAAAAATCTCCCAAAGGGGAGTTTTCCTTTCATTCCACAACAGACCGAACTCCGATTACATTGAAGGGGAATACGAAGACAAAGGTCTACATGTGAAGATCACCAAAAGGAAATCAAAGGGGCAGAAGGAAATGCAAAGACAAAGGGGGGAACCGAGCTCTCTTCCCCTCACCTCTCCTTCTTTCTTTCACCCTCTTATCTCTCTTCACACTTCGGAGCAGGGCTTCACCGCCAGTAGAGCGTCCCTCCTCTGTTGCTTCTTGCCTGGGGCTTGTATTTATATGGAGAGCAGGGAAGCAAGCTTCCCATTTCTATGGCTTTTTGTTCTGTTCGCAGTTGCCGTTGCTAACGTTGATGGGGTCACCGTGTCGAATGCCGCTGTCGTGGACGTCACCTCCGCCGCAGCTACAGTGTGACCGGGAGAGGGGCAGAGGCATGGCCTCCTCCTTCGCTGGCATGTACACCGCTAGCCACGTTTGCTTTCATCATTTGCAGGGGAATGGGCGGCCGGCTGACGGAGCAAGCGTTCGACAGTGCAGGGCTCGAGGGTTTCCATTTGAGAACATGCTTGGATGCCCAACGGGTCGAAGCAGACGTTTTAGCCATTTCAGGCTGTTCGTCGTCGTGCAGTTCCCAGGAAACAGGGGACCGTAATGCCGATGGGATGGGTCGGTTGCTCGCCAGGAAGCGCTTCAGAGAAAGGGGTTAAAAGGTTAAAACGGCGCCATATTCAAAGGGGCGCCGTTTTAAGCATCAAGGGGGGCTTCGGGGCGCGCCGTGTAGCCAATGAAAAGAAAAGGGTTAAAACGGCGCCACATCCAAAGGGGGGCGCGCCGTTTTAAAGGGGGGGGCGCGCCGGATAAGGGGCGCCGTTTTAAGACCCCCTCGCGCCGTTTTAAGCACTAAACGGATTCTTCTCGAAGTCGCGGCCATTTTACGTGAATGTCGACATTCCCGGAAGGTTCCGGTTGCTATGTATGACCTCTACAATGTTCCATTCACAGCCTTTGGGGCCCGGTCCCAGACTCTGCGTGACTTTCGGTGCACGTCGGGCTGTGTCGGAGTCCCCGACTCTTCTTTGATTCAGCTCTCGGCACGGCCGACTGTAGAGTTGTGGCCATATCTTCCGCCCCGGGGGGGGGCTCCCTCATCGGCTAGCGGACCACCAAGCGAGTCCTCATCCTGATCGGGCGAGGCATGAGGTTTATTTGGCATTTTCATCTTCGGCTTGCTCTCGAGTGTCGAGACGTGCATGCCGTATGATCATCATCGACATTTTTCGACGTCCACAAATGCCCCCCACTCGCGGGTGGCGCAAGCGAGGGATGAGTGCGCGGGGATCGCGAGTGTAGAGTTCTTCGACAGGACGTCTGTTCTTCCGAGCCAGTGGGATGCTAGTCCGGTGCAAATTCACGGGAAAGCGCTCACTCCTTCAGCGAAGGGATGAGGGGATCGCTTCACCGCACATGCACACGGACTGGCATATCTGAGTGGAGGTTTGGTCGACGGCATGGTGGAATGCCGAAGCAAGAAGGAGGGGTTCAAGTTTCTCTGACTTGGGTGAAAAGTCAAGATCGGATCGCACGGCTGAGGCCCCAGAAAGGCCTTAGGCGCCGTCAAAGGTGGTTCGTTGACACTGGGATTGCATCAACGCAAGGATTTCAATCTTCTTCCGACCCAGACGAAAGGTCTAAATCGGAGCTTTCGGCGAGGGTGCCGCATAAAGTGAATTCGTCAATGCTGGGATTGCATCAACGCAAGGATTTCAATCTCTTCGACCCAGACGAAAGGTCTGAATCGGGGCTTTCGACGAGGGTGCCGCATAAAGTGGATTCGTTAACGCTGGGATTGCATCAACGCAAGGATTTCAGTTTTCTTCCGACCCAGACGAAAGGTCTAAATCGGAGCTTCCGGCAAGGGTGCCGCATAAAGTGGATTCGTTAACGCTGGGGTTGCATCAACGCAAGGATTTCAGTTTTCTTCCGACCCAGACGAAAGGTCTAAATCGGAGCTTTCGGCGAGGGTGCCACATAGGGTAAATTCGTCAATGCTGGGATTGCACCAACGCAAGGATTTCAGTTTTCTTCCGACCCAGACGAAAGGTCTAAATCGGAGCTTTCGGCGAGGGTGCCGCATAGAGTGATTCGTCAATGCTGGGATTGCATTAACGCAAGGATTTTAGTTTTCTTCCGACCCAGACGAAAGGTCTACATCGGAGCTTTCGGCGAAGATGCCGAGTAAAGGTGGATTCATCAATGCTGGGATTGCATTAACGCAAGGATTTTAGTTTTCTTCCGACCTAGACGAAAGGTCTAAACCGGAGCTTTCGGCGAGGGTGCCGAGTAAGGTAAATTCGTCAATGCTGGGATTGCACCAACGCAAGGATTTCAGTTTTCTTCCGACCCAGACGAAAGGTCTAAATCGGAGCTTTCGGCGAGGGTGCCGCATAGATTGGATTCGTCAATGCTGGGATTGCATTAACGCAAGGATTTTAGTTTTCTTCCGACCCAGACGAAAGGTCTACATCGGAGCTTTCGACGATGATGTCGAGTAAAGTGGATTCGTCAATGCTGCGATTGCATTAACTCAAGGATTTTGGTTTTCTTCCGACCCAGACGAAAGGTCTAAATCGGAGCTTCCGGCGAAGATGCCGAGTAAAGTAACACTAAGGAACAACTTCTTTCTCATTCTTTTTCTTTTCCTTCTTCTTTTTTTCTCTTCTTTTTTTTTCTTTTTTTCTTTTTTTTTTCTTTTTTTTTCTTTTTTTTTTGATGATCACGGTGGGACCGGATCACAAAGGTGTGATAGTATCGTCGACATTGGGTTTATGTCAACGCAATGGAATCGGGTTTAATCGGCTTAGACGGAAGGTCTACGCCATGCTGCTCGGTTGAGGCCTCGGAGGGCCATGGGCGCCGAGTTGAGTTTTCGGATGTTTTATGTAAAAAGCTCCATGATGGAATCCTCTTCATTGTGGGGTAATGGTTTCAGTTGATCGCCGAGCTGGGGAAGCGGCGCATGGTATAACTTCAGGTGTTTCCCATTGAGTGGTGGGAATTGAATTTCCCCCCGGTGGTTGACGATGACATAAGCACCGCCTTCATAGACTTTCTGGACCACATAAGGTCCTGTCCAGTTTTCATTCAGTTTGCCTTTGGGGTTGGCCGCCATGACTTCTCTTCGCTTGACCATGACTAGGTCTCCCATCTTGAATTCACGTTCTTTGACGAGTTTGTCAAAGGCGCGGGTCATACGGGCCTGGTAGACCTGTATGTTCTGCTGGGCTCTGAGCCGCCGTCCTTCCAGATCGGAGAGCTCCTCCAGTCTTCTTTCTATATTGGCTTGGCCATCTTTGACTAATTCGTGCTGGATCGCCACCCGTAGTGAGGGTACCTCCAGCTCTATCGGCACGACCGCTTCTGAGCCGTACACCAAGGAGAATGGTGAGCAACCTGTCGGGGTCTTGTACACAGTGCGATACGCCCATAGCGCTTCATACATCCTGTCTTCCCAATCCTTCTTGCTAGAGCTGACCGTCTTGGCAAGAAGTGTGCATAGTGTCTTGTTGAAGGCTTCCGCTAACCCGTTTGCCTGCGGATTATACGGAGTGGACGTCCTCCAATCAATCTTGAATTTATCGGCCAATCTATAGACCTTTTGGTTTCGGAAGTGGCTTCCGTTGTCAGAGACAATTCGATCGGGCACGCCGAATCGGAATATGATATTTCGACGGACGAATCTGGCCACGATTTCTCCCGTCACTTCTCTTAGAGCCACAGCTTCAGCCCAGCGAGAGAAGTAATCTGTTGCTGCTAGAATGTATTTGCATCCCGCTGAAGACGCGGGGAGCGGGCCCACAACATCAGTACCCCATTGAGCAAAAGGCCAACTGGGCACCGTTGGGTGCAAATGAGCTGGAGGTCTTCTTGGGATCGCAGCATGCTGCTGGCATTTATGACATGACTTGGCATACTTGCAGCAGTCATCGAACATAGTCGGCCAGTAATATCCCAGCTTCTTGACTTCAATCTTCATTTTCGGCCCAGCTTGATGAGCACCAGCCGACCCGGCGTGAACTTCCTTCATAACCATCCAAGCCTCCTCCATGGATATACATCGGAGGAGCACCTTTCTTCCGGCATCAGCCATGGTTCGGAACAGAGTTCCATTTCTGACTTCATAAGAATCTTTTGTTCTGATCAATCTGATCCTTTCTTCCCTCTGCTTGGGCAATTCTTGGTGTTCAAACCATTTCATTAGGGGTTCCCTCCAATCAGGAGAGTTAGTTGTTTCTGCTATCGCAGCTTCATATTCTTCTTCGTCACCTGGCTCCTCTATCATGCTGGGGACCTGGCGCCTATTTATGACTGTTATGTTGAGGGATTCGCCTGGCAGGGCCGCCAGTGAGCTTGCTAATTTTGCTAGTGCATCAGCCTGGGCATTCTGGCTTCGGACGACATGGCCTACTTCAATGAAGTAGAACCGCCCCATGAGCTTCTTCGCCTTGGCGCAATACGGAAGTAACCCGGGCTTCCGGACGTCGAACTCTCCTTGTATCTGCTTGACAATCAGCATAGAATCACCAAACACCTGCAGCATTCGGATCTCCATGTGGAGGGCTATCTGAAGACCGATAATCAAGGCCTCATATTCTGCTTCATTGTTCGTGCACGGTTTGTTGATCGAACACGACGTATGCAACACTTCTCCTTCTGGGGATTTGAGGACGATGCCTGCTCCAGCCCTTATCCTCGCATGCCCTGATTGAGATGTCTCCGTTCTGGATGCTCCGTCGAAGTATAACTGCCATATGGCTTGACGGACTTGGTCCACTTCCAGTGTTTCATCTTCCGGAAGTTCCGTGACAAGCGGGGAATTCTCAGGCACAGGGTGTGCTGCAAAGAAATCTGCTATCGCCTGGCCTTTAATAGCCTTTTGCGGCACATATGTAATATCAAATTCCATCAAAATGACGGCCCACTTCCCTAGTCGCCCTTTCAGCGCCGGCTGGGACAAGAGATGTTTGGCTGGATCGGCCCTTGATATCAGCTGTATTTCATGTGAGAGCATGTAATGCCTCATTTTCTTGGCCGCAAAGACCAAGGCAAGACAAACTTTCTCGATCGGGGTATACTTTGCTTCTGCCCCGACCAGTCTTCGACTGAGGTAATAAAGTGCCTGCTCCTTTCCCTCGTCGTTGTTTTGAGCCAACATTGCCCCGAGTGAACATTCGGTGGCGGCTATGTAGAGAATTAGCGGCCGCCCTTTGACAGGTGCCCCCAGCACTGGTGGGGTCTTCAAGTATTCCTTTAGCTTATCAAAAGCCTTCTGGCATTCTTGATTCCAGTCGAATGGTGCATCTTTCATCATCAACTTATGAAATGGTTGACATCGCCGGACAGGTTGGAGATGAACCTGCGGATATAGGCCAATCGACCCTGCAGTGATCGCAGTTCCGTCAGGTTCTTCGGAGGCGGCAGCTCCTGAATGGCCTTTATCTTGGAGGGGTCTATTTCAATCCCCCTATATCGGACAATGAAGCCCAGAAACTTCCCACTGGAAACGCCGAAGGCGCACTTCAGTGGGTTCATCTTCAACTCGTATTGTCGGAGCCTTTGAAATATAACCCTGAGGTCACTCAGGTGATCTTCTTTCTTTTGGGTCTTGACAACCAAGTCGTCGATGTAGCATTCGACCTTCTCATAGAGCAATTCATCAAATATCTTGGTCATCGCCCTTTGATAAGTGGCGCCAGCATTCTTGAGGCCAAAAGGCATCCTTTTATAGTGGAATATCCCCTTGGGTGATCGGAAAGCCGTATGAATTCTATCATGTTCGGCTATCCATATCTGGTTGTATCCGGACGACCCGTCCATGAAAGATAAGGCTTCATGGCCAGTGGTGGCATCGATCATGACTTCAGTGATGGGCACCGGAAAATCATCTTTCGGACAAGCCTTGTTCAGGTCTCGGAAGTCCACACATATCCGGATCTGGCCGTTCTTCTTCTTGACGGGCACAATATTGGCCAGCCAGGTGGTATACTGGTTTTCTGCTACGAAGTCGACGTCTATGAGCTTGTCGACTTCCTTGCAAACTTGGCTTATCAGTTCTGGCCTCATTCGCCGGGGTGACTGCTTTACTGGTTCGGCCTTGGGGTCAATGGCCAACATATGCTGGGTAATGGCCGGGTTGAGGCCCGGCATTTCTTTGTAGTTCCAAGCAAAACAGTCTCGGAACTCTTGTAGGAGCTTGATGTATCGCTCTCTTTCTTCTGGGAGAAGGAGGGCGCTGAGGAATGTTGGTCTGGGGTCATCTTTTGTACCCAGATCCACTTCGATCAGCTCATCAACAGTGGCTTGGCCACCATCTTCTATCTCCGGGGGAGCCGGTTGCAAGTCGATGAAGCCTTCATCATCTTCTTCAGCCTCGAGGGCATCATAGATGTCTTCTTGTACCACCCCGCTTAGTGGCAGGGCTTTGTCATCTTCTTTCAGAGGGGTTGAAAGGGGTGCTTCACTGGCTTCCGGGCATCTTCCATCGGTGGGGCTTGTGACCTCCGTGAGCAAAGAGATCATGTGGACCCCGCTTCTATAAGCGACCACGTCATGCGGACGCGGTGGGTACACTTCATATTTTCCCAGCCTTAGTTCGCCCTTCCTGATTAGGCCCTGAGCGATATTTTTGAATACATAACAATTTTCAATAGGATGCCCCAGCACCCGATGATAAGGACAGAATTCGGGGTCGTCGCTTCGTTCGACATCCTCTGGCCTTTTGGATTCCGGCAAGGTAATCTTGCCGTAACGACAAGCCCATTCAAAAATCCTCTGAGTTTTGTGTCTTGGGAAGGAATAAGGCCTCCTCATTTTCTCTCGCAACGAGGCCGGTTGATTGGTTGAAGGATTGGCTACCTCCTTTGTCTTCTCCTTCGAATGCCCAGAAGTGCGGAAGTTGACACCTCCGGGTTTGTCTTCTTGCCTTGCCAGGGTGATGGCAGGATGGTATTTTGCCGGGAAGGCTTCAATATCAGCCGCTATTATGGCCAACTGATCAAGGGAGTGGACGTTAAGGCCGACCATCCGCTGCTGAATATCCTTCTTTAGACTTTCCCCGCAAGCCCAAGTGGCAACCTCGTGGCTTAACGGGGAGATGCATCTCACATATAGGCTTCTCCACTTTCTGATGTAGTCCAGGACGGGCTCATCATCTTCTTGCCTGTGGCTGTAGAGTTCTGCCCTGGTCACGAGGAAGTGCTCCGGGCTTGAGTGACTGTATCGCTGAGGGAGGATGTCCCCTGCTGGGTCAAACCAGTGCATACTTATTTCGGCTAGGTGCTCCTCCAGCCTTTCAATTTCCTGATGTAACCCGCCGAGCAGTGAGGGCAAGGTGGAGTCAGGCTGAGGGAAATCTACTTCAGGGCATCTTTCACCAGCCAGGCTTGTGACCTCTGCGAGGAGGGAAACCACATGGACTCCCTTTTCACGGACAGCTGCTTCATGGGGTTGTGGGGGCTTCACCTCATAATCCTCCATCTTCAATTCTCCTCTGTTGATCAGGTTCTGGGCGATATCCTTGAAGACATAGCAATCTTCTATAGGGTGGCCAAGGATTCGATGGTAGAGGCAGAATTTAGGGTCATCACTCCTTGTAGCATCCTCTGGCCTTTTGGACTTTGGCAAGGTAACCCTGCTATAGTGGCAAGCCCATTTAAAGATCTCCCGAGTTTTATCCCTCGGGAAGGAATAAGGCTTCTTCATCTTCTCCTGCAACGTGAGGACTCGTTCCGCCGGCCGGCTAGTTGAAGGACCGGCTATTTCTTTCACCTTCCTCCTTGAGTGCATAAAAGTACTAAAGTTGGTGGTCAGGTACTGATTCTCCCATCTTGCCGTGGTGGCATAGGAGCCCCCCGAGTTCATGGATCTGCCCTCCCGGAGGTGGATACCCTCGGTAAGACCGGACAGTAGTTTGATCATCTTGGCCAACTGTGCCTTCAACATCTCGATCTCCTGCTGCTGCTCATAACATATTGCGAGCATAACAGGGTCACAAAGGGAGAAATCTGGAGTGTAGCTTGGACTGCTATCTTCCGTTCGGACATCGAGTGGAGGTGGCAGCACCCCGCCACCGTGACTATCTGGGAGTGGTGCCTCGGAAGTCGATGGCACCCCCTCTATATCCTGCTTAGAGGTGGGTTCTGGAGGAACACTTCTTCATCTTGAGCTTTGTCGGCTGAAGTCATATTCTGCTCTTTGCCCTTGGTTTCTAGTGCATCTGTGTCTTCTGGGGGACCGTCGCCAACTAGAGCTGAGACAGGCTATCATGTTTGCTTCATAGAATTCTTCTGCTGAGAAACCCAACCCAGGGTGCTGGGTAATCTTCAGGAGTTCCCTATCCAGGTTCGGTGGATACCACAGCTTCTTGAACATTTGATTCCGACTTTCGGTCTGAAAGAAGGGCAGTTGTTGCCCTCTAGCCATTTTCACCACTCTGCTGGATATATCCGGAAGTCCCATGATTGGGCCGACCGGGTCACAGATTTCTTCGGGGAATTTACAATCATCATCCCCTTTCACTGGATGTTCATCAGCCACATAGAATATCGTAGGTGGGCCCTCTGGGTTGGGCACCTCCCAGATCTTCAAGAATTCGACTGTTTGACAGTCTAAGTCTGTGGGGGGCTTCATGATCCCTGGAGGGACCTTCACATACCCAGGCAAATCTTCGAGCTTCGGAACTCCTGTCTCGAGGTAAATATTGAAGGGGATGGCTCGAACCACGCCTTCAACTTTAGAAATGTGTGACACTTCCTGCGGTGCCACATAGTCGGGCGGTGGTGGAGGGAACCAGTCGTCGTCCTCTGCTATCTCCTTCCCTTTGCTTTGAGTCGGCTGGGGATTCTGCTTCGGCTCCTCCATGTAAAGTGCAGCATCGAGCAGGTGGCATTCAAACACCTCAAAGGGGTGTAAGTCTGCGAATATTCTTTCTTCTTTTCCATCTCGGGAGTACTTAATGCACTGGTGCAGGGTTGAAGACACTATCCGATTCTGATGCAGCCACGGTCGGCCGAGCAATGCTTTATATGTGGTATCGGAGTTGATGACGTGGAACTGCACTTTGGTGGTGAAGTCTCCTAGTGACAGCTCAAACTCTGCTACACCCATGGGAACTTCAGACTTCTGGTTGAACCCAGTTATCTTCATATCCCTGACCTTGATCAGGTGCACATTGAAGTAATGTTTCTGGTAAACCTGGTAGGAGAGTATGTTTACTGCTGCCCCTGTATCGACCAAGATCCTGTTTATAGGCTGGCCGTTCAACTGCCCCCTCATGTACAAGGGTCTGTTGTGGCTGACCGAAGGAAAGAGCATGTCTTCTTCGGTGAAGGTGATGGTTGTTCCCAACTGCATCTCAGCAAAACAGCTTTCATAATGCGCCGGGGTTTGCAGAGCCGCAATGACAGCCTGCCTGGTTTCCTCATCCAGGGAGAGTATCTCCCAGACACTGAATCTTGCTGGGATTCTTTTCAATTGTTTCAATATCCGAGAGCCGGCTCGGACGTTAGCTAACTTTGCTTCTTCGGCTTTGCTATGCGTGCCATGTTCTGGTGTCGGAGGAGTCGGCGGGGAAGATAGTTTATCTTCTTCGGGGGCCGCCCGACTCCGGCTTGCTTGGTCGGCTGGTTCTTTCATTTGCACGGGCTGAGCCACAGGGGTGGCGCCATCATCATCTTTATTTGCCAGAGGGGGCATTCCCGAGGTGGAGGCAAGAGTGCTCTTGGCCTTGGACCCGGGCTGTTGGTATGGTTGTTTGCTCTTCTTCGCGAGCAAAAATTCGGCGAACGAGGGTACCACTTCGCCTGCTGCATCTTCAGGGTACAAGCCCGATGGAGGCGGGATTGCTGCGCCCTTCACTTCAGGTTCGGGGATTTGGTATGGCCGCTCGCCCCTGAATATAATATTGTGATTGGCCGGGGGCAAACGTCCCCACCTTCTCCCAGACCTGGTGACATGTTGGGAAGTAGAGGCCTCGACTTGGTTTGCTTCGGTAGGTGCGAAGCATATTTCTTCTTCTCCCTCCTCTTCAGAGTTTTGGGCCATGTTGAACAAGGCCGACAAGGTATTGCAAGACAAAAGGCTGCATTTTCTTTTATTCTTCAGCTTCTTCTTCTTTTTCTTCTTCTCTTCTTTTACAGCTGGAAGCTGTTCTCGGGGAAGTTCATCCCATATGCCGGTTTCTTGTGTTTCGGGTTCAGCTTCTTCAGCCAATTTTAAGGATTCAAAATGTTCCCAGGGGACATATTCCTTCAGCCGCACTGGCTGGATCTTGGGTTGTTCATATTCTTCTAACCCGTCAATGATCGCCTGCAGCCGTTTAACCACCGGGCTGACTTGCATGTGCATCCGCAACAAGAGTGGCTTCTTCCTGTTGTCAGTCATTCTTCGGAGGACCAACTGAGGAGCAGTTTCATACCAGACCGGGGTGACAACCGGTGGTGGTGGCTGAGGCGTGACGCCATGAATTCGGACTCCCGGGGTAGGGCGGGATGTCGACTTTCTTCTTGTCTTCTTTGGCACCATCTGCCAATCTCCATGGCTCTCTGCGGGAGCGAGAACAAATGCCTCATAGGTGTGCATTGTACAAGTATCTGACACTTCTTCAGGCAGTTGTTGGTATAAGGATATCATATTTACGGTTGCCCCCAGCACTGGCAACTCATGCGGGCGGGGCGGGTCCACCTTGTGTTCGCCCATCTGGAGCTCTCCCTTCCTGATCATGCCTTCAATGATGTCTTTGAAGACGTAACAGTCTTCGAGGGTGTGCCCGAGCATCTGATGGTACGGACAAAATCGAGGATCATCTTTCCTCTTGATGTCACCGGGTCTCTTTGGCTCCGGGAGAGTAATTTTGTTATATTTGGTGGCCCACTCGAAGATGACCCGGGTCTTCTCCTTCGGGAAGGAGTAAAGTTTCTTCATTCTTGACCGCAAGGAGGCGGCCTCTTGTTGTTCAGCCTGCTTGGCCGGAGGAGCACTGGCGACTCCTTTATCATTGTCCTTCTGCTTCTCGAAATCCTTGAAGTCGATAGTGTTGACTTCTTTGGGCACGGACCGCTTCTCAATTGATTTTCCTTTTTGGGCTGAGGTGGCCGGTGCGGAAGAGTATTTGGAGAGGTAGGACTCAATTTCCACCACCACATTATTTAATCGATCAAATGACTTGATCTCCATCCCGATCATTTTCTTGAAAACTTCACGCTTCAAATTCTGCTTGCAGATTTGAACCGCATCTTCTTGGTGTGGCGGGCGTCTACACCTCATGCTGAGGTTCCGCCATCTCTTGATGAATTCTAGAGCAGTTTCATCATTCTTCTGCTTGGTTGCATAGAGCTCGGCCACTGTGACCTCTCTTTCGGTGACGTGGAACCGCTCCCGAAATTTTCTTTGCAAATCTGGCCAGTCATTAACGGACCCCGCCGGCAAGTTCGAGTACCATTCGAAGGCGAGCCCTGTGAGCGAGGACCCGAAGAACTTCAGTAGGTATGATTCATCAGTCGCCAGATCGCCCATCACATTGACGTAATAGGCTATGTGCTCCTTCGGTGACCCCTGGCCATTAAATTTGTCAAACTTTGGCGGCTTGCTGACGCCAGGAGGCAATCTCTTCCCCGCATGATGGACAGGGTAGGGTACCTTGTACACATCATATGAGGCATATTCTTCACTTCCCCGGTCGGCCAGCTTCATCTCGACTATCTGCTCGATCATGAGCTTGTTAGCCGTTGCCGGATCCACTGCTTCTGGGTAGAAATGAGCTGACTGCATCTGTGGCGTCGTCAACACCGTCGCCTGGGGTATAGTGGCGGTGCCTTGGTGTTGAGGAGCCGAAGGGGTCATTGGGGCCATGCCCCCAGCATAGTTGGGGATTGGCTGAGAGGCCGTCACCTGGGGTGAACCCTCAAATTCTCCAGCGCCTTGCCTGGATGTTTCTGGAGACGGTTCGACCTGCTTCGACGTGGAAGCATGCATGGTCAGTTCGCCCACCTGTCGCTTCAGAGCTTCGATCTCCTGTCGATAGGCTTGAAGCAGCATCAGCATCGCCGGGTCGGAGGTGGAAGGGCTAGGAGCTTGGCCTCCCCCTTCTGTCAGAGTATCTAGAGAAGGCGCTACCCTTTCTCCTTCATCCCCAGTGGTAATCACGTTCGCTGCCATGGCGACCGCATCTGAACTTGTTTCACCGACGAGGGCTTGTATTATCTCAGCTGCAGCTGCTCCTCTTCTAGTTAGGGGACCCGACCTGCCAGCCAACCTGGCCATCTCTTCTTGGTCTTCAGGTAGGGCTCCATATTGGTTGGCCACTCCGGCCATATTACAGGTATAAGCCCGCATCTTTTGGTTTCTTCGAGCCGCCTCCCTGGTTGTCTGTCTAGGAAAGGTTAGCCTATCAAACACCGAGACTCTTGGTGGAGCTTCTTTACAGAGGGGCGGCCCATAGCACCCTGACTCCGCATCTTCGATATCTTCCGGGTTAACTTGTTGCTTCCGGTTTCTTTCAGCATCATTCATGGCTTCTAGGAGCCGCTGAGTTCCCAAGAGGGTGTTTCCAAGGCTGTGGAGATATCCCCTCACGGCTTGAGTGATGTCGTCTTCTCCCCGGCTGGGGCAGACAGTTGGTGGTGATGCTTGCACTGGCGGTCTATAGGCGAGACGCCTCCGCTCGTGCATCATGTTGTATCTTCTTTCCTTCAAATAGATGTTCGCCTGCCGACCGTGAGTACGGAAGGCAGGTCTTCGAGACGCTCGAGCTGACGCCTCAATCTTCTCTTCTTCATCTTCCTTCATCTTTTTCTCGAGCCGGTCAGTCCTGACGAGCTCCAGTTGAGTTGAGGCTGGGGCCCGCCTGATGGGGACCCATGCTTGCTTGAATTTAGTCGGCTTCTGGGCCGACTCTTGCTTTGGCATGGACCTGATGTGGTCCTCTCGCTCCCGGGCCAGTGCTTGGAATTGGTTGTGCACCGGCACCATCGGGATTACCCTATCTGGTGAGATCGTGGCCTGACGGCCATTCAGGTACACTCGGACTCCTCCGATCATCACGGATTTGCCCGAGAGGGAAAGCCGGCCTTGCGGCGTGCTAGTGGTTCTCCTTGCCGCCCTCCTGGCAGCCGAGGTGCATTTCTTCTTTGCTTCAATGTGGTGGACGTAATAGCCCACCATCTTCACAGCTTCTGGTGTCGCCTCCACGGGGGCGACGGGCTCGACCTCCTTGACATCCAAGAGGTCCACGAACATAACCCCGAGGAAGTTGGGGAAGCCAACGACCGGGGGAAAATCGCCGAACTGGATCGGCACTGCCAAGTAGCCATGCTCGGCATGGCTCGCCACAACCAATGGACCGAAAGTGACAGCCATCGGTTCTTCAGAAATGGATCCCTCCTGCAATTTCAAAAATGCGGAAGTTAAGACTTCGGAAAAGGTCATTGGGCCCCTAATCTTGGCGAAAAGATGAGAGGTAGTCCAGTCCCACCGGGCGTGCCAGCTTGTGGAACGCACTAGGTTTTGGGTGTGAAAGTATCGGGATATCGGTGGTCTTTTTATCGGTTTATCTAGTGCGAGGGCGTGCCAGTCACCTAGGTGACAATGTGTTCGGGCTTCAAGACTGGAGTGGTCCGAAGCCCGGGGTGCGCTCCATCTGACTGATCAGATGATTGTGGATATCGGGTCGGGACTGGAGACCCGCCGCGCCATAAAGGGCGCGACGTTAATTACATCCCCTCAGAGAGGGGAAGACCTCTGATTAATCGCCAAGAAAAGGGGTCAAATGACCTAAAGATCGTTTTTCATTAAAGCATGCGAGTTGGGTTGACATGATTTAAACCCTCCGCGTCGGTATGTAAAACGGTGTTCAAAAACCGTACAAATACTTGCTGCGAGTGCGGCGAATTTAATGAAAGTGCGGGATTAGATCCCGGTATATATATATATATATATATATATCAGTCACTAAGGACCATCCAGTATTCGGTCGAGAGTTCATATTCGAAGCATCGAAGGTAACAACAAAGACATTCGGATATCTACCGTAGGTACGGCACGTTTCATGTGGGTGCGGGATCGGATCCCGGAAGAAGTGGGTCAATTTGATGAACTATCGGCCCAAGAGGTGCACGGATCATGACCATGTCGGGGATCCCGAGGTCCATGTCCGATACCACGGGGCATCATCACACAGTCCGGGGGAGCGGGTCGTTAAGTGTAAGGCCAAAACTCGACAATGTGCGCCCTCGCACGCGGATCGACCTGCGCGGTTAGGTCGCGGGGTTCGACCTGCCCGGTCAGGTCGTGGGGGTCAAGGGGGCAACGCCCCTTGCGGGGGTTTTCGGGGGCAGCGCCCTCGGAACAAAATTTGGTTAAGGCGCGGGTATGCTATTGTCATTGTTCCGATCATTGAGTTAAGTGTTTTATTCCCATTCCATTCTTTCCATTTTGTTCATTGATTTAATCCTTATCCTCTGGTTTATTCTTTAGTTTCAATAGTTCTCTTTCTTCCTTCCATTCTTTTAGTTTTCTTTTAGCACGCCGTGTTGGCAGGTTGCAAGAAGATGGGCGCGCCGGATAAGGGGCGCCGGGTCAAGATATGAAGGGGGGGGCGCGCCGGGTAGAGGCATCCATGGGCGCGCCGGTTTAAGGGAGTTCAAGGGGGGGGGGCGCCGGTTAAGGGGCGCCGTTTTAGAGATACTACAAGGGGCTGAAGGGCGCGCCGGTTTAAGGGAGGCCAAGGGGCGCCGTTTTAATGGTTAAGCAAGGCAGTAGGGCGCGCCGGATAGAGAGGCTCCCACGGGGGCGCGCCGTTTTAGCATTCAAGGGAGATGGGAGGTTACGAGGGTGGTGTTAAATCGGCGCGGTGAGGGGTGACCGCGCCGGATTAGGCCACGCCGAGACATCGTCTCTTGAGTTTTCTTATTCGTTATGTGGACTTGTTTTGCTTTCTGTTCTTGATTCTATGGCCTACAGAAGGATCAATAGTTAGATTAATTGCTCGATTGACACCCTAGATCAATAGGATGAAGGTTTAAGCATCGTTGTTGGTTTGTTAAGGTGAGTGAGCAAGAGGTTTAACTGTTTTATTCGGGGGGTTCAGTTCACAGAGTTTTTACTGTGTGTTTCTTCTCTTTCACCCGTAGGCAAATTCTATGATACATTCATTCATTGTTCTTGGTGTTCTTGACCCTGACGAAAATCGGGCAGCACCTCCCCTAGATCGGAAGGGTCTGGGGGAAAAATATGGGGCGCGCCATGCGGAGAGAACTCCGACGGCCCCGAAACATCCCGGTGCGTGCTAAGCAACGACACCAGTAAAGTTACCCCATTTGGGGCCGGAGATCCCGAGGGCTAGCCTACAAGGGAAACCGGTGACCCATGGGTTGTTGCGATCGTATCGACTCCCCCGTTCGGGGCCGGAGATCCTGAGGGCCAGCCTACAAAGGAACTCCGACGACCCGAGGGTTGCCGTGATCGCGTGGCTGAAGACCACGTGAGAGCCGAAGTCGACACAAGAACACGGCGGTAAAAAAAAGAGAGAGAGACACTATGGGCTGAGTATTGAGGGGGATTGGGGCATCAAAAATCTCCCAAAGGGGAGTTTTCCTTTCATTCCACAACAGACCGAACTCCGATTACATTGAAGGGGAATACGAAGACAAAGGTCTACATGTGAAGATCACCAAAAGAAAATCAAAGGGGCAGAAGGAAATGCAAAGACAAAGGGGGGAACCGAGCTCTCTTCCCCTCACCTCTCCTTCTTTCTTTCACCCTCTTATCTCTCTTCACACTTCGGAGCAGGGCTTCACCGCCAGTAGAGCGTCCCTCCTCTTTTTTGTTGCTTCTTGCCTGGGGCTTGTATTTATATGGAGAGCAGGGGAGCAAGCTTCCCATTTCTATGGCTTTTGTTCTGTCCGCAGTTGCCGTTGCTAACGTTGTCGGGGTCACCGTGTCGAATGCCGCTGTCGTGGACATCACCTCCGCCACAGCTACAGTGTGACCGGGAGAGGGGCAGAGGCATGGCCTCCTCCTTCGCTGGCATGTACACCGCTAGCCACGTTTGCTTTCATCATTGGCAGGGGAATGGGCGGCCGGCTGACGGAGCAAGCGTTCGACAGTGCAGGGCTCGAGGGTTTCCATTTGAAGAACATGCTTGGATGCCCAACGGGTCGAAGCAGACGTTTTAGCCATTTCAGGCTTGTTCGTCGTCGTGCAGTTCCCAGGAAACAGGGGACCGTAATGCCGATGGGATGGGTCGGTTGCTCGCCAGGAAGCGCTTCAGAGAAAGGGGTTAAAAGGTTAAAACGGCGCCATATTCAAAGGGGCGCCGTTTTAAGCATCAAGGGGGGCTTCGGGGCGGGCCGTGTAGCCAATGAAAACAAAAGGAGTTAAAACGGCGCCACATCCCAAAGGGGGGCGCGCCGTTTTAAAGGGGGGGGCACGCCGGATAAGGGGCGCCGTTTTAAGACCCCCTCGCGCCGTTTTAAGCACTAAACGGATTCTTCTCGAAGTCGCGGCCATTTTACGTGAATGTCGACATTCCCGGAAGGTTCCGGTTGCTATGTATGACCTCTACAATGTTCCATTCACAGCCTTTGGGGCCCGGTCCCAGACTCTGCGTGACTTTCGGTGCACGTCGGGCTGTGTCGGAGTCCCCGACTCTTCTTTGATTCAGCTCTCGGCATGGCCGACTGTAGAGTTGTGGCCATATCTTCCGCCCCGGGGGGGGGCTCCCTCATCGGCTAGCGGACCACCAAGCGAGTCCTCATCCTGATCGGGCGAGGCATGAGGTTTATTTGGCATTTTCATCTTCGGCTTGCTCTCGAGTGTCGAGACGTGCATGCCGTATGATCATCATCGACATTTTTTCGACGTCCACAGGCGCTGTTCATCGTTCTAGGCTTCCAGGGTTTTAGGCTTTCCTTAGTTTCTTTGCTTCTGGGGCTCTTGGATGCGCCGTGAGAGCACAGCGGAGACGCAAGACCTTGCGGCGGCGTTTGAGGAGTTGGCGAGGATAACCGCGGAGGCGGTCTGGCAACTTCCTTCCCCCCCTGAGTCTTCGAACTCGTGCGAGGGATCATCTTCCGGCTTGATGGCTGATCTGTCTCTGGAAGTCGAGCAGGTGAGGCGGGAGCCCGTCCCCAATTGCAGTGAGTTGGGGGAAGCTGAGGTGAGGAAGCTGGAGCATCATTTTCGCTTGCCTCTCAGGTACAGCTTTGCTGCCGCCGCCCCGTATGAGACGAGTCTGGACAGCCGCACGGGGCATATTTGCACTTTCCTCCTGGCTTGGAAGAGTGGGTTCCGCCTTCCCTTCGAGCCTCTTGTACTCAAGCTTCTCGAGTTTTTCCGGTTGGCGCCTATTCAGTTGGTGGCCAACTCGTATCTCCTTCTCTCCACCTTTCAGATTCTCTATCGTCAACACGACATTTTTCCTTCCCTGGACCTCTTTCATTATTTTTTCGAGTTGAAAGCACACCCGTCGGTGGGGAAAGGCTTCTACTTTATCCAGGCGAGGAGGAACAGAAGTTGCATTTCACTCGCAGCGAAGGATTCCTCACACAAGGGGTGGAAGACCCGATTCTTCTGGGTGAAGGCGGAGGCGACGGACGAGTCTTGGAGATGTCTTGTTTCGCCCAATTTTTATCTGAATCTTCCCCCTCGCCAGGAGGAGTTCCCTCCCCACGTGGAGCGGTAGGCCGCTCGTCTGCTGGATAACCGCCAGTCGACCGAGGAGCTGGTGACGCCGGAGAACATCGAATGGTGTCTTCTTACACGATTGACGTCGACAGGTATCACTCTCGAGGTTCTTCTCCTGGGGTGGTAGTTACTTTCTTTCTCCTGACCGGGTCTTCTTCCTTTGTTGCAGACGTGAGGCGGGAACCTCTGGAGGAAGCTGTCGAGGTCATTGATCTGGGAGATGACTCGGCGGCCGACGAGCAAGGTGCTTCTGTGGGTCGCACCCAAGCCCGAGATAAGGGCAAGGGGGTGGCCGGCGAGGGATCTTCATGATCAACTGGTGCGAAGCGCAAGGATCCCATGGCGGGAAAGTTGCCGGAGGCCGCGAAGACCAGAAAACGGGCCAAGAAGGCAGGTCTTCCTCCTACCGCCGGGGGTGACTCCGGCTCGGCGGCGCTCCCCTCTCGGGGGCAAGATGGGGCGGACCCCTCGGGGCCAGCTCCCCCACCTGCCAGGCGAGAGGGGATCGAGGAGACCGGGGGCCCTTCAGAGGGCGGCGAGGGGTCGGCTCTCCCCCCCACGGGGGTAGAGGGGGCCGATGTCGAGGTAGGTGGCGCCGAGACCGGGGGATCGGTCGGAGGCGGTGGTGTCTCGGTTGGCAAAGTGTGGGCCGAGACAGGCAGGGCTGGGGGTTCGCCCGCGAGGGCGTTGCAGCCCCAGGTGCTTGAAGCTCCCGGTGCGATCGGTCCCGCGGCACCGGTCGAGGTCGGAGGTTCGCCCGGGGAGGCGTCGTAACCCCAACCGACCGTGGCGCGCGAGGCGGTCGGCTCCGTCACTCGAGCAGAGCCCTCTGGCGGGGTGCCCAGGGCGGAGCGGCCCCCTCTGCCGGAGCCTTTGGAAAGGCTCAGAATTACGGGCGACCTGTATCGGGTCTGCCGATCGATTGCCGCAAGGACGAAGGGGGGAGAAAGGTGCAATACCCCCCCCAGGATCCTGGATGTTCTGATGGAGGGCGGCCTGGTCATAGGTCGGTCAGCGGCCTTGATGTCAGAGGCGCACGCCCGGACGGAGGCGGAGCGGTCGAAACTCGCCTGGACCCTTGGAGGATGCGAAAGGAAACTGGCCCGACTCAAGGGGGAGCATGAGGGGCTCCGGCAGGAGTTTTCCGTGTTCCGGGAGGTAGCGTGGGCGAGTCGACTGGAAGCCGGGGTGCTGACCGAATAGCTTGCCAAGACCTGGGAGTCTCTTGAGAGGATAAGCCGATCCTTGGAGGAGGAGCGTCTGCGTCACCTCGAGCTAGACAATCGCTGGGAGCTCGAACGCGCCGAGCTGCTAGATCGGGCGGAGGTGGTGGAGCGTCTCCGAGCTGAGGCTGAGGTGGACCGGGCCCGGGCGGAGGAGCGTGCGAGCGAGGCCGAGCGGAGGATGGCCGAGGTAGAGGAGCGTGCGGCCGAGGCGGAGCGGGCTCGGGTCGAGCTCATCGGAAGGGCGGGGTAGATCGAGGCGGAGGCGATCGAGCGCTATAGGAGCTCGGATGCTTACTCGGCCGATATGGTGGAAGCCACCCTACCCTATTACGAGGTAGCACTTCGCCGGGGCGCTCGAAAGGGGTTCAAGCAGGGCTATCGCCGGGCGGTAGACTACGCTGCTGAGCAAAACTCTGCGATCGAGTTCCCCTTTGGCCAGTGTTATGACTCGGATGAGTCGGTTTCTAGCTCCTCATCGTCGGCCGGGGAAGATTCGGAGGGGTCGCCTCCATCGGGGTCACCGGCTCCGGACGTTTCGGGAGGGCTTACGACCGAGACAGTTCTTGCACAGGCGAGGTCAGTGTCCGAGCCGACCGCCACCGAAGGTGCCGGGAATGACGCTTACCCTTCCGCCGTTCTCGAGCGTCAAAGTGGGCCCGAGGTCTGATGTATTTTGCCTTGTTTTGCCTCTTTCCCTTTTTGTCTCTCTTTCCTCTTTTTACAGAGTTTCCTTTTGGTGTGATAATAAATGACTTGCTCTGTTTGAGTACCATCTTTGTCGTGATTTGGTTGGCGTATCTTGAGTAGTTGGGAGGTGCCGATATGTTCTGCGCAGTTTTCGCATGCTGATTCGGTAGGCTTCTGACGGGGCGTCCTTTCGTTCCTTCACGCTTTGAATGCCTGGCCGCTTCGTGAATCCCGCTAGGGCGGGGATCGAGGAGTTGGAGGTGACCATTCAGGGGGATCCCTTGGCGTGTTTTAAAGGGGGGAGTCATTTAAGGCGCGCGGCCTCCCTTGGTCTATAAGAGAGACCGAAGGGTGCTCCTTCCTCCTTCACGCTAAGGATCCCACCGTCGATCTACCCTTACTCCTTCTTCACTCTACGTTGCGCCGCTGCAATCTGAGCATGGAGGGTCCCGCAGAAGGTGACGCTACCGACGACGGGGAGCAGCGGGCTCCCACTGTTCTGGAATGCTGAACGGATCCCACGGTCGCCGCGCGTGCACGAGACGGGTCCGACGGTCGCCGCGCGGATCTGGGGAGGGCTTCGGCGTGTGGAAGCATGCCGTTTGCCTCTTCTTAGCTCCGGCGAGGCTTCCGGCTGGACGCCGAGGCGGGGGACGGATGGGGGCATCAGGGAAGCCTGCCGCCACTCCCCCTCTGCATGGGGGGGGGGGGCGCATCAAGCTCCCTCCTCACCGAAGCCTTCCTCCGTCTGCAGCCTCTTTCTCCCTCTTCTGCTCTTCCTTTCTTTCACTCTTCGGGGGCTGCTTGCTCTCTCCTTCCTTCCAAGGAGTTAGCAGATTGGAAGAGGGGAGGCCTTCACGGCGCTCCTTTTTCCTGGTTGTTGCCAACTTGGGAGGTAGCTTTCCTCAACGTTTAAAGGTGGCCTCCCTTCTGCAGTCCCTCTGTCACCTTTGTCACGGGCCACCCGAGCCAACTGGCTCGACCACCTTTTGTCCGAGCCAATTTCCACACGAGGCAGAGTTAGTGGCTGGACGCGAGGAGATCAAGACCAAGTCAGTCGAGCGATGACCCCTTGAAGCAGTGTTAGATGGATTTTTACTTTTTTCTATGTGATGTACTGGCATTTGCCTATCTGATGTACCAATGGTTTGGAATGAAAAGAAAAAGGGATTTATTCCGTCCATCTTGCTGTGCAATTTCAAAAATAGAATTTGCGTAGTGCGGCTGCGTTCCATGTCCGAGGAATGGGTTCCCCTTCTATTGTTGCTAACCTGTACGCACCTTTTCCGAGCGTCTCGACCACTCGGTAGGGGTGTCACGCCCCGAACAAGGCGGAAATATCGGGACGTACAGTTAGGGACACGTGGGCAAGAGAGGGAACTAAATCTAAAACAATACACAAGTGCTACAAGATGGAAATGCTAAATGATCATTAATAAACCACGACTAATACAATAATCCTCAAGTTCAACTTAATACAACTGGAATAATCAACCACTAAAACTCAATAACAAACTGAAACTAAATGATCTCCAAACACAACTAACAATAACACACTGCTAACACACTAGAACTGATACACTCAAGACATCACTCCTGCCCTTCCCCATCGGTAAGCGCGTCACCTGAAAAGCCTGGAAAAGGGGGAAACAACGGGGTGTGAGCTAACGCTCAGTAGGAAATAACAGACATGTATAAGTGATTAACAGTTTAATTACATTTTTCAAAATGTCATGCTACAAATGATAAAAACGATAAAAAGATAACGATGATGAAACGAAATTCAAAGATCTTGCAGGGTCAAGAAATATAATGAATAGAATAGTAAGACAAGAATTTACTACAGGAGATAACGATAAAAAGTTGGCCATATCAAGTCGATTCAAGTCATGTCAAGCACGTATGTAATTTCATTTCCACGTCCAAGTAATGAGCAAGTACAGTAACCACAAGTAGAGTATAGAACAGTGACGAGTGGAAAGTGAAAAGTAGTAGAAAGTAATGTAGAGAGTAGTGGAGAGAGTAGTGGACAGTCCTAGATTTAACACATGTCAAGTACTGGTGCCAAATGCCACACCTAGTCATTCACCTCCCAGGGGTACACGTAGTGTTCGGGCGCTCTTCCCAGGACTAGACTGAGCCCTTAATTGTTTGCCAGGCATTGATTTCTTTGGATCAAAGATCCCACGAATCTAGACTTCCACAGTTTATGGCCAGAATTCCAAGGTTTAAACTAAGTAGCAATAACAACTTCAAGTAGGAGGGAGATTCATTTCCAGAATTTCAAGGTAAGTATAATCATCAAGGAGATTGAAATCAAGTCACAACAAGAGTTAATCATGCTGCGCAACTGTACAACAGCAGCAATCAAACAAGCTAATCAACATATTAATCCTAATCATCAAGTTAAGATATCATGATTTAACCATTATCATTTGCATTAAGACAATTGCCAAGAAGCTGATTCAAGATGATAAGGCAAAGAACAACTCCCACAGGAGTGAAATAGAATGCATTAACAGAGATTTAGTTACACCATTAACCACTAATTATGTGGGTTTCTATTTAATCTTGTATGCATTGAAATGAAGATGATAAACGGTGTGTTTTTATACTAAGTTTGCATTATGGACCAATGTTAATTGAAACTAAAAGGGTACATGAATAGGTCATTAGTTCCTCCAAAAATGTAGTTTTCAAAGTGTTTAGGTTGAATGGTTTGATTCCCCGATGATCCGGATTGATCCCCGGGTCAAATCATCAAAAAAAACGGGTTTACAATGCATGGGTCGACCCCTGGAAAAATTCCAGGGATGGGTCGACCCCTGGGTCGACCCCTGGCTTCCTGGCTGCATGGGTCGACCCATGGGTCGACCCCTGCAGGCTATGGGTCGACCCATTGGGTCGACCCCTGCAAGGCAGCAAGCTGCTGCTTTGCAGGGCTGAAATGGGTCGACCCGTGGGTCGACCCCTGGGTTTCCAGACCCAAAAAGCGATGAAATCTCCACGAATTTGGGGTCTAAAAGTATTGGGATCATAACCATAGACTCTAGGGTTAATAATATGCATCTTAGGGTCATAAAACACAATTTTAAATCACGAATTTCGATAGGAATCCAATGAAATACAACCTATTCTATGAAGAACACAAGTAAAGTCTAGCTTGCTAGCATGCATCTAATAACACACGAAATACTCTAGACATGATCTATAAAAATTGGGGATTTTGATGTCAAAAGAAAGCTAACATGCTATTGATTACATTCATGTATGTTAATTAGAAATTGGGCTGTTATCACCTACCTCAAATTGAAGAAGGAACTCGAAACCTAGAATAAAGAACAACTTGACAGCACCTCACTAAAACCTCGATATCTCCACGGATACCTAATGAAAATTGGGGCTTTTGCCACCAATGGAAAGAGCTCGATGAGAGGTACAATCTGCTATACTCATGATCAAGATTTGGTTGAGAATTCCTACCTCAATAGATTGATCAAAGAAGGATGAAGGGAAGACAACGGCCTACTGACCGACCTCCACAAATCGAACTAGATCTCTCCAGATCCGAAATTTCAGCGAACCCCACAGTAGCCAAATGAAAGAAGACTCGTTGGGCTTCATTTTGATAGCTCATAGAGCTTCTGGAGCCTTCTGAATTGGGAGTATTTGCTGCTGCAAGCTACGAGTTTAGAAACGGCGCCGAAATCCTTGACTTGACCAAACTATGTCGGCAGCACGTTTTGGGGCTAAGTTTACCTCAAATTGATTGAGGGTAAATGTTCCTTACATTGTGGCCTTCCATTTGCCCCTGATTTCAGATCATTTGGTTGAGAATTGAGGTTGAATTTGATGTTCAAAGTTTGGGTGAATAGTGAATACGAATTTGGGTTAGGTGGGTTATAAGTCAGGCTTAATCCACTGATTAGGCCTAGATAATGATTTAATTAGGCTTACTCCAAGAAGACAAAAGTGTTAGTCGAAGCATCTATTATTTAATCACTATTTTTATGAATTTTTATATGTTAGATAAGATTCCATTTCTACTATTCCGTAATTAATTAAATATTAAGTTCGGAAGAATTAGGTCGCTAATTCGGCTTAATAAACGATTGTATTAGGCTTAATTGTAGAAGACAAAGTTGATAAACAAAATTAATTCTACAAGATGTGATTTTTGGGGATTTTTAGAAAATAGTAGAAAAATGACTTATTCTATTAATTAATTAATTAATCTAATTAATTTGGATAATTCTCATTAATATCGAATAACTTCAAATAAATTCCAAATAATTATAAATAACTTTCTAAATAAATTTCTAAAGAATTTGGGGTCTTACAAGGGGCCTTCCCAGTTAGGGGACAGCTTGCCCGCCGCCTCTAGTGGTCGAGAGGCTTCAGCCTTCGTGAGGACGAAGTCCCCCGGTTGGAAACGTCTGTCTCGGACCTTGGCGTTATAGTATAGAGTGAGGCGGCGCTGGTACTCCGTTGCTCGGACGTTCGCGATCTGTCGGAGTTCGTCTGCCAGGTCGTGGTTCTCGAGCAACTTTTGCCTGTTTGCCTCGAGTGAGAAGCTGATCACTCGGAGAGACGGATTAGCGATCTCCAATGGAACGACGGCTTCGGTGCCATATACCAACTGAAAAGGGCTTTCACCGGTTGACGTCCTGGGGGTCGTTCGGTGCGACCATAGTACACTAGGCAATTCCTCGAGCCAGCTACCCTTAGCCTTGCCGAGTCTGGTTTTTATGCCTTTCAAGATAGTCTTGTTGGCATTTTCAACCAGCCCGTTGGCCTGGGGGTGGGCGACCGAAGTGAAATGGTTGCGGATATTTAGGTCGGCGCATCTGTCTCAGAAATACCGAGAGTCGAATTGTCGACCGTTATCACTTACTATCACTCGGGGGATGCCAAAGCGACAAATGATCGATTTCCAAACAAAGCCCCAAACGACTGTCTCGGTGATCCTTGCTGTAGCCTCGGCCTCGATCCACTTGGTGAAGTAGTCGATGGCGACAATGATGAACTTCTTTTGGGACTGGGCCGTCGGGAATGGCCCAAGGATATCTATTCCCCACCGAGCGAAAGGGTAAGGCTCGGTTAGGGTGACAATTTCCGTAGCCGGTTGATGGACCAAATGGCCGAACCGCTGGCAACGGTCGCACTGCCGTGTGTGAGCCGTGCAGTCGTGCTGCAGGGTGGGCCACCAGTACCCCTGCCGTAGCAGGATCCTAGCTAGCGGCCGACCTCCTGCATGCGCCCCGCACAGGCCTTGGTGAACTTCTTGGATGGCTCGGCTTGCTTTGTCGGGCACGAGGTACTTTAGGAGGGGACCGGAGAACGATCTTCGGTAGAGAGTGCTGTCGAGGATGACGAAGCGCCGAGCTTGATACTTCATTCGGCGGGCTTCCCAAGGGTCGGAGGGCTCTTGGGAGTCCTGTAGCCAGGACAGGTAGGGGGAGCGCCAGTCACTTGGAGTGGCCGAGTCAACAGCGAGGAGCTCCGTGTCTATGCTCGGGCGCTCTAGCTCTTCTAGGAGGACCGATCGTGTACCTTCCGGGTCTAGGGAGGACGCCAATCGAGAGAGGGCGTCCGCCCGAGAGTTTTGCTCTCGAGCTATCTGGATTACCCCAAACTCCTTGAACTGTTGGGCCAGGCTCCGGACCAACTGAAGATATTTGATCATGGGTGCCTCCCGAGCCTCATACTCACCATTGACCTGACCTGTGACTAGTTGAGAGTCGGTGTGGATCCTGACTCGCTCGACCCCCAGCCGTCGGGCCATGCGCGCTCCCGAGATAAGGGCCTCGTACTTGGAAGCATTGTTGGATGCCTGAAAGTTGAACTTCAAGGCGTACTGTAGCTCTATCCCTTCGGGGGACCTTAGGAGGATGCCCGCACCGCTGCCTGTCGAATTGGACGATCCATCGACGAACAGTTCCCAGGTTGGCCCGGTCGTGGTCGGAGGCCTGTCTTCGGCAGGGATGGTGCTTTCGGCAATGAAGTCGGCGAGCGCTTGGCCTTTGATTGCTGATCGCGGCCGGTAAGAGATGTCGTAGGCCCCGAGCATAATGGCCCATTTGACGAGTCACCCTGAGGCCTCGGGGTGGGCCAGAATTTTCTTCAACGGCTCGCCGATTAGCACGGTGATGGGGTGCCCCTGGAAGTAGGGTCGGAGGCGCCTTGCGGAGATGACCAACGCTAGCACGAGTTTCTCGGTTGCGGGGTACCTCTGTTCGGCCTCATTGAGCACCTTGCTGGTGTAGTAGACCGGTCTTTCGATCCCCGAGTCATTCCTGACTAGGACCGAGCTAACCGTGGACGGTGTCGCCGAGAGGTAGAGCAGCAAGACTTCTCCTGGGACGGGCTTGGAGAGCACCGGTGGAGAAGCCAGGAACTTCTTAAGCTCGGCGAATGCTGTCTGGCACTCCTCATCCCATGCGAACGTAGCAGATGCTAGCTTGGGTCCCCTCATCAGTTTGAAGAAGGGCAAGCATCGTTCGGCCGCACGGGACAGGAAACGGCTAAGAGCGACGACACGCCCTATCAGACGTTGGACGTCTTTAACGCACGTGGGCGGGCGCATGTCCAGGATGGCCTGGACTTTGTCGGGGTTGGCTTCGATCCCGCGCTGAGTGACCATGAAACCCAGGAACTTCCCGGATTTTACTCCAAAGGCGCACTTGGCAGGGTTCAACTTCATGTTGTACTTCAGGAGGGTGCCGAAGGTCTCGGCAAGGTCGGTGAAGTGGTCTTGGGCCCTGGGGGTCTTGACGAGCATGTCGTCGATGTAAGCCTCGACGTTCCGACCTAGCTGTCCCTCGAACATCTGATTTACCAGTCGCTGATATGTGGCTCCAGCGTTCTTCAACCCGAAGGGCATCCGGGTATAGTAGTACACGCCGCAGTCGGTGATGAAGGTAGTCTTTTCGATGTCTTCTGGATGCATTCTGATCTGGTGATAACCCGAATAGGCATCTAGGAAGCTGAATATCTCGTTGCCCGAGGTTGAATCAACCAGTTGGTCGATGCTCAGTAGCGGATAGCAGTCCTTGGGGGTAGCCTTATTCAGATCGGTGAAGTCCATGCACATCCGCCATTTGCCTGCTGTTTTTGGCACCAGGACGACGTTGGCTAGCTACGTTGGGTACCGGACTGGTCTGAAGAGGCCAGTCTCTTGTCCCTCGGTGACCTGCGCCTTGATGATCGCCTACTTCTCGAGCGCATGCTTCCTTCTCCGTTGCTGTATGGGCCTCACGGTGGGGTCGAGGTTGAGCTTGTGCATCACGGTCTCCTCTGGTATGCCAGGGAGTTGATCGTCGGACCAAGCAAAGGCCTGGACATACTCAGAAAGAAATTTCTTATATTGCTGCTATTCCTTGGGTGGTAGGTCGGCTCCGATCCTTACTCCGAGGGCCGGGTCATCGTTTAGGAATACTGTTAGCAATTCGCCACAGGGCTCGGTGGTTACGGTCTTTTCTTCGATTCCCTTGGGGCCCTTATCCTCCCCGTCCGGCCTTGAGGCTTCCACCGAGATGTTGTAGCACCTTCTAGCCGTGGCTGGTTACCTCGGACTTCCCTCAACCCATTTTTGGTGGGAAACTTGATTTTCTGGTGATAGGTAGATGGTACGGCCTTTATTCGGCTGAGAATTTTCCGGCCGAAAATGGCGTTGTACGCTATCATACCCTTGATCACTATGAAGTCCACCATGACCGTAACGGTTTTGGGTGGGGTGCCGATGGTGACCGGCAGGCTTAGGGCTCCCTCGGGGTAGGTGGCCAGGCCGTTAAACCCATAAAGGGGTGTTCGGATCGGGTGGAGTTTGGATGGGTCTTCCCCCATCTTGAGGAAACAGTCATAAGATAATACATCGGGGGCGCTCCCATTGTCAACCAGAATTCTATCTACGTTACAATGGTTTATTGTGGCCGAGATAACGAGGGCATCATCACGCGGGGTGCTCAGCCCTTCCAGGACTTGGTCGGAGAAGACTATGACCTGGGGCTCCCTCGGCGGGCCCCCTGAGGGCTCTAGGGCCCGGCTGGCCCGCTCGGCATGACGCTTCCTTCCTCGGCTGGTGTCGCCGCCCGATGCCGTTCCTCCGGAGATGACGTTGATGTGAACCCCTCAGGGGGCGTTGTCGATCTCCTCGGTGGCGTCTCGGTTTTCTTTGCGCCCGGCTGCAAACTGGGCCAGGTGCCCCTGACGGATGAGAGGCTCGATCTCATCTTGGAGCTGGTGACAGTCGTAGGTGTGGTGCCCGTGGTCGCCGTGAAACAGGCAATGCCTGTCGCGCTTGCGGTTCTTCTATCTCATTGGTTCGGGCTGGCGGAGGAGTCCCGAGTCTTTGATGTCTTCATAGATCTCGTAGACTGGCGCGGTCAGCGGGGTGTATCGCTCACACTTCCGTTTGCGCTCTCCTTCCCGATCGCGCTTCTTGCCCGAGCCAGGATTTGGCTCGGAGGCCCGCTTCATGTCTCCCTCCCGACCCGAGCCGGTTGTGTCTCGGCAAGCACTGAGTACTTCTTCACACTCGGCGTGGCGCAGTGCCAGAGTCACTAGCTCGGCAAGGGTCGAGGGAGGGTGGAGGACCAGTTCGCGGCGGAGATTCTCATCTCGGGTGCCCCCGGTCGGAGCGGTCGTGGCCGAGGCCACATCCAGGCGTGGAATTCTGAGGGCTTCTGACTTAAATCGGTGGACATAAGCCCGGAGCCTTTCCCCTTGCGCCTGTTTGAGGGCCAGGAGCCCCGCTACTGACCTTGGGGGGGCACTTCCGGCGAAGCTCTCCTTGAAGACTCGCCCGAATTGCCTGAAGTCTCGGATGGACCCAGGGGCGAGGGCCCGGAACCATGCCTGGGCGCCTTGGACCAGGGTGGCCGCAAAGGCTCGGCATTTGATAGGATCCGGCGTTCCACGCAGAGTTACCAGGGCGTCGAAGCTGTCGCAGTGATCGGCTGGGTCGCTCTGGCCATCATAGAGCTTGAAGGTCAGAATGGAGGTTCTGGGAGACACCTCTGCCTTCAAGATGTATTCGGAGAAAGGGGATTTCTCCTCGTCCACCGGGAAAGAGGTTTTCTGCAGGGCGCGGAGGGCACGCTCTTGCTCTGCAAAATGTCTTTCGAAATCCCTCAATCGGAGGGATAGTTCCGGCTGCGGTCGTACCGTGGGACTGGGGGGAGTGTCGTGGCGATCCTCAGGAACGTCAGCGCCCGGGCGCGGAGGCCTCGCCCCCTGTTTCCCTTTTCTGGGCGTGGAGGAAGCCTCTTGCTCCGGGGGCGGAGCTTGCGAGGGTCCTCCCACGTTGTTGCGGATGAGTTGTTGACCGCGGAGGGTGAAGCGGCCCCCAGCGGTATGCTGGGACGCACTTCGACCGGGGGGGCTCCCGGACGGGGCGCGGGACCTGGCATCCCTTGCCGCCTGGGCCCTCATGAGCTCCACGAGGACGTCGAGCTTCTTATTGAGGGCCTGGAAGACCTCGTCGCCACCGTTGGGGGGTGCCCCTGTCGCCGGCGGAGGGGGCAGCGGCCCGTTGGTGGGGACGCTGGCGTTGGAGGGAGGGTTCTGTGAGGCCCTAGAGGGGCCGTCTCCTGCCGTCACTACGGCCTTACCCTTCTCTCCGGAGGACCTCCTCCCTGAGCTTTTTCTCACCATCTTGGCTCTTCGTGCGTTTCCCACAGACGGCGCCAGATGAAGAGGTGAAATCTCGCGCTGTGTCCCGAGCGGGCTGTGGATCACCAGAAGATGAAGTGCAAGATAGGGAAACGTATCAGAGGGCCCAGGGGGTTTCCCTGGGGAAAAACCCTCCGATGATTAAGTCAGTAGAGCTGTGGTGGAAGCAATAATGGGGAGGAGAGAAGCTGGTGCACGAGATTCCTCTCCACCAGAGGGGTGAAGCGGATTGCTCAGGAGTTCTGGTGTATGAGTGCCTTAGTGGCCCTCTTTTTTTCTTACCTTCCACCGGAGGGTAGCCCTGGTTTAAATAGTACGCCGCCTTCAGGAGTCCTGTAAGCTGAGGGGTTTCCGACGGGAGTTACGTCCTCAACGTGGGCTTTCATGGCCTTATCGTGGGAACGTTATCGCCCCGAAGTCCGGCGGTTTCTTGATTTCCCTATCCGTTGGGGACTCTTAACAGCAGCACGAATGGATAATATCCGGTCTGGCCGAGCTTTCGAACTGCCCGCCCTGTCCGGGCGATGGGCATAGCTCGGCGGAGGAGAGGTTTGGATAGGTCGGCGCATGCCTGCCTCTCCCGGGCGGGGAAATGGCTCGGGCCGGACCCTCCTTGTGACCTGACCTTTACTCGGGCCCTCCGAGCCTAGGGGCCGCCGGGGAGAGTTGGTTCCTCGAGTGTTTGTTCGTTGGGCTTTTCTTTCCTAAGTGGGCCCTGTGGGCTGTCACTCAGGTGAGCTTGCCTCGTGGGACCCTTTTGGGTCTTGTTGGGCTACTTTTTGAATGGGCTGTAGAAATCCCCCTCTCCATTGCCGATTGCGGCAAGGGTCGACGGTAGCTTGTTCATCGGCATTGGATGAATGCCAAGGCAAAGGATAGGTTTATTAAGAAGGACGGAAGGTCCAAGTTAAGGGAAAATGTCGACCGGTCTCGTCGATGATGACGGGGGCCGAACACAAGTTTATTCATCGACATTGGTTAAATGCCGAAGCAAAAGATAGGTTTATTCATTAACGAGGATGGAAGGTCCAAGTTAAGGGAAAATGTCGACCGGTCTCGCCGATGGAGACGAGGGCCGAACACAAGTTTGTAGAGAGAAAAGATCTCCGGTGGGACTTGTGGTGATCATCCTTTTCGGAGTTTCATCGAGATGAGGGTGAAGAGGAACTTTGAATTACCACATTATTGGCTCAAGCACCCTTTTGGGTTTTCGCCAAAGTCAGCCCCCTCTTGCTTTTGCCCACGCGCCCTTTCGGGTTTTCACGTGGCGGGATACCCGATTTTGCCTGCGACGCCCTTTCGGGTTTTTGCCACAGCCCGGTTATGGCCATTTTTGCCCTTGTCCTGATGTAGGAACAAGGCCGGTGAGGCACCTCTACTTTAAGCCCCATTTTGTATTCTTTTCTTTTCTATCTTTTTTTTGTTGAATTCATATGACAGGAGAATGCTGCCAGGTCAACATGTGGTATTTGACCCTTGGTGACAGCGGATAGCTACTGACCGAGGCACAGGGTCGCATGCCAATAAAGGTGGTTTATTCGTTGGCAGAGGAACAATGCCAGCGCAAAGGAGGAGTTTTAACCAATTCGGACGTAAGGCCCATAATGGTAATATTGTATGAGGGTCGGCTAGGACACGAAGTCCTTTGCCAGGAAAATGGTTTATTCATTAGCAAGAAGGTAATGCTAACGCAAAGGATAGATTTCATGTCGATTTGGGCGTAAGGCCCGCAATGGCGATATTGTATGAGAGTCGACTAGGACACGAAGTCTTGAGCCACAAAAGGGGTTTATTCGTTACCAAGGAGGTAATGCTAACACAAAGGATAGATTTTGTGCTGTTTCGGGCGTAAGGCCCGCAATGGCGATATTTGTATGAGAGTCGGCTAGGACACGAAGTCTTGCACCGCAGAAGGGGTTTATTCGTTAGCAAGGAGGTAATGCTAACGCAAAGGATAGATTTTGTGCCGATTCGGGCATAAGGCCCGCAATGGTGATATTGTAGCGTATATATTTTTTGGGAGCTCGGCCACGGCGGAATGCCACTAAACCAAGGTAGGTAGAGCTCGGCCAGGGCGGAGTGCCGCTGGACTAAGGTAGGTAGAGCTGGGCCAGGGCGGAGTGCCACTAGACCAAGGTATGTAGGGCTTGGCTAGGGCGGAGTGCCACAAGACCAAGGTAGGTAGGGCTTATCTTGGGCGGAGTGCCACTAGACCAAGGTAGGTTTTGGTCATTCCGGGAATGTCTGTTGAGCTGTGTGATACAGCTTCATATGTTTTTCATTCAGGGGAGAGAACTGGATGACTCCTTTGTGATCTACAAAGACGTATGCACCACCTTCATATACTCGGCGGACAACATACGGTCTGACCCAGTTTTCAACCAACTTCCCTTTGGGGTTGGAGGCCATCACTTCTCTTCTTTTGACAATTACTAGGTCACCCTTCTTGAATTCTCGACCTTTGACTAGTTTGTCGAAAGCACGGGCCATGCGAGCCTGGTAGAGTTGAATGTTTTGTTGCATGCGGAGGCGCTTTCCTTCGAGCTCGGCAAGCTCTTCAAGTCTTCTTTCTATGTTGGTTTGTTCGCCACTAGCCAACCCATGCTGGATGGCAACTCGCAGCGAGGGAACCTCCAATTCAATCGGCACCACAGCCTTTGACCCATATACAAGGGAGAATGGTGAACAACCGGTTGGGGTTTTATAGATCGTACGATAGGCCCAAAGCGCTTCGTACATCTTTTCTTCCCAGTCCTTTTTATTAGACTTGACAGTTTTTGCTAGCAGCGTGCATAGTGTTTTATTGAAGGCTTCTGCAAGTCCATTGGCTTGAGGGTTGTAGGGGGACGAGGTCCTCCAGTCAATCTTGTATTTATCAGCCAACCGATAAACCTTCTGGTTTCTGAAATGGCTGCCATTATCAGAGATAATTCAGTTGGGAACCCCGAACCGGAATATTATATTCGGTTGGAAGAATCTTGCGACCAATTCTCCCGTCACATCTCTTACTGCAACTGCTTCTGCCCATCTAGAGAAGTAATTTGTGGCTGCCAAGATATATCTGTACCCTGATGAAGACATTGGCAGTGGCCCTACCACATCCGTGCCCCATTGGGCGAACGGCCAACTTGGTACGATGGGATGTAGTGGCACCGGCGGTCTCCTGGACACGTTGGCGTGCTCTTGACATTTTTGGCAAGCTTTAGCAAACTTGCAGTAATCATCAAACATGGAGGGCCAATAATAGCCCAACTTCTTTATTTCAATTTTTATTTTCGGCCCAGCCTGGTGTGCTCCAGCTAACCCGGCATGGACTTCTTGCACTGTCCAGCTTCTACTGGAGACAAGCAACGGAGCAAAACTTTCTTTCGGGCATCAGCCATTTTTCGGAACAAAGTTTCGCTTCTCATCTCGTAAGAGTCTTTGACCCTTAGGAGCTTCATTCTTTGATCTTTTTCTTTCGGGAGTTGTTGGTGCTGAAACCAACGCAGAAGGTGTTCCCGCCAATCGGGCCACTGAACTTCTTCGACAGCTGCCACTTCACTTTCTTGTTCATTGGCCAGAACCTCTGTTACACTGGGGACCTGTCGACGTTTGATTACTGCTATATTTAGGCTTGTGTCTGGCGGGATTGTTAAAGAGCTAGCCAGCTTCTCGAGGGCATCCGCCTGAGCATTCTGTCCTCGGTTAATATGCTTGATTTTGATGAAATAGAATCTCGCCATCAAGCGGAGTGCCAGCTGATAGTAAGGGAGAAGCTCTTGCTTCCGCACATCGAACTCTCCTTCCAGCTGTTTTATGACTAGCATAGACTCCCCAAATACTTCTAACATCTGGATCTCCATGGATAGAGCAATCTGCAACCCGATTATAAGGGCTTCATATTCTGCTTCATTGTTTGTGCATGGCTTGTTTATCGAACAAGATGTATATATGACTTCTCTTCTGGAGGTTTCAGGACTATGCCTGCCCCCACTCTGACTCTGGCTGACCCAGTAGCTGAGGTATCAATTCTGGAAGCGCCGTCGAAATGCAGCTGCCATAGAGAGGGCCGCACCTGGCCAACCTCTAGGGTTTCATCTTCAGGAAGCTCTGGTTCCAGTGGGCAGTCTTCAGGCACTGGATGTTCAGCAAAGAAGTCTGCGATGGCCTGGCCCTTGACGGCCCTTTGCGGCTTGTAGGAGATATCATACTCCATGAGGATCACTATGGACACACTTTCGGGACGTTGCTCATTTTTATTAGTTTATTCATCCTTTTGTTCGTTTGTTCGGTTTATTAGTGCGAGGGCGTGCCAGTCACCTAGGTGATGATTTATGCGGGCTTGAAAGAAGCCCATGGTGCGCTTGATCTTACTAATCAGACGATTGTGTGTATCGTGTCGGGACTGAGAACCCATCGTACCATAAAGGCTATGACGTTAATTACATCCCCTCAGAGAGGAGAAAACCCATGATTAATCACCGGAAAAGGGGGCCCGATGGCCTGAAATTCATAGTAATGGAAGCGAGAGTGAAATTTTGGATTGTTTTTAAACAAACCCCACATTGGGTCTTAAACGTTCACAAACGTGCATATGTCGGTCACTGGGGGACCATTTCTTGTTCGGACGGACGTCTGTGTTTGTAGTGTAAGAGACGGTGACAAGCCGTACAAATGTCTGCCATGAGTACGGTAAGTTTAATGCAAGTGCGGGATTAGATCCCGGTATATATGTCGGCCACTAACGGACCATTCATTGTTCGGACGAGAGTCCGCACTTGAAGCATCGAAGGTGAAGACAAAGCCATACGGATGTCTTCCATAGGTACGGCAATTTTAATATGAGTGCGGGACTGGATCCCGGTAAAGACGAGTCAAATTGATGAACTATTGGCCCGAGATGTGTTCGGATCATGACCATATCGGGGGTTCCGAGGTCCACATCCGATACCATGGGGCATTGCTACTTTTCTCTTCACGCACAGTCCGGGGAAGCGAATTGTTAAGTGTGAAGCCCGAACTCGCCAACGTGCACCCTCGCACGCGGATCGACCTGCGCGGTCAGGTCACGGAGTTCAAGGGGGTAGCAAAATTTCAATTATAGCAGGATGAAGAAGGGGCGCGCCGGAATAGGGCAGCACAAAGGGGGCGCGCCGGATAAAGGGGCGGTCCAAAAGAGGCCAGGGGCGCACCGAAATAGGTTAATAAAGGGGGGGGGGCTTGATTAGGGCAGCAAAAGGGGGCGCGTCGGATTAAGGGCAATGAATAGTGAGGCGCGCCGGAATAGAGGGCTAAGAGGGGCGCGTCGGAATAGGCTAAATGATGAATGGCGCGCCGGATTTAAGCACTATTCATTCCAAGAATTTGAAAGTGGTTTTGAGTGTGAAGCTATTCCGGCGCGGGGGGGTACCGCGCCGGATTAACCCGTGCCGGATTAGGGGGCGCGGCGGGTTAGGCTCTATGGGTTTTATTTCATTCTATTTCTTCTTTCTTTCACCCGCAGGTTATCTTGTTGATTGATTTGTTCATCCGAGGGATGGATTGGGTTTGTAGAGAGGAAGTTTAAGTGTTTTGATCATTTGTTAAGGTGAATTATCATGAGAGTTTGGATGTTTTATTAGAAAGGTTTGCTGTGCGGGAACTCAGAGGTTCAGTTTGATTCAAGGCCTTTAAACATATGTTGTTCTTATCTCCAGAGAGCTTAGTTTGTTCGTTTATTCTTATGTGTTTCTGTTTCTGGCAAAAATTGGACAGCATCTCCCCCGGACTGAGGTTTGCCAGAGAAAATAGAGGAACACCAAATGGATTGCTCCGGGGTGAACGTCAGAATGCGGACCTCATGGCGGTCCGATAACACAGATGTGAGTGCGGAAAAAGAAGCTCGAGGACTAGCCTTCAAGAGCTCTCACAACTCACGGGTGACGATGAACAAGATGGGACGAGTATTTGCAAAAAGATAACTCTCTTATTCATCCACAAACCTGGGGAATATTGAAATACTACAGGGGATCTACCCCGAAAGTAAGAGGAAACAAAGGGGGAAGAAGAAGGGAAAGCACCCACTGAGAGGGTGATAGAGCACAAGCTCTTCCCCCTTCCCAAACTCGCTTCTCACCCTCACCTCTCTTCTTCTCTTCTTCTCTTCTTCTCTTCTTCTCTTCTGCTCTCTGCAACCCTTGAATCCGTGGAGCCGTGGAAGTAGAATGCCCAGCCGAACCCTTTCCTTCTCTTCCTTGGCCCTTTTTATACTTATGTTCTCCCGTAGAGGATGCAGGGGAGGTATCTTCTGGGGAAGAAAGCTCCCATAAGCTTCTTCCTATCTTTCCCCCCGATAGAGGAGTTGGTAGCCGGCTCTTTATGACTTCCCAGGGCTTGGCCGACGGATTGTTGGGTGATGTCGGGAGACTTCTCTACTTCATGCGACTCTCGATTCGTCTGTCTGCGGGAAACACGGGGCCGAAAGTAAGATGGGATGGCACAGGTTGACATGGCACCACACTTTGTGCGCCAGATTAAGGCACGCTGGGTTCACAAACAAAAAGCATCGCGCCATTTTAACAATGCAACAGTAGGGTGAAGATGGGTGCTTCGTATTAAGCATTTGGCAAGTGCAAAGATAGCGCGCCGATTTAGGGATGAAATGGCAATGAGCGTGCCGTTTTAATTCCAAGGAAGGAGGGGGGGCAAAGGCCATGGGGCGCGCCGATTTTGGCGGCACCGGAGTAGCACATTACAAGGGGAAATGGCATGGGCACGCCGATTTAAATGGCGCCGGATTGACCACTCATGAATAGTGCGTGAATAGTGATGAATAGTGCTATGAATAGTGATGAATAGTGCATGAACAGTGATGCGCGCCGGTTTAAGGAAGCCAAGGGGGGGCACGCCGGTTTAAGGGGCGTGTCGGTTTAGGTGTTGGTCACGCCAGTTTGGGCTTTATCTCGAGGTTTCGGCCGTTCAGACGACTGTTTGTATTCCCGGAATGCTCCAGTTTCAATGCATTGCCTCCGTGGTGTTTGGTTGGAAGCCTCTGGGCCCCAGTTCGGGACTTCAAGTGATTTCCAGCACACGCCGAACCCGTGTCCAAACTCCTGGGTTTTCTCTCAATTTGGGCTTCGGCATAGCCAGTTGGAGAGTCGTGGCCATATCTTCTGCTTGAGGGGCTTTCTTATCATGTACCGGACCACCAAGCGCGTTCTCGTCCTGATTGGGCGAGGTATGGGGTTTATTCGGCATCTCCGTCTTCAACTTGCTCTCCGACGTGGAGACGTAAGTGCCGTGTCATCTTCATCATCATTTTTTGACGTCCACAATCACCGCCCATTTGCCTAGGTGGCCTTTGAGTGCTGGTTGAGACATGATATATTTAAGCGGATCTTCCTTGGAAATCAGATTAACTTCATGTGACAGGATATAGTGTCGAAGCTTCTTGACCGCGAAGACCAGTGCTAGGCAGATCTTCTCGATATAGGTGTACCTCTCCGTAGTTCTGACCATTCTTCAACTGAGGTAGTAGAGGGCTTGTTCCTTCCCTTCTTCATTGTTCTAGGCTAGCATTGCCCCCAGGGAGTTATATGTGGCTGCTATGTACAAAACCAGTGGCGGTCCTTTCACCGGTGCGCCCAGCACCGGATGAGTCTTCAGATAGTCTTTGAGCTTATCGAAGGCTGTCTAGCAATCTTCATCCCAATAAAAGGGAACATCTTTCATCATTGGCTTGTGAAAGGGCTGGCATCGCCCTGACAGGTTGGATATGAACCGCCGGATGTATGCCAGGCGGCCTTGCAGAGATCTCAGTTCGGAGAGGTTCCTCGGTGAGGGTAACTCCTGAATTGCTTTGATCTTTGCGGGGTCTATTTCTATTCCCCGCTATCTGACAATGAAACCCAAGAACTTTTCGCTCGATACTCCGAACGCACACTTCATAGGGTTCATCTTCACTTCATACTGCCTTAACCTCTGAAAGATAACTCGGAGGTCCTGCAGATGGTCTTCTTTCTTTTTGGTTTTGACTACCAGGTCATCTATGTCGCACTCGACCTTATGGTAGAGCAACTCATAAAATATTCTAGTCATCGCCTGCTGATAAGTTACGCCGACGTTCTTTAATCTGAACGGCATCCTCTTGTAGTGATAAATGCCTTTGGGAGTTCGGAAGGCAGTGTGGACCCGGTCATGTTCCGCGATCCATATTTGGTTATAGCTGGACGACCCATCCATGAATGATAGGGCCTCATGGCCTGTTGTTGCATCTATCATGACCTCCGTTATTGGCACCGGAAAGTCATCTTTAGGGCAGGCTTTATTCAGATCTCGGCAGTCAACACAGATCCGGATCCACCCATTCTTCTTCTTCACGGGCACAATATTAGCCAGCCACGTGGTATATTGATTTTCTTCGACGAAACCCACATCAATGAGCTTGTCAACTTCTTTGCATATTTGAGTGATGAGCTCTGGCCTCATGCGCCGCGGCGGTTGCTTCACTTGTTCGGCTTCAGGGCTTATTGCTATCTCATGTTGTGAGACTACGGGGCTCAGTCTTGGCATTTTCTTGTAGGTCCAGGTGAAGCAATCTCGGTATTCTTGTAGCAGCTGGATGTACAGCTTCTGTTCTTCAGCAGGTAGCTGGGTACTGAGGAAGGTCGGCCTATGGTTGTCCTCGTCTCCCAGATTAACCTCTATTAGTTCATCGACTGTGGCTTGGCCTCCGTCTTCTATTTCTGAGGGTGTTGGCTGAAGGTCGACAAAGTCTGGAATATCATCTTCAAGGTGAAGAAGCTCGATCTCTTCATTTGGTTCTATTTGGACTTCAGCAGGGATCTCCGCTCCAGCCAGTAGCGACTGTGCGAATTATTTCATCAGCGGATCCATCGCCGTTCCAGCTTCGAGGGGTGAGTTGACAGCTTCATCCCCTAGAGACAGGTTTGCGATCATGGAAGACCGGTGGCTGTTTACTGCTGGGCTGGGGTAGCGTCGCAGCTTTGTAACAAAAGGTAAGAAGGTCTCGCCCTCTTGGATCACCATGTCCCTGGTGGGCGTGGCATTTTCCTTTTCAGCAGCATACATCTCTCGATCAGTTCCGATAGAAGCTTCCCCAATTGGCACGGGGGGTGCTGAGATCATTATTAGCAGAGTCCCGCCAGAGGGAGACATCCCCATCTCTTCAACATCTTCGGCTTTGCTACTACTGGCCATGTCAAATCTAGCTTGAAGGGCCGCTTCTTCACGGTAGACTTGCTCCCAACATCGGCAAGGAGTCATGGTCTCTGTCTCCGAGTCTCTTGATCGAGCTGGTTCGGTATATTCTGCTTCTGCTAGGTATTCATCAAAAGTTGCCCCTAGTGGATTGTTTTCATCATGATAGAAGGCGGAGATGGTGTCCACCTCATAGCGCCCACTGTAATAATATTCTTCAAGGGTGAAGCCCAACCCTGGATGTTGAGAAACACGTCTCATCTCTTTGTCCAGACTTGCGGGATACCACATCTTCTGGAATGCTTCCTTGTCCTTGTGCGACTGGTCAGAGGGGATGTGCTGCTTCTGGAACATCCTGACCATCCGACTTGTCGTGAATGCTAGACCCTGGACGGGAGCCAATGGGTTCTCTATGTCTTCGGGCAGATGACAATCAGTGTCTTCCCAGGTAGGGTGCTCCTAAGCAGTATAAAACAAACTACTGGGGCCATCTATCTACGCTACTTCCCAAGCTTTGAAAGGCTCGACAGTGGCATTATCAAGGCCAAGGATTGACTTGGTAAGGCCTTCCGAGACCCTTATGTGGTCGTGCCGCGGATCGACCTTGGCTTTATTATCTTCGGGGTATATAACGGGAGGTGCTATCCTTCCCACGTCTCCGATGACGGTGATATGAGAGATTGGCTTGGGCTTGATATATCCAAGCGGCGGTGGTGCAAACCAGTCATCGCCAGAGGTTCTTTTTGGTGCCCCTGTAGGGGTCTTGGCTTTAGAGGTCCTTTGAGACTGCTCTGCATATAGATGGGCGTCTGCCAGGTGACACTCGGACACTTCGAATGGATGGGGGTCAGCAAATATCCTCTCTTCCCTCTCTTCGAGACTGTATTTCATGCACTGGTGGAGCGTGGATGGCACCACCATATTTTCATGTAGCCAGGGGCGGCCAAGCAGCACCTTGTACGAGGTGCGGGAGTCGATGACATGAAACTGCACCCTCGTAGTAAAGTCCACCAGAGTGAGTGTGAATTCTGCTACCCCCAGTGACACTTCACACTTCTGGTTGAAGCCAGTGATACGCATATCTCTGACTTTATCGAGGCGTACGTTGAAGTGGTACTTCTGAAATATTCTGTAAAGCAAAATATTGACAACCGCTCCGGGATCTATCAGGATTCTGCTCAGCTCCCGATCATTCAGTTGTCCCCTCATGTACAGTGGCCAGTTGTGGCTGGTAGTGGGGAGCAGCATGTCCTCCTGAGTGAAGGTCACATTGGCTTCTGGCAGTGCTTCAGCCAAACATGCTTTGTATTGGGCAGGCGTCTGCAAAGCAGTGATGATCGCCTGTCGGGTTTCTTCACTCAGAGAGAGAATTTCCCAAACAATGAATCTTGCCGGGAGCTTTTTTAACATCTTGACTACTCGGCTTCCTACTCGGGCATTGGATAGTTTCATTTCTTCTGCCCACCTGGGCTTGGGAGAGTCTTGAATTACGGCCCCTGATGGGCCTACTTCATCGGGCTCAGATTCTGCATCCTTTTGCTTGGTGCCATGTTCTTGTTGCCCTTCATTGGCTGCTCCCGGGCAAGCTTTATCTGCATCCGAATCCTCGGAAGACTGCTGGGGCTGCGGGTAGGTACTCCTGATTATAGGGTCGACATCCTGACACGGTTGCTTTCCCTTGGACATCTTCAGAAATTTTGGGAAGGAAGGGGTAGTAGTGCTGCCCCCATTCTGGTTATAAAGGCCTGACAGAGGAGGGATTTGGACTCCTTTGACCTCCGGGGAATGTATCTTGTAGGGTTGCTCGAATATGATATTATGGTTAGCAGGCAGTTGGTGCCCCCATTTCTGGCCTGATCGGGTTGCATGTGCTGTAGTAGCTGCTTCAGCCTAGCTTGCCCCAGCAGTGGGTGCAAAGCATATTTCTTCCTTGTCCTCTTCACCGTGCAAGTTGAAGAGAGCTGAGAGAGTATTGCAGGACACAATTTGTTCTTTGTTGACTTTGGCGGCCCTTCTTTTCTTCCTTTGTTTCTTTTTCTTCTTTTCTTCGGCTGGCGCCTTCCCCCGGAACAGGCTGTCATCCTTGTTGGATGCCACGTAAGCTTCTCCCTCATGCTTGAGTGAAAGCTGCTCTAGCTCTTACCACGGGACGTGGTCTTGTACCAGCAGAGGCTTCAATTCGAGCTGTACATATTCATCTAACCCATCTATGTAGTTCTGTAGCCGTCGGGCTTCTGGACTTATCTCCTTGACCACCGGCAGTGGAGTCTGTCTTCTCCGATTGTGTGTAGGTATTCTAATGACTGCAGGTGGGTTGGTCCACACAGGTGCTTCCACCAGAGTGTTATGTTGTGGTGTGATGCCACGAACATGTGCCCCCACTTTCGGGCGAGGTGCCATTTTTTTCTTGTTCTTTGTAGGGACTTGCAGCCATCCCTGTTGCTCTTCTATGGGCGCCAGGAAACAGAGTTCATAAGTGCTCGGAGTGCTGGCTTCAGAGATCTCCTCAGGCAAAGCCTGGTATGCAGAGACCATATTGACTGCAGCCCTCCTCAGAGGAGCTTCATGAGGCTGTGGAGGGTCAACCCTGTACTGTCCCAAGTCAATCTCATCTTTCTTCACCATGCCTTCAATAATATCTTTGAAGACATAGCAGTCTTCAATTGGATGCCCCATCATCTGGTGATAGGGGCTGAACCTTGAACTGTCCTTTCTTTTCATGTCCTCCGGCCTCTTTGGCTCAGGCAGGGTGACCGTGTCATACTTGGTTACCCAGTCGAAAAGAATTCTAGTCTTCTCTTTTGGAAAAGAGTATGCCTTCTTCATTTTATCCCTCCGTGAGGGACCCACTTTGCCATCTCTAGCTTTAGCAGGCTGTGGGGCATCCGCCTTCTTGCCTTTATCCTTCTGCTATTCAAAGGCCTTAATATCAAGGGAATTTGCTTCTTTAGGCGCCTGGCTCCGTTCTACTACTTTGCCTTTTTGTGTGGTAGCAGTAGTTGATGCAGGGGCGGATTTGGCTAGGAAGGCTTCCACCTCGGCCACAATGTTGTTTAGTCGGTCGAATGACCGGATTTCCATTCCTATCATCCTTTCCAGGACCTATCTCCTGAGGTTCTATTTACATATCTGTACAGCGTCCTCATGATGTGGGGGCCGCTTGCATCTCATTCTGAGGTTCCTCTACATCGTGATATAATCAAGGGCTGTCTCATCTGCCCTCTGTCTTATTGAGTAGAGTTTGGCCACTATGACCTCCCTCTCTGTAACATGGAATCTTTCTCTGAACTTCCTCTGCATGTCCGACCAGTCGTTGATCGACCCGGCCGGGAGGCTGGAGTACCATTCAAAAGCGAGCCCTGTCAGCGAGGACCTGAAGAACTTCAACAAATATGACTCATCGGTGGCCAGATCACCCATGACGATCATGTAGTAAGCAACATGTTCTTTTGGGGATCCCTTCCCGTTGAACTTGTCAAATTTTGGCAGCTTGCTAATCCCAAGAGGGAGCCGCTTGGCAGCATGATGCGGTGGGTACGGAACAATGTATGCATCAAGCGAGACGTAGTCACCTTCACTTCTTTCAGCGAGCTTCAGCTCAATCATTCTCTCCGCCATCATTTTATTCATGATGGCTGGATCAACCGGTTCTGGGTAGAAATGTGCCGGCTGTAGGTAAGGGGTGACCAGGGTGGTCACCTGCGGAGGAGGACGCAGTAGTGGAGGTGTCTGGTGCACCTGTGGTAGCACCGGCGGCATCAACGGCTGTGGTGGGTGTTGTTGAGTTGTCGACAAGCTTGGTTCTGCCAGCTACGGCATGGTATAAAGTGGCGGGGGGTCATTCCGGTTGACGACTCCCCATGACGATTCGCCATGCATCTCGAGCTGCTTGGAGGCTGAGGCCTGCTCTCTCTTTTCTATCAGCTGCTTCTTCAGCAGCTCTATCTCCAGGCGATACCTTTGTAGCATCATTACTACTGTCAGATCCATAGCTACAGTGTTGGGGATAGCTTCTGTCGTCTCCCCGGATGCACCCTCAGGTAGGATGTCGAGCAAGACATCTTCTTCTTCTCCCGTCACCACATTGGCGGTCAGAACAGTAATCTCATCATGTCGTTGGCGGTGGGCTAGAGCTTGCTTTTCTTCAGCCGCTGCCAATAGTTTTCTTGCGGCTTCTGCCCTTCGAGTGTTCGACCCCGACCTTCCGGCCAGTCGAGCCAGCTCATGAGGATCCCCTGGGAGCCCTCCATATTTGCCGGATATGCTAGCCATGTTGCAGTAAAGATGTTCATTCTTCCTTTCAGTGTACGAACCTTCTTCTTTGCATGCTCCGGGAAGGTTAACCTCTCAAACACTGAGATTCTTTTTCTTTCTTCCCGCCGAGGGGCGGTTTCATCGGCTTCAGCATCGAAGCCATCTTCATAACCATTGTCGTCGACCGACGCCGTCATCCTTCTTTCTTCTTCTTCTTATTCAACTGCCATTGGTGGGCAGTAGTCTTCTTCGACAACGGCTGCTTGTAGTAGCCGTTGTTGGCCCAACGAAGGGTTGCCTAAACCCTTGAAGTAGCTTCTGACCATGTTGGTCATTTCTTTTTGCCCCCATTCTTGATGTAGGACTGGGGATAATTATCGACCTCCCATGGGAGGGATATAAGCAAGCCAGGTTCGTCCGGCGAGTTACTGGAATCTTCTTCCCACTGTGGGGATGTTGGCTTGTCGGGCGCATGCCCTGAAGCTTTCACAGCGTGGAGGGTCCACAACCGTCTCTCCCTTTCTTGGGGCCAGGCCCCTTTCTTTCATCATTTCCGCTCCGTCACGTGCAGGGCGGTGACTGACTGGTGCGTCCTGATGAGCGGGTTGGATCTTCTGAGGGACCCAAAGTTGCTTGAACTTCTTCGGCCTGGGGGCCAGCTTCTCATGGCCATGGCGGCCGGCTTCTTCTTTCTCAGCTCTCCTCCCAGAGAGGGCATGGAAGGAGTTGTAAATAGGTATGGTGGGGATGACCCGATCCGGGACCATCTGAGCGTCACGTCCGTCTAGGAAGATGCGAACTCCACCGATCAACACATATTTTCCGAACACGGAGTGGCATCCGGTAACAGTAGCAGTATTCAGCTGGAAGCCTCTGCGCTGGCATCCTCCGGAGTTCATGGCAGGAATGGGGCGGGCCCCATCGCTGATGTGGTGCACCTGGCAGCTTGCGACTTGAATCAGACTCTTGAGCGAGCCCACAGTGCATCGAGCCTTCAAGGCCTCAACCTTCTTCGCAGTCTCCTCGGTAGGCTCTGAGGTCTCCACTTGAAGCAGATCAGTGAAGGCCAGCCCAAAAAAGTTGGTGATGCTGGATGAGACCACGGACACGACAAGCTCGTGACTGTCCCTTAACGAGGGAAGCGTCGGACGTGTGCGGTTGGGAAACCGGCAATGAGCTAGGGTGATCGGCTCTCTCGTGTGCCCGGATCGGGTCACGGGATGGTGTCGCACTCTCTCGCAGCAGCGGTAATGAATAGATAAAGCGAGCTAGATATCCCTACACATGCTCTCTAGTAGCGGCATAAATAAATATATATGAAGTAAGCAAATGCCAAGTAAGGGAGCGAATGCGATACCTCCACGCGCTCGGCGTGGGGAAGACGGACCCGGCCGAAACTCGTACTCCAGGGATAAATATTACACAATGATGACAGCAATGAAATATCACCCACTCCACGCAGGGAGGTAAAGGGCTACACAACTGGGGTCCGGGAGGACCGAATTCGGGTTGACGGGCGGCTTCTCGCGTTGATTCGGCAGCACCAGAACATGTGACGGTGGGGCCCACGTGCTGTCCGGAGGGGCCGTGTGGGACCCAGTGGCACCACTGTGGTGGTGGATGCCTCGATGTGCACTCCCTGGAGTGGAGGCGCGCTGGTTCGCCGGCCGGAGGCCGGGCGGCTCCGTTCGGCACCGGTCGGAAAAACCGGCCACGGATCTGTAACTTCTGGTTTTTAGCGCGCGTTCCGGCGAGAACGGGCGCTGCGATCAGCCCTGATGTCGGATCGACACGAGACTAGCGCCATTAGAAAGCTACCTTCAAATCCTTCAACCTAGGCTTGGAGATCTGGTCTGGATCTGCACGGATCCGGACTTATAGAATTTCCAAGTTCTTGTTGTACAGTTCCTGAAATCTCATGTCAGCAGAGAACTTTCCTATGGATTGCCTTTGACCGCGAGGTAGACGTCCGAATCTGGGGTTGTGTTCTTCAAAACAATTGTGGGAAACCAAGCTACGAAAGCAGGAATATTTTTGGATCAGAATTTGGGGAAGACTACGAATTTCTATGATTTTTTTACTAACAGTGGGACGGATCTGGAATCTGGCTGACAACACTGTAGCTGAGGAAGAACACGAATTTCTAAAAATAGATAGAAGGCGGATAACAAATTAAGAAAATTTGTGGAGGTAGGGGGTGATGGACAGAACTCCCAGTAAAATTGAGAGGGTTTGGAAAAATTAAAACGGTGTCCGGAGGTGGGAAACACAGGGCTGCTGTCACTGTAGACAGAGACAAAACAGAACTAGGAATGAAAGATGCACGAAAATGGGAAAATACTAAACGATGGAATTTGGGCGTGAAAATTTAGGTGGAGCTTGGGATACAAGGGAAGAACACACCATAAACCTTGCAGACCACGAAGAGGCCATGGCTGAAAGCAAGAATTTTGGGAAGAGACCTCTGTCCAGCAGGACAGAACACCGAGAACGGTTTCACGGCGGCTCGAAGGCGGCACGAATGGCGGCGGCGGCGGCACAGATGATCACCGGAGATAGAGGGGAGAGAGATATCACTCTAGAATGGGGGTTGGGGATGAAGAAACCAGAGGGAGAGAGAGGGGAGGTTGAAATTCACTCAAGGGGGGGCTCTTGCACAATGTTTTTTCTCATTTCATTAATTCTAGAATAATAGAAATACATGACTTATATAATAAATAAAAAAAGACCATGAATACCCTTAGATCTAGGATCTGGAGGGGCATTTAAGGGACTTAATATTTGATCCAAATAAAATAAAAAAATGATATTCCTAATTAATTCTAATGGGGGGACAAGGTAGGTGAGGTAGGTAGCCTACCTTTGATTTTTTAATCCACTTGTCTACCCATGTGGCATTTGACATTCAACCCTTCTAGATGGCCACCTAGGATGGTTGACCAGCCCCACATGGATGACATGGACCAATGGGAAAGGGCTGAGGGCCCCCTTGCAGGTCCTACTGACAAATTACGTAGAAACCCACACAATCCGTGGGAATGACGCATTGGCTTACAAAGCCGTATAATTGCGCATATACTTTCCCAAGGATATGAAAACAAACTAAAAGGACATAAATGCAAATAAAAATGTACATCCTCGGCGTCGATTCCCATCAACTCTCCCCGGGTGGGAGGAACTCAACCCCTTCGAGTAGGGGTATGGATGCTCGAGTACTCCGGCGGATCCGTCACCGTGCCAAGTAGCGCGGGTATGCTCCACTCCAAGTGACCGTCACCTGCTCATTCCATATATACTCGATATGCACAAGCTGCTATGGGCTAGAGGTGGACACTCCGAATGGGGCACTCTCAAGAGGGGAGGTGGCAGCTCGAAGACTCACTAGGAATCACCGATGAGTCCTTGTAGGTGACTGATCCATGTATAGATGTAGAACCGATCCCATACTCATCGAATGAGTCCACTCGCCTCTTACTCATAATAGAACGATAACGAGCTTGCACAAGACACATGCAGACAAACAAACGACACACAAACTATGCAAACAAATCACACAAAATAAACCACACAAGGAAAACACACGGACTCATCTATAACCCTAGACACACCTAATGTTAGTCCGACCCGTACATGGATGACGGCGGACCAGGACACCCAAACGTGTGCCATGCATGCATTTGACGTAACCAGAGGTTGACGTCATGGGGAACTCCTAGACACCCTACGATGCACCAATCATGGACATTGGGCTTGGATGTGGGAAGTTCGGGAGGTGCGGGTGGTTTGGATGGATCAGAGAAACCAAAGTTTTCATTACCCCCATATGAAAATTCGGACCTATGGCTATGTGGAGGTTGCTTGGCCCGAGTGGAAAAGGTGTGATAGTGAACTCCGCGGAGGAAGTGGAGTGAAGATGGGGGCTCGGGAGATTCACTAGTGAGGGGGTCAAAAGGGTCGAAGAAGGTATGACCCCGTGAGGTGGGTTCCAACATGACATGGTCCCAAGTTTGGAATTCATAATCACCGCCATACATTATGATCGGTGGGACGACGGACATGCGTAGAAAATAGGACTCCTCCCTTGGGCAAAAGGGAATGAAGTCGGACTCGGCCGGCATCGGGAGGAGTAGAAGAATCTCCGTGGTGACACACCCCACGGTGCACACAGAGGTAATGGACCCTAAGGCCGGATGGGTGAAGCTAAGACTAGCGGGTTGGTCAAAGCCTCGGGCCAGTAGGTGCGTCAACTTCCATTGTGAATCTAATCCCATGACAAGATCATCCAACGTGTCAATATGGTGACTAGATCGAAAAGTTGTGTGGTAGGAGTTGAAGGGTACCAATGGTAGTGTGGGGTCCATAGATAGGAAGGGAGGTGGGACCAAGCCATCCTTGAGCCAACTAAGAAGCGGCTCGGCTATGAAAAGTGTACCCGTTAGAAACATGGGTGGCTCGGGCCTTGGTGGTTCCAAATGAGAGGATTCCGAATCAAATTCAGAAATAGAGGGGGATGACATTGGAGCTCTCTCGAGTGGTGAAGGCCATGGTATAGGCAGCTGGGAGGTAGATGCTTTCCGAAAGCTACCATACCGAGAAAAGTGAGACTCAAATGGTTCGACCAATAGAGCGACCGTATAGGATTGCGCTAGAGAGAATGCATCGCGGATAAGACACTCCAACTGAAAGTGAAGGCGTAAACCTCTTCGGAACTGAAATGCAGCCGTGTTGCTCTCCTCTCCCAAGCCATGTTCCAACCAATACGTATGATATGCCCGAATGTACTCGGACACGGACCTATCGCCTTGGACGGGTCGACATGGGTTGTCCATGGTTGCCAAAATATGGGAATGGATCCCTAGGAATGGATATGCAAGGCCATTTTTTTTAATTTTTAAAAGCAAAATGTGATGCTAACTAATGCACCTAGACATGACGACCAAGACTCGGTACGGGGCAGAGCTAACCGATCCGAAGATCACTCGCGCAAGTGTGCGGCCTTCCCGATAGGCATAGCCTAATGTTCGGACAACACCTTTTGATATACCGAGTAAAGGGATGTAAATGCGACCCAAAAGACACTTTTTTTTTGTTTTAAAACAATGATGACCCTAAACACGACTTGGACAATGACAAATGACTAGACGTAAATGACACTTTTTTTGACACCCTAGACTCAACCTGTCTCTGATACCAAATTGATGCGGGACGAGACCATAGACACGACAAGCTCGTGACTGTCCCTTAACGAGGGAAGCGTCGGACGTGCGCGGTTGAGAAACCGGTAATGAGCTAGGGTGATCAGCTCTCTCGTGTGCCCGGATCGGGTCACGGGACGGTGTCGCACTCTCTCGCAGCAGCGGTAATGAATAGATAAAGCGAGCTAGATATCCCTACACATGCTCTCTAGCAGCGGTATAAACAAATATATATGAAGTAAGAAAATGCCAAGTAAGGGAGCGAATGCGATACCTCCACGCGCTCGGCGTGGGGAAGACGGACCCGGCCGAAACTCGTACTCCCGGGATAAATATTACACAATGATGACAGCAATGAAATATCACCCACTCCACGTAGGGAGGTAAAGGGCTACACAACTGGGGTCCGGGAGGACCGAATTCGGGTTGACGGGCGGCTTCTCGCGTTGATTCGGCAGCACCCGAACTTGTGACGGTGGGGCCCACGTGCTGTCTGAAGGGGCCGTGTGGGACCCAGTGGCACCGCTATGGTGGTGTATGCCTGGATGTGCACTCCCTGGAGTGGAGGCACGCTGGTTCGCCACCCGGAGGCCGGGCGGCTCCGTTCGGCACCGGTCGAAAAAACCGGCCACGGATCTGCAACTTCTGGTTTTCAGCGCGCGTCCCGGCGAGAACGGGCGCTGCGATCAGCCCCGATGTCGGATCGACACGAGACTAGCACCGTTAGAAAGCTAGCTTCAAATCCTTCAACCTAGGCCTAGAGATCTGGTCTGGATCTACACGGATCTGGACTTATGGAATTTCCAAGTTCCTGTTGTACAGTTCCTGAAATCTCAGGTCAGCAGAGAACGTTCCTGTGGATTGCCTTTGACCGCGAGGTAGACTTCCGAATCTGGGGTTGTGTTCTTCCGAAAAATTGTGGGAAATTAAGCTACGAAACCAGGAATATTTTTGGATCTGAATTTGGGGAAGACTACGAATTTATATGAGTTTTGCACTAACAGTGGGTCGGATCTGGAATCTAGCTGACAACACTATAGCTGAGGAAGAACACGAATTTCTAAAAATAGATAGAAGGCTGATAAAAAATTAAGAAAATTTTTGGATGTAGGGGGTGATGGAAAGTACTCCCAGTAAAATTGGAAGGGTTTGGAAAAATTAAAAAGGTGTCTGGCGGTGGGAAACACAGGGCTGCTATCACTATAGATAGAGATAAAACAGAACTAGGAATGAAAGATGCACGAAAATGGGAAAATACTAAACGATGAAAGTTGGGCGTGAAAATGTAGGTGGAGCTTGGGATACAAGGGAAGAACACACCATAAAAATTGCAGACCACGAAGAGGCCATGGCTGATAGCAGGAATTTCGGGAAGAGACCTCTGTCCAGCAGGACAGAACACCGAGAACAGTTTCGCGGCGGCTCGAAGGCGGCACGAACGGCGGCGACGGCGGCACAGATGATCACCGGAGATAGAGAGGAGGGAGATATCACTCTAGAATAGGGGTTGGGGATGAAGAAACCAGAGGGAGAGAGAGGGGAGGTCGAAATTCACTCAAGGGGGGGCTCTTGCACAATGCTTTTTCTCATTTCATTAATTCTAGAATAATAGAAATACATGACTTATATAATAAATAAAAAAAGACCATGAATACCCTTAGATCTAGGATCTGGAGGGGCATTTAAGGGACTTAATATTTGATCCAACTAAAATAAAAAAAATGAAATTCCTAATTAATTCTAATGGGGGGACAAGGTAGGTGAGGTAGGTAGCCTACCTTTGAATTTTTAATCCACTTGTCTACCCATGTGACATTTGACATTCAACCCTTCTAGATGGCCACCTAGGATGGTTGACCAGCCCCACATGGATGACATGGACCAATGGGAAAGGGCTGAGGGCCCCCTTGCAGATCCTACTGACAAATTACGTAGAAACCCACACAATCCGTGGGAATGACGCATTGGCTTACAAAGCTGTATAATTGCGCATATACTTTCCCAAGGATATGAAAACAAACTAAAATGACATAAATGCAAATGAAAATGTACATGCTCGGCGTCGATTCCCATCAGTTGGGGAAGCCTACAGCAGCAGGGAATGACCCAAGGACAGTGGGCACCGCCAGGTACCCATGTTCAGCATGGCCAGCGACGATCGCGGGGCCAAAAGTAACAGCATCAAGTCTTGATGATGCCATCGTCTGCCTGCCTCACAAAATAAACAAACAATCAGCAGTCTTTGGGAGGGCCTCGGGACCCACATATCTGGGCAAAGAGATGAAAGGTGACACTGGTCCCACCGGGCGTGCCAGACTGTGGGTGATGGGATTCATTTTCCTTTTGATTCTGGGTCGACCAACCAATTAATTAATCGATAATCAATTGATTAGTTAACCGCGCATGCGTGCCAGTCACAGAAGTGGCAGATTTATTATGCGCTCATTCTGGCCCGTGTTGGGCGAGAGTGAGATTCGGGTCGGGACCAGCAGTCCGCCATACCATAAAGTCTATGACGTTAATTACATCCCCCATAAGGGAGAAAACCTTTGATTAATTGCCAAGATAATGGGCCGTCCGAGGCCGAAATAAGATGCAAAAGATGCACGTGACGAAGCCACATGAAATGCTTTTATCTATCATACAAGAAAGGCATGGTTTATTGAGTTGGAAACCCTCGATGCGTGGCGGAGGACATAGATCCAGAGACCACCATCGCGCATAGCAAAGACTTCCAGTCGGGTGTAACCCGACCTTCCGTCGGTGCCATTTGATACACCGAGGGTCCATGCAAGCATATATGCATCAGCATGACGTTTATGATTATACAAAATCATGGTAACAGAATCATGAAAACAAACAATGATTAATCGAGTTTATTAATCTCCGCCGAGGGAGATGGACATGGTGACAGAGGCATGATAACCAAAGCATGATGACACCCAAACCTAATAATAGAAGCACAATAAGAAAATGGTTTGGACTTGAACAACCCTTTTTTTATTTGGTTTATTATTGATTGGGGTTTATTGACCTCGACCGTGAGAGGCAAAGATTGCCTTGAAGACGAGTGAGGGATTAAAATAGTGCGATAGAAAGAACATTTGTTCAAAACCGGCGTGACCAGGCGTAGGAATAAGGTTCCCCAGGCGTGGCCAAATGTAGGTAAAGATGATTAAACCGGCGCGGTCATGGCATGGGTTGACCCGACGCGATAGCCTTGGGGCGCACTGGATTAGGGTGCACCGGGCATGAACCAATTGAAATCATGAGAGTTTGAGTCTAAAGCTAATCCGGCAGAGGGGTACCACACCGTATTAGGCCGTGCCGGATTAAGACCGCGCCATTCAAGTTGATTTTTAGGTATTTTTGAATCTATTTTGGTTTATTAAGATGTTATTGAGGGTTATGAAGTTAATTGGGTTGATTATTTATTGAATTGGAGTCCTGGACTCTCCAGGAGCAGAGTTATAAGCTCGTGCGAGGTTCATACTCCAGCATGGTGGCTAATTATTTTAAGAACACACGTTTTATTAAGTCCAAACCTGGCGACAATTGGATAGCATCTCCCCATCCCTGAAGGATTACAGGGGAGAAGCGGGTCATACTCACGTGCGGAGTAAGCCCCTACCAAGCCGGACAACACGATGGCAGCCAGTAGATCCAAATCGGATAGGAAACACCGAGGACTAGCCTACTAGGGGCACTAAGGTTCCGTGGGTTGAAACGAGCAGATAAGGCGACTAATGAGGGAGGTGACAACCCCGAGGGATAGCCTACGAGGGGCGCGCGACCCGTAGTCAGCACTATATCCGAGATAGGGATGACTATTAGGGAAGAAAAGCCCGAGGACTAGCCTACGAGGGGCACGTGACCCGTAGTCACCACAGGGTACCTAAGGACTGTGGATTTGAATTGCCGGGCTGAAGCCCCTGTTGATATTCACCCTGTGGCCTGTGGGGGATATCCATCACTCAGAGATGGAGCCCATTTGATCAAACGGCGGTTCTGTGAAGCTGGTGCGGACACCAGAGCACACGAGCGGCACGAGTCGGCGAGCCACCGGTACCGTACGCGGAGCACCACCCGAGCTATAGCGGCTTCCATCTGGCTCGGAGACAGCTTGGAGACTCCCCCTTGAGTCTCGATATTTATAGTTTATTGGGACTTTATTTTTGCGTATTGTGTGTTTTATTCGGATTGTAATTTGGATTGTAACAGGGGTTTATGTGTAACTTTGGACCACCGGGGTCCCGCAGGCCCCCCTATCCCTTTCCCATTTATCCACCTCATCCCTAGGGCCCATGTGGGGTTAGTCAACCTTCCAATGGTGGGCTTCTATAAGGGTGTGCCAAGTGGGGGACAAAGGGGAATAAAATTCAAAAATGGGAACCAATAAGTTAAGGGGCCGCCCCCCATTTAGTATATTATATTAGGATTTAAGTTTTTATTTTATTTGATTCCAAATCACATGGGAGAAATAGTTTGTGGACTCCCTCTTTTACCCTCCCCAACCTTAGATCTAGGGTCAATTAGTGTCTTTTGTCATTTCACATAAATACCTTGTACTTTCATTTGATTGGAATTAATGCATATGAAAATCACATTTTTGTTGGAGCTCCTAGCAAGGGCCGCCCCTCTCCCTCTCTCCACTCTTCTTCTTGCAGCTGGGAAGGCTGTATTCTGAGGTGGGAAGCCTCATCTATCAGGTGTGAAGTCCTTCGTTGCCGCCGCCGCTGCCATCGAGCCGCCGTTGCACCGCCACCACCTCCGTCGGTATTCTGTAAATCGGGTGACAGCAGGTCCTTCCACGAATTTCTGCTCCTAGCCCCGAGATCTTCATGAGCTCAAACTTTCAGGGTGTGTTCCAGATGTTCCCTCCATATTCTAGAAATTTTGGTTTGGCCTTTAGATTCCGATTTCCATTTTTCCATTTTCGTCCATCTTTTCCTTCCAGATCTGCCAGGTTTCTGTCTACTGTGACAGCAACCCTGATCTTCCCATCTTCGACCCACCTTTTGGTTTTTTATGGAACTCCCACAATTACTGGAGGTTCTACCACCATCCCCTCCACCCACAAATTTTCGTGGAATTTCAAACGGCCTTCACCTATTTTCTGAAAATTACTTTCAGATCCCTTTCAGTTCTGTGTGCCCCTGTCCTGATCCGACAACCTGCCGGTAAAAAATAACTTTCCCCATCCAAACCTCCACCAAATCAGTCATAATAAATATTGCCATTTTTATCTCTCTCCCCTCTACAATCTTCATGAAGAGCTCGAGATCCAATTCGGAGGTTTGCCCTATGGTCAACGCCAACTCTCAGGTGCTGTTTGGTATCGGGATAAATTTTGAGAAGAATAGGTGTAAGTCATTCTAGGATAATTTATGTCTAGTCTTATTCTCATGTACGTTTGGTACACAGGGGGTGAAATGGGGTTAGAAAAATGGGGATAAGTCATTCCAACAAAAGGTTGGAATGACTTATCCCCGTTTCCAACCCCAAAATCGAGGTTAACCTTATTTCACTTAACCTGGCTTATCCCCTCCCATTTTGAACATACCAAACATAGAATGGGGTTAGAGCGGGGATATCCCCGCTCTAACCCCATACCAAACGGGCCCTCAGAAAACTCAGTTTCTGCCCAGTCAGATCTGAAACTGAGAGCAGATCGGTTCTAAAATCGTCCATTAGAAGCAAAGCTCTGGTGAATTTTTCTGAATCCCACAGAGTAGAAGGACATTGAGAGAGCTTTCCAACGATACCTCTTGTGCGTCGATCCGACATCGGGAGTGATCGCAGCAGCCGATCTCGCCGGATCGCACGCCTGAAAACAGAAGCAACTAGTCCGTGGGCAGCAACTCCAAAGCTTGGAGATCGGAGCCGATCGACCTCCGACCGGCATTCCCGCCTGACCGCCATCCAGGGAGGCGCGCCACCAGGGGTCTCCATCACAGCAGGACCCACCCCAGCAGACCCGGAGGATAGAGCGGTCCGTGGGCCCCACGAACCCATAGATCACGCCGCCCGAACAGCACTAAACGCAGGTTTCGGCACCGATGGAGTGACATCAAGATGCTGCCCGTCAACCCAATTCGCGTGACTCCCGAGCCCCACATGTGACCTTTTACCTCCCTACGTGGAGTGGGTCAAATTTTTGTACCACAGTAAAACTTTGTTAACCGGGAGTCCAGTTTTGGCCGGGGTTGTCTTCCCCACGCCGGGAGCATGGAGGTACAATCGTAACTTCTTGGCATTACTTTGCTTAGCTAGTATATGGTCATATGCCGCTGTGAGAGCATAGGATTCTAGCCCGTGAGTCCATGTCACCGCTGTGAGCGAGAGAGTGACCCGTCCCGTGACTCGATCCGAGCACGGAAGTGAGTCGGACTACCCTTAACTCTGTCGGTTCCTCAACCGTGCACGATCCGCATTTCCCTCGCTTGGGATGATGAGTGAGCTTGTATTTCTGTTAGCGACGTATAGCCCATAGGAGCTCTTAGTGTCGGGCCTAGTGGCTCTCATGCTCGTATGTTGCTGGTCGCGTAAGCATTTAGGGTCCAAGGTCCATATCACTTAGAGTCGGCCCACGTGTCCGTCCCGCATCAGTTTGGTATCAGAGCCAAGTTGAGTCTAGGGTAGTCTTTGCATAAGTCTTGCATGCATCATGGTCTAAGTCGAGTCTAGGATCATCATTATTTTCAAAATAAAAAAAGTGTTTTAAAATTGCATTTCATCCCGATAATTCGGTATATTAAAAGGTGTTGTCCGAACGTTAGGCTACGCCTATCGGAAAGACCGCACACTTGCGGGAGTGATCTTCGGATTGATTAACTCCGCCACGTACAGGATATTGGTTTAGGTCTAGGTGCATTAGTCGGTGTTTGCATCAGTTTGTGTCTCCTAGTTTGTGTGTCTTTGCATGCCCACCCGTCGAGGTACACAATACTCGCCACCACCACCTATGGCGGATTCCCGAGCCCGTAGCTCCGATGAGTCCTTGACGGCCGAGATGTTCTGAGCCATTATGGATCGTCTTGACACGCGTATGAATGGCCTTAGTACGCGTCTAGATGGCGTAGGAATGCGTCTAGAAGGGAGGATGAAAGCCCTTGAGGATCGGGCTGAAACGTCGGACTAGTCCATCCAAGGTCTTGTAGGGAGGATTGATGTCCTCGAGAGGGCCCCAGCGACGGCGCAACCCGCGCCGACCAATGGTCAACAAGAGCCGGCCCAGCAACCTGGTGCGCCAAGAGCTCAGGCGGTAGATGTTGGGAGGCAACAAGTGCAGGAGGTGGCTGACTATGCATCTGATAATGAGCAAGGGGGATATGGTTGTCGGAATCAACGACGGAATCATGATGACGATGATGACGACCGCATTCTTAGGGGCGTGCGTGCGGACCCTCCCACTTTTAGCGGGTCCTTGGACCCGAAGGTATATTTAGATTGGGAGGCCAGCATGGACCGGTATTTTGAGTGGTTTAAGATGACGGACCACCGAAGAGTTCGATACGCGAAGATGAAGCTGCATGGGCAGGCCCAAACTTATTGGACCAATGTGGAGAGCCTGCTAAATCAGCGATGTCAACCCCCGATCGGCACTTGGGATGACAAGAAAATGAAATTGAGGGAGAAGTACCTTCCTGCCTCATATCGCCAACGTCTCATAGACAAGTGGCAAAGTCTCTCCCAAGGGAACTGATCCGTGACTGAGTACACCGCCGAGTTTGATGAGTATTATTTACGATGTGGAGTTACGGAAGAGAGCACCATGACCATATCACGCTTTCGGAGAGGTCTGCGGCCAAACTATCAATACGAACTTTTTCACCGCAATGTGACCACTTTGGAACAAGTGTATCAGGTTGCTCTTGAATTGGAGCAATTCGAGGTCGAGTTTGAGTCTCCCCATCGGTTGGGCTCCTTTCCCCTTCGTAGTGTCGAGCCCCATGGCTCTTCTGGCATATATCCGAGGGCCCCCATGGCCCGACCACAGGAGTCCACTCGTCCCGAGCCTTTCGCTCCTAGGCCTTGCCCTCCACCCCCGAGGGACCTTCCTCGTCCCCAACATCTTACGGCACCCACAGCCCGTCCACCGGCACCCGCACCTCTGGCCCATCCTTTGTTGCCTTCACCTCCTATCCGTCGGGAGGATAAGGGGAAAGTACCCATGATTGGGGAGCCTAGTGGATCATGGCAGCAGTGTTATCGCTGCAATGGGTTTGGCCATTTTTCCAACCAGTGTCCCACCCGCCAGTCTCTTGTCATTGGGGACACACAGGCCGAGGCTACCACCCCTACGGACCTCGAGTTAGTTAGCTATGAAGCAGATCCGGAGCTAGCTGACGAGTACTATGAGACCGAAGGTAATGGCCAGGATGCCCAGCATTCGGACGATACCCACTTGGGGGTCGTCAGGTGTATTTTCACCCAGCCACAGGCCAGTGATGACTGTCGATGGACCACTATCTTTCATACATTCTGTCAGCTGGGCAAGCAAGTTTGTAAGGTGATTATCGATAGTGGGAGTTGCACCAATGCATTCTCCACGGGCACTGTCTCCAGTTTTGGTCTTACACCCGTGGATCATCCTTGCCCCTATCGAGTATCATGGGTGGATTCCACCTCCATTCCGATTAGGCTGCGGTGTCTGGTCCCCTTGCAGTTCCATGCCTACCGTGACGATATCTGGTGTGATATCCTCCCCATGGAGGTGGGCAACATTATTCTTGTTAGGCCGTGGTTATTTGATCGGGATGCCTCCCTCCATGGCCGGTCGAACACTTGTACCTTTGACCATGCTGGCCAACGGATTACTCTCCACCCCCATCAGCCCAAGAGCCCATCAGTTAGGGGTCCTACTGGCCCTAGTACTCCGGAGCCTTCCATCCCCGGGCCCAGTACCCCATCCCCAGCTCGGGCTATGGCCGTTACATCTGGCCCAAGCGAGCCCTCGACTAGGAGGTTGATGATGATTAGCTCCCGGGAAATGGAGCGGGAGGCTAGTAGGGGCTACCCTGTGTTTGCTATTATGGTCCGAGAGGTGGAGCTGCAGTCCTAGGGTGAACTCCCACCCGATGTCATTCCTATTCTGCAGGAGTTTGCCGATATTTTTCCCGAGGATCTTCCCGAGGGACTCCCACCCATGCGGGATGTTCAGCATGCTATCGACCTGATTCCGGGCCCCTCATTGCCCAATCTTCCCCATTATCGCATGAGTCCCACGGAACATGTCGAGCTAAAACGGTAGTTCGATGAGTTGATGCAGAGAGGGTCTGTTCGGGACAGCATTGTTGCATCCCTACGATTTTGATGATGTCTCACACTATAAATCAATCTGTCCATTTCTAGATCAATTCATGCTTCATCATTTAGGACAGTGAAGTTCATGTGGCTATCAGTGCATCACTTAGCAAGTCCATACATCACTGCGCATGCCTTCCATCAAGTCTGTACAGCGAGAGTGGCCTTCATTCATGTGCATAGTCCAAGCATTCTCATAAAGTATATACATTGGAATATGCACACACACACACAACATAGTCTGGACAGAAGTGGGTCGACCCCCTCTTTCAGATGGGTTGACTCACTCAAGATTCTCAAGCCTGTACATTGCCCTCATGAATACACTGCATTGTCAAGTCTCCACATCGGTTTCCAGTACCCCATCCCCAGCTCGGGCTATGGCCGTTACATCTGGCCCAAGCGAGCCCTCGACTAGGAGGTTGATGATGATTAGCTCCCGGGAAATGGAGCGGGAGGCTAGTAGGGGCTACCCTGTGTTTGCTATTATGGTCCGAGAGGTGGAGCTGCAGTCCTAGGGTGAACTCCCACCCGATGTCATTCCTATTCTGCAGGAGTTTGCCGATATTTTTCCCGAGGATCTTCCCGAGGGACTCCCACCCATGCGGGATGTTCAGCATGCTATCGACCTGATTTCGGGCCCCTCATTGCCCAATCTTCCCCATTATCGCATGAGTCCCACGGAACATGCCGAGCTAAAACGGCAGTTCGATGAGTTGATGCAGAGAGGGTCTGTTCGGGACAGCATTGTTGCATCCCTACGATTTTGATGATGTCTCACACTATAAATCAATCTGTCCATTTCTAGATCAATTCATGCTTCATCATTTAGGACAGTGAAGTTCATGTGGCTATCAGTGCATCACTTAGCAAGTCCATACATCACTGCGCATGCCTTCCATCAAGTCTGTACAGCGAGAGTGGCCTTCATTCATGTGCATAGTCCAAGCATTCTCATAAAGTATATACATTGGAATATGCACACACACACACAACATAGTCTGGACAGAAGTGGGTCGACCCCCTCTTTCAGATGGGTTGACTCACTCAAGATTCTCAAGCCTGTACATTGCCCTCATGAATACACTGCATTGTCAAATCTGCACATCGGTTTCCAAGTCTGTACATTGCTTGGCGCTCACCAAGTCTGTACATCGCTTCAAGCGTTCCAAAGTCTATACATCGCGTGCATCATTAAGTCTAGACATTGCACTGTAGCTTGCTTAGTTGAAGTCGATACATTGCTGATCGAACGTAAGTCTATACATTCCAAGCTTTTCCTACGTTCGTTGCTTTAGCTACACACCAAGCCTATACATTTTCCTTCGTCTCATGCATCATCTTCAATGTCCATACAGCCATTCCCAAAGTCTGAACATCCATCGTCTCATGATGTGTCTCATCTCAAGTCTATACATTCACGTGTAGGTAAAGTCAGCACACTGCCAAAGTCTAAACATCCACCGTCTCTTTCAGCGTCTCACACTTGCAAGTCTATACATTACCTTTGGGCATCCAAGTCTATACATTGGCAGCACTGTGCAAGTCTATACATTGGCAGCGTGTCTGTGTGTCAAGCCATTCGTCAAGTCTATACATTGGCTTCGGTTCTTCAAGTCTATACATTGGCTTCGACTCTTCAAGTCTATACATTGGCTTCGGTTCTTCAAGTCTGTACATTGGCCTCAAGCTTCACAAGTCTACACATTGTCTTCATGGCATCGCAAGTCTATACAGCCTGCATGCCTCATAACGCCAAGTCTATACATCGTGGGCTTCGGTTCTTCAAGTCTGTACATCCTTCAAGGGCCAAGTGTATACATCGTTCACAGCACACACGTTCAAAGTCTGAAGTCTGTACAGCCTTGGCATGTGCTTCGTAAAATCTATACAACGCTCAAAGTCTGTACATCATACTTTATCGTTCCAAGTACAAAGTCTATACATAGTAGTGTTCAAGCTTATAAAAGTCTGTACATTCCCTTCTGTAATGTTCGTACATCAATTGTCAAGTCTGTACAGCGTTCGCTTAAAGTCCATACAGCAGTGTCTATACATTGGCTTGTTACTTCATGCGTTTGCTAGTCTGTACAGCCACATCATGTCTATACATTTCCCACAGCAAGCATAACATGTCTGAACATCGGTTGCACAGCAACTAAGTATATACATTGTGTTGCATTACATGCATCACCTAAACTCTATACATTGCTAGTGTAGCTCAAGCCTTTACATCAAAGTCTATACACTGGTTATGCTTGTGCATCACAAAGTCCGTACACTGATGTCCTTTATTTTCATGTCTATACATTCGTTTGCTTCATGAACTGCACTGTAGTCTACACTTTCCCCTCTGATATGTTAATGCAACACTCTGCAAGTCTATACATTAAGGTCGCATGAAGGCTTTCAAGTCTATACACTAAGGTCACTGAAAGGCTTTCAAGTCTATACATTCTGATGTTGTATATACTTGCCTATATGCTGTTCTAAAGTCTATACACGCCTTGTTAGAAGCTTGAACTGAACTAATTCGATTCATTCCTTTTATCTCTGCCTGCAGATGATTGGACACGTCATCCGAGGTGGTACCTGGCACGTGATGCGAGGTGCTCTCTGGGCGGGAACCTGAAGGACATACGCCCAACATCTGCTATATATATGGAGCATCCTCTTTCAGTAGAAGCTTGATCGTGAAGGAAATAGTAGAAGGCATGCTTGTGAGGCTACACGATCCAGAAAAGAGAGAGAGCAGAGAATTCTATTTCATCCAGATCTGAGTGAAATATTGTTGAGAGAGAGAGAGAGCAGTGTCTGTGGCTTGAAGATTTGCTTCTTCGGAAGCTACATTGTTTCCTGTTTTCAGAGAGGATTTTTGTTCTTTGATTTTCGTGTTTTCATTTTTCATTTCATCTTCCATATCGTATATTGTTACCCTCCTGTGATCGGAGGAAGGGAGGATTGATCCTCCAGTTTGCAAGTGACAGGGAGTCGCTTGTGGGTTCCCTCTGAGGTGGAGGAAGAGAGACCTCGGTCTCTAGTTTGCTAGTGACTGGTGTCACTGGTTGTGTCCCTCCGGTGTGGAGGAAGAGGGGAGGCTGTTCCCCTGGTCAAGCTGTGTGGCAGCATCCTGTTCGCAGACTGAGTCTGCAGGTTCTAGCCGTGGCTAGTGGAAGCCTCACTCTAGTTGGAGTGAGGGGTGGATGTAGATTGTGGACTATAATCGAACCACCTTAAAAATTCTTGTCTCCATTTGTGGTTTCCTGTTATCGTTTGTGCTCTCCATCTGCTTGACATTGTGGTTGACTGTGGACAGCTCGTTCAGTCGCTCTTACTCTTTCTGTCTTGGTTATTGACTGTGTTAGCAATACTATTTGTGCTGTTTCTGAAGGGTTTCAAACCGTTGAACTAATATTCTGCTGAAGTTTTTAAAATCGGGAGTGATCTATTCATCTCCCCCCCCCTTCTATATGACTCTTCGATGCGCTAACATTTGGTATCAGAGCAGGTTTGCATCATGTGGGCAAACAGTCAGGGAAATGCTAATGGTCCTCGAAGTTTCATGCCTGAAGGTCAATCCATTAGTCACCCTCCATACTTTGATGGTAATAACTATCTCTTTTGGAAAAACAGGATGGATGTGTTCATCAGGGCACAGAGTCACAAGCTGTGGAGGGTAATCACTACTGGGCCGTATGATCTGCCACCGAACGAGGACGCGTGGACAGATGATCATGTCAAGCTATCTTCACTCAACTGGACGGCGCTGAACATCATCCAGTGTGCTGTTCACCCAGATGAATATGCACGCATATCTGCCTACAAGACTACCAAGCGAATGTGGGACGAGCTGCAACTAATATACGAAGGTACAGCTCAAGTGAGAGCCTCGAAGGTAAATCTCTACACCTCTGAATATGAATTGTTTAAGATGAAACCAGAGGAGAACATTACTGAAATGTATGCCAGGTTGTCCTTGATCACAAATACTCTTAAGGGGCTACGAAAAGAGGTAGCTGAGGCAGATATAGTCAGGAAAATTCTTAGATCCCTATCCCCTGCATGGCACATTAAGGCCATCATGATTGAAGAGTCAAAGGATCTGACGACTTTGACAGTGAATGAACTCATAGGATCCCTCATGACCTATGAGATGAATTTCAAAGGAGGTGGTGAAGGAAGTGACAGGAAGGCTAGGAATGTAGCTCTCAAGGCATCCCGTAACAAGAGTAGCAGTAGCAGCAGCAGCAGTAGTAGTGGTGAGTCCGATGGTTTTTTCGATCTCGACCAAAAGGAGCAGGCAATGCTCACTCGACAGTTCAGTAAATTTTTAAGGAAAAAGGGGAAAACCTTTAGGAGGAAGAAGCCATACTCCTTTAGTAAGAATGTTGAAACTAGCAATCATAAGGACAGGAATAATAAGAGACTGACTTGTTTTAATTGTAACAAACAGGGACACATGAAAGGGGAATGCCCATATCTCCAGAAGAAGGGTCCCTACTTTCAGAAGAAGGGCTCAAAGGTGCAGAAAAAGAAGAAGCCACAGGCAATGGTCTACACGTGGAGCGATGAGGAAGAAGATCCGGAAAGCACTTCCTCAGAGGACTATGAAGAAGGAATTTGCCTAATGGCAAACAACGAAGAGGAGGTAACAAATGTTTTTGAAAATTTTTCTATTGATGACTGGGAAGATGCCTATGCTGAATTATTAGATAAGTTCAATTCACTTAGTACAGAGCATAGGGTTCTGAAAAGAAAATTCAATACCACTGCTGAAGAACAAACCCAAATCTGTGTAGAAAATCAGAAACTAAAAGAAGAATTCGAAGAAGTAACTTCCCTAAGAAATGAAAATGAAAAGCTCAAGGGAGAAAACCAGGACAGTCAAAACCAGCTCAATGAACTCAAAATTAAATTTGAAGAAAGCCTGAATGAAAGTAGAGTGAATTCAGAAAAATATGAAGCTGTTAAAAAAGTCAATACTGAACTTCTAAAAAATTCTAAATCTCTTCAAAAAGAGCTGGAAGACAAACAGAAAGTTTTGGAAAAATTTGTCCAAGGAAAAACTAGTCTGGATGCTATACTAGGGACTAGGGTTAACTTCAATAAGGAGGGTCTTGGCTATGACCCAACTAACAAGAGACCCCTACAATTCAAAACCATCACCTTCTGCCTAGAGAAGGGAAAAGAGAAGCTGGACACACCATCCAGCTCAAACAGCAGTCAAGGAACTCAATGTCAGAAAAAAACTTTAAAAACCAGTGCTGGTCAACCATTTAAAATGGGAATGAATTTTCTGAAGAACTTCACTAAGCCCACTCATCAGAATATAGATGGTAAATGGACCAAGCAAATGGATCAGGATAGAAAATGGAATTACTACAATCAGACGGGTCCAAACAGAAACTACTAGAGAAACAACTATCATTCTCAAAAATCTGTTAATCAACAAGCTTACCGGAGATATCCTAGGAATGGGAAGCCAAATGAATGGAATAGAACTTATCTCTCCAGACCAGCTGGACAGAACCCCGGCTATAAGTTCAACAAATCAGAAGTAAAGGTGCCAGAGAAAACCATGTTGAAGAAAATCTGGATACCTAAACATTTGATTAGAGATTTGAATAATGTCTTTTGACCCAACTCATCTTGGGGTCCAAATCACTTTACTTGATTTTGTTTATGTAGGTCGGCCTGGCAGCTGAAGACAACAAATGGTACCTCGAGAGTGGCTGCTCCAGGCACATGACAGGAGACCGATCCAAGTTCAGTAAGATAGATATGAAGGTAGGGGGTCTGGTCAAGTTTGGAGGAAAGAACAGAGGTAAGATAATTGGAGTTGGCACAGTAGGTAAGTCTTCCACAAACTACATTGAAAAAGTTCTACTTGTGGAAGGTCTTCAACAAAACCTGATCAGCATTAGTTAGTTATGTGACAAGGGTCACATGGTTGTGTTTGATGATAGTTCATGTAAAATCTTTGAAATAAATTCTGATGTGGTTAAATTTGTAGCCAACAGGATTAATAATGTCTACATGGTAGACTTAGATGTAGAATCTGAATCAACTCTTTGTTTATCTGCTAATTCTGAAAATGATGCTTTTGAATGGCATAGACGTCTAGGTCATACTAGCTTCTCTACTTTAAATAAATTGGTCAAGCATGATTTAGTTAGAGGCATGCCTAGAATTAAATTCAATTCTATATCAAAATTATGTGATACCTGTGCTCTAGGCAAACAGACCAGGAATTCTTTCAAGCTAAGATCTGAGCCATTGTCCACTAGACCAATGGAACTTCTCCATATGGACCTCTTTGGTCCCACTAGAACTCAGAGTCTTAATGGGAATAGGTTTGGCTATGTGATTGTTGATGACCATTCTAGATATTCATGGATCTTTTTCTTAGCCAATAAAAGTGATGCTTTTCAAAAGTTTAATCAGTTTTTCAATAAGGTCAAACAAGAAGGAAAACACAAAATTAGCTCTATTCAATCTGACCATGGAGGTGAGTTTGAAAACTCTATGTTTTCTGATCTTTGTGAAAGAGAGGGACTAACACACAGGTTTTCTTCTCCCAGGACACCTGAACAGAATGGAATTATGGAGAGAAGAAATAGAACTATTATGGAGATGGCTCGAACCATGCTGATTGAAAGTCAATTACTAAGGAGGTTTTGGGCAGAGGCGGCCAATACAGCAACTTACATAATCAACAGGGCCATGGTAAGACCCATTCACAAGAAAACACCCTATGAGCTACTAAAAGGTAAGAAACCAAACTTGTTTCATTTCAAAATTTTTGGAGCTAAATGTTTTATTCATAACAATGACAAGAAAGATTTAGATAAGTTTGAAGCTAAAAGCTCCCGTGGAATATTCTTAGGATACTCTAAAGTGTCTAGGGCATATAGGGTCTTTAACAAAACAGACCAGAAGGTTGAAGAGTCTCCACACATCATTTTTAGTGAAAAGAAAGGTGTTTCTAACATTGAAAATTTTGACAGGGATTCCAATCATGATGGGGAATTTCTAGAAGACCAAGAAGAAGAAAAGACTCAGCCGAGTGGAACATCAAATCCTCCCAACCAGGAAGAACCAAGAGAAACAGGTGAGTCTTCAATAAATGTTAGATTTCTTAAAGACCATCCAATAGATAATGTCATAGGCAACCCTGAAGATCCTCTTCGGACTGGGTCTCATTTTAGGAATGTGAATAATGATGATCTAATTGCTTTAGTCTCACAAATTGAACCCAAATCTGTAGAAGAGGCCTTGGCTGATCAAGCTTGGGTCAATGCTATGAGTGAGGAATTAGGTCAGTTCGAAAGAAATAATGTCTGGGAGCTTGTCCCAAGACCAGATAGTGTTAATATCATAGAAACTAAGTGGGTGTTCAAAAATAAAATGAATGAAGATGGAATCATTTCCAGGAATAAGGCCAGACTACTAGCCAAGGGCTACTGTCAGGAATTTGGTGTAGACTTCCATGAATCCTATGCACCTGTTGCTAGGATGGAGGCAATAAGAATATTGCTAGCATTTGCATGCTCTAAGGAAATAAAACTCCAGCAAATGGATGTGAAGAGTGCCTTTTTGAATGGCATCATCAAGGAAGAAGTGTTTGTTGAACAACCCCCAGGTTTTCAGTTTTCTCCTCAATCTAACCAAGTTTTCAGGTTAAACAAAGCCTTGTATGGTCTAAAGCAAGCCCCTCGAGCTTGGTATGAAAAATTGACTGAATTTCTGATCAGCAAGGGCTACAAGAGAGGTAAAGTTGATCAAACCTTATTTACCAAGAGTACAAATACCGATCTCATCATTGCTCAGGTATATGTAGATGACATTGTGTTTGGATCAACTAGCTGTGAATTATGTGCTGAATTCTCTAAAATGATGTCTGCTGAATTTGAGATGAGTTTGGTAGGTGAACTAAAGTATTTTCTTGGTTTACAGATACAACAATTGGAGGATGGATGCTTCATCAACCAGACCAAATACACAATGGAACTATTCAAGAGGTTTGGTATGGAAAACCTAAAGCACATAACAACACCTATGAGTACCAACACCTCACTGGATGCTGATGAGACAGGTAAAGAAGTAAATGCCAAACTCTATCGAGGTATGATTGGTTCTTTACTCTACTTGACAGCTTCTAGACCTGATATACAGTTCAGTGTGGGTACGTGTGCAAGGTATCAGTCTAGACCCACTGAATTACATTTAGCTACAGTGAAAAGAATTTTTAGATATTTGTCAGCTACACCCTCACTTGGTCTATGGTTTCCTGCTACACACTCACTAGATTTAATTGCATACACAGATGTAGATTATGCAGGATGTAAACTAGACCGAAAAAGCACTAGTGGTCACTGTGAATTTTTAGGTGGGTGTTTAGTCTCTTGGGGATCCAAGAAACAACACTCTGTGGCCCTCTCCACTGCAGAGGCTGAATATGTGGCTACATGGAGCTGTGGTACACAAGTCATATGGATTAAACACTAGCTTCAGGACTACCAAGTAGACCTGGGGTGCACACCTATCTATTGTGATAATACCAGTGCCATCAATCTTGCCAAGAATCCTGTTTTGCACTCACGCACCAAACACATTGAGATAAGGCATCATTTCATAAGAGATGAGGTTTCTAAGAACAATTTTGAACTGATTCATGTAGGCACTGATAATCAGATTGCAGACATCTTCACTAAACCTCTGGATAATGAAAAATTCACTACACTGAGAAGAGAATTAGGCTTATACAAATTGTCTTAAATGTGAAGTCTGTTCTTTTTGTGAGGGGGAGTTCTGTATGTGTGATGGTTAGCTTTGTGTAATGCTATGTTTGAGGGGGAGCTGGTTGAGCTATGAAAGGGAGAGTTCTTTGACAGATTCAAAAAGATTGACCAGATGTGTGTCATTGCTGGTTTTCATGACTGATCTTGTGTGGTTCTCTTATATAGTAGAATTTCACTAATCTCTTAAGTCTATAAGTCTGTGATACTAAAGTCCAGCAAGAATCTTCCCTCTGGTAGTCTATCAGAGATCTGAATTAATTGTTAAAGTTTATCTTCCTACATTGTCAGTGATTACAGTTCAGGCCAAAACCTGTATGTCTTGATATCTGACCAAAACAACTAGAAATCTAGACTTCAAGATTCACTTCAAGAAATAGTCCTTCTGGTATTGTTTTTAATCATTCCATCTTCTCTACACAAGGGTAATCTGAATTAACAAAGGTCTTGATTTGTTCACTGAGAAACTGGGAGCTTCATCAATGAAATGAAGTTTTACTCCCATGTCATGAGGTGTCAAATGCTTAAAATGAATGAAAAGACATGACAGAGCAATGGTGGCTAGCTGGTGAGTAACTGGGGACTCTGGCCTCTAATCAAGGTGTTTCCTCATGTCAAAAGCCACAGTTACTAACTCTGTTCCTTAAAAAAAAAGAGGGAGGTAATGAGGTACTCACAATGAGTAACTGAGGATTCAGGCCTCTAATCAAGGTGTCTCCCTAATGTCAAAAGAGTGAATTACCAACTTACTCATTGGTCTTCTTGAAAATATTCTCAAACATCCCTTGTAGTTATGCAACTAATGGATTGCTTGTCCTCAATACCTTGAGAACACCTTCCCTGACTTTGTCTCTTGTTGTCTTTTGGGATAGTTGCCAGTTCAGCTAAATCGTGACATACTTGTTAACTTTTGCTCTAAATCATACACTATGTATGCTGATAAACTTCTCTATCATTCTATTTCTCTACTGTTTACTGGAGTTCAAGAATCTTCATTTGAGTTTAGCACCTCGCTTATTCTCTTAAAATTTGCTTGTGCCTTTCTACACTAAGATGTTAACTGCACTTCCTCCTCATGTCTCCAGCACTTTCATATATTCTACATTTCCTTTTGCTGATGTCAAAGGGGGAGAGAGGTTTTGCAATATCTGTAAGTCATGAATTGCCATGAGTTTAGGGGGAGTTTTGTGAGTTTTGTTCATGAGCTGTGGGGGAGAATTCATGTCATGGAAGTATCTGAGAACGAGTTGTGGGGAAGCTGAGAGTGAGTTGTGGGGAGTGGTGTTGGAGAAAGAAGTGTTTCAGTAGCTGTATTTGATTTCTCTGCATGAGCTTGCCTTGAATTTGCTTTGATTGTTAAAGCTGCAGTTGATTTCCTTTGAGCCTTGATATTGCTTGATTCATAGTGTTACCATCATCAAAAAGGGGGAGATTGTTGCATCCCTACGGTTTTGATGATGTCTCACACTATAAATCAATCTGTCCAGTTCTAGATCAATTCATGCTTCATCATTTAGGACAGTGAAGTTCATGTGGCTATCAGTGTATCACTTAGCAAGTCCATACATCACTGCACATGCCTTCCATCAAGTCTGTACAACGAGAGTGGCCTTCATTCATGTGCATAGTCCAAGCATTCTCATAAAGTATATACATTGGCATATGCACACACACACACAGCATAGTCTGGACAGAAGTGGGTCGACCCCCCCTTTCAGATGGGTCGACTCACTCAAGATTCTCAAGCTTGTACATTGCCCTCATGAATACACTGCATTGTCAAATCTGCACATCGGTTTCCAAGTCTGTACATTGCTTGGCGCTCACCAAGTCTGTACATCGCTTCAAGTGTTCCAAAGTCTATACATCGCGTGCATCATTAAGTCTAGACATTGCACTGTAGCTTGCTTAGTTGAAGTCGATACATTACTGATCGAACGTAAGTCTATACATTCCAAGCTTTTCCTATGTTCGTTGCTTTAGCTACACACCAAGTCTATACATTTTCCTTCGTCTCATGCATCATCTTCCAATGTCCAGACAGCCATTCCCAAATTCTGAACATCCATCGTCTCATGCTGTGTCTCATCTCAAGTCTATACATTCACGTGTAGGCAAAGTCAGCACACTGCCAAAGTCTGAACATCCACCGTCGCTTTCAGCGTCTCACACTTGCAAGTCTATACATTGCCTTTGGGCATCCAAGTCTATACGTTGGCAGCGTTGTGCACGTCAATACATTGGCAGCGTGTCTGTGTGTCAAGCCATTCGTCAAGTCTATACATTGGCTTCGATTCTTCAAGTCTATACATTGGCTTCGGCTCTTCAAGTCTATACATTGGCTTCGGTTCTTCAAGTCTCTACATTGGCCACAAGCTTCACAAGTCTACACATTGTCTTCATGGCATCGCAAGTCTATACAGCCTGCATGCCTCATAACGCCAAGTCTATACATCGTGGGCTTCGGTTCTTCAAGTCTGTACATCCTTCAAGGGCCAAGTGTATACATCGTTCATAGCACACACGTTCAAAGTCTGAAGTCTGTACAGCCTTGGCATGTGCTTCGTAAAATCTATACAACACTCAAAGTCTGTACAGCATACTTTGTCGTTCCAAGTACAAAGTCTATACATAGCAGTGTTCAAGCTTATAAAAGTCTTTACATTCCCTTCTGTAATGTTTGTACATCAATTGTCAAGTCTGTACAACGTTCGCTTAAAGTCCATATAGCAGTGTCTATACATTGGCTTGTTACTTCATGCGTTTGCTAGTCTGTACAGCCACATCATGTCTATACATTTCCCACAGCAAGCATAACATGTCTGAACATCGGTTGCACAACAACTAAGTATATACATTGTGTTGCATTACATGCATCACCTAAACTCTATACATTGCTAGTGTAGCTCAAGCCTTTACATCAAAGTCTATACACTGGTTATGCTTGTGCATCACAAAGTCTGTATACTGCTGTCCTTTATTTTCATGTCTATACATTCGTTTGCTTCATGAACTACACTGTAGTCTACACTTTCCCCTCTGATATGTTAATGCAACACTCTGCAAGTCTATACACTAAGGTCGCATGAAGGCTTTCAAGTCTATACACTAAGGTTGCATGAAGGCTTTCATGTCTATACACTAAGGTCGCTGAAAGGCTTTCAAGCCTATACATTCTGACGTTGTATATACTTGCCTATATGCTGTTCTAAAGTCTATACACGCCTTGTTAGAAGCTTGAACTGAACTAATTCGATTCATTCCTTTTATCTCTGCCTGCAGATGATTCAAGCTGATGATTGGACACGTCATCCGAGGTAGTACCTGGCACGTGATCCGAGGTGCTCTCAGGGCGGGAACCTGAAGGACACATGCCCAACATCTGCTATATATATGGGGCATCCTCTTTCAGTAGAAGCTTGATCGTGAAGGAAAGAGTAGAAGGCATTCTTGTGAGGCTGCACGATCCAGAAAAGAGAGAGAGCAGAGAATTCTATTTCATCCAAATCTGAGTGAAATATTGTTGAGAGAGAGAGAGAGCAGTGTCTGTGGCTTGAAGATTTGCTTCTTCGGAAGCTACATTGTTTCCTATTTTCAGAGAGGATTTTTGTTCTTTGATTTTTGTGTTTTCATTTTTCATTTCATCTTCCTTATCGTATATTGTTACCCTCCTGTGATCGGAGGAAGGGATGATTGATCCTCCAGTTTGCAAGTGACAGGGAGTCGCTTGTGGGTTCCCTCTGAGGTGGAGGAAGAGAGACCTCGGTCTCTAGTTTGCTAGTGACTGGTGTCACTGGTTGTGTCCCTCCGGTGTGGAGGAAGAGGGGAGGCTGTTCCCCTGGTCAAGCTGTGTGGCAGCATCCTGTTCGCAGACTGAGTCTGCAGGTTCTAGCCGTGGCTAGTGGAAGCCTCACTCTAGTTGGAGTGAGGGGTGGATGTAGATTGTGGACTACAATCGAACCACCTTAAAAATTCTTGTCTCCATTTGTGGTTTGTTGTTATCGTTTGTGCTCTCCATCTGCTTGACATTATGGTTGACTGTGGACAGCTCGTTCAGTCGCTCTTACTCTTTCTATCTTGGTTATTGACTGTGTTAGCAATACTATTTATGCTGTTTCTGAAGGGATTCAAACCGTTGAACTAATATTCCGCTGAAGTTTTTAAAATCGGGAGTGATCTATTCATCCCCCCCCTTCTATATCACTCTTCACTGTGCTAACAAGCATGAGTCCGTGTGTTGTTCCTGCATTACTCGCCCCGAAGAAGGATGGCAGGTGGAGAATGTGCATTGATAGCCGTGCCATCAACAAAATCACCGTGAAGTACAGGTTCCCTATTCCCCACCTGGGTGACATGCTAGACATGATGGTTGGTGCCACTATCTTCTCGAAGATTGATCTTAAGAGTGGCTACCATCAGGTGAGGATTAGGCCAGGTGATGAGTGGAAGACCACATTCAAGACCAAGGATGGTCTATATGAGTGGTTGGTTATGCCCTTTGGGTTGACTAATGCCCCTAGCACCATCATGCGACTCATGACTCAGGTCCTTCAACCATTCATTGGAGTCTTTGTGGTAGTGTACTTCGATGATATCCTTATCTATAGTCGCACCACGGGGGACCACTTAGACCACCTTCGACAGGTCTGTCTACTCCTGCGGCGAGAGCAGTTGTTTGTGAACCCATAGAAGTGTGCCTTCATGACACATTAGCTTACCTTCTTGGGTTTTATTGTGTCTAGTACTGGGGTCTCCGCCGATCCGGAGAAGGTCCGGGCCATTGTTGAGTGGCCAAAACCCCGTATGGTCCATGATGTCCGCAGCTTCCATGGCCTCGCGACGTTATATCGTCGCTTCATCTGCGGATTTAGCTCCGTCACCGCCCCAATCACGGATTGTATCCGGAAGGGAACATTTGTATGGACGAAGGCCGCTGATGCCGCCTTCAAGGACATCAAGGAGCGCATGACCCAGACACCTATCCTTCGATTGCTAGATTTCTCGAAGGTTTTTGAGGTCTCTTGTGAAGTATCGGGCATTGGGATAGGAGGAGTGTTGAGTCAGGAGACCCACCCGGTCGCATATTTCAGTGAGACGCTGAATGACGTGAAACTGCGATACTCCACTTATGATAAGGAATTCTATGCAGTTGTTCAGGCTCTTAGGCATTGGAGGCACTATCTATTACATCAAGAGTTTGTCTTATACTCCGATCATGAGGCTTTGAGGTACCTCCATTCTCAAAAGAAGCTTAATGTGCGTCACAGCCGTTGGGTTGAGTATCTCCAGCAGTTCACATTTGTGCTAAAACATAAGGCTGGAGTAGAGAACAAGGTGGCCGATGCCTTGAGTCGGTGAGCGTGTTTTCTTACCACCATGAGTGCCGAGGTCATAGGGTTAGAGAAGATGAGAGAGGCCTATGTTGACTGTCCTGACTTCGGTCAGATTTATACCACTCTCCAGGCCGGACCCTCGAGAGACCTTGATGATTATGTGCTTCAGGAGGGTTACCTCTTTCGAGGAGGTAGGCTTTGTGTTCCACGAACTTCGGTTCGCAACTTCCTAGTCTGGGAGCTACATGCGGGAGGTCTAGCCGGCAACTTTGGTCAGAACAAGACTATCGAGGCTGTTGAGCATAGATTTTATTGGCCGAGCTTGAAGCGTGATGTTGCTTATATTGTGGCTCAGTGCCGTACATGTGCTACGGCCAAAATGAAGAAGCAAAGCTCGGGCCTTTATACAGCTCTTCCCGTGCCTGATGCCCTGTGGCAGGATATTAGCATGGATTTTGTCTTGGGTTGGCCACGTACCTCTAGGAAGCATGATTCGGTCTATGTGGTTGTTGACCGATTCTCAAAGATGGCCCTTTTTATTCCCTGCTCGAAGACTTCGGATGCTTCGAGGGTAGCCCGCCTTTTCCTTACTCATGTGGTGTGCATGTTCGGGTTGTCTCGTACCATAGTGTCTGACCGTGATGTTAGATTCACCAGTTATCTTTGGAAGACACCGTGGCATATGTTGGGTACTCACCTCAAGTTTTCCACTGCATATCACCCCAAGACAGATGGTCAGACCGAGGTGGTCAATAGGAGTCTGGGTGACCTTTTGAGGTATCTTGTCAGGGACCGTGTAGGGGACTAGGATCTCATATTACCACTGGCAGAATTTGCATATAATGATTCGGTTAACAGGTCTACCGGTATGAGTCCATTCGAGATTGTCACAGGTCATAGGCCTAGGAAGCCAGTGGATCTTCTTCCCATGCCCATTCATGCACGAGTGTCAGAGTCTGCCGAGTCATTTGCTAGGCATGTTAGGAGTCTGCATGACGACATCCGTCGTCACATTGAGGCCAGCAATGCACGGTACAAAGAGCTAGCCGATGCCCACCGACACCACCGAGAGTTCCAGGATGGTGAATATGTCATGATTAGGGTAAGACCCGAACGGTTTCCCTCTAGAACCATATAGAAATTGCAAGCTCGCGGAGCCGGTCCATTTAGAGTATTGAAACGTGTCGGATCCAATGCGTATGTTGTGGACTTGCCCAAGGAATATGGTATAAGCTCAACTTTCAATGTATCAAATCTAGTTGCCTATAGGGACCCAACAGAGATCCTTAGTGAGCCTTTTGAGCCATCCCCTCCCATTGAGAGTGATACCACACCTGAGTGTCCACCTCCAGCCCCTTTTCCACAGCAGCGAGAGCATATCGATCATATACTGGATGAGCAAGTGACAGTCACCAGGAGTGGATCTTACCCGCGCTACCTAGTGCGTTGGAGAGGGTGACCCGCCACCGAGGATACTTGGATCACACGGGCCGGGTTGCAAAGGATAGATCCGGACCTACTGGAGCGGTACCAGAGTGACGCAGACCCTTACTCGACAGGGTCGAGTTTCTCCCACTCAGGGAGAATTGGTGCAGACACCAGAGCACACGAGCGGCACGAGTCGGCGAGCCACCGGTACCGTACGCGGAGCACCACCCGAGCTATAGTGGCTTCCATCTGGCTCGGAGACAGCTTGGAGACTCCCCCTTGAGTCTCGATATTTATAGTTTATTGGGACTTTATTTTTGTGTATTGTGTGTTTTATTTGGATTGTAATTTGGATTGTAACAGGGGTTTATGTGTAATTTTGGACCACCAGGGTCCCGTGGGCCCCCCTATCCCTTTCCCATTGATCCACCTCATCCCTAGGGCCCATGTGGGGTCAGTCAACCTTCCAATGGTGGGCTTCTAGAAGGGTGGGCCAAGTGGGGAACAAAAGGGAATAAAATTCAAAAATGCGAACCAAGAAGTCAAGGGGGCGCCCCCCATTTAGTATATTATATTAGGATTTAAGTTTTTATTTTATTTGATTCCAAATCACATGGGAGAAATAGTTTGTGGACTCCCTCTTTTACCCTCCCCAACCCGAGATCTAGGATCAATTAGTGTCTTTTGTCATTTCACATAAATACCTTGTATTTTCATTTGATTGGAATTAATGCATAAGAAAATCACATTTTTGTTGCAACTCCAAGCAAGGGCCGCCCCTGTCACGCCCCGAACCGATAGCAGTGGAACGTGTCGTTTACTCGGAACGTGACAGTTAAATAGTCGTGAATAATCAAGAGCCATCGCATAAGTCCAAATAATTTGGAACAACAATAAAAGTTTATTTCTAATATAAGTCTCTTACAATCTCAATTTAAAAACTTGTAGAAGACTCAACTACATCACAATGAAAGAAAAGGAGATGACGCTCTAACAGACATAGACTAGATAACTAAATAAGAGACACCATGCTAGACTCAAGAAAGATAAAAGACACATGTTCACTAGTTTTCGAAGCTCGCTTGCACACATGTCCCTCCCATGTGAGTCTCGGTCTCGCTAGCCACCTGATTACCTGAAAAATGTTGGAATACAACTGGGTGAGCGAACGCTCAGTAGGAATTATATCTCAACAACAAGCAATTGGTTTAAGTAATTACATCTTTCACATGTAAATGCAGTAAGGCTATGCATGTAGAATTAACCGAGCAAGTGAAACAAAACTAGTAAGAATTTGATAATTTCATGTAAAAACTTTCAAGCAAGAGATATCCAAGAGAGATTTATAGAATATTGGCAATTTCACGCAAGTACTTGCCCATTCTGGGCCACGCTAGTCGAGTCACGCAAGTCAAGTCACGCACGCAAGTAATATCACGAAAGAGAGAGAGAGTGTGTGTGTGGAATGCCAAAGATCAAGAGAGACAAGTACTTCGATTCAATGCTAGACACCGTGATCAATATAACTCCCATGGGCACAAGTACTTTCGGTGCTCCTCCCAGGACCAGATCGAGCCCTAAATGCACGGCATTAAAGATCAAACTAGTCATGCACTTCGGTGCAATGCCAGACACCATGATCAATATAACTCCCATAGGCACAAGTACTTTCGGGTGCTCCTCCCAAGACCAGATCAGGCCCTATATGCGCAGCATTAAAGATAGATCTAGACATCCACGATAGTTCATAGCCAATAAGGAGTTTCAAGAACAAGCTTTAATAGGATGATACAATAAGATTTTATGAAATTCAAGGACAAGGCCCTTGAGTAAGGATAGACTTGCAATAAAATCCACGTGAAAGCATAGAAACCATGACATGTTGAAAAACTAGGTGAAGTTGGCACCTAGATAGGTTGCCATGAATAACTTGAATAGATGACTAACTAGATAGTCACCAACTCAATGGACATGAAGCGAGCTGAATAATTGGCACCTAACCATAGGATACCCAATTCAATATATCGCCTACTGGAATGATCACTCATTCCACTAGCTAAGAGAATTCTCTCATGGGCCTAGAATAGCACCATGAAAGGGCCGCGTTATCACGTTTCTCCAGAGTGACGTGGCATTAAAACGGGTACAAGGTGTTTAAGGTACAACCAGCTCAGTCGGCCTTGAGGGAATCCAAGGCTACGAGGAGACGTACGGAGGTCCCGATGACTAACTTGCTAGTCCCAAGGAACGGAATGTCCAACGTAGAGCTCGTATGTCGCCGAGAGTTGAAGTGTATAACGTGAACCAATCATGAAACAGGGACTCCATCTACGGACGTGAGATGAGAGTGCCAGAAGACCCGCGGTATGGGTCAAAATCGAAAGAAAACTGTGAGAACATGAATGTGTTAATTATAGAATTCATTTCCATCTAATTCTATAATTAACTATAATTAAATAAACTTATTTTATTTGACGCTCGTGGGTGGCGTCATTTATTAATTAGCGTCCTCTTGGAGGGACGTTAATTTTATGATTTTTAACTTAATTTATTTTACAAGAATTCACATCAATATCTATTTAATTGATTAATTTCAAACATATACATTCAAAGAGACATTAATTTATATAAAATAATTTAGAAAAATAGAATACATGATAATTAGGAGAAAAATTCAAGGATTCCAAAAATATATTTTTTATAATTTTATGTTGCATAGTTTAATAGATATGAATTTTTAAAGATATAGTAACAAGTTATATATATATATATATATATATAATATAAGAATTGACGCCTTTGCACTGTGGCGTCAAAAGCATTTGACGACATCTAGTTGGTCGTCATTTCAATAAAATGTCAAACTTCAAGCCTTCGGTTCTCGACGTACACATGTCGGAATCACGCGTTCTATATATCGAAATGACGGGCTCGAAAAACTCTACCCAACCGGACGTTCAAAATAATTTTTCGTTGAGAGATGGGGGATCTTGAGATAGGAGACACGAAAAATGGTGCAACCACTCTCACTACCGCGGTCTCTACCCCAATAACACTCCCATAAAATTTCATAACCAAAGGATACTCCGGTGCCCATGAAAAAGTTTATGGAAGCAAAAACTTATAACTACGTTGTACAGTAACCAACCGTATTCATAATATTTAGTTAATAATTTTATTAACTAGCGAATATTATCATATAAGGCATGAAAATTTCAAGAAAAATACAGGGATTCTAGTCACGTATTTTTGATGAATTTTAGATAAGCGATTACATGGATATAAAATGTTTAAACATGTTGTGATTATTTAGTTAATCGAAATAAACATGCAACCGTAAGCTATAAAACGCAAACATGAAATGCAACTTAATTTCTATTATCTTGGGCTTCAATTCTTAAGAAAACACTTACCTTGTGGGTCGATGATGATGGGAACAAAGTTGGAGACGCAGAGAAAATAACCCAGGAAGAAGACGGATGAAGTTCTACACGAACAAGATGATGGGAAGAAGAAGGAAGAAGAATAGCAGCAACGGCAGCAACTATAGTCGCAGCAGCACTCGAGCCTAGGGAAGAGGAATGCTGGCCTCTTCCTCACGTACAGCAACAGCAGCACGCTCTTCCGAACAGGACGACAGTAGATGGGGAAACTCCCTTACGAACGCAGCAATAGATTTTTGCTGTGCACGAAGGGCTTTATTTATAAGGTCCTGATACCCCAAGAGTCCTAATACGATCATGGAGTCCTTGTTTGAATGAAACTTGCCATGATAAGTCCTGATGCTTCCGTAATAACAGCCGCTATCCTTTTTTTGTATTAAAAACCCTAAGGCTTCTCAGGCAACGTCGAACCTGTAAGTGAGTTTTGGGTTGTGGGTATGTATACATATTCATTTCGTGGGCTATGGCCCTATATTACATACGTGAGGTTGGGTTGCTGTTCGATGGGTTTTATATATATATATATATATATATATATATATATATATGGGTTAGATTTGTTAAGACCTCCCCATATATTTATATGTATACTTGTGTAAACCTATCCAAGATATATGGGTGGAATCTCCTTAATATATATATATATATGTTAATATAAATCTTACAATTATTTATGGGTTTATGGGGGTTTCTATTAGGTTAGAAAGCTACAAACGGAAGGTTTATTGACCTTCCCTATTATCAGCCGCTTGCCATGGTTTGTGTGGAAAACCTAAAGCAAACATCATGCACGTCGAACATGTACGTGGGTTGGGCTATTGGTTTAATAATAATAAGCCACTTGTACATATATATATATATATATATATATATATATATATGCATTTATATGAGGTTTGACCATTAAAGGGAGTTGCTCTCGTAGGAAAGGCCCATATAAGTATATATATTTATAAAGGTTCGGTTATCTGAAGGTATTTGGCTTTTTTATGTCTATATATATATATATATATATATATATATATATATATATATATATATTGGCTTGGCCCATTTGCATATATATATGTATATTTATATATATGGATTTATTCATTTACATGATATAATATATATCTTTATATCTATATACATGTATATGGGCTTGGCCCATTAGATATATATATATATATATATATATATATGTGTGTGTTATTCATTTGCCTTGGTATAATATATATATACCTTTATATATATATATATATATATATATATATATATATATATATATATCTTAGCCCATTTTAGGTATTTATATACTCTTTTAAAAACCCAAATTATTATCTTCAAGGCCCATTAATTATGTTCATTAGAATTGTAAATAGTTTTACTATAAATTAATTGGTAGAACTATACACATATAGTCCTTATTTCCTATATTTAATTATTTTTCTTGTTAGCTACCATTATAGTCTCGGGTATCGAAGTCGGGTTTGATACTATGAAATCTGTATACATATAATTATATTTTCGAATGATATTCCTTCTAAATACTTGAATGATATTTCTCATAGATAAAAGGGAATATTTAATTTCTATTCCTCATTTATTTATTTATGTCTTTATAAACATTTATCGAAATTTTGGCTAATTTTCCCTTTTTAGCTAATTATCGCTATTCCTTTTATCAAAATTTAATTCCCATGACGAATACTTATAGTTATTTTATCTATTCTACACTTTAAATTTCTGGGGTGCTATACCCTCCCCCACTTAAAAAGAATTTGGTCCCCAAATTCACACCATCTTCCATTCAACTAGTTATAATTTTATTCATGATACTACACAAGACTATCTCGGGGATAAAGTTTAGTTTGGATGCCTCCATTCTATTTATGTTCCTGCAAGATTAATGGGGAGATTAATTTTGGACTTAGAAATTTTTATAATTAGTAGGAATGGGACTTGAATATTTTATCCATTCTTTATAATATATCCCCAGGCTCTACCCATTCTCACGGAATTCCTATAGGATGACCAACAAAGATGGCTCAACCTATCTCTTGGACTTAATGACCTAAGGATTTGAAAGCTGAAGCTCTGATACGACTGACAAGGATACTTGACCTATCAATAGAACCTAATAACTTGAGGATGTGAAAGTCGAAGCTCTGATATGACTAACAAGGATGACCTATCATTGGGACCTAATAACTAGAGGATAAGAAAGCCGAAGCTCTGATACCACCTCTGTCATGCCCCGAACCGATTGCAGCGGAACGTGTCGTTTGCTCGAAACGTGACAGTTAAACAGTCGTGAATAATCAAGAGCAATCGCATAAGTTCAAATAATTTGGAACAACAATAAAAGTTTATTTCTAATATAAGTCTCTTACAATCTCAATTTAAAAACTTAAAGAAGACTCAACTACATCACAATCAAAGAAAAGGAGATGACGCTCTAACAGACTTAGATAAGATAACTAAATAAGAGACACCATGCTAGACTCAAGAAAGATAAAAGACACAGGTTCACTTGTAATGCCCTGGATCTTTGCTGGATCCTTTGCAGGTCTTGTGGGATCATTGTTGGATCTTTCAGATCTCTTTTGGATTGGTTTCGTTGAGTTTCGGTTCGCTTTGGTGGCTTCCGAGTTGAGCTTTACGAGCCATGTGGGTTTTTCTCACGTACTAGTTACGGAACCCTACGGTGAGTTTGTTTGTCAATTCTCGAACTCGTGGATGCTACAGCGACGATGTACTCTTCGAGCCGGTCGTTTCGACTATTTTTACGTATTTTTTTGAATTTGCGCATTTTCGGCGCATTTTTGGAATTTTCGGAAATTAGGAAAATTTCCTAATTTCTTTTCTTTTTATTTCCTTTTCCTCTCTCCTCCCTTCTCATTCGCCGCCGCCGTCTCTCTCTCTCTTCCGTTCTCTCTCGTTTTGCCTCCTCGGGTCCGGCTGCAGACGGGGTGCCTAGAGGCACGTGTTGGGGACGTGATGGAGCTGGCTAGGTGCGCGATGGAGCAAGGATCGGATCGATTCTGGCGCGATCCCGAATGGTGGATTCAAAGCCGGTGAAATCGGTTCGCGAGTGGATTTCGGCGTGGTTTAGTCCTTTCGGGGCTCGGTTTCTTCGGTGGAGGTAGGTTGACTGATCCTTACTTCGTCCTCTCCGTTTTCCCTGCCATTGCACGTCGTTCGGCTAGGAAACGGTCGAGTTTGGGCTTGGTTTGCCTAAACCGTGATTTTCGTGGTTTTTAGGGTCGGCCGGTAAACGGTGATTGTTTACGGCGTAGTTAGTTTCTAACTGACCGCTGGGATGTCAGGATCCCATCCACGTTGATTTCGTGTCATTGGGTGTTCATTCGAGGTCGGTAGAAGCCCGGGAACCTCGGTGACCCATTTTGGGTCGATTTGATGAAATCGCCTGGATCTTGAGTTTGTGAGCTTGCATGTGGGGTTTTTAGTCCCCTGATGTTGTTATTCGGCGTTTAGGTTTGTTCCCCCTGCGTTTCGAGGTGAATGGGGCGTGGAACGGGCCGGTTTGGCCGTTCCTCTGTTTTCCCGCCGTGACCAGTGTAACGGTCATTCCAGTGGCCGTCACTTGTATATAACGGCCCTACGACTGACCGCTACTTCGTTTGAGGTTTTTGAGCTTTCTAGCTTCTGGGTGAGTGACGGCCCTAGGGGGGCGCGTCGCTTCCCTGTAACACGCCTAGGTCTACGCGTTACTTCGCTTGTTGTTGCCTTGTTTTGGGGTTGAGTTGGTTGATCTAACGCGCTTGACCCAGCGCGTTAGAGGAAAGTAACGTGCCCTACCTTGGCCGTTATTGTCCGTTTGACCGATGTTTAACCGTTGAGGCGGTTCCCCCGACGGATGGGTTCCCATCCGTTATTTTGAGTGTAACGTGCCTGCCCCTGGCCGTTGCATTCCGTTTTGGTCGACTGTGGGTGGCTGTGCCGTTGGTTGTAACGCGCCTATCCCCATGCGTCGTTTGTGTGTAACGCGTCCTTCTTGGACCGTTACATGCTGTTTGGCTGAGGGTTGTGGGTGTTGTGCTGTTCGATGGTGTAACGGCCGTGCCCCTATGCGTCGTTGTTCTATAACGCGCTTGCCCCTTGCCGTTATTTGTTGTTTTGTGCTGGGTTGAGGGTGGTTGTGCCGTTGTGAGTAACGCGCCTGCCCCTGTGCGTTGTTTGGTTCTGGCGCGTCTCCCTTGTCGCGTTGCTTGCTTGTAACGCGCTTGGCCTTGTGCGTTACTTGGCCTTGATTCGTGTGTTTGTGTCTTAGGTTGGTTAGGGCGGTGTGTGATGGCTGTTCTCCCGATCGTCACTTGGTGTGTAACGGCCCTAGTCTAGACCATTATATGCCTGTAGCGGTCTAAGGGTGGTGCGTTACATCCCTTGTGCTTCGATTTCCGTGCTTCAGTTTCTGCTTATCTTGGCTTGGCCTTGTGGTCTGCCCGTTGTCCCGTGGATGTCTTCCGACGTCCTATGAGGGCTAATACTACGTTGTGAGGTGGCCAGGAGTCTTCTTGCTTGAGGTAGGACTCTCTTTCCTGCTGTTCAAGCATTGTGTTGGGTTCAGGTCAACCCGGTATGACCCGTGGTTGACATGTGACCTTGTGTGTGTGTGTGTCTCGGTGGTTGTGCCCAGCTCGAGACACTGCTTCTGGATGCCTCGAGGTGTTGCCTTACCTCGGTTTGCATGTCCAGGTGTGCTGAGGGTTTTTGGTGTTTCCCTCAGGTCTCCGTGTGTCGTTTTCTGCAGAGCATTGTTTTGCTGGCTTAGGATTAGACCGATTGGCAGCTTGTTCTGCTGTCTGTGACGATCTTGCCTTTGAGTCGTTCGACTCGGGATCGTTACGTGGTAGGTCTAGTTGCCTGGTCCTGAGTCTGTTGGCAGTGGTGGTACTGCCAGTGGTGCTTGGTGGTACGTGCGACAGGGCTTTCCTTAGACTGTCTGTACCCTAGCACTTGTGTTTTGGAGTCTGTGCCTTGTGAACCTCCACTAGTCGTAGCCTGTAACGTAGGCTTTTCTTAGTACGTCACCCACCGGGAGTGGTGGACGGGCAGTTCCCATTACACGGTTTTTAAGCTAGTTCCGTGGGCCTCGGCCAACGGTAGCGTCCTACCGAGGGGAATACTAGCTAGAGGCCTAGCCTAGGTACGGGTCAGTGTGTGCACACGTTGTCAGGGACTGAGGACTTGCGTCGACGGGCGTGACCCTGACTAGTTACTTGCAGTTGTGGTGCTGCGGTCTTGTGTCCGTGAGGTGCCGTTTTTCCTTGGAACATCGTTGTTCCTTGGACCTGGTTCTTGGTGTGTCTAGTTTCCCCCGTGCTGCACACGGTCGGGTAGACACGACACTTGTGGCGCAGTGTAAGACGTCAGTGGACGCATCTGGCTGTTCTTCTAGTGTGAGGGTACTCCTGTCACTTGACCAGCGACTCTTGCGTTTCTCGGAGCCGGTGTTCTCCTTTTCGTGTCGGCTAGTCTTGGCCTTGTCCAATATTTGCTACCCTGGATGTGTGGTCTGTTCTTGGCTGTGTTCCAGATGAGCCCGGGGTTGCGTGCACGATGTTCCAATCGTGTAGGCCGTCGTGATTGTTTTAGCCGTCTTTGCAGGTCTCCGTCTTAGACCTGGTGTCGGGTTGGCAGATCGGTAACTTCTGACCTTGTTGGATCAGAGTCGCCCTTCTGCTGTTGTTTGGAGTAGTTTGGGGTGCTGAGGTTAGTTCGGCCGCCACTTGTCTGGCGCGGGTTCTTCCCCTTTCTTGCTAGTTCCCTACTCCTACCTCCCGTCTATTTACTACTACCTGTAGAGTAGTTTTACAACTTGTTAGTGTAGCCTTTCCTGCTTTGCTGCACTACCTGTTTCTGTTGTTGCTTCCGTTGCACTGTGCATTTTCCAGTGGGGATCCGCGTGACCCCTACTGACTTTCTGTTTTGAGACTCACCCCTGCTTTTCAGGTGGGTTTCGCCGTCTGCCTCTGCTGTTACTAGTGGAGCGCGTTGTTGTAGCTGCCAGTTGTACCTGCGTCGGGCTTCCCCCGACCTCTGTGTACATTCTTTTCTATCAGACTGTACTTGTTGTCGTTCCTTTGGACTAGACTCTGGTGTATAATTGTAAAATTTGAATTATTAATGAAAATGTAATTTTATTTCTGCTACTTTGGCAAACCGTTCTAATGAAATTTAATTGCTAGCTGTTATATCTGTCAGTTCAATGTACTACACGACAGTCCTTTTTCCCTTCGGCGTTTTCTCGCGCTTGGGAGGCCTCGCGGGTCCCATGCGGTACCACGTGTATCCGTTAGTCCTACCGGGTGCACCTGGTATCCGGAATCTAGGTCGTCACATCACTAGTTTTCGAAGCTCGCTTGCACACTTGTCCCTCCCATGTGAGTCTCGGTCTCGCTAGCCACCTGATTACCTAAAAAATGTTGGAATAAAACTGGGTGAGCGAAGGCTTAGTAGGAATTATATCTCAAGAACAAGTAATTGGTTTAAGTAATTACATCTTTCACATGTAAATGCAGTAAGGCTATGCATGTAGAATTAACTAAGCAAGTGAAACAAAACTAGCAAGAATTTGACAATTTCATGTAAAAACTTTCAAGCAAGAGATATCCAAGAGGGATTTATATAATATTGGCTATTTCACGCAAGTACTTGCCCATTCTGGGCCACGCTAGTCGAGTCATGCACGCAAGTAATATCACGAAAGAGAGAGAGAGAGTGTGTGTGTGGAATGCCAAAGATCAAGAGAGACAAGTACTTCGGTGCAATGCTAGACACCGTGATCAATATAACTCCCATGGGCACAAGTACTTTCGGGTGCTCCTCCAAGGAGCAGATCGGGCCCTAAATGCACGGCATTAAAGATCCAACTTGTCATGCACTTCGGTGCAATGCCAGACACCGTGATCAATATAACTCCCATGGGTACAAGTACTTTCGGGTGCTCCTCCCAGGACCAGATCGGGCCCTATATGCGCAGCATTAAAGATAGATCTAGACATCCACGATAGTTCATAGCCAATAAGGAGTTTCATGAACAAGCTTTAATAGGATGATACGATAAGATTTTATGGAATTCAAGGACAAGGCCCTTGAGTAAGGACAGACTTGCAATAAAATCCACGTGAAAGCATAGAAACCACGACATGTCGAAAAACTGGGTGAAGTTGGCACCTAGATAGGTTGCCATGAATAACTTGAATAGATGACTAACTAGATAGTCACCAACTCAATGGACATGAAGCGAGCTGAAGAATTGGCACCTAACCATAGGATACCCAATTCAATATATCGCCTACTGGAATGATCACTCATTCCACTGGCTAAGAGAATTCTCTCATGGGCCTAGAATAGCACCATAAAAGGGCCGGGTTATCACGTTTCTCCAGAGTGACGTGGCATTAAAACGGGTACAAGGTGTTTAAGGTACAACCAGCTCAGTCGCCCTTGAGGGAATCCAAGGCTACGAGGAGACGTACGGAGGTCCCGATGACTAACTTGCTAGTCCGAAGGAACGGAATGTCCAACGTAGAGCTCGTATGTCGCCGAGAGTTGAAGTGTATAACGTGAACCAATCATGAAACAGGGACTCCATCTACGGACGTGAGATGAGAGTGCCAGAAGACCCGCGGTATGGGTCAAAATTGGAAGAAAACTGTGAGAACATGAATGTGTTAATTATAAAATTCATTTCCATCTAATTCTATAATCAACTATAATTAAATAAACTTATTTTATTTGACGCCCGTGGGTGGCGTCATTTATTAATTAGCGTCCTCTTGGAGGGATGCTAATTTTATGATTTTTAACTTAATTTATTTTACAAGAATTCACATCAATATCTATTTAATTGATTAATTTCAAAAATATACATTCAAAGAGACATTAATTTATATAAAATAATTTAGAAAAATAGAATACATGATAATTAGGAGAAAATTCAAGGATTCCAAAAATATATTTTTTATAATTTTATGTTGCATTTTTTAATAGATATGAATTTTTAAAGATATAGTCACAAGTTATATATATATATATATATATATATATATATATATATATATATATATTATATAATATAAGAATTGACGCCTTTGCACTGTGGCGTCAAAAGCATTTGACGACATCTAGTTGGTCATCATTTCAATAAAATGTCAAACTTCAAGCCTTCGGTTCTCGACGTACACATGTCGGAATCACGCGTTTTATATATCGAAATGACGGACTCAAAAAACTCTACCTAACCGGACGTTCAAAATAATTTTTCGTTGAGAGATGGGGGATCTTGAGATAGGAGGCATGAAAAATGGTGTAACCACTCTCACTACCTCGATCTCTACCCCATAACACTCCCATAAAATTTCATAACCAAAGGATACTCCGGTGCCCATGAAAAAGATTATGGAAGCAAAAACTTATAATTATGTTGTACAGTAACCAACCTTATTCATAATATTTAGTTAATAATTTTATTAACTAGCGAATATTATCATATAAGGCATGAAAATTTCAAGAAAAATACAGGGATTCTAGTCACGTATTTTTGATGAATTTTAGATAAGCGATTACATGGATATAAAATGTTTAAACATGTTGTGATTATTTAGTTAATCGAAATAAACATGCAACCGTAAGCTATAAAACGCAAACATGTAATGCAACTTAATTTCTATTATCTTGGGCTTCAATTCTTGAGAAAACCTACCTTGTGGGTCGATGATGATGGGAACAAAGTTGGAGACGCAGAGAAAATAACCCAGGAAGAAGACGTACGAACTTCTACACGAACAAGATGATGGAAAGAAGAAGGAAGAAGAATAGCAGCAACGGCAGCAACTATAGTCGCAGCAGCACTCGAGCCCAGGGAAGAGGAATGCTGGCCTCTTCCTCACGTACAGCAACAGCAGCACGCTCTCCCGAACAGGACGACGGCAGATGGGGAAACTCCCTTACGAACGCGGCAATAGATTTTTGATGTGCACGAAGGGCTTTATTTATAAGGTCCTGATACCCCAAGAGTCCTAATTCGATCATGGAGTCCTTGTTTGAATGAAACTTGCCATGATAAGTCCTGATGCTTCCGTAATAACAGTCGCTATCCTCTTTTTGTATTAAAAACCCTAAGGCTTCTCAGGCAACGTCGAACTTGTAAGTGAGTTTTGGGTTGTGGGTATGTATACATATTCATTTCGTGGGCTATGGCCCTATATTACATACGTGAGGTTGGGTTGCTGTTTGATGGGTTATATATATATATGGGTTAGATTTGTTAAGACCTCCCCATATATTTATATGTATACTTGTGTAAACCGATCCAAGATATATGGGTGGAATCTCCTTAATATATACATATATATATATATATATTAATATAAATCTTACAATTATTTATGGGTTTATGGGGGTTTCTATTAGGTTAGAAAGCTACAAATGGAAGGTTTATTGACCTTCCCTATTATCAGCCGCTTGCCATGGTTTGTGTGGAAAACCTAAAGCTAACATCATGCACGTCGAACATGTACGTGGGTTGGGCTATTGGTTTAATAATAAGAAGCCACTTGTACATATATATATATGCATTTATATGAGGGTTGACCATTAAAGGGAGTTGCTCCCGTAGGAAAGGCCCATATAAGTATATATATTTATAAAGGTTCGGTTATCTGAAGGTATTTGGCCTTTTTATGTCTATATATATATATATATTGGCTTGGCCCATTTGCATATATATATGTATATTTATATATATGGATTTATTCATTTACATGATATAATATATATATTTATATCTATATACATGTATATGGGCTTGGCCCATTAGATATATTTATATATGTGTGTGTGTGTTATTCATTTGCCTTGGTATAATATATATATACCTTTATATATATATATATATATATATATATATATATATATATATGTATATATATATCTTAGCCCATTTTAGGTATTTATATACTCTTTTAAAAACCCAAATCATTATCTTCAAGGCCCATTAATTATATTTATTAGAATTGTAAATAGTTTTACTATAAATTAATTGGTAGAACTATACACATATAATCCTTATTTCTAATATTTAATTATTTTCCTTGTTAGCTACCATTGTAGTCTCGAGTATCGAAGTCGGGTTTGATCCTATGAAATATTTATACATATAATTATATTTTCGAATGATATTCCTTCTAAATACTTGAATGATGTTTCTCATAGATAAAAGGGAATATTTAATTTCTATTCCTCATTTATTTATTTATGTCTTTATAAACATTTATCAAAATTTTGGCTAATTTTCCCTTTTTAGCTAATTATCGCTTTTCCTTTTATCGAAATTTATTTCCCATGACGAATACTTATAGTTATTTTATCTATTCTACACTTTAAATTTCTGGGGTGCTACAGCCCCTCTCCCTCTCTCCTCTCTTCTTCTTGCAGCTGGGAAGGCTGTATTCTGAGGTGGGAAGCCTCATCTATCAGGTGTGAAGTCCGTCGTTGCCGCCGCCGCCGCCATCGAGTCGTCGTTGCACCACCACCACCTCCGTCGGTATTCTGTCAATCAGGTGACAGTAGGTCCTTCCACGAATTTCTGCTCCCAGCCCCGAGATATTCTTGAGCTCAATTTTTCAGGGTGTGTTCCAGATGTTCCCTCGATGTTCCATAAATTTTGGTTTGGCCTTTAGATTCCGACTTCCATTTTTCTATTTTCGTCCATCGTTTCCTTCCAGATCTGACAGGTTTCTGTCTACAGTGACAGCAACCCTGATCTTCCCATCTTTGACCTACCTTTTGATTTTTTCTGGAACCCCCCAAATTGCTGGAGGTTCTACCCACCATCCTCTCCACCCACGAATTTTCATGGAATTTCAAAAGACCTTCATCTATTTTCTAAAAATCACTTTCAGATCCCTTTCAGTTCTGTCTGCCCCTGTCCAGATCCGACCACTTGCCAGTGAAAAATAGCTTTCCCCATTCAAACCTCCACCAAATCAGTACTAAGAAATATTTCCGTTTTCCTCTCTCTCCCCTCTACATTCTTCATGAAGAGCTCAAGATCTGATTCAGAGGTTTACCCTACGATCAATGCCAACTCTCAGGAACCTCAGTTTCTGCCCAGTCAGATCTGAAACTGAGAGCAGGCCGGTTCTAAAATCGTCCATCAGAAGCACAGCTCCGTTGAATTTTTTTGAATCCCACATTGTCGAAGGACCTTGAGAGAGCTTTCCAACGATACCTCTTGTGCGTCAATCCGACATCGGGAGTGATCGCAGCAGCCGATCTCGCCGGATCGTGGGCCTGAAAATAGAAGTAACTAGTCCATGGGCAGTAACTCCAAAGCTTGGAGATCGGAGCCGATCGGCCTCCGACCGACGTTCCCGCCCGACTGCCATCTAGGGAGGCGCACCACCAGGGGGTCTCCATCACAGCGGGACCCACCCCAGTAGACCCGGAGGATAGAGCGGTCTGTGGGCCCCATGAACTCGTAGATCGTGCCGTCCAGATAGCACTAAATGCGGGTTTCGGCACCGACGGAGCGACATCAAGATGCTGCCCGTCAACCCAATTCGCGTGACTCCCGGGCCCCACATGTGACCTTTTACCTCCCTGCGTGGAGTGGGTCAAATTTTTGTACCACAGTAAAACTTTGTTAACCGGGAGTCCAGTTTTGGCCGGGGTTGTCTTCCCCACGCGGGGAGCGTGGAGGTACGATCGTAACTTCTTGGCATTACTTAATTTGCTTAGCTAGTATATGGTCATATGCCGCTGTGAGAGCGTAGGATTCTAGCCTGTGAGTCCATGTCACCACTGTGAGTGAGAGAGTGACCAATCCCGTGACTCGATCCGAGCACGGAAGTGAGTCGGACTACCCTTAACTCTGCCGGTTCCTTAACCGTGCACGATCCACGTTTCTCTCGCTTGGGACGACGAGTGAGCTTGTGTTTCTGTTAGCGACGTATAGCCCATAGGAGCCATTAGTGTCGGGCCTAGTGTCTCTCATGCTCGTATGTTGCTGGTCGTGTATGCATTTAGGGTCCGAGGTCCACATCACTTAGAGTCGGTCCCCGTGTCCGTCCCGCATCAGAAGTAGTGGGGAATGTCCCCCTCTCCGGATTATTGGGACAAAGCCAACGGGACTAGCGCAAACCAATGACTGTAAATGACAAGCAGGATGAAAGGGGGTACTCAGCATGAGATGCATCCAATTAATTGACAGATTGTCATTCACGGGGTTTGTATGTTAATGCTCACGGGGTTAAGGAATTAACACTCACGGAGTTGGATAGTTGCTATGCAGATTAAGGGGCAAGGGATGAGTAGGTTGGCACTCATAGAATGTCACGCCCCGAACAAGGCGGAAATATCGGGACGTACAGTTAGGGACAAGCTGGCAAGAGAGGGAACTAAATCTAAAATGATACACAAGTACTACAAGATGGAAAGGAAATACTAAATGATCATTAAACAATCAAACTGATACAATGATCTCAAAGGTAACTTAATACTACATGGAATAACAACCACTAAGACTCAACAACAAACTGAAACTAAATGATCTCCAAACACAACTAACAATAAACACACTGCTAACACACTAGAACTGATACACTCAAGACATCACTCTTGCCCTTCCCCGACGGTAAGCGCGTCACCTGAGAAGCCTGGAAAGGGGGAAACAACGGGGTGTGAGCTAACGCTCAGTAGGAAATAACAGACATGTATAAGTGATTAACATTTTAATTACATTTTCAAAATGTCATGCTACAAACGATAATGCAATAAACAACGGTAATAACAAGATCTTGCAAGGTCAAGAAATATACAATTGATAATGATTATCAAGGATAACAGATATAAGAATTTACTATAAGAGATATAACAATGAGATATAAGTAAGGAATTGGCCAACAAGCAAGTATTTTAAACATTTAACCAAGCATGATCAAGTAACAAGTAACAAGATACTTTTGTCATAGACGCCAATACTCTGGCAAGTACTTCGGTGCAATGCCCCACCATGTCATTAACATCCCATGGGCTCACTAACTTTCGGGCGCTCTCCCCAGGACCAGACCAGGCCCTTATGATGCCATGGCATTGATTTACTGGGCCCAACGTCCCATCTGTCTAGACATTCAGTCAATTTTAATGGCCAATCAATCAGATGAATTTCTGTCAAGAGTATGAGATTTAAGGACTAACATGTCCTTGGATTCAAAACAAAAACTCGGTTTATACGGTCACCTCGGTGCCGTAATACAAGAACTGGACCAAACTCGGTCCACGGGGTCAAGAAGGAACGGCCGACAGTATACCGTTCAGGTGTGTAAGCAATCGATTCAACTGGAGTAAGCAAGACTAAAACAGCAACTTAACGATCAACTTAATCCTAATTACCAAGTTAGCATATCAAAGATTATCCATTATCATTTACATCAAGACAAATGCCAAGAAGTTGATTCAAGATGATAAAGCACAGAACAACTCCCACAGGAGTGAAATAGAATGCATTAACAGAGATTTTAGTTACACCATTAACCACTAATTATGTGGGTTTCTATTTTATCCTTGTATGCATTGAAAATGAAGATGATAAACGGTGTGTTTTTACACTAAGTTTGCATGTATGGACCTATGTTAATTGAAACTAAAAAGGGTACATGAATAGGTCATTAGTTCCTCAAAAATATAGTTTTCAATGTGATTAGGTTGAATGGATTGATCCCCCGATGATCCGGATTGATCCCCGGGTCAAAACATCATTAAAACGGGTCATACGGGGCATGGGTCGACCCTTTGGGTCGACCCCTGGAAAAACTCCAAGTATGGGTCGACCCCTGGGTCGACCCCTGGCTTCCAGGAGCCAGCCTGGCTGCATGGGTCGACCCATGGGTCGACCCCTGCAGGCTGTGGGTCGACCCATTGGGTCGACCCATGCAAGGCAGCATTGCTGCTTGCAGGGTTGAAATGGGTCAACCCGTGGGTCGACCCCTGGGTTTCCAGACCCAAAAGGCTTCAAAAAAAACATGAAAAACTCCAAGAATTGGGGTCTAAATGTATTGGGATCTTAACCATATACTCTAGGGTTATTAATATGCATCCTAAGGTCATGAAACACAATTTTAAATCACGAATTTCGATAGGAATCCAATGAAATACAACCTATTCTATGAAGAATACAAGAAAAGTCTAGCTTGCTAGCATGCTTCTAATAACACACGAAATACTCTAGGCATGATCTATAAAAATTGGGGATTTTGATGTCAAAAGAAAGCTAACATGCTATTGATTACATTCATATATGTTAATTAGAAGTTGGGCTGTTATAACCTACCTCAAATTGAAGAGGGAACTCGAAACCTAGAATAAAGAATAACTTGACAGCACCTCACTAAAACCTCGATATCTCCACGGATACCTAATGCAAATTGGGGCTTTTGCCACCAATGGAAAGAGCTCGATGAGAGGTACAATTTGCTATATTCATAAGCTGATTTCGGTTAAGGAAACCTACCTCAATCGAAGGAAGTAGAAAGGCCTAAGAAAAACCCACGAACTTGGACCCTCCTCCAATAATCACAAGAGATCTCTCCAGATCTGAATTCTCTGCGAACACCACAGCTACCAAATGAATCTAGACACGTAGATCTTTCTTTTAATAGGTCATACTCCTTCTGGATCCTTCCAGGAAGGGAGAATTCGACCAAACAAGTTGCGTGTTCCAAACACCGCCGCCAACGTTGACCTAGCTCTTGCGCGCCCAATACTTACCATATGGTAATGATTTTGTGGCATTATGAGAGGGGAAATGTTCCTCTATGTAGTACCTTTCATTTGCCTCTGGAATCACCCCATTTGGTTGAGAAACAAGCTCGAATTTGATGTTCAAAGTTTGGGTGAATAGTGAATACGAATTTAGGTTAGGTGGGTTGTAAGTCAGGCTTAATCCATTGATTAGGCCTAGATAATGATTTAATTAGGCTTACTCCAAGAAGACAAAAGTGTTAGTCGAAGTATCTATTATTTAATTATTATTTTTATAAATTTTTATATGGTAGATAAAATTCCACTTCTACTATTCCGTAATTAATTAAATATTAAGTTCGGAAGACTTAGTTCGCTAATTCGGCTTAATAAACGATTTTATTAGGCTTAATTGTAGAAGACAAAGTTAATAAACAAAATTAATTCTACAAGATGTGATTTTTTGGGATTTTTAGAAAATAGTAGAAAAATGACTTATTCTATTAATTAATTAATTAATCTAATTAATTTGGATAATTCTCATTAATTCGAATAACTTCAAATAAATTCTAAATAATTACAAATAACTTTCTAAATAAATTTCTAAAGAATTTGGGATCTTACACCCTCCTCTACTCAAAGGAATTTGGTCCTCCAAATTCACTGCACTAAAACTGAGAGTAGAAAAAGATCACTCACCTAGAATGGATCGGGATACCGCTTTCGCATAGTCTCTTCAGACTCCCATGCAGCTTCTTCGGTCCCACGCCGACTCCACTGAATCTTGACCATCGGTATCAAACGATTCCGGAGTTGCTGATGCTTCCGGTCCAGAATCTTGACAGGTCTTTCCTCATAGGTCAAATCTTCCTTCAGTTCAAAATCCACCTGCTGAATGATATGAGTGGGATCGTACACATATTTCCGTAACATAGACACATGGAAAATGTTGTGTACGCCAGACAATTGCGGTGGTAAAGCCAGTCTGTATGCCACCTCTCCCACTCTATCTAGAATCTCGAATGGACCAATGTACCTCGGACTCAGCTTGCCATGAATGCCAAATCTTCGGATCCCTCTCGTCGGAGAGACCTTTAAGAACACATGCTCGCCAACCTGAAATTCCAATGCCCTTCTCCTGTTGTCGGCATAACTCTTCTGTCTTGACTGGGCTACCTGTAATCGGTCTCGGATAACACGGATGTTCTGTGATGATTCCGAAACAAGATCTGGTCCAAGCCACTGTTTCACACCTACCTCGTCCCAACACAACGGGGAACGACAACTTCTACCATATAGTGCTTCAAAAGGAGCCATCTGAATACTAGACTGATAGCTGTTATTGTAGGCGAATTCAATTAATGCCAAATGCTCACTCCAATTGCCACCGAAATCAATCATGCAAGCTCGCAGCATATCTTCCACTATCTGATTGGTTCTTTCAGTCTGTCCATCTGTCTGTGGATGAAAAGCAGTACTGAAATTCAGACGAGTACCCAAAGACTCTTGCAGTCTCTTCCAGAAATGTGAAGTAAATCTGGGGTCTCGATCAGATACTATATTCACTGGGATACCATGCAATCTCACCACTTCCTTTATATACAAAGCAGCCAATACATCAATCGTCCACTTGGACTTAATTGGTAAGAAATGAGCCGACTTTGTCAATCGATCGACAATCACCCATATCGCATCAAATCCACCACGAGTCCTAGGTAGACCCATAATGAAATCCATGCCAATACTTTCCCACTTCCATTGGGGTATGTCGAGTGGTTTCAATTTCCCTGCTGGTCTGAAATGTTCGGCCTTAACTTGCTGACATACCAAACATCTGCTCACAAAATCTGCAACTTCTCTTTTCATATTCGGCCACCAAAAGGACCTTTTCAAATCTCGGTACATCTTAGTGCCTCCAGGATGAATGGTATATCTGGATCTATGAGCTTCCTCAAGAATTTTGTTCTTTATTGTAGCCTCATCCGGAACACAAGTTCTACCTTTAAATAATAATCTACCATCATCGGCCAACATGAAGTCAGGTCTGCTACTCAAGCTTCCCTTGATCTCTACCAACTCGGGATCATTATCTTGCAAGGACTTGATCTCTATCAATAATTCAGGTTTAAGTTGAATCTGAGCAATCAAGATCCGATCATTGTCAATATTGAGATCCAGACTAGATAATTGTTCCAACAATCTCCATTCTTGTAACATGAGACTTGACAATCTAGCTACCGGCTTCCGGCTTAATGCATCTGCCACAACATTACCTTTGCCAGGATGATACTCAATCGAGAAGTCAAAGTCTTTCAAGTACTCCAACCATCTCCGCTGCCTCATGTTGAGTTCCTTCTGAGAAAATAAATACTTCAAACTCTTATGATCTGAAAACACTGTAAAGGTTTCTCCATATAAGTAATGCCTCCATATCTTCAAAGCAAACACGACTGCAGCAAGTTCCAAATCATGAACAGGATAATTATCTTCGTGCTTCCTCCACTGCCTAGAGGAATAGGCAATCACCTTCCCATGCTGCATGAGTACACAGCCTAAGCCAATACCTGAAGCATCAGTATAAACAACAAATCCTCCTTCACCAGAAGGTAAAGCCAAAACAGGTGCAGTAGTCAAACACTCCTTCAGAGTCTGAAAGCTTCGCTGACAATCATATGACCAATCAAACTTATTTTCCTTGCGGGTTAATCTTGTAAGAGGTACCGCAATCTTAAAGAAGTCTTGAATAAATCTTCGATAATAACCTGCCAGGCCTAGAAAACTTCTAACTTCTGTCACACTGGTAGGCTGTTCCCAATTCTTCACTGCCTCAACCTTCGAAGGATCAACAGAAATACCGTTCTTGGTGATAATATGTCCGAGAAAGGACACTTCTTGTAGCCAGAACTCACACTTACTGAACTTAGCATATAGTTGATGATCTCTCAACAGTTGCAATGTCATTCTCTGATGCTCAGCATGCTCCTCCTCATTCTTAGAATAAATCAGGATGTCATCAATAAATACCACGACCCACTGATCAAGATAGGGCCGAAATGCATTGTTCATCAACTGCATGAAAGCTGCTGGAGCATTCGTTAGACCAAAAGGCATAACGACAAATTCAAAATGACCATACCTGCTGCGGAAAGCTATTTTATAAATATCCTCTTCCTTAATCCGCAACTGGTGATATCCAGATCGAAGATCGATCTTAGAGAAATATTGAGCTCCCGCTATCTGGTCAAATAACTCGTCAATCCTCGGCAAGGGATATTTGTTCTTGACAGTCTGCTGGTTTATTTGCCGATAATCAATGCACAACCTCATCGAACCATCTTTCTTCCTGACGAATAACACAGGGGCTCCCCACGGAGAAGTACTAGGACGAATAAAACCCTTCTCGAGTAATTCCATCAGTTGCTGCTTCAGTTCCCTCAGTTCCGCAGGAGACATACGATAAGGAGCCTTAGAAATAGGAGCTATGCCAGGAATAAGATCAATGGAAAAGATAACTTCCCGTTCAGGCGGAAGTCCTGGTAATTCCTCTGGAAAGACATCAGGAAAATCTCGGACAACAGGAATGTCCTTGATCTCAATCTGTTGCTCAGGGGTTGCACAAACAAAGGCTAGAAATGCCTCACACCCATGCCTCAAAAGCTTATCAGCTCGAAGAGCCGAGATGAGCGGTACGGAGTTATGGTGCTTGACTCCCGTAAAAGATAAACCAGAATGTCCAGTAAAAGTCACTGAGCTAGAACTACAGTGAACATTGGCCTCATACTTGGCCAACCAATCTGCTCCTAGGATTACAACATAATCCTTCATATCCATGCAGACCAAATCTGCTGGAAAGTTCTGTTCACCAATCATAACCTTACTAGAAGGATAGAAATACTGGATTGTTGATCTAGTGCCAATAGGGGTTGAAATCTCTAACGGAGTATTCATCAAAACAGGTTCCACAGCTAATGACTTAGCAAATCTCCGTGAAATAAAAGAATGTGTTGCACCAGTATCAAAGAGAGCAAATGCGGGCTTATCGATTATAGTAAGGGTACCTTCGACGAGTCCGCCATCATCAGAAATCCCAGTTTCCTCTGCATGTAAAGCTTGAAGCTTGCCTTGTGATTTCTTGAAGACTAGAGGTTTTGCCGGTGTAGCTTGTTCCGATATGAGAGGACAATTGGGGATACGGTGCTCCTTGCTTCCACATCGCAAACAGGCGCCTAGCTTGCGCCAGCACTCCTCTATCTTGTGACTCGGACGATCACAATAGTTGAACACGCCCTTGAATGGAATAATAGGGCCAGGCTTCTTGTCTTCATGCCTCGGCATCTTGCCCTTCCACTATCCGGACCCGCTCCACGAACCAGGTCCACTAACAGGCCTCTTCTCGGCATACCCGGGTTTGACACTCCCGGAACCCGTAGGTAATTCTTTCTTGGTGCCTTTCCCACAGATTCTCTCCGTCATCTCAAGAGTATCCTCCAGAACTTGCGCTTTCCTTACCATCTCGGAATAAGTGGAAATCTCCATCGGTGCCAATTGGTTGATATAATGAAGCTTCAAACCATTGAGAAAGCGCTTCGCCTTCATCTTCTCGGTGGAAATGAGATGTGTAGCATATCGAGAAAGCCGTGCAAATTGAGCCTCATACTCTGCCACGGACAAACCTCACTGTTTCAAGGCCGCGAACTCTGCCGCTTTCTTCTCTTGCACTCTATCAGAAAAATACTTGCTGTTGAAGAATTCTTCGAACTCTTCCCACATAACTTGCCGATCACCGAGAGTTGCCTTGATAGAATCCCACCAAGTACGTGCATCATGTTCCAATTGAAATGTGGACAAAAGGACACGCTCCTGGTTGGTGCATTGCATAACTTCAAAGATTCTCCCCATCTCATCTAGCCAGTGCCCGGCTTGGTCAGGGTCAGTCGAACCAGCGAATCTAGGCGGGTTCATTCCGCGGAAGTTCCGGTATAGATCACCGGTGCCATGCTGTGCCGCTCCTGCCTGAGCTACTTGCTGAAGGGCCTGAGTAAGGCCTTGAACCGTACGCTGCAGGTTCCTCCATTCAGCACGATCAGCTGCCATCTACACGAGAAATAGGTTACTTAGGTTCAATAAGATAGATAAAGCACGATTAAGGAACGAACTTAACCCAAGTTCTACCCATTCTTATCAGGTCAGGTCCTAGACTTTTACAAGGTTAGAGATCTAATGCACCTAGACACGACCAAAAACTCGGTACCTGGCGGAGGTAATCGGTCCGAAGACCACTCGCGCAAGTGTGCGACCTTCCCGATAGGCGTAGCCTAACGTTCGGACAACACCTTTTGATATACCGATTATTGGGATGCAATGCAAGAAAACTTAAACTTAGGAAACCTAGGAATGTGAAACCTAGGGCTCTGATACCAACTAAACTGTCACGCCCCGAACAAGGCGGAAATATCGGGACGTACAGTTAGGGACAAGCTGGCAAGAGAGGGAACTAAATCTAAAATGATACACAAGTACTACAAGATGGAAAGGAAATACTAAATGATCATTAAACAATCAAACTGATACAATGATCTCAAAGGTAACTTAATACTACATGGAATAACAACCACTAAGACTCAACAACAAATTGAAACTAAATGATCTCCAAACACAACTAACAATAAACACACTGCTAACACACTAGAACTGATACACTCAAGACATCACTCCTGCCCTTCCCCGACGGTAAGCGCCTCACCTGAGAAGCCTGGAAAGGGGGAAACAACGGGGTGTGAGCTAACGCTCAGTAGGAAATAACAGACATGTATAAGTGATTAACAGTTTAATTACATTTTCAAAATGTCATGCTACAAACGATAATGCAATAAACAACGGTAATAACAAGATCTTGCAAGGTCAAGAAATATACAATTGATAATGATTATCAAGGATAACAGATACAAGAATTTACTATAAGAGATATAACAATGAGATATAAGTAAGGAATTGGCCAACAAGCAAGTATTTTAAACATTTAACCAAGCATGATCAAGTAACAAGTAACAAGATACTTTTGTCATAGACGCCAACACTCAGGCAAGTACTTCGGTGCAATGCCCCACCATGTCATTAACATCCCATGGGCTCACTAACTTTCGGGCGCTCTCCCCAGGACCAGACCGGGCCCTTATGATGCGATGGCATTGATTTACTGGGCCCAACGTCCCATCCGTCTAGACATTCAGTCAATTTTAATGGCCAATCAATCAGATGAATTTCTGTCAAGAGTATGAGATTTAAGGACTAACATGTCCTTGGATTCAAAACAAAAACTCGGTTTATACGGTCACCTCGGTGCCGTAATACAAGAACTGGACTAAACTCGGTCCACGGGGTCAAGAAGGAACGGCCGACAGTATATCGTTCAGGTGTGTAAGCAATCGATTCAACTGGAGTAAGCAAGACTAAAACAGCAACTTACCGATCAACTTAATCCTAATTACCAAGTTAGCATATCAAAGATTATCCATTATCATTTACATCAAGACAAATGCCAAGAAGTTGATTCAAGATGATAAAGCACAGAACAACTCCCACAGGAGTGAAATAGAATGCATTAACAGAGATTTTAGTTACACAATTAACCACTAATTATGTGGGTTTCTATTTTATCCTTGTATGCATTGAAAATGAAGATGATAAACGGTGTGTTTTTACACTAAGTTTGCATGTATGGACCTATGTTAATTGAAACTAAAAAGGGTACATGAATAGGTCATTAGTTCCTTAAAAATGTAGTTTTCAATGTGATTAGGTTGAATGGATTGATCCCCCGATGATCCGGATTGATCCCCGGGTCAAAACATCATTAAAACGGGTCATACGGGGCATGGGTCGACCCTTTGGGTCGACCCCTGGAAAAACTCCAGGTATGGGTCGACCCCTGGGTCGACCCCTGGCTTCCACGAGCCAGCCTGGCTGCATGGGTCGACCCATGGGTCGACCCCTGCAGGCTGTGGGTCGACCCATTGGGTCGACCCATGCAAGGCAGCATTGCTGCTTGCAGGGTTGAAATGGGTCGACCCGTGGGTCGACCCCTGGGTTTCCAGACCCAAAAGGCTTCAAAAAAAACATGAAAAACTCCAAGAATTGGGGTCTAAATGTATTGGGATCTTAACCATATACTCTAGGGTTATTAATATGCATCCTAGGGTCATGAAACATAATTTTAAATCACGAATTTCGATAGGAATCCAATGAAATACAACCTATTCTATGAAGAATACAAGAAAAGTCTAGCTTGCTAGCATGCTTCTAATAACACACGAAATACTCTAGGCATGATCTATAAAAATTGGGGATTTTGATGTCAAAAGAAAGCTAACATGCTATTGATTACATTCATATATGTTAATTAGAAGTTGGGCTGTTATAACCTACCTCAAATTGAAGAGGGAACTCGAAACCTAGAATAAAGAAGAACTTGACAGCACCTCACTAAAACCTCGATATCTCCACGGATACCTAATGAAAATTGGGGCTTTTGCCACCAATAGAAAGAGCTCGATGAGAGGTATAATTTGCTATATTCATAAGCTGATTTTGGTTAAGGAAACCCACCTCAATCGAAGGAAGTAGAAAGGCCTAAGAAAAACCCACGAACTTGGACCCTCCTCCAATAATCAGAAGAGATCTCTCCAGATCTGAATTCTCTGCGAACACCACAGCTACCAAATGAATCTAGACACGTAGAGCTTTCTTTTAATAGGTCATACTCCTTCTGGATCCTTCCAGGAAGGGAGAATTCGACCAAACAAGTTGCGTGTTCCAAACACCGCCGCCAACGTTGACCTAGCTCTTGCGCGCCCAATACTTACCATATGGTAATGATTTTGTGGCATTATGAGAGTGGAAATGTTCCTCTATGTAATACCTTTCATTTGCCTCTGGAATCACCCCATTTGGTTGAGAAACAAGCTCGAATTTGATGTTCAAAGTTTGGGTGAATAGTGAATACGAATTTGGGTTAGGTGGGTTGTAAGTCAGGCTTAATCCACTGATTAGGCCTAGATAATGATTTAATTAGGCTTACTCTAAGAAGACAAAAGTGTTAGTCGAAGCATCTATTATTTAATTACTATTTTTATGAATTTTTATATGGTAGATAAAATTCCACTCCTACTATTCCGTAATTAATTAAATATTAAGTTCGGAAGACTTAGTTCGCTAATTCGGCTTAATAAACGATTTTATTAGGCTTAATTGTAGAAGACAAAGTTGATAAACAAAATTAATTCTACAAGATGTGATTTTTTGGGATTTTTAGAAAATAGTAGAAAAATGACTTATTCTGTTAATTAATTAATTAATCTAATTAATTTGGATAATTCTCATTAATTCGAATAACTTCAAATAAATTCCAAATAATTACAAATAGCTTTCTAAATAAATTTCTAAAGAATTTGGGGTCTTACATAGAAACTGATATGGGCGGCCCAAACTAGGATAATGAAGCTACAGAGAAAGGCCCTTACAATAATTATCATAACACGACCATTCCGACTGTAGAAGTGGTTCCCCTTAACTCTGGGCAATGGAATAGTGCAGAGAGGCATCAGGGGAATCGGCCTCAAGTTGGGACGGATAGAGGTGCATACAGGGGTATGCCCCCAGCCATAAAACCCATAGAAACTAGCGAGCAAGGCATGGCCACTGCATCAGCATAAGGGACCCGGGGAGGGGGGTCATTTATGTAGCCCATGGCATTCCAGGGGCATATTCAATGTCGAGAACCCGAATTCAAAGATCGAACACACTAGGGGAACAACCGGATTGCCAAATTGAGAGAACAGTGGGAGAGAGATACAACATCAATCATTCAATCTCTTAATGCACAAATAACATTCATCCTGTTAACAGGAGGCGAATACATGAGCCATATAACGTTCGACGTCGGCGTTGTCGCACGAACGGCCGTTTCATTACTTACAGGAAGATATCACAAGGGAAGAAAAGTGGAGAGGTGGCGAGGGGGGGGGGGGGGGGGAGAGATAGGCTCATATCATCGCCCTCCCCCCCCCTCTCGCTTACATTGAATCAGAAGGGAGGAATCGGGAGAAACGTCAAAAAGAAAATCGCGTAACCCACCTAGACTCTTCTTCCCAAAATAGAGTACCGGACTCTTGCTCTTCTTCTCCAGCTCCGGAGGACTTCAGGCAGAGCAGAGGAGGACGGTGGCGAGGGGACTCTCAGTGGAAACCCTTCTTCTCTCCCAAGGAAACCCTCTCTCCCTCAAGTTTTATTGGCTCTCCGGCTCTCTCTCCCTCAAGCAATCACCAGTAATCTCTTATCCCCTTTCTCCTTTTTTTCTTTTTTTTTAGGTCAAACCACGTAGCGCTATATATAGGGGGTCTTAATCCGGCGTGGAGAATGCCGTGCCGTGGAAGGGGCATCCAATAGCTTTTTGTGTGCCAGAATAAGGGGCGTCGGAGTAAGGGAGCGTGCCGGAATTGAGCGCGGTGTATTAATATCTTCCGCTTGACGCGGGATAGCCGGTGGGTCCGAGGATGGTTCCGGGAGTCACCGTGACCATTCATCTCATCGCGGTCCTGCAAAACCTTGGCGGGAAGCTTTGACAAAGCTCTCTGGATGACGTACGGCCCTTCTCGAAACCTCGAGTATCTTCGGCTTGAATACGCGGGTTTTCTGCTGACACGGCCTTCAGCACTATGATTCGTACTCCTGGATCGGCCTGACTCGTGCCCGAAGCTTCTTGAGGGGTGGGGTAACACCCGGAATACTTCCGCCTTGACTAGGCGATCATTTGACCACTAATGGACCCAACTTGGTGAGAAGTCATACCCGTGCCGAGTAATTGGGGCCTTCTACTGACAGCGTCTTTGGTTCCTTGTTCTGAAGGGCCAAGGATGTTCTTTCACCTCCGGAAGATCTTTCAATAAGGTGGCGGGCCACCAGGTATACCGTTGTCCTTGGTCGGACAACGGCTATGGTTTATGCGGCACGATTGAAGTCGATGCCGATTCATTGGGCAGGCTTGGTCGCACTGCCGGTTGGTTGTGAATTCATCTCGATTCTCCAGAGGTGAAGTCCCCGGTGTTCATATAGGGTGACCTGATGATGGAGACATCAGAGCAAGAGCACTAACATTTTCATTTGCATTAGTGTCCTTTAGTTTATTTTTATATCCTTGGGAAAGTATGTTCACAATTGTAAGGCTTTATAATCCAATGTGTCATTCCCTAAGATTGTTTGGATTTTTGTGCAAAATGTCAGTAGGTCTAGCAAGGGGCCCCCCTGTCACGCCCCGAACAAGGCGAAAATATCGGGACGTACAGTTAGAGGCGAGCTAGCTGAAATAAAGTTGAAATACTAAACTAGATGATTAACACAAGGCAATGGAAAAGAACAAATTTATTAAACATGGAAAATCCCAATCGATTACAACATTCATCAACCTACTAAGACACTCTCAAACATAACTTCTAATAAAATCTAGTACAACTAGTACATCAACTAACTCTGTAAATATCGAAATACTAGCACAACTCCAAGACATAACTAGAAGCAATAACAAGACGACTCCATCTATTAACTGGTACACTCAGGTGTAATCACTCCTGCCCCTCCCCATCGGTATGGGTGTCGTCACCTGTATAGCCTAGAAAGGGGGAAACAACGGGGTGTGAGCTAACGCTCAGTAGGAGATAACAGATAGGTATAAGTGATTAACAGTTTAATTACATTTTCAAAATGTCATGGTACAAAGGATAATGCAATAAAAGGATAATGATGATATAGTAAAACAAAGTTTAAAGATCTTGCAAGGTCAAGAAATATAAATGAACAGAATGGTAATACTTAAAAGGAATAACAAAGACAAGAATTTACTACAGGAGATAACGATAAAGAGTTGGCCTTATCAAGACGATTCAAGTCATGTCAAGCACGTATGTAATTTCATTTCCACGTCCAAGTAACAGCAAGTAGAGTATAGAATAGTGAAGAGTGGAAAGTGAAAGGTAGCAGAGAGTAGTAGAGAGTAGTGGATAGTCCTAGATTTAACACATGTCATAGTTCTGGTGCCAAATGCCACACCTAGTCATTCACCTCCCCGGGGGTACACGTAGTGTTCGGGCGCTCCTCCCAGGACTAGACCAAGCCCTTAATTGTTTACCAGGCATTGATTTCTTTGGATCAAAGATCCCACGAATCTAGACTTCCACAATTTATGGCCAGAATTCCAAGGTTTAAGCTATGTAGCAATAACAATTTCGAGTAGGAAGAAGATTCATTTCAGAATTTCAAGGTAAGCACAATCATCAAGAAGATCGATAACCAAATCACAATAAGAGTTACATATATAACTTTACTGGAACAGATTACCATTTAATCAATGGATTTCTAAACAGGGATACTAAACATGAGAATTAATGGTAATCCCGCTGGATCGAGTTTCCGGAGATAACATGCTAATTAATCGTGCCGTGCTACTGTAGTACAGCAGCTATCCAGCAAGTTAATCAACATATTAATACTAATTCCAAGCCAAATTAATAAGAATTAAGTTTTACATTAAGTCAAGATGCCAAAAGGAATGATTCAAGATGATAAGTTAATGAACAAGATCGCGTAAGTCGCGTATGAACGAATAACAGACAATTAACAAAAATTTAGTTGCATATTTAAACATTTAATCATGTGGGTTTCTAGATTATTAATTATCATTAATGACACTAAAATGAATGCATTAGAATAATTACTAAGTCATTTACTGGGTAGATAAATGGTTCTGGATGAACCTTACATCTATTGGGCTTAAACAGGGCTGAACGGGGCTAAACAGGCTGAAAGGGGCACTCTGGGGACTTGGATGGTTCATGCTGGGCCGCCCAAGTACTTGGGCGGTTCCACCTGGGCCGCCCAAAGGGTTGGGCGGCTCTGGATCAACCGCCCATCCCCTGGGATGTGCGGCCAGTGCAGGGCCGTCCAGGATATGTGGTTCCTCCAGGACCTTATATCCCGATATGTGGTTCGTGAGGAACCGTTCATCCTGGGATGTGTGGTTCCTGAAAGACCGTTCATCTATGGTTATACCAGAGTCAAAAATGGTCAAAGTTTAGGCCTGAGTTGGGCGGTCTATCGTAAGACCGTCCATCTCTGGGTCGTCTCCGGTCATCCTTGCCGCGTCCGGTGAACGCCGGGAAGTGAGGGTTTGATAGGGTTACACTAAAACGCTAATAACTAATGGAAATGAACTCCAAATAAGGGGATTTTGGTATCAATGGAAAGCTAACAGAGAATACTATCAAACAGAAGTGTCAATTGCATGATTACTTGCTATAATTATGATTTATAACTACTGGAACACCGAAACCCTAGTTCTGGACAGACAGTGACTAAAACTCAAAATTCTCCTACTATACTTAATGAAATTAGAGATCTGTATATCAACGGAAAGCTGACAGGATAAGGATTCCAACCATATAAGATATGACATATGAATATTTTATTTAGTCACTTAAAATCATGAGATAAGTCAAGTTAATGCTGCTGGAATGTCGACAGGACACACTTATGAAAACTCAAGAATTCTATTAGCATGATCAATAATAATTTGGGCTTCCAACGTTAAAATGAAGCTAACATGATGTAGATTTCATTGATATATAGAAATTAGGTTGGGTCCATTATCACCTACCTGAATTGAAGATTGAAGATCGAAGCTAGAAATAAACCCGATCCATAAATACCCTCCAAAGATGCCTCTAAATCTCCCTGAATACCCAATAAAAATTGGGGCTTTTACTATCATTGGAAAGATCTCGTCGAGCTGATCGAGATACTATATTCACAAGTCTCATTTGGTTAAGGGTACCTACCTTAATCGACGGATTAAAGGGCTGGAGATGAAGAACGATGAACTACTAACACCTTCCACCAAAACGACGAATACTCCAAGATCTGGACTCCTCGTCGGCTGACCCAGCTACCAAATAAAACTAGAGTCGAAGAGCTACATTTCTATAGGTCATGGGGCTTCTGGAGCCTTCGGAGTTGGGAGTATTTGGCGCTGCAAGTTACGTGTTAGAAACGGCGCCGGAATCCTTGACTCGACCAAAACTATGTCGGCAGCACGTTTTAGGGCTAGGTTTAACCCAAATTGATTGAGGGTAAATGTTCCTTACCTCGTGACCTTCCATTTGCCCTTGATTTCAGATCATTTGGTTGAGTAATAAGGTCGAATTTCACGTTTTAAGTTACGATTAGGTAAATGTTAGGTAAAAGTCAAATTCGGGATTAATCCTCTAATTAGACAAGGTTACGTAATTAATTTGGGTCAAGTCCAGAAGACAAAATTGCTATAAAAATGATCTTTTAACCAATTACTATTTTTACAGATTTTTCTAAGGTAGTCGAATTTTATAGGTTCTATTTTCTAATGAATTAAATATTAATATTTCAAAATTCAAACATTAATTCATTTTAATTCAATTTTTAATTAATAAAAGCTCAATAAAATTTAATAAATAATCGGGGTATTACATCCTCCCCTACTTAAAGAATTTGGTCCTCCAAATTCACTGCACTATATACGGAAAGTAGGGAAAAGATAGATCACCTAGAATAGGTCGGGATACCGCTTCCGCATAGTATCTTCCGATTCTCAAGTAGCCTCTTCGGTCCCACGCTGACTCCACTGAATCTTGACCATCGATATAGAGCGATTCCGGAGTTGCTGTTGCTTCCGGTCCAGAATCTTTATCGGTCTTTCCTCGTAGGTCACATCCTCCTTCAGCTCGAAATCCACATGCTTAATAACATGAGTGGGGTCGTACACATACTTCCGCAACATAGAAATATGGAAGACGTTGTGCACGCTAGACAATTGAGGCGGTAACGCCAATCGATAAGCCACCTCGCCCACTCTATCCAGAATCTCGAACGGACCGATATACCGCGGGCTTAGCTTGCCGCGAATGCCGAATCTACGAATCCCTCTCATAGGAGAGACCTTCAGAAATACATGCTCACCCACTTGGAACTCTAATGCCCTTCTCCGATTGTCAGCATAGCTTTTCTGTCTTGATTGTGCCACTTGTAACCGGTCTCAGATGATACGGATATTCTGTGACGACTCCGAAATAAGATCCGGTCCAAGCCATTGCTTCTCGCCCACCTCGTCCCAACACAACGGGGAACGACAGCTTCTTCCATACAAAGCTTCAAATGGAGCCATTTGTATACTGGACTCATAGCTATTATTGTAGGCGAATTCAATCAATGCTAAATGATTACTCCAGCTGCCTCCGAAATCAATCATGCAGGCTCTCAGCATATCCTCCACTATCTGATTAGTCCTCTCCGTCTGTCCATCAGTCTGTGGATGAAAGGCCGTACTGAAATTCAGACGAGTGCCCAAGGACTCTTGCAGTCCCTTCCAGAAATGTGAGGTGAATCTAGGGTCTCTGTCTGACACAATGCTAACTGGAATGCCATGAAGTCGAACTACTTCCTTCATATACAATGCTGCCAAAACATCGACTGTCCATTTGGATTTAATAGATAAGAAGTGGGCTGACTTTGTCAATCAGTCGACAATCACCCATATCCCGTCAAATCCACCACGAGTCCTAGGTAGACCCATAATGAAATCCATGCTGATGCTTTCCCATTTCCACTGGGGTATATCAAGTGGTTTCAACTTCCCTGCCGGTCTGAGATGCTCAGCCTTGACCTGCTGACACACTAAGCATCTGCTCACAAAATCTGCCACTTACTTTTTCATGTTCGGCCACCAGAAGGATCTTTTCAAATCCTTGAACATCTTGGTGCCTCCAGGATGAATCGTGTATCGGGATCTATGAGCTTCTTCAAGAATCTTGTTTTTGAGTTCGGCTACATCGGGTACACAAGTTCGTCCTCGGAATAACAATCGTCCATCATCAGCCATCATGAAATCCGGTCTGTTGCTCAAGTTTCCTTTGATTTCCACCAGCTCAGGGTCATTATCTTGCAAGGATTTAATTTCTATCATCAAATCAGGCTTAAGTTGGATTTGTGCAATCATCACCCGATCATTTTATACATTAAGATCCAGGCTAGCTAATTGTTCTAGTAGCCTCCATTCTTGTAGCATGAGACTGGCCAATTTAGCCATAGGCTTCCGACTTAATGCATCTGCCACGGCATTACCTTTACCCGGATGATACTCGATAGAGAAGTCGAAGTCCTTCAAATATTACAACCATCTTCTCTGCCTCATGTTGAGTTCCTTCTGAGAAAATAAATACTTCAGACTCTTATGATCTGAAAATACTGTGAATGTTTCTCCATACAAGTAATGCCTCCAAATCTTCAGAGCGAATACAACTACTGCAAGTTCCAAGTCATGAACGGGGTAATTTTCTTCATGCTTCCTCAGCTGTCTAGAAGAATAGGCAATCACCTTCCCATGCTGCATGAGTACACAGCCCAAGCCAATACCAGAAGCATCGGTATAGACCACGAATCCTCCGTCGCTAGAAGGTAAAGCCAATACGGGTGCAGTAGTGAGGCAATCCTTCAATGTTTGAAAGCTCCGCTGACATTCTTCGGACCATTCAAACTTATTGTCTTTGCAGGTCAATCGAGTGAGAGGTACTGCAATTTTGGAGAAGTCTTGAATAAATCTCCGATAATAGCCTGCCAGGCCTAGGAAGCTTTTCACCTCGGTCACTGTAGTAGGCTGATCCCAATCCTTTACTGCCTCCACTTTCGAAGGATCAACTGAAATACCTTCTTTGGTGATGATATGTCCTAAGAAGGACACTTCTTGCAGCCAGAAATCACATTTACTGAATTTGGCATATAGTTGATGATCTCTCAATATCTGCAATGCCATCCTCAAATGTTCGGCATGCTCTTCTTCAGTCTTGGAATAAATTAGTATGTCGTCAATGAATACCACGACCCATTGATCAAGATAAGGCCGGAATGCATTATTCATTAACTGCATGAAAGCTGCTGGTGCATTCGTTAGACCAAAAGGCATAACGATAAACTCAAAATGACCATACCTGCTACGGAAAGCCGTTTTATAAATATCATCTTCCTTAATCCTCAGCTGATGATATCCAGATCGAAGGTCGATCATAGAGAAATAATGTGCTCCCGCTATCTGGTCGAATAATTCATCGATCCTCGGCAATGGGTATTTATTTTTGATAGTTAGCTGGTTCAGTTGCCGATAATCGATGCATAACCTCGTCGAACCATCCTTCTTCCTGACGAATAATGCAGGAGCTCCTTAAGGTGAAGTACTCGGACGAATAAAGCCTTTCTCAAGCAATTCCATCAGCTGTTGCTTTAGTTCCCGTAGCTCCGCAGGGGACATACGGTAAGGAGCTCTAGAAACAGGAGACGTGCCAGGAACGATATCAATGGAGAAGATAACTTCCCGCTCAGGCGGAAGTCCTGGTAGTTCCTCCGGAAAGACATCGGAGAATTCTCGGACAATAGGAGTGTTCTTTATCTCAACTTACTGCTCCGGTGTAGCATGGACAAAGGCTAGAAAAGCCTCGCAACCTTGCTTCATCAGCTTGTCGGCTCGAAGGGCCGAGATGAGTGATACGGGGTTATGGTGCTTAATTCCCGTAAAAGACAAACCAGAATGTCCAGTAAAAGTCACTGAGCTAGAACTGCAGTGAACATTGGCCTCATACTTGGCCAACCAATCTGCTCCAAGGATTACATCATAATCCTTCATATCCATGCAAACTAAGTCGGCTGGAAAGTTCCGTTCATCAATAATAACCTTACTAGAAGGGTAGTAATATTGAATAGCCGCTCCAGAACCAATAGGAGTTGATATAGCTAATGGAGTATTCATCATAATAGGTTCCACAGATAATGACTTCACAAATTTCCGAGAAATAAAAGAATGTGTTGCACCAGTATCAAAGAGAACAAATGCGGGCTTCTCGATTATAGTAAGAGTACCTTCGACGAGTCCACCATCATCAGAAATCCTAGTTTCATACGCATGTAAAGCTTGGAGCCTTCCTTGCGGCCTCTTGGTAGCTTGAGGTTTTGCCGGTGTATCCTGTTCCGATAGAAGAGGGCAGTCAGGGATACGGTGCTCCCTACTCCCACATCGTAAACACGCACCTAGCTTGCGCCAGCATTCCTCCATCTTGTGACCTGGACGATCACAATACCTGCACTTGCCCTTGAATGGAACAATAGGGCCGGGTTTCATCTCTTCATTTCTCGGCATCTTACCTTTCCATGTTCCCGATCCGATCCATGAACTAGACCCACTCATGGGCCTCTTCTTGCTAGTGCCAGGTCCGGGTCTAGGAGTTGGTTGTTCCTTCTTCATGCCTTTCCCACGGATCCTCTCTGTCATCTCTAGGGTATCTTCTAGAACTTGTGCCTTTCTCACCATCTCAGAATAAGTAGGGATCTCCATCGGCGCCAGTTGATTGATGTAGTGAAGCTTCAACCCGTTGAGAAATCGCTTAGCTTTCATCTTTTCGGTGGAGATAAGGTGAGTAGCATAGCGCGAAAGCCGAGAGAACTGTGCTTCATATTCGGCCACCGATAAGCTTCGCTGCTTTAGAGCCGCGAACTCCGCCGCCTTCTTCTCTTGTACACGATCAGAAAAATATTTGTCGTTGAAGAATTCCTCGAACTCTTCCCATGTGACTTGTTGATCGCCTAGAGTTGCCTTGACGGAATCCCACCAAGTACGCGCATCCCGCTCCAATTGGAAGGTAGAAAGAAGGACACGCTCTTGGTCGGTGCATTGCATGACTTCAAAAATTCTCCCCATTTCGTTGAGCCAATGCTCGGCCTCATCGGGGTTAGTCGAACCAGTAAATCTTGGCGGGTTCATTCCTCGAAAGTTCCGGTATAAGTCACCGGTGCCATGACCCGCTGCTCCAGCTTGAGCTACCTGATGTAACGCCTGGGTCAGGCCTTGAACCGTGCGCTGCAGGTTCCTCCATTCAGCACGTTCGGCTGCCATTTCAATTACCTACAAGTAGAGTAAATCATTTAGGGTTATTAAGATAGATAATACAACAATCGAGGTATTGCTCAACCCAAGTTTCTACCCAATCTCACCAGGTCAGTTTCTAGACTTTAACAAGGTTAGGGGTCTAATGCACCTAGTCATGACCAAAATTCGGTACCTGGCGGAGATAACCGATCCGAAGACCACTCGCGCAAGTGTGCGACCTTCCCGATAGGCATAGCCTAACTTTCGGACAACACCTTTTGATATACCAGTTATTGGGATGCAAGGCAAAACCTATGACATAGAAAAACCTAGGAGTGTGAAACCTAGGGCTCTGATACCAACTAAACTGTCACGCCCCGAACAAGGCGGAAATATCGGGACGTACAGTTAGAGGCGAGCTAGCTGAAATAAAGTTGAAATACTAAACTAGATGATTAACACAAGGCAATGGAAAAGAACAAATTTATTAAACATGGAAAATCCCAATCTATTACAACATTCATCAAACTACTAAGACACTCTCAAACATAACTTCTTAATGAAATCTAGTACAACTACTACATCAAATAACTCTGTAAATATCGAAATACTAGCACAACTCCAAGACATAACTAGAAGCAATAACAAGACGACTCCATCTATTAACTGGTACACTCAAGTGTAATCACTCCTGCCCCTCCCCATCGGTATGGGTGTCGTCACCTGTATAGCCTGGAAAGGGGGAAACAACGGGGTGTGAGCTAACACTCAGTAGGAGATAACAGATAGGTATAAGTGATTAACAGTTTAATTACATTTTCAAAATGTCATACTATAAAGGATAATGCAATAAAAGGATAATGATGATATAGTAAAACAAAGTTTAAAGATCTTGTAAGGTCAAGAAATATAAATGAACAGAATGGTAATACTTAAAAGGAATAACAAAGACAAGAATTTACTACAGGAGATAACGATAAAGAGTTGGCCTTATCAAGACGATTCAAGTCATGTCAAGCACGTATGTAATTTCATTTCCACGTCCAAGTAACAACAAGTAGAGTATAGAATAGTGAAGAGTGGAAAGTGAAAGGTAGTAGAGGGTAGTAGAGAGTAGTGGACAGTCCTAGATTTAACACATGTCATAGTACTGGTGCCAAATGCCACACCTAGTCATTCACCTCCCCGGGGGTACACGTAGTGTTCGGGCGCTCCTCCCAGGACTAGACCAAGCCCTTAATTGTTTGCCATGCATTGATTTCTTTGGATCAAAGATCCCACGAATCTAGACTTCCACAATTTATGGCCACAATTCCAAGGTTTAAGCTATGTAGTAATAACAATTTCGAGTAGGAAGAAGATTCATTTCAGAATTTCAAGGTAAGCACAATCATCAAGAAGATCGATAACCAAATCACAATAAGAGTTACATATATAACTTTACTGGAATAGATTACCATTTATTCAATGGATTTCTAAATAGGGATACTAAACATGTGAATTAATGGTAATCCCGCTGGATCGAGTTTCCGGAGATAACATGCTAATTAACGCCTTAGCGACTTACTAGAAGTCAGGAAATTAATCGTGCCATGCTACTGTAGTACAGCAGCTATCCGGCAAGTTAATCAACATATTAATACTAATTCCAAGCCAAATTAATAAGAATTAAGTTTTACATTAAGTCAAGATGCCAAAAGGAATGATTCAAGATGATAAGTTAATGAACAAGATCGCGTAAGTCGCGTATGAACGAATAACAGACAATTAACAGAAATTTAGTTGCATATTTAAACATTTAATCATGTGGGTTTCTAGATTATTAATTATCATTAATGACACTAAAATGAATGCATTAGAATCATTACGAAGTCATTTACTGGGTAGATAAACGGTTCTGGATGAACCTTACATCTACTGGGCTTAAACAGGGCTGAACGGGGCTAAACAGGTTGAAAGGGGAACTCTGGGGACTTAGGCGGTTCATGCTGGGCCGCCCAAGTACTTGGGCGGTTCCACCTGGGCCGCCCAAAGGGTTGGGCGGCTCTGGACCAACCGCCCATCCCCTGGGATGTGCGGCCAGTGCAGGGCCGTCCAGGATATGTGGTTCCTCCGGGACCTTATATCCCGATATGTGGTTCGTGAGGAACCGTTCATCCTGGGATGTGTGGTTCCTGAAAGACCGTTCATCTATGGTTATACCAGAATCAAAAATGGTAAAAGTTTAGGCCTGAGTTGGGTGGTCTATCGTAACACCGTCCATCTCTGGGTCGTCTCCGGTCATCCCTGCCGCGTCCGGTGAACGCCGGGAAGTGAGGGTTTGATAGGGTTACACTAAAACGCTAATAACTAATGGAAATGAACTCCAAATAAGGGGATTTTGGTATCAATGGAAAGCTAACAGAGAATACTATCTAACAGAAGGGTCAATTTCATGATTACTTGCTATAATTAGGATTTATAACTACTGGAACACCGAAACCCTAGTTCTGGATAGGCAGTGACTAAAACTCAAAATTCTCCTACTATACTTAATGAAATTTAGAGATCTATATATCAAAGGAAAGCTGACAGGATAAGGATTCCAACCATATAAGATATGCCATATGAATATTTCATTTAGTCACTTAAAATCATGAGATAAGTCAAGTTAATGCTGCTGGAACGTTGACAGGACACACTTATGAAAACTCAAGAATTCTATTAGCATGATCAATAATAATTAGGGCTTCCAACGTCAAAATGAAGCTAACATGATGCAGATTTTATTGATATATAGAAATTAGGTTGGGTCCATTATCACCTACCTGAATTGAAGATTGAAGATCGAAGCTAGAAATAAACCCGATCCATAAATACCCTCCAAAGATGCCTCTAAATCTCCCTGAATACCCAATAAAAATTGTGGCTTTTACTATCATTAGAAAGATCTCATCGAGCTGATCGAGATACTATATTCACAAGTCTCATTTGGTTAAGGGTACCTTCCTTAATCGACGGATTAAAGGGCTGGAGATGAAGAACGACGAACTACTAACACCTTCCACCAAAACGACGAATACTCCCAGATCTGGACTCCTCGTCGGCTGACCCAGCTACCAAATGAAACTAGAGTCGAAGAGCTACATTTCTATAGGTCATGGGGCTTCTGGAGCCTTCGGAGTTGGGAGTATTTGGCGCTGCAAGTTACGTGTTAGAAACGGCGCCGGAATCCTTGACTCGACCAAAGCTATGTCGGCAGCACGTTTTAGGGCTAGGTTTACCCCAAATTGATTGAGGGTAAATGTTCCTTACCTCGTGGCCTTCCATTTGCCCTTGATTTCAGATCATTTGGTTGAGTAATAAGGTCGAATTTCAAGTTTTAAGTTACGATTAGGTAAAGGTTAGGTAAAAGTCAAATTCGGGATTAATCCTCTAATTAGACAAGGTTACGTAATTAATTTGGGTCAAGTCCAGAAGATAAAATTACTATAAAAATGATTTTTTAACCAATTACTATTTTTACAGATTTTTCTAAGGTAGTCGAATTTTATAGGTTCTATTTTCTAATGAATTAAATATTAATATTTTAAAATTCAAACATTAATTCATTTTAATTTAATTTTTAATTAATAAAAGCTCAATAAAACTTAATAAATAATCGGGGTATTACACCCCCACTCCTTCCCCATTGGTCCACCTAAGTCATTTGCGTCCATGTGGGGCTGGTCAACTATCCTGGGTGGCTTCTAGAAGGTTGGACCATTCAAGGAGACAAAGCGGTAAAAATGTCAAGATTCCACCCAAGCTAGTCAAGGCCCCCCCCCCCTTAATATTAGTTTAATGTGGTTCCAAACCATATGGGAGAAATAGTTTAGAACTTCCTCTTTTACCCCTCCCAATTCTAGATCTAGGGTCATTTTGAGTCTTTTTACATTTCATACAAATAGAATGTAATTCACATTTTATTGGAATTAATCATATGAAAATTCAAAATTTTGCTCCAAGCAAGAAGGGTGCGCCCCTTGTCTCTCCCCCTCTCCCCCTTTGCAGATAGATTTCTACTAAATCTTGGGTGTGAATCCCTTCTATCTTCTCCTTAGCCCCTCTGGATTCTACTTCTGCCGCCGCCGCCATCGCACCGCCATCGCGCCGCCGTCTTCATCGCCGGAATTCTATCTACATCAGGATAGAGCCCTACTCTGCGATTTTTAGCTCTCCATCAGGAGCTCCGATCGCAACCAAACTTGGAGGGTGAGTCATCTACGTTTACCCCAGCCTCCACAAAACAAATCCCATCATTTACCTTTTGTTTGCTATTTTTCCATTTTCGTGTATTGCCACCTTCCAGTTCTATTTTCTATTCAGATCCTGTCACAGGAACCCTGAGTTTTCACGTTTCGACCCCCTTCTTCTTGTCTTCTTGAGTCCCCAATTTTATTGGGAGTTCTATCCATCTAGTACCTCTTCCAAAAATTTTCTTGTGAATTTACGATCCCGTTTATATTTTCATTAAAAAATCACTTTCAGATCCCAACTCAGTTTGTCTGCCTCTGTCTAGATCCGACCACCCCGCAGTATAAAATAACTTTCCCCACCTAAACCTCCACCAAATCTGTCACCAAAATTATCTTTGTTTTCCTTGTTTCCACCTCTACAACTTTTGTGAAGAGTCCAAGTTCCAGATCTAAGGTTTGAGGCACGGTCATTGCAAACTCTCAGGAAAACTTAGTTCTATCCTGAGATTTCAGGTTCTGTCTAACAGCAATTTGTAAAATCGATCAAGGCCAGATCCAAGAAATTTAAAATTCTTTCTCTGGCCATATATCGAAGCATTTTGAAATAGCTTTCCAACGATACCTCTTGTGCGTCAATCCGACGTCGGGAGTGATGGCAGCAGAAGATCTCGCCGGGTCGCGTGCTGTAAAACAGTAACTTCAGATCCGTGGGCAGCACGGTCAACAAGTGAGACTGGAGCTGACTCGCCTCCCACGAGGTGAACCAGCATGCCGCCGTCCCAAGGAGTGCCTCTCCAGGAGCCAACATCACAGCGGTACCCCTCCGGGCCCACTCCGACCCGCCGATGAGCACGTGGGCCCCACGTTCTTGAATACGCGTGCCGCTGAAGCTACATCAAAACGCTGTCCGTCAACCCAAGTTCTGTCCTCCCGGGCCCCATTTGTAGCCTGCTACCTCCCTGCGTGGAGTGGGCAGTAGAAATTATTTCTATAATTATTGTGATAATTGTTTACCCGGGAGTTACTGTCTTGGCCGGGATCGTCTTCCCCATGCCCGGAGCGTGGAGGTAAACTCGCCCCTCTCTCTTATCGCATTTAGCTTAGTTCGTATTCATTCGTATATGCCGCTGTGAGTGTAGGTTCCTAGCTTGATATATGGTTATCACCGTTGCGAGAGTGGGTGAGTGTACCGTCTCGTGACTCAATCCGAGTTAACGTAGAAAAGCCGATACCTGAGACTCATTGCTGGTTTCTCAACCGCGCCCGGTCCCACGTCTTCCCTTGCTTAGGGACGATCGCGAGCTAGAGTCCCAGGTCGCGTGTCCATCCCGCATCAATTTGGTATCAGAGCGCCAGTTGAGTCTAGGGTAGTCTGGTGGAAAAAAAAGTGTCATTTACGTCTAGTCATTGTCTAAGTCGGTCTAAGTGTCACATCTGCATACCATTAATCGGTTGAAGGGGCGTGATCTCGCGATGCTCCTGAGCGAGGTAGATGATCACTGAACAGTGAACTGTAGAGAAAGGGAAACGGATCAGGGGGCCCAGGGGAGGTTCCCTGAGGAAAACCCTCTGATGCTTAAGTCAGTAGAGCAATGGTGGAAGATAGGGAGGGAGGTAGAAAGAGGTGCACGAGATCCCCCTACACCAAGGTGGTGAAGTGGTTCCTGCTCAAGGGATTTTAGGCGTGTATTGCCCTTACCTTTCATTGGAGGGAGTCCCAGGTTAATATAGTGTGCTCGCCGCATGAGTCCCGTAAGCTGAGGAGTTTCAGGCGGGAGTTACGTCCTCATCGTGGGGTCTTTACGTCCTCATCATGGGATCTTTATAGCCTTGAGGGATCATGGGTCCCTTATCCTCATAAACTCCTGCTCATAAAGGGCTCTCAACGGCAGTGTGGATAAGCAATCGTCGGCTGAGCTGAGCATAAAAGGTGCCAACCCTGTCCGGGCGATAGGCATAGCTCGGATGAAGATAGGTCGGAGTGGGTGCTGAGTGCTTGCCTCTATCCCGATGAGGGGATAACTCAGGCATGGGTCTTCCTCTATTATAACCGACGCTCGGGCCTTCCGAGCCTAAGGGCCGCCGAGGAAGGATTAGATCCCGAGTAATCTTATTGGGCTTTTTAGCCTAAGTGGGCCCTATGGGGCTGTCACTTGGATGAGCTGGGCCTCATTTGGTCTTGATGGACCTAGTTTGGCTGCTCTTAGATGGGCTACAGAAATCCCCCTCTCCACTTGTCCCCCTCCTACTCCCGAGCTTTAGTAAGCTCGGAAGAGTAGCTGTTGGGGTTTTAGACCAGCGTGGCTCAGGTGGGTGGAGATCTGGCGTGTTAGTCAGCCATGTGTCATGGTCACCTGGGCCTGTAATAATGATGATCCTAATGGATTTGAATTAAAGGGGCCCCCTTTTCTCGGAGGTCGGAACGACGCGTCGCCTTCCGCGTAGGGATATAGGCGTTGGGCGCTTATTGTCATTCCAGACTCCCTCCGTCTTTAGGGTTTTGGCTCTCCTCCGTTCTTGCTTTTGGGATCTTCGATGCGTCGTGAGAACACGATGGAAGAGCAGAGGCTTGCAGCGGCGTTCGTGGAGTTGGCGGAGATAACCGCGGAGGCAGTCCGGTGGCTTCCTCTTTCCCCGGAATCTTCGGGGTCCCGAGATCGCCTTTCCTCAAACTCTTCTCCGGATTCCATGGCGGACCAGCGTTCGGATGCTGAGGAGTGGGAGGACGAGCCAATGGTGAAGGCACCGGTTCCAAACTGCAGTGAACTGGGGGAGGCGGATGTGAGAAGGCTGGAGCACCAGTATCGCCTGCCCCACAAGTTCTGCTTTGCCTCGGCCTCTCCACACGAGACGAGCTTGGACTCTCGTACAGGTCATATGTGTACTTTCCTTCTGTCGTGGAACGGTGGGTTCCGCCTTCCCTTCGAACCTTTCGTTCTTCAGCTTCTCAATTTTTTCCTGTTGGCGCCCATTCAGTTGGTAGCCAATTCTTATCTTCTTCTTTCCGCCTTCCGCATTCTCTGCCGCCAGTGTGGAGTTCCTCCTTTCTTGGACCTCTTTCACTATTTCATTGAGTTGAAAGCACATCCTTCGGCCCGGAAGGGTTTCTATTTCATCCAGGCGAGGCGGAATAGGAGCTGTATCTCCTTGGCTGCGAAGGATTTTTCGCATAAGGGGTGGAAAACTCAATTCTTCTGGGTGGGGATTTGTTCGGAGGAGGAAACCTGGAGGTGTCCAGTAATCCCCAATTTTCACCCGAATATCCCTCCCAGGCAGGATGAGTTCCCTCCACATGTGGAGAAATATGCGGCTATCTTGCTGAAGCACCGCCAATCCACAGAGGAGTTGGTTACTCTAGAGAATATCGAGCGGTGTCTTCTTACGCTGCTACATCCGTCGGGTTTAGGTGCCACCAGCTAGGTTCTCCTTTGGATGTTGAGATCATTTTTCTTTTTCTGAATACGTCTTCCTTCTCGTACAGACACCAGGCGGCAGGCTTTGGAGGAGGCCGCAGAGGTGATCGAGCTTGGCGATAACTCGGCTGCTGATGAATCGACTGCTCCTACGGGTCGCTCCCGAGCCAGAGATAAGGGCAAGGGGGCGGCCCAGGGTGAATCCTCCAGGCCGCGGGGGTCCAAGCGCAAGGATCCCGTAGAAGGCATGATACGGGCCCCCGTGAAGGCCAGGAAGCGGGCCAAGAAGGCCGGGGTCGTACCCGTAGTCGAAGGCGACCTTGCCGCGGCTCCCCCCTCCGCCGAGCATGATGGGGCCGACCCTACCGGGCGAGCTCTCCCACCCGCCGAGCAAGAGAGGGCCGAGGGGGTTGGGACTGCTCCTGCGGTCGGCGACGATGCTGGCTCGGCTCCTCCTTCGGTCGGAGCCGAGGGGGCCGGGGCTGCTCCTGCCACTGGTGACGGTGCGGGCCCGGCTCTCCCCTCGGTAGGAGCCGAGGGGGCCGTAGACGAGGCTGGGGATGCTGGGGCCGCGGTCGAGGTTGGCGCTTCAGGTGGCGGTGCAGGTGCCGAGCCGGTCTAGGTTGGGGGGCCGCAAGAAAATCCGACGGAGGCACGAGAGGCGACCGAGGCCGGGGCTTGGTCCGAGCCACTCGGTGGGGCGCCGAGCGATGGTGGGTTCTCTGTTCCGATGGCCTTGGAGAGGCTTGGTATCCCGGGCCCTCTGCACTAGGTATGCCACGGTATAGCCGCGAAGGTGAGGGGGGGAGGTAGGCAGTACTCTCCGTCTACGGCCCTCGCGGGGGTTATGGAGGGCGGCCTGGTCCTGGCCCAGATGGGGGCCACTCTGGCAGAAGCGTACGCTCGGTCGGAGTCAGAGCGAGCGAACCTGGCCTGGACCCTAGGTGGGTCTGATAGGAGGTTGGCTCGGCTTGCCGAGGAGAGTGATGGGCTTCGGCGGGAGCTTTCCTCAGTCAGGCTCCTGGTGCGGTCGAGCCAGGTGGAGACCCAGGCGCTAACCGAGCAGCTAGCTAAGGCCCGCGAATCACTCGAGAGGAAGAATAGGCTTCTTGAAGAGGAGTGCCTTGCACGTGCTGAGCTGGATGGCCGGTGGGAGATCGAACATGCAGAGCTGATGGACCGAGCGGAGGAAGCCGAGCACCTTCGGCGGGAGGCCGAGGCTGATCAGGCCGAGGCGGAGAAGCAGGTGGCGGAGGCCGAAAAGCGGATGGCTGAGGCCGAGCGGAAGTTAGCCGAGGCGGAGCGAGAGAAGGCCGAGCTTGCTGGTAGGGTGGGATCGGCCGGGGCGGAGGCTCTCGAGTAGTACAAAAGCTCAGAGGCCTATCGGGTCGACCGTAAGGAGGCTGCCCTTCCCTACTACGAGTCATCACTTCACCGGGGCATCTGCAAGGGGTTCAAGCAAGGCTACGATCGGGCCGTCTCTTATGCCGAGGAGCAGGCGTCCGGGGTAGTTGACTTCCCGTCGGGGCAATTCTATGACTCAGACTTGTCATCCTCTAGTTCCTCTGCTTCGACGTCGGATGAAGAGGATCACGGGAGCTCTTCGTCCGAGGGGTCGCCAACTCCGGATGCCTCGGGAGGGCACGCAACCGAGGTAGTTCCCACGCCGGTGGGGTCAGTGCCAGGGTCGGTCGTCGCCGAGGGTGCCGGGGGCAGACCGTTTGAGCCCTCCACTTCCGAGCTTCAAGGTGGGCCGAAGGCCTGATGTATCTACTTTGCTTCCTCTTTTTGTATCTCTTTTTCCTTTTGAAGAAAAACTTTCTCCTTTGTGTAGAAAAATAGATGAGGCAATAGCGTTGGGATGAAGACTTAACTGTTCCGTATCGCCATTGCTGTATTTTGTTCAGCGTATCTGCAGTGGTTGGAAAGAGCCGATACTTTCTGCGTGGATCTCGCCTGATGGTTGGGTGAGCGTCTAACAGGGTGTCTTTTCGTTTTCTCATGCTTTGAATGCTTGTCCGCTTCGTGTGTCCCGCTGGAGGCGGAAATGAAAAGTTTGAGGTGACCGTTCGTAGGGAGAGATCCCTTTGGCGTGTTTTCGAGGAGAGAATCATTTAAGGAAAATAGCCTCCCTTCGCTTATAAAAGGTCTGAAGGGCGTCCCTTCCTCTCCACCGCTTAGGGTTTTCCCTAACAGTCTTTCCTCATTCTTTCTTCACGTAGCATTGTGCCATTATATTTGGAGCATGGAAGACGCTCCGGAAGATGAAGTTACCGATGACGGAGGGCAGAGAGTCCTTGCTGTTTTGGGTTTGAAGGAGGTCCGACGACCGGCGGACGGGTTTGAAGAAGTTCGACGTGTGGAGGCACGTCGTCTATTTTTTATCAGTTCCGGCGGCGCTTGCAGGGGGGCGAGATGGTGGACGGATGGGGGCATTAGGCATCCCTACCGCCCGTCCCTTCCTGCTCGCTCCATGGAAGGGAGGAGGAAGCCAATTAAGCTCCCTTCTTATCGGGCTTTCCCCTGCCTCCTCGTCCAGCTCTGCTGGTTTCTTCCCCCCCCCCCACCCCCGTAGCCACTTTTCCCCTCTTCTGCTCTTCTCATCATTTCTTTCACTCTTCGGAGGATGCCTGCACTCTCTTCCTTCCAAAGAGTTGGCAAGTTGGCGGGGAGGATGCTTTCATATGTGTTCCCTCTCCCCTTTCTCTTCCAAGTTTAACTTGGAAGGTAGCCTTCTCCTTCCTAATCCCTCTGTCACCTTTGTCCCGAGTTGCCCGACTCAACAGGGTCGACTACCCTTTATCCGAGCCAGTTTCTACACGAGGCAGAGTCAGTGGCTGGACGTAGGAAGGTCAACCGAGTCAGCCGAGCCATGGGCTCATACGGCGGCGCCAGATGGATTTTTTACTTTTTTGACATGTATTTTCTTGGCTTCGACCTTCCTGATGTACAAGCGAGTTGTTTGAATAAAAGAAAGGAGCCTTTTATTTTATCTCATGTCATTTATACAGTGCTCAGTATTCAGAAGTAGAACTTGCATAGTGTAGTAACGTTCTAGGTCCGAGGGATGAGCTCTCCTTCCATCGTGGATAAACGGTATGCTCCTTTTCCGAGTGTCTCGACCACTCGGTAGGGGCCTTCCCAATTAGGGGATAACTTGCCCGCCGCCTCAAGTGGTCGAGAGGCTTCAGCTTTCCTGAGGATGAAGTCTCCCGGCTGAAAGTGTCTATCTCGGACTTTGGTGTTGTACTATCGAGTGAGGTGGCGTTGGTATTTCGTTGCTCGAATGCTGGCAATCTCCCGGACTTCATCTGCTTGGTCGAGATTTTCGAGCAGTTTCTGGTCGTTTGCCTCGGGCGAGAAGCAGATGACTCGGAGGGAGGGGTTGCCAATCTCCAACGGGATCATGGCCTCGGTACCGTATACCAGCTGAAAGGGGCTTTCACCGGTTGCCGTTCTGGGAGTCGTTCTGTGTGACCAAAGTACGTTGGACAATTCCTCAAGCCAGCTGCCCTTGGCTTTGCCGAGCCTAGTCTTGATGCCTTTTAAGATAGTCTTATTGGCATTTTTGACCAGCCCGTTAGCCTGAGGGTGGGCGACCGAGGTGAAGTGAATGCCTAGGTCGGCACATCTGTCTTGGAAATAATGAGAATCAAACTGCCGACCATTATCGCTTACTATCACCGGGGGGATGCCGTAATGACAGATGATCGACTTCCAGATGAAATTCCAGATGACTATCTCGGTGATCCTTGATGTGGCTTCGGCCTCGATCCACTTAGTGAAGTAATCGATGGTGACGATAATGAACTTCTTATGGGCCTGGGCCGTGGGGAATGGCCCGAGGATGTTGATTCCCTAGCGAGCGAAAGGATAAGGCTCGGCTAGGGTGATGAGCTTCATTGCTGGCTGATGGACCAAGTGGTCAAATCGCTGGCACCGGTCATAGTGTTGTGTGTAGGTCGAGCAGTCGCGCTACAGAGTGGGCCACCAATAACCTAGCCGTAGCAAAATCCTGGCGAGCGACCTACCTCCTAAATGCGCTCCACACAGACCTTCGTGAACTTCTTCGATCGCTCAGTTGGCTTCGTCGGTGCTGAGGCACTTCAAGAGAGGACCGGAGAAGGATCTCCGGTAGAGAGCGCCATCCAGAGTGATGAATCGCCGAGCTTGGTACTTCAATCTTCGGGCTTCCCGAGGGTCGGGGGGCTCTTGAGAATCTTAGAGCCACGATAGGTACGGGGTACGCCAGTCACTTGGGGACGCCGAGTCAATAGCTAGGAGCTCCAAATCGATGCTCGGCCGCTCTAGCTCTTCGAGAAGGACCGATCGAGTACCCTCGGGGTCAAGAGAGGAGGTCAGCCGAGAGAGGGTGTCCGCTCGGGAGTTTTCCTCTCGAGCTATTCAGACTACCTCAAAACTCTGGAACTGTTGTGCCATGGTCTTGACCAGCTGGAGGTATTTGATCATCGGTGCTTCTCGAGCTTCATAACCGCCGTTGACCTGGCTAGCGACCAGTTGGGAGTCAGTGTGAATCCTGACTCGCTCAGCCCCCAACCGCCGGGCCATGTGGGCTCCTGATATGAGGGCCTCATACTCGGAAGCGTTGTTAGATGCTTGGAAGTTGAACTGCATGGCGTACTATAGCTCTGCTCCTTCGGGGGACTTCAGGAGGATCCTGGCGCCGCTCCCGGCTGAGTTGGAGGATCCGTCGACGAACAGTTCCCAGGTCGGCCCGGGCGCGGACGGAGATCTTTCTTCAGTCGGGATGGTGCTCTCGGGGATGAAGTCAGCGAGCGCCTGGCCTTTGACAGCCGAGAGAGGCCGATACGATATATCGTAGGCCCCTAGCATGATGGCCCACTTGACGAGGCGTCCCGAGGCTTAAGGGTGAGCGAGGATCCTCTTCAATGGTTCGTCGATCAGCACGGTGATGGAGTGCCCTTGGACATAGGGTCGGAGACGCTTGGCCGAGGTAACCAACGCTAGCACGAGTCTCTCGATTGCGGGGTACCTTCTTTTAGCCTCATTGAGCACCTTGCTGGTGTAGTAGACCGGTCTCTCGACTCCCAAGTCATTTCTGACTAGGACCGAGCTAACTGTAGATGGAGTCGCCGAGAGATAGAGATGCAAGGTTTCACCTGGGATGGGCTTGGAAAGCACCGGAGGTGAAGCCAGGAACTCCTTAAGCTCGGTGAACACTTTTTGGCATTTCTCGTCCCACATGAATGTAGCAGATGCCATTTTAGGCCCCCCTCAACAGTTTGAAGAAGGGTAAGCATCGTTCAACCGCGCGGGACAGGAATCTGCTGAGCGCGGCAATGCGCCCGGTAAGGCGTTGAACATCTTTGATGCAGGTGGGTGGGCGCATGTCCAGGATGGCCTGGACCTTGTCGAGGTTGGCCTCGATCCCATGCTGGGTGACTAAGAAGCCCAAGAATTTCCCAGACCTCACTGCGAAGGCGCACTTGGTAGGGTTGAGCTTCATGTTGTCCTTAAGGAGGGTGTCGAAGGTTGCAGCTAGGTCGGTGAAGTTGTCCTTGGCCTTGGGGGTCTTCACGAGCATGTCGTCAATATAGGCCTCGACGTTCCGATCGAGCTGTCTCTCGAACATATGATTGACCAGCCTCTGGTATGTGGCTCCAGCGTTCTTCAACCCGAAAGGCATCCGGGTGTAGCAGTATACGCCGAAGTCGGTGATAAAGGCGGTCTTCTTGATGTCTTCTGGATTCATTCTGATCTGATGGTAACCTGAATAGGCGTCTAGGAAGCTGAGTATCTCGTTTCCCGAGGTTGAGTCAACCAGTTGGTCGATGCTCGGTAACGGATAGCAGTCCTTTGGAGTAGCCTTGTTCAAGTCGGTGAAGTCCACGCACATTCGCCACTTTCTTGAAGCTTTTGGTACCAGGATGACGTTAGCCAGCCATGTCGGGTACAGGACCGGTCTGTAAAGACCAATCTTTTGCCCCTTGGTGACTTGCTCCTTGATGATTGCCTGCTTCTCTGGCGCGTGCTTCCTTCTGCGTTGTTGTACGGCTTTGATGGTTGGATTGAGGTTAAGCTTATGCATCACCGTCTCCTCTGGTATCCCAGGGAGTTGCTCATCAGACCATGCAAAGACTCAGATGTACGCGGAAAGAAACTCTTTGTATTGATGTTGGGCTTCAGATGTTAGGTCGGCTCCAATCTTTACTTCCAAGGTCGGGTCGTCATTTAGGAAAACCGCTAGCAATTCACCTCCAGGCTCGGCGGTTGTGGATTTTTCCTCGACTTCCCGGGGTCCCCTGTTCTTCCCGTCCGGCCTTGTGGCTTCAACCGAGATATTGTAGCACCTTTTGGCCATGGCCTGGTTACCTCAGACCTCCCCCAACCCATTTTTGGTGGGGAACTTCATCTTTTGGTGATAGGTAGAAGGCACTGCCTTCGTTCGGTTGAGGATCCCTCGGCCGAAGATTGCATTGTACGCTATCATATCCTTGATCACTATGAAGTCTGCCATAACCGTAACGGTCTTGGGTGGGGTGCCAATAGTAACCGGCAGGCTGAGGGCTCCCTCGGGATAAGTGGCCTGGCCATTGAACCCGCACAGGGGGGTTCGGATCGGGCGGAGTTTAGACGGATCCTCCCCCATCTTAAGGAAACATTCATAGGATAATACATCGGGGGCACTTCCATTGTCAACTAGAATCCTGTCTACGTTACAATGGTTTATTGTGGCCGATATGACTAGGGCGTCATCATGCGGGGTGGTCAGTCCTTCCAGGTCTCGGTCGGAGAAGACTATGACCTGAGGCTCACTCGGTGGGGCCTTGGGAGGCTCGACGGCTCGGCTCGCCCCTCAGCATGATGCTTCCTTCCTCTGGCACTGTCCCCTCCTGATGCAGCTCCTCTAGTGTTGACGTTGATATGGACCCCGCGAGGGGCGTTGTCGATTTCCTCTGGGGCGCCTCAGTCCTCCTTATGCCCGGCGATAAACCGGGATAGGTGTCCCTGGCGGACGAGGCGCTCGATCTCATCCTGGAGCTGATGGCAATCGCCAGTGTGATGCCCGTGATCGCTGTGGAACATGTAATGTTTGCTGCGATTGCGGCTTTTCGACCTCATTGGCTCGGGTTGGCGGAGGAGGCCCGAGCCTTTGATGTCTTCATATATTTCGTACACTGGAGCGGTTAGGGGAGTGTACCGCTCATATTTCTTGGATAGTTCTTTGTGCTCCCCATCTCGGTTCCGCCCCTTTCCTTGGCCCGAGCTTGACTCGGGTGCTCGCTTCTTGTCCCCCTCCCGACCCGAGCCGGTTGCGCCTCGGCATGCGCTGAGAACTTCTTCACACTCAGCATGGCGTAATGCCAAAGTCACTAGCTCGGCAAGGGTTGAGCGAGGGTGGAGGACAAGTTCGCGGTGGAGGTTCTCATCCCGGGTGCCTCCGGTCAACGCGGTTATGGCCGAGGCTACATCTAGGCAGGGGATTCTCAGGGCTTCCGATTTGAATCGGTTGATGTAGGCCCGGAGTCTCTCCCCTTGCGCCTACTTTAGAGCCAAAAGCCCCGCTATCGACCTCGGGGGGCCGCTGCCGGTGAAACTCTCCTTGAATACTCGCCCAAACTGCTTGAAGTCTCGGAAGGATCCGGGGGTGAGGGCCCGGAACCATGCTTGGGCGCCTTGGACCAAGGTGGTCACAAAGGCTCGACATTTGATGGCGTCGGACGCTCCATGAAGGGTCATCAGGGCATCGAAGCTGTCGAAGTTGTCGGTCGCCTTGGCTGTCGTAAGGCTTGAAGGTCGGGATGAAGGTTCTGTGAGATACCTCTGCCTTCAAGATATAGTCGGAGAACGGGGATCTATCCTCGTCCTCTGGTGGAGAGGTCTTCTGCAAGGCTCGTAAGGCACGCTCATGTGCTGCGAAGCACCTCTCAAACTCTCGTAGAGAGAGGGACAACTCCGGCTATTATTGCGCCGTAGGGCTAAGGGGGTGTGATGGCAGGCTGTCTTGGTGCTCCCTGGGGACTTCGATCTCCGGGAGTGGACGGCGTGCCCCATGTTTACCCCGCTTCGGTGTGGAGGAGGCCTCTTGCTCCGGAGGGGGGGCTTGTGAGGGTCCTCCTGCCTTGTTACGAATAAGCTGCTGCCCTCGGAGGGTGGAGCGACCTCCGACGGTGTGCTGGGACACGTTCTCGCGGGGGGGGGGGGGGGGGGGGGGCTTTCCGGAGGGGAGCGTGACCTTCCATTCCTGGCCGCCTGAGTCCTCATGAGTTCCACGAGGACATTCAGTTTTGCATTGAGGGCTTGGAAGACGTCAGCGCAGCCGTTAAGCGGTACCCCTACCGCGGCGGCGGGAGGGGGCGGTCCGTCAGCGGGGGTGCTGGCATTGGAGGGGGGATTTAGTGAGGCTTGAGACGGGCCTTCTCCCGCCGCCACCATGGTATTTCCCCTGTCACCGGCGACCTCCTCTCTGAACTTCTTTGCACCATACTAGCCCTTCGGTCGTTTCCCACAGACGGCGCCAGATGAAGGGGCGTGATCTCGCGCGGCTCCTGAGCGGGGTAGATGATCACCGAACAGTGAACTGTAGAGAAAGGGAAACGGATCAGGGGGCCCAGGGGAGGTTCCCTGGGGAAAACCCTCCAATGCTTAAGTCAGTAGAGTAATGGTGGAAGATAGGGAGGGAGGTAGAAAGAGGTGCACGAGATCCCCCTACACCAAGGTGGTGAAGTGGTTCCTGCTCAAGAGATTTTAGGCGTGTATTGCCCTTACCTTTCACTGAAGGGAGTCCCTGGTTTATATAGTGTGCTCGCCTCATGAGTCCCGTAAGTTGAGGAGTTTCAGGCGGGAGTTGCGTCTTCATCATGGGGTCTTTACGTCCTCATCGTGGGATCTTTCTAGCCTTGAGGGATCATGGGTCCCTTATCCTCATAAACTCCTGCTCATAAAGGGCTCTCAACGGTAGCGTAGATAAGTAATCGTCGGTCGAGCCGAGCGCAAAAGGTGCCAACCCTGTCCGGGCGATAGGCATAGCTCGGATGAAGATAGGTCAGAGTGGGCGCTGAGCGCTTGCCTCTATCCCCATGAGGGGATAACTTGGGCATGGGTCTTCTTCTGTTCTGACCGACGCTCGGGCCTTCCGAGCCTAAGGGCCGCCGAGGAAGGATTAGATCCCGAGTAATCTTATTGGGCTTTTTAGCCTAAGTGGGCCCTGTGGGGCTGTCACTTGAATGAGCTGGGCCTCGTTTGGTCCTGATGGACCTAGTTTGGCTACTCTTAGATGGGCTACAGAAATCTCCCTCTCCATCAGTATATCAAAAGGTGTTGTCCGAACGTTAGGCTACACCTATCGAGAAGGCCGCACACTTGCGCGAGTGATCTTTGGATCGATTAGCTCCACCACGTACCGAGTCTTGGTTGTGTCTAGGTGTGTAGTCGAGTCTCATTTCAACTTTGCATTAGTTAGGATCGTGTCTAGTATCTTGGCTCCGTGTGTCGGCATGCCCGCCTTGTAGTTCCCCATTCCCAATGGAATCTCGGTCGCCCAGGCGATATTACCGTTGGCACCCTCATGGGCTTGGGCCTGAAGCCCCAGACTTTTATGGCTCCAAAGTCCCGAGCGACTACCTACATTGGGAAGCGACCATGGATAAATACTTCGCTTATTACATCATGTCTGAGGCCCATGAATTCTCTTTTGCCAAGGAGAGGCTGCTTCACGAGGCTGCCGAGAAGTGGGGAGACATTGAATGCTTGAGGCAGATTAGGAGGCAAGGGCCCGTCGAATCATGGTGGGACATGAAAAGTGAGCTTAGGAAGGTTTACCTACCCCACCCGGTCCCCTCAAAACCATCCCTCCCAATCACCTCCAGTCGGCTCCACCCACCTACCTCCAACCATGGGGGTTATACCACTAATCGGCCCTACCAACTCACCCGCAATCAAGTGGGTCACACCTCCAACCAACCCCGCCCCTTCACCTCCATCCAAGCCCACCAAAGCCCTCCCAATCAAGTGGCCCATCCAGTCACCTCCAACCAAGTGGAAGCCCAACTTATAGTCGAGCCTAGGTCTGCATCTAGGCCAAGAGATGAAGAGCGAGTCCAACCCGAGGCCCCTACTCCAACCCGCACCTTAGATGAAATCAAGAAAATACTTTCGGATTGGTTGGATAGGATAGAAAGGACACATGCTCCTTCACCACCCACGAGAGCTCCAATGCCACCACCCTCTACTTCCAAACTTTATTCGGAACCATCTTGTTTGGAGCCACCAAAACCCGAGCCACCCGTGTTTCTAACGGGTACGCTTTAGATAGCCGAGCCACTACTTAGATGGCTCAAGGATGGCTTGGTCCCACTTTCTTTACCCACCCATGGGCCCCACCTTACCTCTAGTGCCCGTCAACTCCTACCACACGACATTCTGATCTAGTCACCATGTTGATACCTTGGGTGACCTTATTATGGGTTTACACCGGCAATGGACGTTGATGCACTTATTGGCCCGAGGCTTCGACCAACCCACTAGTCGTAGCTTCACTCATCCGGCCTTAGGGTCCATTACCTCCGTGTGCACCGTGGGTTGTGTCACCACGGAGATTCTTCTATTCCTCCCTATGCCGGCCGAACTAGACTTCATACCATTTTGCCCAAGGGGGGGAATCTTAATGTTTTTTACATGACCACCGTCCCATTCACCATGACGGATGAAGGTGACCATCCACATCTTCAAGACTTCTACACATGGGACCGTGACTCGTGGGAAGCCACCACAAGTGGTCATATATTCTTTGATCCCTTTGACCCATTCCTTAGTGGACCCCTTGACCCACCATATATACTTCACTTCTTCGAGGGAGTCCACTACCACACCCCTTCCCCACGGGCCAGGTCATCTACACCCACCAAGCCCGTTCACTTGCGAGATACACCATCATCTAGGGGAGAGGAAGACGATGCATTTGGTACTCCTGGCCCTCCCACATCAAAGTCCAATGCGCATGCATGGTCCACTTTAGGATGTCTAGGTGTCCCGCATTCTGCCAACCACCGGTTGCCTCAAGTGTATGCATGGCACATATTCGGGTGTCCTGGTCCACCATCGCCTATGCGTAGGTCGGACTAACATTAGGTTTGTTTAGGGTCTTTGTGAGTCTTTGTTTCGTCTGTCTATCGTGTGTCTGTGCATACATCGAGTCGAGTCGTTTTGTATGCTCGCGTTGTTAGTCCCTTTCGAGTACGAGACTTGTCAGATTTTAGGATCGGTTCTACTTCATATCGAATCTAGTCACATAAGGGACAAGCGGTGATTCCTAGTGAGTCTTCGAGCTGCCTTCCCTTCTTTTGAGAGTGACCCCACCTCGGAGTGTCCACCTATAGCCTCTTCCCCAGCAGCGTGTGCATATCGAATCTATACGGGATGAGCAGGTGTCGATTACTTGGAGTGGAGCGTACTCCGCGCTTCCAGGTTCGGTGACGCATCCGCAGGAGCTACTCGAGCAGCCGCACCCCTTACTCGACGGGGTCGAGTTCTTCCCACCTGGGGAGAATTGATGGAGACATCAGAGTAAGAGCATTAACATTTTCATTTGCATTTGTGTCCTTTAGTTTGTTTTTATATCCTTGGGAAAGTATGTTCACAATTGTAAGGCTTTATAAGCCAATGTGTCATTCCCTAGGATTGTTTGGGTTTTTATGCAAAATTTCAGTAGGTCCAGCAAGGGGGCCCCCACTCCTTCCCCATTGGTCCACCTAAGCCATTTGGGTCCATGTGGGGCTGGTCAACTATCCTAGGTGGCTTCGAGAAGGTTGGACCATTCAAGGAGACAAAGTGGTAAAAATGTCAAGATTCCACCCAACCTAGTCAAGGGGGCGCCCCCCCCCCTTAATATTAGTTTATTATGGTTCCAAACCACATGGGAGAAATAGTTTTGAACTTCCTCTTTTACCCCTCCCAATTCTAGATCTTGGGTCATTTTGAGTCTTTTTGCATTTGATACAAATAGAATGTAATTCACACTTTATTGGAATTAATCATATGAAAATTCAGAATTTTGCTCCAAGCAAGAAGCGTGCGCCCCTTGTCTCTCCCCCTCTCCCCCATTGCAGATGGATTTCTGCTAAATCTTGGGTGTGAAGTCCTTCTATCTTCTCCTTAGACTTCTGCTGCCGCCGCCGGCATCGCAGCGCCATCGCGCCGCCGTCTTCATCGCCGGAATTCTATCTACATCGGGACAAAGCCCTACTCCGTGATTTTTAGATCTCCATCAGGAGCTCAGATCACAACCAAACTTTGAGGGTGAGTCATCCACGTCCACCCCAGCCTCCACAAACAAAATCCTGTTATTTACCTTTCGTTTACTATTTTTCCATTTTCATGTATTTCCACCTTCCAGTTCTGTCTACTGTTCAGATCTTGTCACTACAACCCTGAGTTTCCACGTTTCAACCCCCTTCTTCTTGTCTTATTGAGTCCCCAATTTTATTTGGAGTTCTGTCCATCTAGTAGCTCTTCCAAAAATTTTCTTGTGAATTTAGGATCCCGTTTATATTTTCAAAAAAAATCACTTTCAGATCCCAACTAAGTCTGTCTGCCTCTGTGTAAATCCGACCATCCAGCAGTATAAAATACCTTTCCCCACCCAAATCTCCACCAAATCTATCAAAAAAATTATCCCTGTTTTCCTTGTTTCCACCTCTACAAGTTTCGTGAAGAGTCCAAGTTCCAGATCTGAGGTTTGAGGCACGGTCAATGCCACCTCTCATGAAAACTTAGTTCTATCCTAAGATTTCGGGTTCTGTCCAACATCAGCTTGTAAAATCGATCAAGGCCAGATACAAGAAATTCAAAATTCTTTCTCTGGCCATATAGTGAAGAATTTTGAAATAGCTTTCCAATGATACCTCTTGTGCGTCGATCCGACGTTGGGACTGATCGCAGCAGAAGATCTCGCCGGGTCGCGCGCTGTAAAATAGCAACTTCAGATCCGTGGGCAGCACAGTCAACAGGTGAGTCCGGAGCCGACTCGCCTCCCACGAGGGGAACCAGCGTGCCTCCGTCCCAGGGAGCGCCTCTCCAAGAGCCAACGTCACAGCGGTACCACTCTGGGCCCACTCGGACCCGCCCATGAGCACGTGGGCCCCACGTTCGTGAATACGCGTGCCGCTGAAGCTACATCAAAACGCTGCCCGTCAACCCAAGTTCGGTCCTCCCGGGCCCCATTTGTAACCCGTTACCTCCCTGCGTGGAGTGGGTAGTAGAAATCATTTCTGTAATTATTGTGATAATTGTTTAAGCGGGAGTTACTGTCTTGGCAGGGATCGTCTTCCCCACGGTCGGAGCGTGGAGGTAGACTCGCCCCTCTCTCTTATCACATTTTGCTTAGTTCGTATTCATTCGTATATGCCGCTGCGAGTGTAGGTTCCTAGCTTGATATATTATTATCACCACTGCGAGAGTGAGTGAGTGTACCGTCCCGTGACTCAGTCCGAGTTAACGCGGAAAAGCCGATACCCGAGACTCATTACCGGTTTCTCAACCGCGCCCGGTCCCACGTCTTCCCTCGCTTAGGGACGGTCGTGAGCTAGAGTCCCAGGTCGCGTGTCCGTCCCGCATCACCTGAGGCTCTGGCAGGTTGAGAAGGCTTTAGTGTATTGATATCCTTCGGCTTCTGTGCTTCAGTAGGCCGTATCATTCATCTTTGAGGCTTGATCGCCGTTAATCATATTTTGAGTGCCAACAACATGACAAACTGTAAGGCTATTGCAACTCCTATGGGGACTACTACATCATTGGATGCAGATGAAAAAGGTAAATTGGTGGATGCAAAGAACTATGGAGGTATGATTGGTTCATTACTCTACTTGACTGCATCTAGACCAGATATCCAGTTTAGTGTTTGCCTTTGTGCTCGGTTTCAGGCTAGTCCTAAAGAATCCCACTTCATTACCGTCAGACGTATCTTTAGATACCTTACCGAGACTCAAGAACTGGGATTATGGTATCCGTCATCTTGTGATCTCTCTCTCAATTCTTATTCAGATGCGGACTATGTAGGATGCAAGCGCAAGAGTACAAGTGGATATTGCCAATGTCTGAGCGGTTGTTTGGTCACTTGGACTTCCAAGAAACAACACTCGGTTGCCCTGTCTACTATAGAAGCAGAATATGTCGCTATAGGAAGATGTGGCACTCAAGTGTTGGGGATTAAACACCACCTCCAAGACTACTTAGTATATCTTGGATGCGTCCTGATTTTGTGTGATAACGGAAGTGCAATCAATCTTGCAAAAAATCCAGTCCTGCACTCTAGGACAAAGCACATTGACATAAGACATCACTTTATGAGAGATGAAGTTATTAAGAATATTTTTGAACTACACTTCATTGAATCAGAAAATTAGATTGCTGATATTTTCACCAAGCCATTGCCCAATGACAGATTCTCAACTTTAAGAAGAGAGTTAGGTTTATATAGACGTCAATTCAATCAGGTTTGAGCTTATCACTGCCTATTCTTTTAGAATTTGTTTTTTTTTACAATGCACAGTTTGTTTATAAAACAAAATTGAAAAACTCATGCACATGTTTCTTTCTCTATGTGCGTACATCAACTTACATTGTCATGAATAATCTGAGAGGCCATTGTTGATATTGGATCGCACTGCATTAGTAAATGCATCTTTTTGCATGACCATGGTATATAAAATGGTGTTTTTGCATAAAGGCAAGTTAGGCATGTCTGGAAGCATGCACTGTTAGAGTGCAAGGCACGGATTCAGAGGGGGGGTGAAAGAATCCCCGTTCAAAAAATATTGCGGAATTAAAATCTCAGATGGCTTAATCAAATTAAGCACTCTTCAGTTGACACAAGAAAGCACAGGTTGAATGACTAGCTCACACTAAAGCGTAATTCTGACAGACACACTATCAAATATTAATCGAGGACCCAGACTGATGAAACGATGAATACTCTACCAAACCTTCAAGCACCCAATAGCAAGTAGTTACACAGATGAATCTTTTAACAGTACTCAATATAAACTAATGAGACAACTGAGCCTCTCTCTTTTCACAACTGTGAACTGAGAAACTCAGGCTTACATATGAGTTGTAATTCTACTGAGCGTATGAAAAAACACTTCACATTCACATTAACTTCACAAGATATCACAAATGTGTTGTGCCCCTATGGTCATTTGAGTCATCTTGTGGTCACTTGGGTCATTCGACATCATCTTGTGGTCATTTGAGTTATTTGATATTCTTGGTTTTGATAATGGCTAAACACTATAAGTCATTGATGTTTTACCACTCTTATATTACTAAACTACTTGATGTTCTTTCATGACAGATATGCCAAGGAATGGAGTGGAGATGGCAAAAGTGAAAGCTCAATGATTGCGCCCTCGCCCGCAGATCGACCTACCCCCGGAAGAAACTTTTGAATTCATGAAATCAGAATTGCTCAAATGGTCTAATGTATAAACCAAGTTGAATCCAAACCCAAAATGCATGGAATAGATGAGGACATAAATATCTTGACTCATGGATATGTTTTTGTGTCGTAACACTTCATTTTTTCAGGTATGGATCATTCCGGTCGACCAAGACCATAGGGCCGGTCGACCAGAATTGTCGGAACCGAAAAGATGGCATTTTTACAGGTTTCGGTCGACCACCCTTAGGCATCCAGTCGGCCGGTTTTGCCAGAGATGAAAAATTAACTGACTGTAAAATTCCGGTCGACCGCCCCATGCCTTCCGGTCGACCACCAGCCCCGAGGCCCCCTTTTGTTGACTTTTGTTTCAAGCTCGAGGAGAGGTCTTTCCACCCATTTGTTTAATCCCAATGACCCCAATTTCACCATGATTTGTGGATCTGGTCTAGGGCTTGTCTATGGACCATTCAAGGGCTATAAAACATATCATTTGGAGCCATAAACCCTAAGGAACTAAGAAGGCTTACAAGGGAGATCAAGGGAGGCTACAATGGTGTGTTCAAGGGAGAGGAGTTTGAGTACTGTAGCAGTGAATAGTACTCCGGGAAGAACTTCTTCATCAAATCCTCAAGTGATTCAAGTTACTTCAAGAGGAGATCAAGCCCAAGCCAAGAGAAGATAAAGCTACATCCTTCATCTTCTTCTTCATCTCAAGGTGATCCAAAGAAGCTCATTCTCAAAGGAGATCAAATCTGCATCCTTCATATTCTTCATCAACTTAAAGTGATCCAAGCAAGATCTCTTCACAAGGAAGAAGATACCATTGAAGCATCCGACTCAAGCTCCAGCAATCTCAGACAAAAGTTTTCTTCTTGAGCATATTCTATATCTTGTTTGATGTTTGAGTGCTTTCATATTTGTTCTTTTTCATTTCATACAAACAATTGAAATTGAAGATCATCCCAACCTATGGTTAGTAGGAAGAAAATCGGAAGTTGTTCGATCTGCGGTGTTGATGTCCCTACTGGTGGTTAGTAGGAAGGTAGTCAGTGGTTCTCCGATTTGCGGTTTGGTGTGCTGCACTAGTAAAGCCTCATCGGATTTGGTGAGGGGTGGACGTAGGACTAGGGATTCAGTCCGAACCACCTTAAAATCCTTTGTGTTGTGGTTTATTTATGTGATTGCTTCGTTCTAGATGCATGCTTAGGTTCAAATCGATATATTAGTTGCTCATCTTGCCAAGTGAATCATAGTGTTCTTCGATAAGCTAGTTACACTCCGCTGTAATTTATTTTATCTAGCTATATAGAGGGTTGCATTACGAAAAGAGGGACAGATCTATTCACCCCTCCCATCTAGATCCGCTGTCCACTACTTAACAAACTGATCAAGCACACACAACCTGTGAAGGGGAGATAGATGATATGGAAGAGCGCACAAAGCAAACCACGATAGATAAGATTTTTAGGTGGTTCGGCCAGACCCATATTCTGCCTACGTCCACCCCTCACCCCAAACGGGAGTGAGGCTTCCCTTGCAAAATGCAAGATGCAGACTCAGTCTACAAACAAACGTTGCCTAACAGCTTGACCCAGAGGAACACTCTCCTCCCTTCCTCCAACCTAGAGGGGAACCACTAGTGACACCCCGTCACTAGCTATCGGATACACCAGTCTCCCTTCCTCCAAACCGGAGGGAAAACTGTGAGTGACACCCAACCACTCACAACTGAAGATCCAAGTCTCCCTTCCTCTGAAACCCAGAGGGAAACCACAAGTGACACCCAGCCACTTGCAAACCAGAGACACTGTCTCCCATCTCATGAGTCCCCAAGAGGAACCCCGACCTCAAATCAGAGGATCAGAAGAACACACTGAGCAGGTGGAAAGAGCAAACAAAAACAAAAAACAAAAACAAAAGGTAAAAACAACTATACCTCCGAAGAGCAATTCCAACATAAGTCTTCTGGGAAAGCTCCCTCTTCTCTTCTTCTTAGCCTCTGGCTCTCTCTTTACTTCTCAGCTCTCTCTCTCTCTCTCTTCACTTCGCAGCTCTCTCACTCTCTCTAGACTTCTTCTTCTTCTTAGCTATCTCTTATTTTCTCTCTTGGCTTTCTTCTCTGGTGGCTTCCCTTTCTCTTCCTTTTTTGCGCCACACACTACTTCTCTTCTGGCTACTCTCCTTTTCTTTCTGGCAGCCACTCCCCCTTCTAAGAGAAAGAACACCCTCTATATATCTATACCTAAAACAGGGGCTCTGTAAACCCTTTTGGATAAGATTGGGCCACGTGGCAAGAGAGAGAAGAATATTCTCAGCCAGACTGCCCTTGAATAACATGCACAACACTGCTGTACCAATGGTTGGTCTCACTTGTCTCATTGTGCCCAGTCACGTGCCATCGTCGAGTTTGCTGCTTCACTTGAGTCCTTGAACAATGAAGTGTACAGACCTTGTATACTGAATCAGAATGAGCATCGACCTCAGGCACTTAAGATCAAAGCTGGCGTCGACCTTGGTTACTGTAGAGCTGGAGTAGCATCGACTTGGAACAGTTGTTGCACCGACCTTTGTTCATGCCAAATGGAACAAGCATCGACCTTGAAAAGTTGCACCCATTGTGCCCCTGTGGTTTTGATGATAGCAAACACTATAAGTCATCCTGTGTTTGCATGATAGATTGATGAAATGCATTTATGAGGATTGTTTGCCGTGCATTGATTCTTTGTGCATGATTTCATATGTGTATCATGTCATATGTGTATGCACCTGCTCTGAGTTGCTGTGATCCAGTGATCCATTTGCTTGACTTTTACTGTTGCTAGTGGAGTCTGTGTGCATGCTATTTCATCAAACAGGTTATGCATATGAGGGCTATGGTGCTTGCGTCTTATATAGCGTCTTAGCACACCTATTTAATTTAGCCTAAGGTTTGTACAATGTTTTGTTTTAGCACAGTCGGTGCAACCCTTGCATCGGTGCATTTTTCACCTTATGCACGGTCGGTGCACATCCAGGGTTTGTATGCTAAGTCCGTGCAAGTCTGTGCATATCCCTGTAGCAGTGCAATTTAAGTCAATGCATTTCAATGTTCACATGAACATATGAGGTCGGTGCTGTTTTTGTGTTTGCGTCTCTGTTAGCGTCTCATGCATAGCTCAGTCCATGTCTTGCTTGCGTCTCTCTTACACAATGCTGGTTGCGTTCTACATTTGCGTCTCATGCACACCTAAGGTCAGTGCACATTTGTGTCTCATATTTGTGTCTCATATTGCGTCTCACGTGCATATGTGTCTCAGTGCATGGACTGCGTCTCATTCTGTGTCTCAATGCATGCCTGCGCCTCATGATTCATCTAAGGCATTTATTAAGGTTGGTACATGTTTGTACCTAAGGCATAAACTAATCAGTGCAAGTTTTGCCTTGTGCGTTTACATATCAGGGTCGGTGCAGTTTTTAGGTCCGTGCTATTTCCTATAGCTTGCTCATGCAAAGTCGATGCAATCTTTTGTGTTGCATGCATAGGTCCGTGCAAGTTGCATTTCATACGCATCCCACGTTTGTGCATGCTATAGTCTGTGCAGCCTTTGCTGCAAAGCGAGCACAAGTCGGTGGTCGGTGTAAGCTTTGGCTCGCACGGGTCGGTGCTAGTTGCACTCTGTGCATACTAACATCGGTGTAATTTCTACCGCTTGCACACCGGGGTTTGTACATTTTTCTTGCTATGCACTATAAGTCAGTGCATGCTTTACTACTACACTATATAAGTCTGTGCAAGTTCTTTCCTCCATTACATTTCAAGTCGATGCACATGTGTTAGCAATGCACTTCATGTCTGTTCATCTTTGGCTTACGCAAGTCAAGGTCTTTGCACATTAGTAATTCAGTCTTCCCTATAAGTGTTTGACAAAATGCCACTTGACTGTTTGTGTTAACATGAACTTAATTACAGCGCAAGCACATGGGCTCTAAGTGAAGCAGGTGATGGGCACGTGAGCCCAGAAGACTGATATTCTGACACATGGGTTCCTTGGAAAAGGGGGCACAAGCCCTACACATGCCCAAGGCGTGAGCTCGTGGGAGTCCAGGTCTGAAACCCTATAAAAAGACATCCTCTGCGATCAAACGAAGGAACGGAGAACCAGAGAAAAGGATAAGGAGTGCCGCCAGAGAGAAGAAGAAAAGAAAAAAGAGAGTGAGAGCTGAGAAAGAAGAAGAAGAAGGACCAGTGATTGAGCAGCAAGAAAGAAAGAGAAAGGAAGAGAGAGAGCCAGAGACTGAGAAGAAAAGAGGAGAGGAGAGAGCCTTCCCTGAAGATCTGTTTAGTCTGTTCGTGGATCAAATCCAGAACGACTATGCTCATTGGAGCTTACTGTTTTTGCTTTTCCTTTTTGATTTTTCGGTTGCCCCTTTGCATTTCCATTAGTGTTCTTCCGATCCTCTAGTTTGAGGTCGGGGTTCCTCCTGTGGTCTCAGGAGAAGGGAGACTTGTTCTCCAGTTTGCAAGTGGCTGGGTGTCACTTGTGGGTTCCCTCTGGGTTTCAGATGAAGGGAGACTTGGGTCTCCGATTGTGAGTGACTGGGCGTCATTGACGATTTTCCCTCTGGTTTGGAGGAAGGGAGACTTGTTCTCCGGTTTGCTAGTGACGGGGTGTCACTAGTGGTTCACCTCCTGGTTGGAGGAAGAGAGGAGAGTGTTCCTCTGGGTCAAGCTGTTAGGCAGCGTCTGTTGCTGACTGAGTCTACTGTTCTTGCTTTCGCAAGGGAAGCCTCACTCCGATTTGGGGTGAGGGGTGGACGTAGGTAGACTGTGGGTCTGGCCAAACCACCTAAAAAATCCTGTGTGTAGTGGTTTGCTTGTGGTGTGCTTTTCCCTATCTTCTACCCCCTTCACATGTTTTTCTAACTTCGTGGATGATGGGTTTATGTTCAGTATTTGGCATTGTCTGTGTATGCTGAGTGTTGACTTGAACGGAGTCTACTCCTATAATGTTGATTGAGTTTGCTGATTAGTGTAGATCTCGTTTAGACTCCATGTGATTGATGCTTGCCTTATGTTCAAGTGAGAGTCTATTTAGATTGAGTTTCCTGGTCTTATTTTCGCACGAGTCCCTTGAAGATAATTCTGAATCTAGGCAAGAGTTTTTAATTCCGCAATAGTTTTTAAACGGGGATTCATTCACCCCCCCTCTGAATCCGTGCCTTGCACCCTAACAATTGGTATCAGAGCGGTTACTGTTTCATCAGATCCAACGATCCACAGTAGATCATGCAGTTTTTGTGGTGCATTTCAGGTCAGTGTTCAATGTCTTGAAACTGTTTGTTGATTTCATCCATGGCTTATCCACCGGTCTTTGATGGTACTAATTTTAATTTGTGGTTTAATAACTTGCGTATGTTTGTTTAGTCTGTCGATCCAGATCTGTGGAGGCTCATTTCACACGGTCCACATAGGCTACCAAAGAACAAGTCCAAATGGACTGATAATAAGAGATCTATGTGTTGTAAAAATCAAAAAGCTATGGAACTAATGAAGGTAGCTACTAACAAGGCTTTGCATCCTTGTTTCCAAAATTGCAGGTCAGCTAAGGAATACTGGACAAGCTGAAAACTGCCAGCCATGGAAATGGAGACCGATGCATGATGGCAAATGGCAGTAATCAAAGTAGCAGCTAAAATGAAGAAGAGGATGATGATGAGGTAAACCCCTTCGAGAATTTCTCTATAGATGACTGGGAGGATGCATATGCTGATTTGTTAGATAGGTATAAAAGCCTAAGTAAGAAAAATAAATCCTTGAAGAAGAAACTGTATGAAGCTGCTAACTCCAATTCTGAAGATATTGATATTGAAAGATTGAAAATTGAGAATGAAACTTTCAGAAAATGTCTGAACAATCTTGATTCTGTTGCCTCGGAACTAGATCATTTGAAATCTGAAAAAGAAATGCTTAAGAAACAAATTGGTTTACACAAGGAATAAAATCAAGAACTTGCATATGAAATTTTTGAACTAAAAGAAAAACTCAGCTCGATTGATGATGATCAGGTTCATACTGATAAACTAGTTTAGAATGAAAAATTGTTGAAAAATCTTGATAGTGTGAACTCTGAACTGAATGCTCTAAAAATTGAGAATGATTGTCTTAGGAAACACATTGAGAATAGTGAAAGCTGGAAAACTTTGAAATCTGAAAATGGTGATCTCAGAAATCAAATTGAAAAGGCAAAAAAGAAACTTGAAAACTATGAAAAGGAAAATAACTTGATTTCTGAAAAACTTGAAGCTGCAAAAGATGTAAGTGCAGAACTTCGGAAAAATCTTGATGAAGCTGAAAATCAAAATGGAAAGCTAGGAAAAGGAGCATACAACTTGCATTTTGACAACTCTGTTTGTAATAAGTGTTCCTTTTTGAAAGAACTAAATGAATCACTCCATTTTGATCTTGGATGGTACAAGGATCTTGTTGCCTCATTTAGAGAAGAAAATAAAGAATTGCGTGACAAGAAAATTGAATCTGAACAGATAGAAGAAGAGTTGAATGAGAAAATGAACTCAATAAAAATTGATAAAAGCTGTGTTGAAGAAACTGAAAATCTGAAATCAGAAAATGACAAATTGATTAAAGAGATTGAAAAAGTGAAGCAGTTGAACACTGCTATGTCAGAGAGACTTCTTGTCATAGAAAAAGGAAAATTTGTCTGTATAAAAGAGTCTGAAAAATTGCACAATCTGGAACAAGAAGTTGAGAACTATAAAATTGCAAACAAAGTGCTAAATGAGTGTGTAAATTGCAGTGAACAAGAAATTGCTGGTTATGAATTATATATTACATCCCTAGAAGATGAGATTGAGGACCTAAAGAATTCTTTATCTTGATTTGTTGAAGGTCAAGATAATTTGGATAAGCTGCTGGGGATGAAAGTGAATTTTCAGAAAGAGGGGCTGGGATATAATCCAGTAAACAAGAAGAGCTTTGGAAATAAAATTCATACAACATTTGTAAGTAGCTCAAAACAAACCAGCATCAAAACTCCATTGGTTTTTCAGTTCACTGCACAGAAAAATCCAAATCTAGCTACTATTCAGAAAAGTCAGAAACCTACTGAAAAAGCTGAACGAAATGGAAATTTGCAAAACAAGCCTACACACACTCATGTTAGAAATGTGCATGCTGTCCACAACACCAACACACATATTCATGGACACAATAAGAGAATTTCATGCCATTACTGTGGTAGGCTCGACCATTTGATGAATGACTTCAAATTGATGAAAATTGATGATCTAAATGCCAACACAATGCATGTTAGGAACTTAAATGCTAAATACCATGTTCTAAAACAAACTCATGCATTTCAAAATAAAAAAAGTCATTATTTTCATTATGGCAAGATGGGTCACATTGCTCCTTTTTGTTGGCATGCTCAGGGGAAGAAACTTAAGTCTGAATTTGTTAAATTCCCTGGAAAAGGAAATGATTCTGGTTATAACAAATTTCATGTGAACCATGTTTCTGATAGAAGTAACCTTGGTTCTAGAGGCAAGCACATTGCATGATCTCACTGTGGTAAGTATGGCCACCGAGCCTCTAACTGTTGGCATGCCCAGGGAAAGAGATTTGACTTTGAATTTGTTAGATTCCCTGCAAAACAGAATGCCTTCGGTAGATATGAATTAGCTTTTAAAAGAAAATCTTCTATGTGTTCTAACTGTTGGAAGCCAGGCCATCTCGCTAGTGATTACTGGTCCGTTATTAAGAGCAAAAACTTGTCTTCCTGTTTTGAATGTGGGAAGCATGGCCATACAGTGAAGGACTGTTGGCATGTCTAGGAAAGAAATGTGAACTCTAAATATGCTAGATTCCCTACTAAATAGTATGTGTATGGTGAAAATAAAAGAAATAACTTCCATGACAAAAATAGAAACTTTCATGTTAATGCACATAGATTCCCTGCTTATGACAATGTGCATAAAAAGAATTTAAAATCTACTATCTCTTGTTATTACTGTGGACAGTTAGGACATTCCATGTCTAACTGATATTTGATGAGGTTTGATGATTCTCAAGTGTTGAAAATGAGAAGAGCACCATTCAAAGGTGCTACTGTCACTAAAGAACCCAAGGAGACTTGGATTCCTAAGAATGCAAAATGAGATGTTGTTTGCAGGAGTGCCTTGGGTTGGAGAATAAAAAGGGGGTTTAATAAAACAAGGTGCTCAAGTAAGGTAAAACCCCAAGTCTGCTGTTTACATGCTTGTTCACCTGAATTTTCTTCTTACTGAACATCATGCTTAATATGTCAATTAACATCTCATGCATACATGTCCACAACTGCATCTGCCATTTGCATTCTTTTCTGTTCATGCACTTGCTGGGTGATCTGTGCATATATGAGATTAAAGGGTTGACTGCATTTGATGCATACATATGCTGCATTCGGGGTTGTCAATCATGGCATCTAGATAGGGGGAGTCTGTCAAGTTAATTCTTGTGCTTCATGCATATTTGGTTAGTTTAACTCTCTGCATGGTTTTCATGTTATATATGATGGGTCAATGCATTCTGTGAAAAATAGTCAATGCATATGCATACATGAGTTAATTGCATATCATTCACATTGAAAATTCCAAAAGATTGAGTGCATCTTGTCAAGGGGAGCATATAAATCAACTTTTGAACTGGATGGTTATGCATCCGCTTCCTTTATATTTATTTCGGCCAGCTTGAATTACTCATTCAGTCAACCGAAACCTTTATTGTCTAACCATATTTTTGCTCATTCTGCAATCCTTGCTCCTCATGCAACATACATCAACTACAGGCATCAGTTAGTGTCACTTCCATCGAAACTTTCTAAACTCATATGAACTGATACTCTTCTTGAGTCTGAAATCTATTGCTGCTCTTGCATTTGCCTGATGTAATCTTGGCCTTTTCTGCAACATGCATGAACATCAAATGTTCTCACGTATGATACATGTTTTAATTGCTGGTTATGTTGTTATGTCTACTGCTTCTGAATCCTTTCCTGATCCTTCTAAATTTCAGGAAGATTTCAATTTACGTACCTCATTCATAAATCTGGAAATCTTGCCTATAAGGAATCTTCTATTATAAAGAATTATAAATGTCTAAAAGACCTTGTTGGTTTAAGTTTAATATATTCATTGAGTTTGTTTTTGAATGTCTTGAAAAGTATCTGAATCATGTTTTAATAAACTTTAACCAACCATTTCATGTTACATTTTGAAAAATCTCATGTAATCTGCATTTTTGAAATCATGACCTATTTGGTTGAAATGCATGAAATTTGTATTGTTTTTAAACAAGTCCTTCTTCAAAACCTTATGGGTAGCTTTGTTTAAATGTTAATTCAGTTATGCAATGGTAAAGCAATGGCCAAATGCGCTGAGAAACTAGGATCCTTGTCAAAAATAATGGATCCAATGTCATGATGCTTCTTGGCTAACTCTGTTCAGAAAATTAACAAAGGTTAGTTTCACTGAGTAACTAGGGGTACCTGCGTCTGGTAAATGTGTACCCTTACGCAAAAGGTGGCATCTATACCTAAAACAGAATGGTACATTCTGCTGAGTAAGCTAGGGGTACTGACATCTAATCAGCGTCTACCTTTACGACGAAAGGCATCAATTATTCTTGATTGTTCTAAAAATTAAAAAGAAATGAAAATTCTGCTGAACCCAAAAGGTGAAAATTCAGAAAATGTCAAATTATTTAACCTCAATACTCATGACTATTTTTCCTAAAGAAGTCATTGAAATAGATTGTGTAAGATGTAGGGAGGTTAATCAAGATGTAAATATGAGGGCTTTGTTCACTCTTATTAAAATTGATATCAGATATGAGTAATGAACTTTATTGGCAAACCGTGTATACATCATGTTTAAACCATATAGTTCAATAACATTAATTCATAAGCCCTTATTGTGGAAGACTCCGAAATACTCTTACTATTTAATTTATGAATTTGGTATCTCTTTGAAAATCTTATTGAATTACTTATGTGATTGAAGCTCATTCTGCATTCTTCTGCTCTCTGCCATTTTATCATTGATAACATTCATTCTGACCAGAACTTATCCTTGATTGTCCCTGTGTTGTTTGTTGATTGATGCTTATCACTTCTTCCACTCTAATTCCTCTAATTTGTGAAAGAGGGAAATTGTCACATCAACATGTTTCTGGCATTAAGGGGGAGATTAATTCTCTTGACCCTCCTTCTTGGCTATCCATCATCATACTCTATTTTTTAGGGGGAGTGTTGTGCATGTTCTCATCTGGCTGTTTCGGCTCTTTTGGTATGGGGGAGCATAGCTTATCTAACTATCTTCTTTTTGATGAAGTCGAAGGGGGAGAATAGTTTGTCTGTCAGCTTCTTGCATTATCTTCATGACTAATAGTGTTGCCATCATCAAAAAGGGGGAGATTATTGTGCCCCTGTGGTTTTGATGATGGCAAACACTATAAGTCATCCTGTGTTTGCTTGATAGATTGATGAAATGCATTTGTGAGGATTGTTTGCCTTGCATTGATTCTTCGTGCAAGATTTCATATGTGTATCATGTCATATGTGTATGCACCTGCTCTGAGTTGCTGTGATCCATTTGCTTGACCTTTATTGCTGCTAGTGGAGTCTGTGTGCATGCTATTTCAGCAAATAGGTTGTGCATATGAGGGCGGTGGTGCTTGCGTCTTATATAGCGTCTTAGCACATCTGTTTAATTGAGCCTAAAGTCTGTATAATATTTTGTTTTAGCACAGTCGATGCAACCCTTGCATCGGTGCATTTTTTGCCTCATGCACGGTCGGTGCACATCCAGGGTTAGTATGCTAAGTCTGTGCAAGTCTGTGCATATCCCTGTAGTAGTGAAATTAAGTCAATGCATTTCAATGTTCACATGAACAGATGAGGTCGGTGCAATTTTCGTGTTTGAGTCTCTGTTAGCGTCTCATGCATAGCTCAGTCCATGTCTTGCTTGCGTCTCTATTACACAATGCTGGTTGCATTCTACATTTGCGTCTCATGCACACTTAAGATCAGTGCACATTTGTGTCTCATATTTGCGTCTCATATTACGTCTGACGTGCATATGTGTCTCAGTGCATGAAGTGCGTCTCATTCTGCGTCTCAATGCATGCCTGCATCACATGATTTGTCTAAGGCATATATTAAGGTTGGTACATGTTTGTACCTAAGGCATAAACTCGTCAGTGCAAGTTTTGCCTTGTGCGTTTACATATCAAGGTCGGTGTAGTTTTTAGATCCGGGCTATTTCCTATAGCTTGCTCATGCAAAGTCGGTGCAATCTTTTGTGTTGCATGCATAGGTCTGTGCAAGTTGCATTTCATACGCATCCCACATTTGTGCATGCTATAGTCAGTGCAGCCTTTGCTGCAAAGCGAGCACAAGTCGGTGGTCGGTGCAAGCTTTGGCTAGCACGGGTCGGTGCTAGTTGCACTCTGTGCATACTAACATCGGTGTAATTTCTACCGCTTGCACACTGGGGTCTGTACATTTTTCTTGCTATGCACTATAAGTAAGTGCATGCTTTACTACTACACTATATAAGTGATGGGGAGATCAGAGCAAGAGCACTGACATTTTAATTTACATTTGTGTCCTTTAGTTTATTTTTATATCCTTGGGAAAGTATGTTTACAACTGTAAGGCTTTATAAGCCAATGTGTCATTCCCTAGGATTGTTTGGGTTTTTGTGCAAAATGTCAGTAGGTCCAGCAAGGGGGCCCTCACCCCTTGCCCATTGGTCCTCCTAAGCCATGTGGGGCTGGTCAACCATCCTAGGTGGCTTCTAGATGGTTTGACATTCAATTAGACACATGTGGGGACAATTGGACTAAAAAGTCCACGATGCCACCTACCATGGCCTCTTGGTCAAGAGGGCGCCCCCCTCCCATTAGCATTTTATTTTTTTTTAAAAAAACATTGATTAGAACTAATTAGTTCTATCCCTTAGGTACCCCTCCTAACCCTAGATCTAAGGGTAGTTAAGGCCTTTTTGACTTTTCTATAAATACCATCTATTTCTGTTTTATGTAGAATTAATGAAGTGAAAAATTGGCATTTGCTCCAAGAAAGGGTGCGCCCCTCTCCCTCTCTCCATGGTTCTTCTTCCTCCTCCAGCCCTCTAGGGTGTGAAGCCCATTCCCCTTAGCCCCTATGAGTTCCATTTCTACCGCCGTCGCATCGCCGTCGCGCCGCCGCCACCATCGCTGGATTCTATCTACATCAGGATAAAAGCTCATCTCCGGATTTTTATCTCTGGTTCTTGTTGTCTGATCGAGCCTTAATTCTGAGGGTTTGTTCTGTCCATCTCCCCTAACCTCCAGTTCAAATTTCGTGTCATTTGGACTTCAGTTGGTATTTTTCCTGCATTTATTGTTCTCCCCCCTGTAATCTGCCATTATGCAGATCTACGGGACCGAGTCACCTTTTTGTATTTTTCCAACCCCTTTATCAATTTCCAAAAAATCCCAAAACATTCCTCAATGTTCCTCACATATACCCCCTTCCACCATAATTTTCGTGGAGTCTAAAAAAATCATTTCCCCTTCAGTCAAAGGTCAGTCTCAGGAAAAACACAGTCTGCCCTGTGTGTCTGTCAGTCTGGATCAGAAAATAAAACAGTGTTACAGTCATTCTCATCTTCAATCCGTTCGGTGTATGGAGCTGTGAAAAATATATGTTGTAGTTCTTTGAGTGCTCTTTCCAACGGTACTAGCCACGCATCGATCGGCCTCCGGATCTGAGCCACATAATTCTTGCAGCCGAGGCATGCAGATATGTTCCCTGTGCAGGTCTGAAATTGTAGTCCGGGAATAATTCGTGCAAAATTATCAAAAGTCAACTTCTGTAACCTCCACTTCAAGGAGTCGATCAGGGACATCTCGCCGCCATCTCAGCCAAGCGGCGCCTTCAGAAGACCTCAGGAGGGCGTCATTCCTTTGGAATCCGTGCCTTGCTATCCAGCAAGTTAGAACCGAGTCGACGCAGGATCGAGTCAGACCAGCAGACCGAGTTCGTGCCGTACGTACCTCCAGATTGCTGCCCGTCAACCTAGGGTCGGTTCTCCCGGGCCCCACTTGTAGCCCTTTACCTCCCTGCGTGGAGTGGGCAATAAAATTCACTGTTGTAATTAACTTTTACCGTTGTTACCGGGAGTTACCGTACTTGGCCGGGAACGTCTTCCCCACGCCCGGAGCGTGTAGGTACACTCGCCACCCTCCTCGTAGGCATTGCTTTACTCGTATATTTTTGTATATGCCGCTGCATGAGTGATAGATTATCTAGCTTGTTATCATTTTATCACCGCTGCGAGAGCGAGAGTGAGTGACCGCCCCGTGACTCGACACGAGTTAACGCGGAACGGCCGATACCCGAGACTCACTGCCAGTTTCTCAACCGCGCACGGTCCCACGTCTTCCCTCGCATAGGGATGATCATGAGCTAGAGTCCCAGGTCACGTGTCCGTCTCGCATCAATTTGGTATCAGAGAGCAAGTTGAGTCTAGGGTAGTATTTGGTCAAAAAAAAAAAAAAAGAGTCATTTAAGTCGAGTCTAAGTTTAAGTCGGTCCAAGGTTGCATTGCATACCTTATTCGATATATTAAAAGGTGTTGTCCGAACGTTAGGCTACGCCTATCGGGAAGACCGCACACTTGCACGAGTGATCTTCGGATCGATTAACTCCGCCACATACCGTGTCTTGGTTTAAGTCTAGGGGCCTTAGTGTGCATGCATTTCAACCTTGCATAGTCAGTCTAGTGTCTTGTCCAAGTGTCGGCATGTCCATCAACTAGTGTCCCCGTGTCCCATGGATGACCAAGGGGCCGCATCTTCTGCATGGTGGCGATACTATCTAAGATGGGAGAACCACCCAGACCACCCCTGTAGGCCCGTAGCCCAGGATTTCTGTGGATCTGAAAACCCAGGTGACTACCTAGAGTGGGAAGCCATTATGGACGACTACTTTGAGTGTCACCTTATGTCCGGTCCCGCGCAAATCGACTTTGCCAAAAGATGACTTTTTTATGAAGCCGCCGAAACATGGAGGGACATTAAATATTTTCCGGAGGATAGGAGACTAAGGCTCATCGAGTCATGGTGGGATATGAAGAGAGCGCTTAGGAGGGTCTACCTTCCCCGCCCACCTACCTCCAACCACGGGGGTCATACCACTAGCCAACCCCACCAACTCACCCACAATCCAGTGGGCCACACTTCCAACCAACCCCGCCCTTTCACCTCCATCCAAGTCCACCAAGGCAACCCCAATCAAGTGGCCCTCCCTTTCACCTCCAACCAACCACCCCTTGGCACCTCCGTCCAATCCCACCCAATCGCCTTCAACCAAGTGGAAGCCCCACTTATAGTCGAGTCTAGGTCCGCATCTGGGCCAAGAGATGAGGAGCGAGTCCACCGCGAGGCCCCTACTCCAACCCGCACCTTAGATGAAATCAAGAAAATGCTTTCAGATTGGTTGGAAAGGATAGAAAGGACACATGCTCCTTCACCACCCGTGAGTGCTCCATTGCCACTTTTACTTCCGAACTTTATTTGGAGCCACCCAAGCCCGAGCCACCCGTGTTTCTAACGGGTACACTTTTTATCGCCGAGCAGCTTCTTAGTTGGCTCAAGGATGTCTTGGCTCCACTTCCTTACCCATCCATGGACCCCACCTTACGTCTAGTGCCTATCAACTCCTACCATACGACATTCCGGTCTAGTCACCACGTTGATATATTGGGTGACCTTATTTTGGGTTTAGGTTGGCAATGGAAGTTGACGCATTTACTGACCCGAGGCTTCGACCAACCCACTAGCCATAGCTTGACCCACCCGGCCGTAGGGTCCATTACCTCCGTGTGCACCGTGAGTTGTGTCACCATGGAGATTCTTCTATTCCTCCCTCTGCCGGCCGAGCCCGACTTCATTCTCTTTTGCCCAAGGGAGGAATCTTATTTTCTACACATGACCGTCGTCCCACCGATCACAATGTATGACGGTGACTATGAAATTCAAACATGGAACCGTGTCATGGGAGAACCCATATCGAGGGGACACACATTCTTCGATCCCTTCGACCCCTTCCTTAGTGAATCCCTTGACCCGCCACATCTCCTCCACTTCTTCGAGGGAGATCACTATTGTCACGCCCCGAGCGCGGAAGATACCTGGAGATGCGCGACGAGTTTATATCAATCATGTCAATCAGAGTGGTCGTGTATTCGACACAAAGACAGAGATGCGCAAAATAGCAAGATAACCTAATCCTTTATTTCATAATGGATAGACTATTACAAATCCAATACTCTGTTTAATAAAAGAGGAAAAGAATACATAGTTGACTCAAGAAAACTATAGAGAAGACTAGACGACACTTGTAGAAGCTCTATCACTTTCACTCTTGATCATTCCCATCCGATTGACTTCCATCGTCGTCGGACTTACCTGAAAAAATACAAAGGGACAAACGGAATGAGCGAACGCTCAGTAGGAAATTATATCTCAAGTACTAGCAAGGGGTTTAAGTAATTACATCTTTCATGAATGCAATAAAGCTATGCATGCTCGCATAAAACGACAAGATAGAGAGAATGTAATATCAAAAAAATAAGATGAACTTAATCATGAACTTCCAACAAGATAACAAGTGTATTCAAGATATTCAAGCAAGTACGTTTAACAGGTCATGTCAAGAACTTTGGCTATCATGTATCAAGCAAGTAAATTACCCTTTTTCGGGCCACGCATTTCATGTAAAGTCAAGTACGATTCAAGTACAAGATGTGTGTGGAATGTCCAATCAAGCAAGTCAAGTACTCGGTATAATGCCAGATACCTTATCATTTTAACTCCCATGGGCACAAGTACTTTCGGGTGCTCCTCCCAGGACCAGATCGGGCCCTATATGCGCAGGCATTTATCATGTATTTTTGACATCCACTCTTGTTTATATAGCCAATATAGAATTTCAATATTCAAGTTTGTAGACATGTATGACAACTTTGACAGAATAGAGTCCAAAAATATGACAAAGGACATAGATTGGTGATAATAACGATAAAATCACGATATCAATAAAACTAGGTAGAATATGGTTCCCTTAACTTAGGTCCCATGACAAATCAATATGGACATTCTTTATATAGAATTGAGGTCCACATAAACATAAGATCAAGCAAGATACCCTCATTCTTATCATAGAATTGGGGTTTACAAGAACGACATGATATGGCATGATATCATCATCCCATTAAGAATTTCTTATGATATACTCTTTGTATAATCATAAGGGCCGGTATACCATGTTTCTTTAGATTGACATGGCAAAGATCGTGTAATGGGTTTTTAGGGTACAACCAGCTCAGTCGGCCTTGAGGGAATCCAAGGCTACGAGGAGTCTTACGGAGGTCTCTATGACTAACTCGCTAGTCCAAAGGAACGGAATGTCCAATGGAGAGCTTGTATGTCAATGAGAGTTGAGTGTGATCGATAAAACAACGTGAAACGTGGGACTATACTCACGGAGTGGAGAATAGTGCCGATATATATATTATATAACATATGAAACCATCGGTTAACAAAAGAGGGGAAAATCAGTTTTACAGTAAAATAACGACTTAGGTCAAGTCGTTTCTCAAGTAATTAACGCCTAACAGAAAGGCGTTTACAAAATTCTATTTTACAGAATTTTCAATAATTTATTAATTCGTGTAAAACACGCCCTAGTCAGGGGCGTTCGTCAAGTAAGTAACGCCTAATATAAGGGCGTTTACATATGTTCTGTTTTGCAGAATTTCATTATTTCAATAATTTATATAAAAAGCGCCCTGGTCGGGGGCGTTTCTTCAAGAGTTGATGACTTCAACAGAAGGCGTCTTATTATTTACATATCTGTCAGAAAATAATTAATTTTAGGATTTATATAAAACACGCCCTTGAAAGGGGCGTTACTGTTTAATTCTATTTTACAGAGTATATATTTTTCAGGATTTACAGAGAAAGCGCCCTAGAAAGGGGCGTTTCTTTTCAATTTACGCCCTGTGGTGGGGCGTTAACATATATAAAACGACGTTGTCCAGGTCGTGAATTCAAGGAATTTATAATATTTCAACAAATACATTTCCAAGACAGGAGACATGGTCATGACAAGAAATTTAGCAGGAATTTACAGGTAGAGTCATGCATTAGATATCAGGATTTCATATATATCATTTTTATAACATGGGTATTTAATATTTTCATGAAAGTAACGCCTGTATATAGGGCGTTTATTATGAATTAACGACCATGGTAATGGTCGTTTCTTTTAAAGTAGCGCCCTATTCAAGGGCGTTTCTTTCAATAATATTCCAACGTCCGAGAAACTAAAATAAAACTAATACATGATATGCAAGATGCTTCTTGTATATATAAATTTAGTTTGGGCTACAAGACTTGAGAAGATCCTACCTTGATGAAGATAATCTGATGAACGGTGAAGAATTTAGAAGAACAGAGTCTCCACAAAGTCTCCTGGCGATGGAACTTGCTAACAGCAGTATGCACAGAAGAGGATGCAAATGATCGTCGATGAAGAATCCACGTTCTTCAGTAGGTTAGAAGAATTTTCCTACAGAGAAAATTGAAGAAATTACTATTTCTTCATGAGTGTAATCGTAGGTATAGGAGAAGAGGAATAACCTTACCGGTCTTTAGTCTTGACAGGCAATTCCTATAAAACCAAAGAAGATGAAGAAACAGTCAGTGTTCTTCATATGAGCATATGCAGAGAAAGAATTTAAGGAATAACTGTTAGTTATTCACCTACCGCGACAGGGACGATCGACCAAATAGCTTTCTAGGGTTCGACTGTCAAGGGTATTTATAGGATTTTTGGGTGTCCTATTAGAGTTAGTGTTCTAGTGAGGGTAATATATCCCTAATAGAGTCCTTACTCTAATAGACACTTACTAGATTAGGTTAATCTTTCCCTGGATAAGCTCTGGGTCGAATGGGTCACGAACGGAATTAACGCCTTTGGTCCGGGCGTCTATTCTTAAATTAACGACCTTGTTCAGGTCGTTTCTTAAGAAGCGTCTTGTATAAGGGCGTTCCTTGTTTTTGAAACACGCCCAAGATATGGGCGTTTCTTTTACTTGCCCATTTGGTCGCGTGAGAGTTGACGACCGCACGTGTGGGCGTCCTTTCTTTAGTCACGCCGTTTGTAGAGGCGTGTCTTTTTAAATTAACGCCTTACTCAGAGGCGTTATTTGTAATTTGTTTTATTTTATCTAATTAACCCTATTCTTATTATCTGTATTACTTCTGTAATATATATGTTTTTAATTTTATTTCAATATTCATTTATCAGGGTTGCTACACCCTCCCCCACTTAAAAAGAATTTGGTCCCCAAATTCAATATATATATAAATATACATGTGGAGAGTGTAGAACACATACCTCTTAGAATAACTCGGGAAATCGTTTCTTCATAGATTCCTCAGTCTCCCATGTCGCTTCGTGTTCGAAATTCTTATTCCATTGCACCTTGAGCATGGGAATAACCTTATTCCTTAGAGCTCGTATTTCACGATTTAAGATCTTCACAGGCTTCTGTTCATATGTGAGATCTTTCTGGATCACCAGATCTCCATGTTCAATAATATGCGAGGGATCGTGAACATACTTCTTCAACATGGATATGTGAAATACATTATGTACCTCGGACAATTGAGGAGGCAATGCGATGCGATAAGCAACCTCGCCAACTCTTTCGAGTATCTCAAATGGTCCGATGAATCTTGGCGTAAGTTTACCCTTAACACCAAATCTTCGTATGCCACGTCCAGACGATATCTTGAGAAATACATGATCTCCGATTTGGAATTCAAGATCTCTCCTTCTTGTATCAGCATAAGCCTTTTGTCTCATCTGAGCAACTTGCAATCTTTCTCTGATTACTTGTATCTTCTCAGTTGTATCCCTTACCATGTCTGGACCTAACAGTTGTTTTTCTCCAACTTCGTTCCAGCATATGGGTGATCTGTAACTTCTTCCGTATAAGGCTTCGAAAGGTGCCATTTGGATACTAGCTTGGTAGCTGTTGTTATATGCAAATTCAATTAATGGCAAGTGGTCATGCCAGCTTCCTCCAAAGTCAATGATGCATGCTCTAAGCATATCTTCAACAACTTGATTAGCTCTCTCGGTCTGACCATCCGTTTGTGGGTGAAAAGCAGTACTAAAGTTGAGCCTTGTTCCCAACGAATGTTGTAATCCCTTCCAGAAATGAGAAGTGAAACGGGGATCTCTATCAGACACGATTGAGACAGGAATTCCATGTAACCTGACTATTTCCTTGATGTATAGTGCAGCTAGCACATCAATTGACCATCGGCTTTTTATTGGCAAGAAATGCGCCGATTTAGTTAATCGGTCAATGATAACCCAGATTCCATCATGTCCTCCTTTAGATTTAGACAAACCTATGATGAAGTCCATACCAATATCCTCCCACTTCCACTTAGGAATATCTAGAGGATGTAGTTTTCCAGCAGGCTTTTGGTGTTCCGCCTTGACCTGTTGGCATGTGAGACAGCGTGATACATAGTCCGCCATTTCTCTTTTCATATTGGGCCACCAAAAGTTCCTCTTTACATCTTGGTACATTTTAGTTGATCCAGGATGAATAGTGTACCTTGATCTGTGAGCTTCATCTAAGATCTTCTTCTTTAATTCCGGACAATCAGGTATACAAGTTCTACCTTTGAATAATAATCTTCCATCAGAAGTTAGTTGGAAATCAGATTGTCCTTCTAATCTGCCCTTGATTTCCACTAATATAGGATCATCATCCTGAAGTGTTTGTATCTCAGATAATAAGTCTGACTGTATGCTTACCTGAGATAATGTAACAAATTTGGATTCCGTGTCCAAGCTTATATTGAGCTCGGAGAATTGTTCAAGTAACCTCCATTCTTGTATCATACAATTGGCTATCATTGCTCTCGGCTTTCGACTAAGGGCATCAGCAACATGATTACCCTTTCCGGGATGGTATTGTATATTGAAGTCGAAGTCCTTGAGATATTCTAGCCAGCGTCTTTGTCTCATGTTTAACTCCTTTTGTGAAAATAGATATTTGAGACTTTTGTGATCGGAGTATACAGTAAACTGCACTCCATATAAGTAGTGTCTCCATATCTTTAGGGCAAATACCACCGCGGCCAGTTCTAAGTCATGGACGGGGTAATTCTCCTCATGCTTCTTCAGTTGACGTGAAGAGTATGCTATGACCTTTCCTTGTTGCATTAGGACACATCCGAGGCCAATGCCAGAAGCATCCGTGTAGACCTTGAATTTCTCTCCTTCTATTGGTAGAGCTAACACCGGAGCTGTAGTGAGATGATCTTTGAGAGTTTGGAAACTTCTTTCACATTCCTCACTCCATTCATATCGGATCTCCTTACGAGTTAATCTTGTAAGTGGTACGGCGATCTTAGAGAAATCTTTGATGAATCGCCGATAATAGCCTGCAAGACCTAAGAAACTTCTGATCTCGCTAGCATTGGTTGGTCTTCCCCAGTTTCTAACAGCTTCAACCTTTGATGGATCAACAGATAGACCATCCTTGGATATCACATGTCCAAGGAAAGTCACTTCTTCAAGCCAGAATTCACATTTGCTGAGCTTTGCATATAATTGATTTTCCCTCAATACTTGCAATGCGATCCTTAAATGCTCTTCATGTTCTTCCTTAGTCTTGGAATATATCAATATATCATCAATGAAGACTACTATGAATTGATCCAAGTAAGGCCTGAATATGCTATTCATTAACTGCATAAAGGCAGCAGGGGCATTTGTTAGTCCAAAAGGCATAACAACAAATTCATAATGGCCATACCTGCTTCTGAATGCGGTCTTATGAATGTCATCATCTTTGATCCTTAACTGATGATATCCCGACCTGAGATCAATCTTGGAAAAATATTTGGATCCTGAAATCTGATCAAATAACTCATCGATTCTCGGCAGTGGATACTTGTTCTTGATAGTAAGATGATTCAACTGTCGATAGTCGATACACAATCTCATGGATCCATCCTTCTTCTTTACAAATAAGACTGGTGCTCCCCACGGGGAAGTACTTGGTCTAATAAACCCTTTTCGGATTAGTTCCATCAACTGCTCCTTCAACTCTTTGAGTTCAGTAGGGGACATTCTATATGGTGCCTTTGAAACAGGACCAGCACCAGGGACTAAGTCAATGGTGAAGGCCACTTCTCTTTGAGGGGGTAATCCCGGTAAATCTTCCGGAAATACGTCTGGAAATTCTCGCACTACCTGAATGTCTTCTATCTTGGTTTCCTTAGCTTCTTTAACAGTGACAAAAGTAAGGAAGGATACACATCCTTTCCTGACGAGCTTGCTTGCTCGAAGAGCCGAAATAAGAGGGGATTTGCTCCGACTCTTGGGGCGAGTAAAGACTAATTCTGGAAAATCTTTGAAAGCAATTCGACTATTGCGGCAATCAACCGTTGCCTGATATTTGGATAACCAGTCCGCTCCCAATATAACATCATACTCCTTTAGATCGAGGCATATGAGATCTATAGGTAAATTCCTACCTTGAACCATTACCTCACAGTTTTGGTAGTGATGAGTAATATCATTCTCACTTCCAAGAGGAGTAGTTAGAACTATTTTTATCCATTCCGGTTCTAATGGTAACGGGTCGGCAAACTTCTTAGAAATAAAGGAATGCGATGCACCCGTATCAAATAAGACATAAGCACTTTTGGAACAAATTTTCAATGTACCTTCCACTAATCCGCCTTCTTCTTCAGGTTCGGTCTCCTGTATTGCATGAAGACGAACATTCTTTGTCACCGGGCGTTTACCATCGCCGGCTTGGTCATTCATTAATGGACACTCTGGAATCCGATGCTCACAGCTTCCACAACGGAGACAAGCTCCTAATTTCCTCTAGCATTCTTCTGTCTTGTGACCAGCCTTGTCACAATGCTTGCATACTGTATTAGAAGGGGTAGTTGTGATAGAGAAAGGCTTGGTCTTTTTGAACTTATGGTCTTGAGAGGAAGAACCTCCATTATTGGGCCTCTTCTTGAAATTGGGTTTGAAAGAACCCGAACCCGTGACTTGTTCCTTCTTGTCTTTCCCTCGGATCCTATCAGATAGTTCCGTGGCATCTTCAAGTAGTTGAGCTCGGCGCACTATCTCAGAATAAACTTGGATGTCCATAGGCGCCAGTTGAGTAATATAGTGGGGCCTAAGCCCATTAAGAAATCTACGGGCTTTCATCTTCTCCGTGCTAATAAGATGCTTAGCATATCTAGACAACCTGGAGAACTGAGTTTCATAATCTGCTAATGATAAGGATCGTTGCTTTAATGCAGTGAATTCGGCAGCCTTCTTTTCTTGGACTCGGTCCGAGAAATATTTAGCATTGAAGTATTCCACAAATTCTTCCCATGTTACTTGAGTAGGATCGATGGTTGCTTCAATAGACTCCCACCAGCATCTAGCATCTTTCTCTAACTGGAATGTAGCTAATAGAACTTTGTCCTGGTCCGTGCATTGCATGACACGGAATATGCGTTCGGTTTCCCGAACCCAATGCTCGGCATCGTCCGGATCGGTCGATCCCATAAACTTCGGGGGATTCATGTTCTTAAAGGCTTGGTGTAAGCTTCCAGCTCGTGGAGCACCACCTTGTGCTACCTGTTGTAGCGCTTGGGTCATCCCTTGAAGGGTACGCTGCATGTTGCGCCATTGAGCACGTTCGGCAGCCATTATCCTACAATTACAATAACTATATTAGATCGTATTTAAAGACTCGTACACTAGGTTAAATCTAACCCTTGGTTCTACCCAATCTCACTGGTTTAAAGGTTCAACTTATCCTTGGACTTGGGTTTTTCCTAGGAATACCTTAGGCTCTGATACCATAAAAACTGTCACGCCCCGAGCGCGGAAGATACCCGGAGATGCGCGACGAGTTTATATCAATCATGTCAATCAGAGTGGTCATGTATTCGACACAAAGACAGAGATGCGCAAAATAGCAAGATAATCCAATCCTTTATTTCATAATGGATAGACTATTACAAATCCAATACTCTGTTTAATAAAAGAGGAAAAGAATACATAGTTGACTCAAGAAAACTATAGAGAAGACTAGACGACACTTGTAGAAGCTCTATCACTTTCACTCTTGATCATTCCCATCCGATTGACTTCCATCATCGTCGAACTTACCTGAAAAAGTACAAAGGGACAAACGGAATGAGCGAACGCTCAGTAGGAAATTATATCTCAAGTACTAGCAAGGGGTTTAAGTAATTACATCTTTCATGAATGTAATAAAGCTATGCAGGCTCGCATAAAACGACAAGATAGAGAGAATGTAATATCAAAAAAATAAGATGAACTTAATCATGAACTTCCAACAAGATAACAAGTGTATTCAAGATATTAAAGCAAGTACGTTTAACAGGTCATGTCAAGAACTTTGGCTATCATGTATCAAGCAGGTAAATTACCCTTTTTCGGGCCACGCATTTCATGTAAAGTCAAGTACGATTCAAGTACAAGATGTGTGTGGAATGTCCAATCAAGCAAGTCAAGTACTCGGTATAATGCCAGATACCTTATCATTTTAACTCCCATGGGCACAAGTACTTTCGGGTGCTCCTCCCAGGACCAGATCGGGCCCTATATGCGCAGGCATTTATCATGTATTTTTGACATCCACTCTTGTTTATATAGCCAATATAGAATTACAATATGACAACTTTGACAGAATAGAGTCCAAAAATATGACAAAGGACATAGATTGGTGATAATAACGGTAAAATCACGATATCAATAAAACTAGGTAGAATATGGTTCCCTTAACTTAGGTCCCATGACAAATCAATATGGACATTCTTTATATAGAATTGAGGTCCACATAAACATAAGATCAAGCAAGATACCCTCATTCTTATCATAGAATTTGGGTTTACAAGAACGATATGATATGGCATGATATCATCATCCCATTAAGAATTTCTTATGATATACTCTTTGTATAATCATAAGGGCCGGTATACCATGTTTCTTTAGATTGACATGGCAAAGATCATGTAATGGGCTTTTAGGGTACAACTAGCTCAGTCGGCCTTGAGGGAATCCAAGGCTACGAGGAGTCTTACGGAGGTCTCTATGACTAACTCGCTAGTCCAAAGGAACGGAATGTCCAATGGAGAGCTTGTATGTCAATGAGAGTTGAGTGTGATCGATAAAACAACGTGAAACGTGGGACTATACTCACGGAGTGGAGAATAGTGCCGATATATATATTATATAACATATGAAACCATCGGTTAACAAAAGAGGGGAAAATCAGTTTTACAGTAAAATAATGACTTAGGTCAAGTCGTTTCTCAAGTAATTAACGCCTAACCGAAGGGCGTTTACAAAATTCTATTTTACAGAATTTTCAATAATTTTATTAATTCGTGTAAAACACGCCCTAGTCAGGGGCGTTCGTCAAGTAAGTAACGCCTAATATAAGGGCGTTTACATATGTTCCGTTTTGCAGAATTTCATTATTTCAATAATTTATATAAAAAGCGCCCTGCTCGGGGGCGTTTCTTCAAGAGTTGACGACTTCAACAGAAGGCGTCTTATTATTTACATATCTGTCAGAATATAATTAATTTTCAGGATTTATATAAAACACGCCCTTGAAAGGGGCGTTACTGTTTAATTCTATTTTACAGATTATATATTTTTCAGGATTTACAGAGAAAGCGCCCTAGAAAGGGGCGTTTCTTTTCAATTTACGCCCTGTGGTGGGGCGTTAACATATATAAAACGACGTTGTCCAGGTCGTGAATTCAAGGAATTTACAATATTTCAACAAATATATTTCCAAGACAGGAGACATGGTCATGACAAGAAATTTAGCAGGAATTTACAGGTAGAGTCATGCATTAGATATCAGGATTTCATATATATCATATTTATAACGTGGGTATTTAATATTTTCATGAAAGTAACGCCTGTATATAGGGCGTTTATTATGAATTAAGGACCATGGTAATGGTCGTTTCTTTTAAAGTAGCGCCCTATTCAAGGGCGTTTCTTTCAATAATATTCCAACGTCCGAGAAACTAAAATAAAACTAATACATGGTATGCAAGATGCTTCTTGTATATATAAATTTAGTTTGGGCTACAAGACTTGATAAGATCCTACCTTGATGAAGATAATCTGATGAACGGTGAAGAATTTAGAAGAACAGAGTCTCCACAAAGTCTCCTGGCGATGGAACTTGCTAACAGCAGTATGCACAGAAGAGGATGCAAATGATCGTCGATGAAGAATCCACGTTCTTCAGTAGGTTAGAAGAATTTTCCTACAGAGAAAATTGAAGAAATTACTATTTCTTCATGAGTGTAATCGTAGGTATAGGAGAAGAGGAATAACCTTACCGGTCTTTAGTCTTGACAGGCAATTCCTATAAAACCAAAGAAGATAAGAAACAGTCAGTGTTCTTCATATGAGCATATGCAGAGAAAGAATTTAAGGAATAACTGTTAGTTATTCACCTACCGCGACAGGGACGATCGACCAAATAGCTTTCTAGGGTTCGACTATCAAGGGTATTTATAGGATTTTTGGGTGTCCTATTAGAGTTAGTGTTGTAGTGAGGGTAATATATCCCTAATAGAGTCCTTACTCTAATAGACACTTACTAGATTAGGTTAATCTTTCCCTGGATAAGCTCTGGGTCGAACGGGTCACGAACGGAATTAACGCCTTTGGTCCGGGCGTCTATTCTTAAATTAACGACCTTGTTCAGGTCGTTTCTTAAGAAGCGTCTTGTATAAGGGCGTTCCTTATTTTTGAAACACGCCCAAGATATGGGCGTTTCTTTTACTTGCCCATTTGGTCGCGTGAGAGTTGACGACCGCACGTGTGGGCGTCCTTTCTTTAGTCACGCCGTTTGTAGAGGCCTGTCTGTTTAAATTAACGCCTTACTCAGAGGCGTTATTTGTAATTTGTTTTATTTTGTCTAATTAACCCTATTCTTATTATCTGTATTACTTCTGTAATATATATGTTTTTAATTTTATTTCAATATTCATTTATCAGGGTTGCTACAACTATCATCCCCATTCCCCACGGGCCGGGTCATTTATACCCACCAAGCACGTTCTCGATACACTCATACCCGGTTCTCCTAGTCCCCTCAAGTCTCCCAAATCCAAAGGGCCGTCCATGCATGACTGGGTCATACTTGGACGTCTAGTGTTCCCCATGCCACCAACCACCGGTTGCATAACATGCATGCATGGCACATATTCGAGTGTCCTGGTCCGCCGTCACACACGTACGGGTTGGACTAACATTAGGTTTGATGTCATACAATCTGGGACCTAAATTGCAAGTAACACAATAACTTGGTAATGTCACACAAGCGGACTCACTCGTGTTTGGCACACTCGGGCCCGTAGGTGGACCGACGATGGGGTGAGGGTTCGAGGTTGGACCGGAGGTATCCAAGGGTGTGGCGGGCTTGGGGAGGACCCTTACGGGTCAGGGGTAAACCAAATTCATGGGCGGTCAGCACGCCGAAGGCATGGGTTGAATGATCACTCTGACAACTCACCCGCGGTAGCCACACAAATATAAGCAAATTCGGAACGGGTGCTCACTCACCGTCCAACAGAGTTAAGAAGCAATACTAATGAAGCAAGATTAACCAGCAAAAGGGATGGGGGCCAGAAGCTCACCTTATCAGCGTGAAGACGTCGATCCTGGCCGGAGACGATGGCGAGCGGGGAGGCGTGGGTATGCACCCGCACGCCGCACCGATGAAGCTTCAACCAGAAAATTCAAATTACATGAACTACGCCCCTTGCAAGGGGGGGGGGGGGATCTTGGGGAAGGGAAGCCAATGAATACAACCAAGCACTGCCTCCCATAGGGAGGGGCTGTAAGTCGGCCATGCGAGGAGGGGGAAAATGGAAATGGAAGTTGAACGGTGGACGAACCCGGTTCTGCCCGCTCTCTTTGCCTGTGGATAGACAGTTGATGATGTTGATGCTGCAGCCACTCCAGATTTTTGTTGGTGATGAGACCAGCTGGAAAATCTTCACAGGTGACCCAGTAAGTCATCCAAATTTTGTCAGAATTTCAGCAAGTCGGTGCTGGTAGGGACAGAGGCATGAACAGGGAGGCAGAACTCTGACTTTGTCTGCTTCAGGAACACAACAACAGGAAGATGAAGACTCCACGGACGCCTCAGAGCTCAGAATTAGGCGGCGCTGGAGTCGACGGATTCGTTGTCGAGTCTTCTTCGAAACGTGATCCACGGGAACGCCAGAAGTCATTGGAGTAGACCTGAGCAGCTCGATCAGTAAACAGGTGTATGTTCAGTCCTGGAGTGGACAGAGCAGCACACCTGAGGGAGAAAATTGAGAAAGTGTCGCTCCGGAGGTCGATCGAGGCGCCTCTTCTTGGATATGGAAGGTGACTTGTTGTATAAGCTCTCGGCCAAGTGGCGCTTCATGAAGCGGAGGGATGTGACCATGAGAACTTCTGGAAGTGGCCTCAAATTGCTGATTGGATCTGTCTTGCGCAGTCGGAGAAGAACGGCTCCCCTGGGCGACCACGAAGTCAGAAAGGGTTGGGACCACCACTGTTGTGAAGTAGACTGGACGATGATTCCACCGGTATATGGTATGCCCTCTGAAGCTTCCAGGTGAACACGTGGCAACCTCTGCAACTACGCGCTCCTCTGCTGCCTACGAACTTAGAATTGTAGGTTGAAGATGATGGGGGGAAATGGGGTATATGGGAGGGGAAATGGGGGTGGATGAGTGTGGGGAGAACCCTGGCTGTGAGGGGGTCTGGGAGGGGGTGTTCCAAGGTGTGGGAAGGAGAGAATGGGGGCAGGAATGGGGTGTTTACAGTGGGTGAGAGAGGAGCTACGAATTTGGGATGGTGGGTGAGAGGGAAGGAGAGATCTATCTCCAAGGTTTGAAAGTGGACTAAAGGGGTGATTAATGAGGGCTTTGGGGATGGGAAGGGTTGTATTGGGGAATAGAAGGGGTGCTTAGGGAGTGGAGAAGTCTCCCTTGGGAGATGAGAGGGTGCTTAGGCAAGGGGATTGGGTAGTTGGTGGTTGGGTGGTGGAGTATGGATTGGTGGAGGGTCTCTTGGGACTAGGGGTGGAGTAATGAGGGTTGGGGGTAGTTGGAATGACCTTAATGGAGGGGGGAGGAGAGAGAAAGGTGGTTGGGAGGGGAGGAGAGAGAAAGGGGCGTAGGTTTTAGAGAGAGAAAGATGAGGAGGGAGAAAATGACTTTCTAGAGAGAGGGGTAGAGAGAGAGAGGGGGGTAGGGGCTTCTCACCCACTCAATTGACTTCTCACCAAAAGAAGAAGATTTAAGTTGGACACTAGAGAATTCAAATTTTCTTTCATTCATTGATTAACTTCAAATGGGGAGATGGGGGCCCTATATATAGGCAACCCACATTTTACAAAACCCCCTAACTCTTGACACAATGACAAATAACCAAGGGGTAGGGGCACCCTTGGGCCTAGCCCACAGAATTGTGCCCAATATGCAACTTAATCACCCTAATGACACTTAAGCTAGGTAAATGACTCGTTGACCTAGGTACAAGACTCAAATAAAAGGAAAATTACATAATATGACTCAAATAAAATAAGAAAATTATATGACTCGACTCAGAAAAATGTGATGGACACAATGGAACCATGCCATTGAACAATCAGAGCTGTGGAAAAATGGGAAGGACGAGAGATGCCCCCATCATACCCCCGGGGTGCGAAGAACTCGACTCCGTCGAGTATGGGTCCGCCGGGGAAGAGGTCCTCCAATGCAGCTCCGGGCGAGCCACAACCTCCAAACTCAACCTCGCGTCCTTAGCCGCGGGACTGCTCTTCATCCTCTCAAGGTGGCTCGGGCACACCCTCTTGCTGGCGATGGTACCCTGCTTGCCTAGTATTGCCTCCGTGTACACACGTAGGACTCTCAAGTTGATATGAGGTGGCTCTCCGAGGGTGTCACTCACAAAGGTAGGTGTAGGCTCAAGGTGCTCACTGGGATCCACTACGGTGCCCTTAGAGGGTGCTAGATCCGCCACGTGAAAAGTGGGGTATATCCCAAAATCCCATCGATAAATCCAACCCGTAAGCTAAGTTGCCAAAGCCACTCGGAATATGGAAGGTCCAAGTCCTCGTGCCCTCGATTTGGAGGTGACCCTAAGGTAGAGTCATTCCAAAGCCACCATCGTTAGGTTGCCTACTGGGAATCCAAAGTGGCACTCGTGAGTTTTTGCCCATTCATTATGAACCTTGCCGCCCGTTGCTAAATGCTTGCTTGAATGAGTATGCCATGAGCTACGGTGCGGTGTGGGTGGGAAGTGTGTGGTATGCAATGGGGGACTGGGGCAACCATAAGTGGACCTATCATGCAATGCAGCTATGTAAACCTTGATGGACCTAGGAGGGCCGGGGCACCCGTAGGTGAATCTATCATGCATGGGTGAAGCAAATGCTGGGGAACCAGGGCAGCCATGTATGACCCTATCATGCAATGATGTCGTGTAGACTTTGGTCGGCCTAGGTGGGCCGAGACACCCGTAGGTGAACCTATCATGCAAAGTGGTGGTAAATATTGGGGAACCCGGACATCCGTAGATGTTTTTGACATGCTTAAGACCCATGATGAATGAAGGTGGACCATTACATCCGAATATGGACCACTCATGTTTCCTACTTGACATGCGGGTGATATGAATGAATGTACCCGACTTATGAATCATGTCAAGTGATTTTGTATGCCAAGACTTATGCATTCTTGTGGCAAAGATGCCTCCTATTTGTGGCCTTCTGGACTTCCATTGGAATGGGTCAAAAGGGTCTAGGAAGGTGGATATCATGAAGTGGGGCACTTCTTTGATCCCTAGGTGTATATTGTCCATAGTCCTGGCTCCCATGGTGTAACCCGGGTCTAGGATGGGGTGGATTGGGTCAAACACGGTGGGTTGGGGTAGGGAAAGGTGGGTGGTGGATAAGGTGATTGGGTCACACGGGTTCCTTGACTCCCATTGGAATGGATCATAGGGATCATAAAATGGGTTACCAAGGGGGGAGAGCTCCATGTCCTCAAGGTCCTCAAATGGTGGTGGGTCATCCTCCTTTAATGAAACAATTGGTCTGAAGTTCTTGGTGGGTGGATCGGCCATGAAGGGAGGTTTTGGATTTCTACCTGATATAATAAACTCCAAATTGAGGAGAAGGTCGGGCTCATCGGGGGTGGGGAGGAATAGTAGGAGGTCACTAGTGTAGCAACCAATGGTGTATACCGAGGTGATCGACCCGATGCATAGGTGTAGGAGGTTAAGGCTCCAAGGTTGTTCGACCATTAGGGTCAACATGCTGGTCAACTCTAATTGCCATGCTAAGACCTTGAGAGGGTCCCCTAAGGTTTCCACTTGGTAAGATGATTGGATGGTGGTATGATAGGAGAAGAAGGGCACTATGGGAAGGTTTTGTTTCATGGGAGGGAAATTGTGGGCTGTGATCTCTCTTATTGGGCTCTCCTTTAGCCAACTAATAAGGGGTTCTCCTAAGATGAGCTCGGCGCCAACTAGAGAGGGTGGTGTAAGGTGAAGGCCACCATGTGAGGTTTCTTCTTCCACTTGGACATGGATGGTCTCCGTGGTGGGGATAGGGTCCGGAGTGTTCACCACTATGGGGTCGGGTATGGGTTCCTCCTCCAAGGAAATGAGAGGGTGATGATGGTTGGTGCATGGCGCACCCGGGGTGGTGGGCAAGGTTGGACTCGGGTTGGGATTGGTAAGGGAAGTAGTGGAGGCCTAGGACATGGGAGTTTTTGGGGGAGGGAGTGGGAGATGGGTTGGTTGGGGTGGCTTGGGTTGGTCGGTCTTGGGGGGAGTGTCCCTTATAGGGGAAGATGGAGGGGTAGTGGTGGGGACCAAGGGGGCATGTGGAGTATGGGTTTTGTGGGGAATTGTGGGTTGGGGGATGGTTACCGTCGTGGGCCTAGGTGGAGGGGTGGACACGGGGTCCACGTGGGTTTGAATGGTGAGAATGGGGTGCGTGGTGGTCCTTATTGGGGAAACCGGGTCGCTTAGGGATCTCTTCCCCTTGGGATCGGCCGGTTGTGGAGGGGTGGAAGTGGGGGCCAATTGGGTTTGAATAGTGAGGTTTGTGGAAGGGGGTTTTGGTTGGGGTGTGGGGATCCTCATGGGGTTAGGTGGGGAGGTGGATGCTTGGATTAGTTGGTTCTTAAGGGATAGGATTTGGTGGCGAAGTGTAGTGGTGATGGTTGAGAGGGAATTTGTTGGGAGTGGTGGGGGAGGAGGCCTAAAGGTGGTCTCAAGTTGGCCGGGTGGAGATAGAGGAGTGGTAGTGCTCCTTGGATAAGAAGGGGAATGTCGGGGAGCGTAGATCTTTCTAAGTTCCTCCTTCATATCATCCCATGAAGAAATGGGCTCTTACCACCTAACCCTTCTTAATCCCTCTATGTGTTCCCACTTACTCTTGGCTTGACCCCAAAATCGTCCCTTGGCCTTGCGGACTCTCGCGGGTCCATATACCCAAGTCTTTTCAAAGTACCTTTCCATGGTAGCCTCCCACCTAACATAATCACTAGAACGTGATCCGTCAAAGGTAATATCGTCATCTAGAATGTAGTCCATGGGTGGCGAGTAGGTTAAGTAGGAGGTGGCCATGACGATCGGGGGGATAAATGCAAGGGTCAGACTGATGATGACTCCAATGCAAGCGTGCCCTAGGACTTGACTTGTAGAGACAAGTCAATAACTTGCTCTGATACCAATTTGATGTGATACAATCTAGGACCTAAATTGCAAGCAACACAACAACTTGCCAATGTCACACAAGCGGACTCACTCGTGTTTGGCACACTCGGGCCCGTAGGTGGACCGGCGATGGGGTGAGGGTCCGAGGTTGGACCGGAGGTTTCCAAGGGTATGGCTGGCTTGGGGAGGACCCCTACGGGTCAGGGGTTGCCCAAATTCATGGGCGGTCAGCACGCCGAAGGCATGGGTTGAATGATCACTCTCACAACTCACCCGCGGTAGCCACACAAATATAAGCAAATTCAGAACGGGCGCTCACTCACCGTCCGACGGAGTTAAGAAGCAATACTAATGAAGCAAGATTAACCAACAAAAGGGATGGGGGTCAGAAGCTCACCTGATCAGCATGAAGATGCTGATCCTGGCCGGAGACGATGGCGAGCGGGGAGGCGTGGGTATGCACCCGCACGCCGCGCCGATGAAGCTTCAACCTGAAAATTCAAGTTACATGAACTACGCCCCTTGCAAGGGGGGGATCTTGGGGAAGGGAAGCCAATGAATACAACCAAACACTACCTCCCACAAGGAGGGGCTGTAAGCCGGCCAGGCGAGGAGGGGGAAAATAGAAATGGAAGTCGAACGGTGGACGAACCCAGTTCTGCCCGCTCTCTGTGCCTGTGGACAGACAGTTGATGATGTTGATGCTGCAGCCACTCCAGATTATTGTTAGTGATGAGACAAGCTGGAAAATCTCCGCAGGTGTCCCAGTAAGTCATCCAAATTTTTTCAGAATTTCAGCAAGTCGGTGCTGGTCGGGGCAGAGGCACGAACAGGGAGGCAGAACTCTGACTCTGTCTGCTTCAGGAACACAACAACAAGAAGATGAAGACTCCACGGATGCCTCAAAGCTCGGAATTAGGCGGGGCTGGAGTCGACGGATTCATTATCAAGTCTTCTTAGAAACATGATCAACGAGAATGCCAGAAGTCATTGGAGTAGACCTGAGCAGCCCGATCAGTGAACAGGTGTCTGTTCAGTCCCGGAGTGGACAGAGCAGCACACCTGAGAGAGAAAATTGAGAAAGTGCCGCTCCGGAGGTCGATCGAGGCGCTGCTTCTTGGATATGAAAGGTGACTTGTTGTATAAGCTCTCGGCCAAGTGGCGCTTCAAGAAGCGGAGGGATGTGACCGTGAGAACTTATAGAAGTGGTCTCAGGTTGCTGATTGGATCTATCTTGCGCAGTCGGAGAAGAACGGCTCCCCTGGGGGACCACGAACTCAGAAAGGGATGGGACCACCGCCATTGCGAAGTAGACTGGACGACGATTCCACCGGTATATGGTATGCCCTCTGAAGCTTCCAGGTGAACATGTGGAAGCCTCTGCAACTGGGCGCTCTTCTGCTGCCTGTGAACTAAGAACTGTAGGTTGAAGATGATGGGGGGAAATGGGGTATATGAGAGGGGAAATGGGGGTGGATGAGTGTGGGGAGAACCCTGGCTGTGAGGGGGTCTGGGAGGGAATGTTCCAAGGTGTGGGAAGGAGAGAATGGGGGCTGGAATGGGGTGTTTACAGTGGGTGAGAGAGGAGCTGTGAATTTGGGATGGTGGGTGAGAGGGAAGGAGAGATCTATCTCCAAGGTTTGAAAGTGGACTAAAGGGGTGATTAATGGGAGCTTTGGGGATGGGAAGGGTTGTATTGGGGAAGGGAAGGGGTGCTTAGGGAGTGGAGAAGTCTCCCTTGGGAGATGAGAGGGTGCTTAGGGAAGGGGATTGGGTAGTTGGTGGTTGGGTGGTGGAGTATGGATTGGTGGAGGGTCTCTTGGGACTAGGGGTGGAGTAATGAGGGTTGGGGGTAGTTGGAATGACCTTAATGGAGGGAGGGAGGAGAGAGAAAGGTGGTTGGGAGGGGAGGAGAGAGAAAGGGGCGCAGGTTTTAGAGACAGAAAGATGAGGAGAGAGAAAATGACTTTCTAGAGAGAGGGGTAGAGAGAGGGGGGGTAGGGGCTTCTCACCCACTCAATTGGCTTCTCACCAAAAGAAGATGATTTAAGTTAGACACTAGAGAATTCAAATTTTCATTCATTCATTGATTAACTTCAAATGGGGAGATGGGGGTCCGATGTATAGGCAACCCACATTTTACAAAAAGCCCGTAACTCTTGACACAATGACAAATAACCAAGGGGGTACGGGCACCCGTGGGCCTAGCCCACAGAATTGGGCCCAATATGGAACTTAATCACCCCAATGGCACCTAACCTAGGTAAATGACTCGTTAATCTAGGTACAAGACTCAAATAAAAGGAAAATTACATAATATGACTCAAATAAAATAAGAAAATTACATGACTCGACTCAGAAAAATGTGACAGACACAATGGAACCATGCCGTTGAACAATCGGAGCTGTGTAAAAATGGGAAGGACGAGAGATGCCCCCATCAAGGTTTGTTTAGGGTCTGTGTGAGTCTGTGTTTCGTCTAGTTTGTTTCTCGAGTGCATTGTGTGTCTGTGCATATGTTGAGTCGAGTTGATTTTGTGCGCTCGCGTTGTTAGTCTCTTTCGAGTATGAGACTTGTCGGACTATTGGGATCAGTTCTACTCCACATATCGGATCAAGTCACATAAGGGACCCGCGGTGATTCCTAGTTAGTGTTTGAGCCGCCTCCCTCGTTTGAGAGTGACCCCACCTTGGAGTGTCCACCTCTAGCCTCATTCCCAGGGCAGCGTGTGCATATCGAATGTATACAAGATGAGTAGGCGTCGATTACTTGGAGTGGAGCGTACTCCGCGCTTCCAGATTCGGTGACGCATCCGCCAGAGCTACTCGAGCAGCCACACACCTTACTCGACGGCCCTTACTCGACGGGGTCGAGTTCTTCCCACCTGGGGAGAATTGATGGGGACATCAGAGCAAGAGCACTGACATTTTAATTTACATTTGTGTCTTTTAGTTTATTTTATATCATTAGGAAAGTATGTTTACAATTGTAAGGCTTTATAAGCTAATGTGTCATTCCCTAGGATTGTTTTTGGTTTTTATGCAAAATGTCAGTAGGTCCAACAAGGGGGCCTCACCCCTTCCCCATTGGTCCACCTAAGCCATGTGGGGCTGGTCAACCATCCTAGGCGGCTTCTAGATGCTTTGACATTCAATTAGACACATTGGGGGACAATTGGACTAAAAAGTCCAAGATGCCACCTACCATGGCCTCTTGGTCAAGGGGGCGCCCCCCTCCCATTAGCGTTTTATTTTTTTAAAAAAATACATTGATTAGAACTAATTAGTTCTATCCCTTAGGTACCCCTCCTAACCCTTGATCTAAGGGTAGTTAAGGTCTTTTTTACTTTTCTATAAATACCATGTATTTCCATTTTATGTAGAATTAATGAAGTGAAAAATTGGCATTTGCTCCAAGGAAGGGTGCGCCCTTCTCCCTCTCTCCCTGATTCTTCTTCTTCCTCCAGCCCTCTAGGGTGTGAAGCCCATTATCCTTAGCCCCTCTGAGTTACATTTCTACCGCCGCCGCCGTCGCGCCGCCGCCACCATCGTCGGATTCTATCTACATCAGGATAGAAGCTCATCTCTGGATTTTTATCTCTAGTTCTTGTTGTCTGATAGAGCCCTAATTTTGAGAGTTTGTTATGTCTATCTCTCCTAACCTCCAGTTCAAATTTTGTGTCATTTGGACTTCATTTGGTATTTTTCACGCATTTGTTGTTCTCCCCCCTGTAATCTGCCATTCTACAGATGTACGGGACAGAGTCACCATTTTATATTTTTTCCACCCCCTTATCAATTTCCAAAAAATCCCAAAACATTCCTCAATGTTCCTCACATATACCCCCTTCCACCATAATTTTCATGGAGTCTATAAAAATCATTTCCCCTTAAGTCAAAGGTGAGTCTCAGGAAAAACACAGTCTGCCCTATGTGTCTGTCAGTTCGAGTCAGAAAATAAAACAGTTTTACAGTCATTCTCATCTTCAATCCGTTTGGTTTATGGAGCTTTGAAAAATATATATTGTAGTTCTTTGAGTGCTCTTTCCAACGGTACAAGCCACGCCTCGATCGGCCTCTGGATCTGAGCCACGTAATTCTTTCAGCCGAGGCATGCAAATTTGTTCCCTGTGCAGGTCTGAAATTACAGTCCTCGAATAATTCGTGTAAAATTATCAAAAGTCAACTTCTAGAACCGCCACTTTAGGGAGTCGACGAGGGACATCCCACCGCCGCCCCAGCCAAGCGGCGCCTTCAGAAGACCACAGGAGGGCGTCGTTCCTTTGGAATTCGTGTCTTGCTGTCGAGCGAGTCAGAACCGAGTCGGCGCAGGACCGAGTCAGACCAGCAGACCAAGTTCGTGCCGTACGTACCTCCAGATTGCTGTCCGTCAACCCAGGGTCGGTCCTCCCGGGCCCCACTTGTAGCCCTTTACCTCCCTGCGTGGAGTGGGCAACAAAATTCACTTTTGTAATTAACTTTTACCGTTGTTACCGGGAGTTACCGTACTTGGCCGGGAAGGTCTTCCCCACGCCCGGAGCTTGGAGGTACACTCGCCACCCTCCTCATAGGCATTACTTTACTCGTATATTTTTGTATATGTCACTGCATGAGTGATAGATTATCTAGCTTGTTATCATTTTATCACCGCTGTGAGTGCGAGAGTTAGTGACCGTCCCGTGACTCGACCCGAGTTGCAATACCCCAGTTTTAAAAACCTGAAATTTAATTAAAATAAATGAATTTTGGAATTTAATATTTAATTCCTTAGTAAATAGAACTAGTGAAATTTCGACTACCTTATAAAAATATAAAAAAATGGTAAAATGGTAAAGGACCATTTATTTAACAACTTTGTCTTCTGTAGTCGACCCAACAAAAATCCATAATTAGGTCTAATTAGTGGATTAAGCCCAAAATGCACACTTACCTAACATTTACCTAACCTTAGCTTAACCGCGAAATTAGAGCTTAATTCTCCACCAAATGAGGCCAAATCAGTGGCTAATGAAAGCCCACGATCTAAGGATCATTTCCCCTCTATTAATTGATCGAAACCCTAACCCTAAAACGTGGTGTCGGCCGAGCTTTGGTGAGGTCAACCATTGCGGCGCCGTTTTCAAACACCCAACTTGCTTCGACGAATTCTCCCAGCACCGAAGGCTCCAGAAGGTGTATGAGCTATAAAAATGAAGCTCTGCAACCCTAGAATCCTTTGGTAGTAGCGGCGGTCGCAGTGGAGATCGATCAAGGGAGATCTCTGGTATTTAGTGGTGACGTGTCGGCGTCCTTTCTTCTTCCTTTCTTCTTCTTTCTTCCCTGATTGAGGTAGGTTCTCTTGGGCTCAAACCTCAAGTAATATATCAAAATGTTCAGCATCAAGTCCTCTTTCTTTTGATATATAAAGCCCCAAATATCATGTAGTATCCTTCGAGTATTTTGAGGTTTAGTAGGAGCATGTCAAATTAGGGTTAACTTTGTTCTAACTTTGTTCCTCTTCGATTTAAGTAGAGACTTAAGAGAGTAAATATGAAATTGATCCATGCATCTTGTAGAGTTTTTCGTGCTCTTTCCATTGGTTATAAAAGCCCTAAATTTTATGGATCATGTTTAGAGAATTTCTAATCTGAGTAAGAATATGTCTAGACTTGGTTTTTGATGTCTTCTTTTGAGTTAAATTGTGATTTCATGTGATTTCAAGTTATTAATCTTGATCCCCATATAGCATGTCATATATGGTTGGAATCAACGCCGAGTAAGCTTTCTTTTGATATATAAAGCCCCAATTTTCATTGTGTATATTGTGAGAATTTCCCGATTTAGTAACATCATGTCTAAATTAGAGTTTTTAGTGTTCCTGCCATTATAAATCGTGATTTCAGGAAGTAATTATGAAATTGACCTTGCCGTTAGGTAGTATTTTTCATAACCTTTCCAACGTTACCAAAAGCCCCTTGTTTGGAGTTCGTTTCCATGAGATATTAGTGTTTTAGTTCAACCCTATCAACCCTCAACCTTCCAGCGTTCATCGGACGTAGAAGGGGTGACCGGAGTACACCCAGAGATGGACGGTCTTACGATAGACTCCACAACTCAAGCCCAGACTTTGACCCTAGTATAGCCTTAGTTAAATGATTTCTCAGGAACCACACATCCTAGGATGAACGGTTCCAAACTAACCATATATCTAGTTGAACGGTCCCGAAGTGACCACATAACCCTGGGTAGGATAAACGGCCCCTGAAGGACCACATAACCCAGAACCCAGGGGATGGGCAGTTCCTACCTGACCGCCCAACCCCTTGGGCGGTTCTCTGGGAGCCACCCAACCACTTGGGCGGTCCAGACATGGCCGCCCAACTCCCTGCATTGCAGTATAACCCCATTCAACCCCCTGTTAGTCCAGTAGATGTAAGGTTCTTCTAGAACCATTTATCTAGACAGAAAGTGACTTAGTACTAGTTCTATATGATTCATATTAGTGTCTTAATGGTTAATTAGTAAATTAGAAACCCACATGATAAGTGGTTAATTATGCAAGTAAATTTCTGTTAAATGCATGCTATTCATTCCTACGCGATCTTGGTCATTCTCTTTATCATCTTGAATCATCTTTTTGGCATACAAATGAATGTAAATTGTGATACTTGATAAATTAACATGAAGATTAGGACTAAAAGTGATTATTAGGTTACTGATTAGCCACTCTATTCCAGTAGAATGGTGTGACCTAGTTGCTGACTTCTAGTAAGTCGTTAGCCCTATTAGTGTGCTAGTCTTGAACTTACCCCCGGACACTCCATCCGGCGGACTTACCATCATCTTGGGATCTTGTTATATCCCTGCTAGAACCTTTTGGACCTCCAGTAACTTTGTTTTACGTGACTAAACTGCCGGTTTTAAGTCTTGGATCGAATTGGGCTAAGAGAGGCATGTGCGGCCCGTAGTGGACCGTATATCCTCATAGGCGGCCCAATAGCGACCGCATATCCGTAATACGGCCCAGTATGGACCGTATATCTTGTTCATGGGTCTTAATATCTTCTGGACATGTGCGGCTCAGTATTAACCGTATATACCCTTGAGCGGCCCTTGTCTGACCGTTTATATGACAGTTTTCTGGAAAGTGATTATTTCATGAATTTCGAATTGTGTGAGCTAACCAAGCCTATGTAGGCTATGGTATTTTGTGATTTGACCTATTGTTAGATCTATTGATCATCAATTATAGTCCTTTGGGATAATTATTCCTCTCGGTTATGGAGCTTATTGTTTGGACTCTTAAAAATCATTATTCTTACATCCTTTACCTTGACTACATGAACTTGATCTTGGAACTCTTGGCCATTAAATATTGTGGATGTCTAGACTTGTGGGATCTACGATCCAAAAAGAAATCAATGCCAAGGCAAACAAATGAAGGGCCCAGTCTGGTCCTGGGAGGAGCACCCAAAAAGTACTTGATCCCCGGGGAGGTGAATGATTAGGTGTGGCATTTGGCACCGGTACTATCTAGCGTGTTGGGTCTACGACATTCCACATTCTCGTGAAACTTGCTATTCATGCTTAAAGTATGAAGTACTTGCTTGCTTGCTTGCTTGACATGACTCGAATTGACTTGCAAATGGCCATTTACTAGAAAATCTTGTTAATCTTGCTTGATATCTCGACATGTAACTATTTCTTTCATTTGATTGTCATTACTCTTTCTATCTTAGTTATTATTTAGTTCTGCTTATTTTCTCACGTTAATCATGCATATTCATTAATTGGTTAATCACTTAAACTATGCCTGACGATAGAGTATAATTCATACTGAGCTTCTTGCTCACCCCTACTTCCAATCCTTTTCAGGTAACGCGGTCAACGGTACGTTGCAAATGGGGATCGGATCAGTGTGATCGAGTGAACCTGGAACCTAGAGATCGGAGTCTGTCTTTTTATCTTCTTGAGTCTAGCCAGTGTCGTGAGTCTGGTTATTTCTTTTCCTTTTCCCTTGTTATTTCCTCCTTTAATTTGAATCTAATATTGTTAAGTGATATTTTTAATATTAATAAGAGCTCGTATTTTCAACGTGTGTTTATGGCCTCCATGTGTTAAATTATAGTTATTTACTTCCACTATTGTTATCATGACTGTTAACTGTCATGTTCCAAGCATCGCTTCCCGTTGCTATCGGTTCGGGGCGTGACACGAGTTAACGCGGAAAGGCCGATACCCGAGACTCACTACCGGTTTCTCAACCGCGCATGGTCCCATGTCTTCCCTCGCATAGGGACGATCGCGAGCTAGAGTCCTAGGTCGCGTGTCCGTCCCGCATCAATTTGGTATCAGAGAGCAAGTTGAGTCTAGGGTAGTATTTGGTCAAAAACAAAAAAAAAGAGTCATTTAAGTCGAGTCTAAGTTTAAGTCGGTCTATGGTTGCATCACATACCTTATTCGGTATATTAAAAGGTGTTGTCCGAATGTTAGGCTACGCCTATCGGGAAGACCGCACACTTGCACGAGTGATCTTCGGATCGATTAACTCCGCCACGTACCGAGTCTTGGTTTAAGTCTAGGGTCCTTAGTGTGCATGCATTCTAACCTTGCATAGTCAGTCTAGTGTCTTGTCCAAGTGTCGGCATGTCCATCAACTAGTGTCCCCGTGTCCCATGGATGACCAAGGGGCCGCATCTTCTGCATGGTGGCGATACTATCTAAGATGGGAGAACCACCCGGACCCCCCCCGTAGGCCCGTAGCCCGGGATTTCTATGGATCCGAAAACCCAGGTGACTACCTAGAGTGGGAAGCCATTATGGACGACTACTTTGAGTGTTACCTTATGTCCGGTCCCGCGTAAATCGACTTTTCCAAAAGGCGACTTTTTTATGAAGCCGCCAAAACATGGAGGGACATCAAATATTTTCGGGAGGATAGGAGAGTAAGGCCCATCGAGCCATGGTGGGATATGAAGAGAGCGCTTAGGAGGGTCTACCTTCCCCGCCCACCTACCTCCAACCACGGGGGTCATACCATAAGCCAACCCCACCAACTCACCCACAATCAAGTGGGCCACACTTCCACCCAACCCCACCCTTTCACCTCCATCCAAGTCCACCAAAGCAACCCCAATCAAGTGGCCCTCCCTGTCTCCTCCAACCAACCACCCCTTGGCACCTTCGTCCAATCCCACCCAATCGCCTCCAACCAAGTGGAAGCCCCACTTATAGTCGAGTCTAGGTCCGCATCCAGGCCGAGAGATGAGGAGTGAGTCCACCCCGAGGCCCCTACTCCAACCCGCACATTAGATGAAATCAAGAAAATGCTTTCAGATTGGTTGTAAAGGATAGAAAGGACACATGCTCCTTCACCACCCGTTAGTGCTCCATTGCCACTTTCTACTTCCGAACTTTATTCGGAACCATCTTATTTGGAGCCACCCAAGCCCGAGCCACCCGTGTTTCTAATGGGTACGTTTTTTATCACCGAGCCGCTTCTTAGTTGGCTCAAGGATGGCTTGGTTCCACTTCCTTACCCATCCATGGACCCCACTTTACCTCTAGTTCCCGTCAACTCCTACCATACAACATTCCGATCTAGTCACCACGTTGATACATTGGGTGACCTTATTCTGGGTTTAGGTTGGCAATGGAAGTTGACACACTTATTGACCCGAGGCTTCGACCAACCCACTAGTCATAGCTTCACCCACCCGGCCGTAGGGTCCATTACCTCCGTGTGCACCGTGGGTTGTGTCACCACGGAGATTCTTCTATTCCTCCCTCTACCGACTGAGCCCGACTTCATTCCCTTTTGCCCAAGGGAGGAATCTTATTTTCTACACATGACCGTCATCCCACCGATCACAATGTATGACGGTGACTATGAAATTTAAACTTGGGACCACGTCTTGGGAGAACCCATATCGAGGGGACACACATTCTTCGATCCCTTCGACCCCTTCCTTAGTGAATCCCTTGACCCGCCACATCTCCTCCACTTCTTTAAGGGAGATCACTATCATCCCCTTTCCCCACGGGCCGGGTCATCTATACCCACCAAGCCCGTTCTCGATACACTCATACCCGGTTTTCCAAGTCCTCTCAAGTCTCCCAAATCCAAAGGGCCGTCCATGCATGACTGGGTCATACTTGGACGTCTAGTGTTCCCCATGCCACCAACCACCAGTTGCATAACATGCATGCATGGCACATATTCGGGTGTCCTGGTCCGCCGTCACACACGTGCGGGTCGGACTAACATTAGGTTTGTTTAGGGTCTGTGTGAGTCTTTGTTTCGTCTAGCTTGTTTGTCGAGTGCATTGTGTGTCTGTGCATACGTTGAGTCGAGTCGGTTTTGTGCGCTCGCGTTGTTAGTCCCTTTCGAGTATGAGACTTGTCAGACTATTAGGATCGGTTCTACTCAACATATCGGATCTAGTCACATAAGGGACCCGCGGTGATTCCTAGTGAGTCTTTGAGCCGCCTCCCTCATTTGAGAGTCACCCCACCCTGGAGTGTCCACCTCTAGCATCATTCCCATGGCAGCGTGTGTATATCAAATCTATACGGGATGAGCAGGTGTCGATTACTTGGAGTGGAGCGTACTCCGTGCTTCCATGTTCGGTGACGCATCCGCCGGAGCTACTCGAGCAGCCACACCCCTTACTCGACGGGGTCGAGTTCTTCCCACCCGAGGAGAATTGATGGGGACATCAGAGCAAGAGCACTGACATTTTAAATTGCATTTGTGTCCTTTAGTTTATTTTATATCCTTGGGAAAGTATGTTTACAATTGTAAGGCTTTATAAGCCAATGTGTCATTCCCTAGGATTGTTTGGATTTTTGTGCAAAATGTCAGTAGGTCCAGCAAGGGGGCCCTCACCCCTTCCCCATTGGTCCACTTAAGCCATGTGGGCTGGTCAACCATCCTAGGTGACTTCTAGATGGTTTGACATTCAATTAGACACATGGGGGGACAATTGGACTAAAAAGTCCAAGATGCCACCTACCATGGCCTCTTGGTCAAGGGGGCGCCCCCCTCCCATTAGCATTTTATTTTTTTTAAAAAATACATTGATTAGAACTAATTAGTTCTATCCCTTAGGTACCCCTCCTACCCCTAGATCTAAGGGTAGTTAAGGTCTTTTTTACTTTTCTATAAATACCATGTATTTCCATTTTATGTAGAATTAATGAAGTGAAAAATTGGCATTTGCTCCAAGGAAGGGTGTGCCCCTCTCCCTCTCTCCTTCGTTCTTCTTCCTCCTCCAGCCGTCTAGGGTGTGAAGCCCATTCTCCTTAGCCGCTCAGAGTTCCATTTCTGCCGCCGTCGCACCGCCATCGCGCCGCAGCCGCCGTCGCACCGCCATCGCACCACCGCCACCATCGCCGGATTCTATCTACATCAGGACAGAAGCTCATCTCCGGATTTTTATCTCTGGTTCTTGTTGTCGGATCGAGTCCTAATTTTGAGGGTTTGTTCTATCCATCTCCCCTAACCTCCAGTTCAAATTTCGTGTCATTTGGACTTCATTTGTTATTTTTCACGCATTTGTTGTTCTCCCCCCTGTAATTTGCCATTCTACAGATGTACGGGACAGAGTCACCATTTTATATTTTTTCCGCCCCCTTATCAATTTCCAAAAAATCCCAAAAAATTCCTCAATGTTCCTCACATATACCCCCTTCCACCATAATTTTCATGGAGTCTATAAAAATCATTTCCCCTTAAGTCAAAGGTGAGTCTCAGGAAAAACATAGTCTGCCCTATGTGTCTTTCAGTCCGGGTCAGAAAATAAAACAGTTTTACAGTCATTCTCATCTTCAATCCGTTTGGTTTATGGAGCTTTGAAAAATATATATTGTAGTTCTTTGAGTGCTCTTTCCAACGGTACAAGCCACGCCTCGATCGGCCTCTGGATCTGAGCCACGTAATTCTTTCAGCCGAGGCATGCAAATTTGTTCCCTGTGCAGGTCTGAAATTACAGTCCTCGAATAATTCGTGCAAAATTATCAAAAGTCAACTTCTGGAACCGCCACTTCAGGGAGTCGATCAAGGACATCCCGCCGCCGTCCCAGCCAAGCGGCGCCTTCAGAAGACCTCAGGAGGGCGTCGTTCCTTTGGAATCTGCGCCTTGCTGTCCAGCGAGTCAGAACCGAGTCGACGCAATACCGAGTCGGCGCAGGACCTAGTCGGACCAGCAGGCCGAGTTCGTGCCGTATGTACCTCCAGATTGCTACCCGTCAACCCAGGGTCGGTCCTCCTGGGCCCCACTTGTAGCCCTTTATCTCCATGTGCGGAGTGGGCAATAAAATTCACTATTGTAATTAACTTTTATCATTGTTACCGGGAGTTACCGTACTTGACCGGGAATGTCTTCCCCACTCCCGGAGCGTGGAGGTACACTCGCCACCCTCCTCGTAGGCATTGCTTTACTCATATATTTTTGTATATGCCGCTGTATGAGAGATAGATTATCTAGCTTGTTATCATTTTATCACCGCTGTGAGAGCGAGAGTGAGTGACAGTCCCGTGACTCGACACGAGTTAATGCGGAAAGGCCGATACCCGAGACTCACTGCCGGTTTCTCAACCGCGCACGGTCCCACGTCTTCCCTCGCATAGGGACGATTGCGAGCTAGAGTCCTAGGTCACGTGTCCGTCCCGCATTAATAAGTATGTGCATGTTCTTTCCTCCATTACATTTCAAGTCGGTGCACATGTGTTAGCAATGCACTTCATGTCTGTGCATCTTTGGCTTACGCAAGTCAAGGTTTTTGCACATTAGTAATTCAGTCTTCCCTACAAGTGTTTGACAAAATGCCACTTGACTGTTTGTGTTAACAGGAACTTAATTATAGAGCAAGCACATGGGCTCTAAGTGAAGCAGGTGCTGGGCACGTGATCCTAGAAGACTGATATTCTGACACGTGGATTCCTTGGAAAAGGGGGCACAAGCCCTACACACACCAAAGGCGTGAGCTCATGGGAGTTTGTTGACACCAAAGATATACAAGAAGAAGCCAAAGCAAACTTAGGGCTCTGAAGATCGAATCAAGGGTGCGGCTTATGTGCCATCCTTGGAAGTTCTGAGAATCAGAATAGACGAGGTCCACTACCCCTAACACTCTGTTCGGTTGAAGCCATCTCTGGCTAGGCCGCTGCCCAGCATGACTATCATTCAAATAGTCAGGCTGATAAAAACTATGACAAGCTCTAGGCAATCATCTGCCTGCTGAAGAGGATCCTCAGATAATTATGACACTCATGAAAAGGGGTCCACACTGCCTCGCACGTGTGCATGAACGCAAGGAGTTAAACGAGCCTCAAGAGGAATACATATACATATACCAAGAAGCCCACCAGAACAATGAAAAGAAGCCCATTAGATGATCCCCTTCCGGCACCAAGTTTTAACAAATGGGCCAAGCCCAATACAAGGCCAGGCGCGCCGAGATGATGCATGCTGGGGCGCGTCGGGGAGTTCGTGCCAGACGCTGAAGGCCATCCCTCTATAAAAGCTGTTGTCGTTCGAAGCGAAAAAAAAGAGAAAGCGAAGAGAAGAGGACGAAGAAAAAGATAAGAGAGGGAGAGGCAGTGAGAACACAAGGAAGAAAAAGGGGAAGTAGCCACTGAAGGAAAAGGGAGCCCGAGAGCCCTCAAAAGGATCTGAAGAGAGAAAGGAGTTGCAGGAGCTCGGAAAAGAGATTCGAGGTAGGATCAGTTTCAAGATGCCCTGAGGGGCTATATTCTCCCCCTTCCCCTATCTTTTATTTGAGTATACTCTCCCGTCTTTTGGTCTGCTTCCGAGCATCAGTGTTCCAATGGCATCGGATGTCAATGTAACCCTGTCGTCAAGGGATTTGGTCTGTGTTTAATTTCATTAGTCTGGCTCTCTTCCGAGCTGAATGTATGTGCTCTATTTGGATGAAATAGTTAATAAAAGGTGATGAAGTTCACCCTTTCTTTCTCTTTCTCCCTTTGCATCCGAGGTTCGCCGTATTCGATAGCTACTACAAACGAAGTAGATCCTGTCGTACATCCATCTTTCAGATCTACATGAGTGTGTTTCTACCATATTTCTTTCAAACCTCGCAGTCACACTGAGAGGCTGAGACAGTTCAACTCATGGCTTCTCATTTGTGAAATGACGAGGGATACATTTGAATCGGAACTCCCGAGGCTCCATCTGTGATCCGGCTCCCAGTGAGGCCCCAGAGGGAAAGCCATCTTCTCCTCAGATGATCCTTTCCAGAACCATCCCCGGTGTTCTCCCTAAACCATGAACGAAACCCTTTTGAAACTCCACACGAAACTCCCCAAAACCTTGGGTAAAACACTTCAAAGTCCTTGAATAAACCCCCCCTTTAAAACCCCCGAAAACCCTATGAAATCCTCAGCTCAGAAATCCCTTCAAACTTCACTGAAACCCTCATTTTCAGAACTCCACCCAGCCTCCCAGCGCGGCCCTCCCTCGGCACGAGTCCCGGGCCGAGTGCTACCCGCGTCCGTTGGTGTCTTCCCATCGCGCCGAGACCCGCCTTCCTCGTCGTGCCGACTTCCATCCATGCCGATAGCCTCGTCCCGATACTCTCAACAGTTCTGAGCCTTACCACCCCTGGTCACAAAACCCTATCACTCTGAGGAGAAATAGTATCCTTCACTCAACCCTCATGGGAGCCAAGTCGATGGGGTTAACTCCCCCCACATTCTGCCACCCCGCCAAGTCATGGAGTTCTGCCACTGCATGTTCTCGGTTGGCTATCTAGGGGATATTAACAAATCCCACGATGAGTGGACACTGTCCCACAGGATTGTGATCCTTTTGGATCCCGGGCTACGCCCATCTCTCTTTTGGTTTCCATCCCGGCATTCCGTGGGTGGATGACCTATACTCCCCTTTTGGCATAACCCAAAATAAGGGGAGATGTTGCCGAAATTCATTCGCGATCCTTAATTTATTGTATCGTGTGATATTTTCACTAAATCAATGAATCTACCCCCGACTGTGTGGCAGAGACCTGAGGTAGACTATCTCACGGTCCTTTGCCCACTGTAAAGGGGGGGAACATAATCATTACAGTCATATGGTCTCCCTAGACCTTCAGTGGGTGAGTTTACCCTCACTCTCCACCCTACCCAAATACCACCATGGACAAACCCATAAACTCCTGCTGAACATAAAAGGGTCCCCCTCAATCTCGTAAAGCCTTCAAAATACCTGAAACCTAAAGAAACCCCTATTGTCGGTGCCATATAACCTCTCGGCGCCAGTTCCACGCCGGGAGATTGGCGCGCCGAGATGCCGGTCGCGCCGACCACATACCATGCCGATGCCTCCTTTTGTCAGATCGAGCGCATGATAAATTGTCACCCCAGTGACTGGCACGCCTAGTCAATAAACCAAATAAATAAGCAAAACAAAATATAAAATAAATAAATAAAAGGATAAATAAAATCCATCCCCACAAGTCTGGCACGCCCGGTGGGACTGGAGTCTCCCTTCATCTCTTTGCCAAGAGATGATGCCTTCGGGGGCTTCCCCCAAGAATACTGACTGTTTGTCTGTCTGTCTCAGGTGAACGATGACGTCATTGGGACTCACAGGTCTTGACTTCGGCCCCGCGATCATCGCCGGCCACGTTGAACACGGGTACCTGGCGGTTCCCACGGTTTTCAGCTCCTTCCCACCAGTTGTAGGCTTCCCCAACTTCTTGGGGTTGGCCTTTGCCGACATGCTGCAGACGGAGTCCTCAGATTCCACAGAGAAGAAGGCTGCAGAGAAGGTCGAGGCCCCCGAGGCTCGACACTGTGCTGGCTCACCTACGAGCCCGAATCAAGTCACCAACTGCATGGTGCATCATATTGCCCACGGGGCCCGCCCCGTTCCTGCCAAGAGTTTCTGGAAGCACCGACACCGGAACCCCCGAAGGAAGACTGATGCTAATGTGACCGGACGTCTCTCCGTGTCTGGCAAGTCTATGCTGGTCGGTGGTCTCCGCGTCTTTCTGGATGGACGTAAGGCTCGAGTGAGCCCGGACCGGGTGATCCCTACCGTACCAGTCTACAACTCCTATCAGGCTCTTTCTGGAAGAAGAGCTGAGGGGGAAGAAGCCGGCCGCCATGGCCAGAAAAGGTTGGCTCCCGAGCCAAGAAGATTCAAATAAGTTTGGGTCCCCAAAAGGGTCCAGTCTGTATACCAAGATGCACCAGCCCAGTACCACTTCAGATTCACCGGAGCAGAGGAGAACAAGAAGAGGGGCCTTGCCTCGAGAAAGGAAGAGACGGTCGTGGACCCTCCACACCGTGAAAGCTTTAGGGCCTGTGCTCGACAGGCCAACATCCCCATCACGGGAGGAAGATTTCATCAAACTGCCAAAAGAGCTCGACTTGCTTATGTCCCTCTGATGGGAGGTCGACAACTATCCCCGACCCTGCATCCGGGCCGAGGGCAAGAAGAAATGACCAATATGGTCAGGAGCTATTTTAGGGGATTAGGCAACCCCTCCTTGGGCCAACAACGGTCGTTACATGCAGCTGTGGCTAAAGAAGATCACTGCTCATCAATGGCAGTGGAAGAAGAAGGAGACAGAGGAATGATGTCATCGGTCGATGACAACGGGTATGAAGACGGCTTGGATATTCAAGCTGATGAAGCTACTCCTCACCAGGAGGAAAGGAGAAGGATATCTGTATTTGAAAGGCTCACCTTCCCAGAGAAAGCAAGAAAGAGGGTTTGCAGATAGAGAAGAAGGATGCAAATTCTCACCTGCAACATGGCTAGGGTGTCTAGCCACTATGGAAGATTGCTTGAGGAGCCTCAAAAGCTGGCCCGGCTGGCCGGAAGGCCGGGGCCGAGTACTCGAAGGGCGAAAGCCGCAAAAGAAAAGCTGGCGGCAACCAAGGGAAAGCAAACTGTGGCTCACCTCCAACAGCTTGATAAGGCCATTGTTCTTACCGTAAATGTGGTGACGGCAGAAGAAGATGTCTTGCTTGACATCCTACCTAAGGGTGCACCGGGCGTCTACGACAGAGACTATCCCCAGCACTACAGCTATGGACCCGGCCACACTGATGATACTCCGAAGGTACCGCCAAGAGATAGAGGAGCTAAAGAAGCAATTGATGGAGAAGACAGAGCAGTCATCGGCATCCAAGCATCCTGATATGCAGGCTGAATCATCACAGGGAGCCGTCAACCAAAATGACTTCCCACCACTCTACACCATGCCCCAGCCAGCAAAACCGAGCTTGGCGACAACTCAGCAACGCCCACCACAGCCGCTGATGCCGCCGGTACTACCACAGGTGCACCAGACACCTCCACTGCTACGCCCTCTTCTGTAGGCGACCACCCTAGTCACCCCCTACTTGCAACCAACACATTTCTACCCAGAACTGGTTGATCCAACCGTCATGAGCAAGATGATGGTGGAAAGGACGATCGAGCTGAAGCTCACTGAAAGGGCCGAAGGCGACTATGTCGCATTCGATGCATATAGGGTTCTATACCCGCCGCATCATGCTGCCATGCGGCTCCCTCCCAGGATTAGGAAGCCGCCAAAATTCGACAAGTTCAACGGGAAGGGATCCCCAAAGGAACACGTCGCCTACTACATGACTGTCATGGGTGACCTGGCCACCGACGAGTCATATTTACTGAAGTTTTTCGGGTCCTCACTCACAGGGCTCGCATTTGAATGGTAATCCAGCCTCCCGGCCAGGTCGATCAGCGACTGGTTGGACATGTAGAGGAAGTTCAGAGAAAGATTTCATGTCACAGAGAGGGTGGTCACAGTGGCTGAACTCTATTCAACAAACAAAGGACAGATGAGACGGCCCTTGACTACATCAAGAGGTGGAGGAACCTCGGAATGAGATGCAAGCAGCCCCCGCATCAGGAGGACGCTATATAGATATGCAAGCAGAACCTCAGGAGAGAGGTGCTGTAAAAGATGATTGGTATGGAAATTCGGTCGTTCGATCGCCTGAATAATATTGTGGCTGAGGTAGAAGCCTTCCTGGCGAAACTATCCCGACATCAAATATTGCCATTACACAAAAGGGTAAGGCAGCAGAGCGGCGTCAGGCACCTAAAGAAGCGAACGCCCTTGATATGAAGCCGTTCGAACAACAAAAAGACAAAGGAAAGAAGATGGCTGCTCCTCAGCCTGCTAAGACCGAGGATGGCAAAGAAGGTCCGTCACTCCGGGACAAGATGAAGAAGGCCTACTCTTTCCTGAAGGAGAAGACCAAGATCTTGTTTGACTGGGTTACCCATTATGATAAGATCACCCTGCCTGAGCCAAAGAGGCCGGAGGACCTGAAGAGAAGAGACATCCCAAGATTTTGCCTTTACCACCAGATGCTAGGACATCCGATTGAAGACTGTTATGTTTTCAAGGATATTATCGAAGGCATGGTGAGGAAAGAAGAAATAGAGTTGGGGGAGTACAAGGTGGACCCTCCACAACCACATGAGGTGCCTCTAAGAAGAGCCGCCGTCAACATGGTCTCTCTATATCAAGCACTACCTGAGGAGACCGCAGAAGCCAGTACTCAGCACACCTATGAAGCCTGCTTTCTGGCCCCAATGAAAGAACAAGAGGGATGGCAGCAAGTCCCCACAAGAACCAAGAAGAAGGGCACGTCTCGCCCAGTAGTGGGGGAACATATTCGTGGCATCACACCATGGCCCCTTCTGACAGTGGCAACACCTGTGTGGACCAACCCACCTGCAGTCATCAGAATACCTACCCACAACCGGAGGAGGCAGACTCTGTTGCCGACAGTCAAGGAATTTAGTCCAGAAGCTCGGCGGCTACAGGACTACATAAATGGGCTAGATGAGTATGTACTGATGGGGACATCGAGGCAAGACTGTCCGCATTTTGTTTGCATTTATGTCCTTTCATATTTGTATGTATACCCTTGTGTTATATGGGTACGCAATTGTAAGTCTTAGTGGGTTTATATGTAAAATTCTAGTAGGCCCAAGCAAGGGGGCCCTCACCCCTTTCCCATTGGTCCACCTAGACCATGTGGGGCTGGTCAACCATCCTAGGTGGCCATCTAGAAGGTTGGAATGCCAATTGACCACATGGGAGACAAGTGGATTAAAAATTCAAAGGTAGGCTACCTACCTCACCTACCTTATCCCCCCATTAGAATTAATTAGGAATTTCATTTTTTTTATTTTATTTGGATCAAATATGAAGTCCCTTAAATGCCCCTCCAGATCCTAGATCTAAGGGTACTCATGGTCTTTTTTTATTTGTTATATAAGTCATGTATTTCTATTATTCTAGAATTAATGAAAGTGAAAAAAGCATTGTGCAAGAGCCCCCCCTTGTGAGAATTTCGACCTCCCCTCTCTCTCCCTCTAGTTTTCTTTATCCCCAACCCCCAATTCTAGAATGGAACCCCTCTATCTCCTCCCCCTTAATCTCTGAGTTCATCGGTGCCGCCGCCACCGCCGTTCATGCCGCCATCGAGCCGCCGCGAAGCCATCTTCGGTAATCTGTCCATCCAGGACAAAGGCAACTTCCAATAATTTCTGCTCCCACCTCCCTCCTCCTCTGGATCTGAAAATTTTAGGAGTGGTTCACCTCTCGAACCCTTATCTTAAAAAAATTTCAAGTCATATTTCCTTCATTTGGTATTTTTCCATTTTCCTTCAAACTGTCATCCTAGTTCTGCCAGATCTCTGTCTACAGTGATAGTTTCCCTGAGTTTTCCATTTTTTGACCACCTTTTGATTTTTATTGGAGCCCCCAATTTTACTGAGAGTTCTGTCCACCCTCCTCCACCTCTCCAAATTTTCGTGGAATTTAAAAAGTTCGTTTCATATTTTTAGAAATTTCTGTCCCAACTCATCTATAGTTCTATCTGCATCAGTCCAGATCTGACCACAGTCCAGTGTAAACACTCTAGAAAATCCAAATCACCATATTTTCTAGATCTAAAAATACCCCTGGTTTCCTCTCTTGAAGATATACAACTTTTCTGAAGGACCCAACTTCAGATTCGGACGTCTACCTTGCGGTCAAAGGCGATCTACAGGAAAGTTCCTTGCTGATATGAGAATTCGGGTACTGTACAACAGCAGCTTCAAAATTAGGTAAGGCCCACATCCGTGAAGATCCAGCTACTCTCTCCAGTCCTATCTTGAAGGATTTCGAGAGAGCTTTCCATCGGTACCTCCTGATCGTCGACCGACATCGGGGTTGGTCGCAGAGAGCGATCTCGTCGGGTCGCGCGCTGAACAATAGAACCGGCAGATCCGTGGCCGGTTATTCCGACCGGTGCCGATCGGAGCCGTCCGGCCTCCGGCCGGCGAATCAGCGTGCCGCCATCCCGGGGAGCGCTTCCCCAAGTGTCCCCACTACAGCGGTGCCACCGGGTCCCACACGGCCCCTCCGGCCAGCACGCGGGTCCCACAGTCACGAGTTCGGGTGCTGCCGAAGCTACGCGGGAAGCCGCCCGTCAACCCGAAATCGGTCATCCCGGGCCCCATTGTGTCGCCCTTTACCTCCCTGCATGGAGTGGGCCATAATTCATTGCTGTAATATTCATGTATTAACTGTCCCGGGAGTACGAGTTCGGCTGGGTCCGTCGTCCCCACGCCGAGAGCGTGGAGGTATCGTATTCACTCCCTGACTCGGTATTTGCTTTACTCATATATACTTATTTATGCCGCTGCTAGAGAGCATGTGTAGGGATATCTAGCTTGCTATATATTATTTATTACCGCTGCTGCGAGAGAGTGCGTGACCGTCCCGTGACCCGATCCGGGCACGAAAGAGAGCCGACCACCCTAGCTCATTGCCGGTTTCTCAACCGCGCACGTCGACGCTTCCCTCGCTAAGGGACAATCGCGAGCTTGTCGTGTCCGTGGTCCGTCCCGCATCATGTACAGCCTGAGCTAGAACCTCTGCTAGTACGGGATCATGTCCCGTGGCAGGAGCGAGAACAGCTTTCACTAAAGCAGGAGGAGGAAGCTGACAAAGCATCAGACAAGGATGGTAGCATGTTCTGGGGGCAAGCGCCAGCCGAAGAAAAGAAAAGAAGATGAAGAAAGAAGAGAAGGGCCAACAAGGCTACAAAGGGTATAATCCTTTCCTGCAACACCCACTCTGCTCTATTCAATTTGCCTGGTGAGGAGGATGCAGAAGAGATATGCTTCACACCCACCGCCAAGGAAAGTCAGGCCGAAGCCGCGACTGCTGGACATGCAACCCGGTCAGGCCGAAGGTGGGGGCGTCAACCGCCCGCCAACCACAACATTATCTTCAGGGGGGAGCAACCCTATAAAATACCCCCTCCGGAGGTTCGGGGAGTCCAAATCCCTCCTCCGTCAGGCCTATACAACCAGAGTGGGGGCAGCACTGCCGCTCTTTCCTTCCTAGAATTTGTGAAGATGTCAAAGGGGAAGCAGCTATGTAAGGATGCCGAACCAGCAACTGGGGACATTCACCCGCAACTCCAGCAATCTCCCGAATTACCAAAGGAAGCAGAAGCTCGCCCGGTGATAGTCAGTGAGGGACAGCAAGGAGACGACCTCGAGTAGAAGGGTGCAGTCTCCGAGTCCGATGAAGCAGGTCCATCAGGGGCCGTAGTCCAAGAATCTCTCAAGCCCTAGTGGGTAGAAGAATTGAAGCTATCCAATGTCTGAGCAGGAAGTCGGGTGGTCAAGCTGTTGAAGAAGCTCCCGACAAGATTCACTGTCTGGGAAATCCTCTCTCTGAGTGAAGAGACCCGACAGGCGATCATTACTGCTCTGCAGACGCCTACCCAATACGAAGCTTGCCTACCGGAGGTGCTGCCGGAGGCCAGCATCACCTTCACCCAGGAGGACATGTTGCTCCCCACCACCAGCCATAACAGACCTCTGTATATGAGGGGGCATTTAAATGGCCAGGAGCTGAACAGAATCCTGGTGGATCCCGGGGCGGCTGTCAACATCCTACCCTACAAGATATATGAGAGGCACTACTTCAACGTGCATCTCCAGAAAGTCGGAGATATGCGTATTGCCGGCTTCAACCAAAAGTGCGAAGTATCACTAGGAGTAGCAGAGTTCACACTCACTCTAGCGGACTTTCTCCCGAAGGTGCAATTTCATGTCATCGATTCTCGCACCTCATATAAGGCGCTGCTCAGCCATCCTTGGTTACACAAGAATATGGTGGTACCTTCGACACTCCACCAGTACATCAAATATAGCCTGGAGGGGAAGGAGGAAATAGTATTTTTTGATCTCTATCCGTTTGAAGTGTTCGAGTGCCACTTGGCGGATGCCCCTCTATATGCAGAATGGTCGCAGAAGGTCCCTGAAATCAAGACCTCATCCAGCACAGCAAAAGGCACCTCAGGAGCTGAATGGTTCCCCCCGCCGCGTGGATATGTTAATCCCAAGATGGTCTCACACATCACTATCACCGGGGATGTGGGTCGGATAGCACCTCCCGCCATCTACCCCGAAGCTAATGAAGTTAGAGTCGACCAGCAGCACGACCACAACGGGATCCCGGAGGACCTTACCAAGCCAATTCTCGATCTTGATAATGTCACTGTCGAGCCTTTCAAAGCTTGTGAGGCAGCACAGATAGATGGTCACAGCAGCCTATTCTACACAGCTGAGGAGCACCCTACATAGGAGGATACATATTGTCATCTGCCTGAAGATATAGAAGACCCGTCAGTACCTATACATGGGTTAACATTTGTAACAAGTCGAATGGTCGAGATGTTCCAGAAGCAGCACATCCCCTCTAGTCAGTCTCGCAAGAAGAAAGAAGCATTCCAGAAGCTGTGGTATCCCCCGAGCCTGGATAAACAAATGAGACGTGTTTCTTAGCACCCAGGGTTGGGCTTTACCCTCGAGGAATATTATTACAGCGGATGCTATGAAGTGGATACCATTTCCGCTTTCTACCCAACTAAGGATAACCCACTGGGGGTAGTTTTCCATGAACCCCCAGCAGAGGCTGAGTACACTAAACTAGCTCAACCGGGAGGTCTGGAATCAGAGGCCATATTCCCCTGCTGATGCTGGGAGCAGGTCTACCCTGAAGAAGCAGCTCTTCAAGCCAAATTTGACACAGCTAGCAGTAGTGAAGCTGAAGATATTGAAGAATCAGGGCTGCCTCCCTCCAGTGGCCCCCCTCTGTTGATGATGTCAGTGCTTCTTGAACTAGTCAGGGAAGCTTCCCCCAAGCATGATCAAGAGGTAGATGTTGCTAGAAAAGAAATAGCTACCTCCACTGAAGATATGGTGATCCAAGGGAGTGAGACCTCCTCACCCTATACCGTGGAACTACAATGCTACTCTGACTTAATGACGAACAATCACCAGTCCCTAGTGACTGCAACCCCCTCAGCAAGGGACGAGGCGATCAACTCACCCCTCGGAACTGCTATTGATGTAGATTTGCTAGCAGAGCAGTGCATGCAACCACTACCAGCCGAACTAGAGATTTCCGACGAAGCTCAGATAAGGCAAGATGAAGAGATCGAGGTCTTCGACCTCCAAGATGATATACCAGACTTTGTCGACCTCCAACCTACACCCTCGGAGATAGAAGATGGAGGCCAAGCAACAGTCGATGAGCTGATAGAAGTCAGCTTGGGAGATGAGGATGACCCCAAGCCAACCTTCCTCAGTGCCCATTTGTCTGCTGAAAAACAGAAGCTGTACATCCAGCTACTGCAGGAATATCGAGATTGCTTCACCTGGACCTACAAGGAAATGCCAGGACTGAGCCCCGCAGTCTCACAGCATGAGCTAACCATCAGCCCCGAAGCTGAGCCGGTGAAGCAACCACGGCGGCGCATGAGGCCGGAGCTTATCACTCAAATTTGTACGGAAGTCGACAAGCTCATTGATGTGGGATTTGTCGAAGAAAATCAGTACACCACGTGGCTGACGAATATCATCCCCGTGAAGAAGAAGAATGGACAGATCCGGATATGTGTTGACTTCTGAGATCTGAATAGAGCCTGTCCCAAGGATGACTTTTCGGTGCCAATAACGGAAGTCATGATTGACGCTACAATCGGCCATGATGCCTTATCATTCAAGGACGGGTCATCCGACTACAACCAGATATGGATCACGAAACATGACCGGGTCCACACTGCCTTCCGAACCCGTAAAGGCATCTATCACTACAAGAGGATGCCGTTCAGACTAAAGAATGCTGGCGCGACTTATCAGCACGCAATGACCAAGATATTTGATGAGTTACTCTACCACAAGGTCGAGTGCTACATAGATGATCTGGTGGTCAAGACCAGAAGAAAAGAAGACCATCTGCAAGACCTCTGAATCAATTTTCACATGCTGATACAGTATGAATTGAAGATGAACCCTATGAAATGCTCGTTCGGAGTATCGAGCGAAAAATTCTTGGGTTTCATTGTCAGATACCGGGGAATCGAGATAGACCCCGCGAAGATCAAAGCAATTCAGGAGCTACCTGCACCAAGGAACCTCTCTGAGCTAAGATCACTGCAGGGCCGCTTGGCTTATATCCGGCGGTTCATTTCCAATTTGTCAGGGCGATGCCACCCCTTCCATAAGCTAATGATGAAAGATGTTCCCTTCTACTGGGATGAAGATTGCCAGACAGCCTTTGACAAGCTGAAAGACTATCTAAAGACTCCTCCAGTGCTGGGCGCACCGGTGAATGGACTGCCGCTGATATTATATATAGCAGCCACACACAACTCCCTAGGAGCAATGTTGGCCCAGAATAATGAAGAAGGAAAAGAACAACCCCTCTACTACCTCAGTCGGAGACTGGTCAGGACTGAGGAGAAATATACTTATATTGAGAAGATCTGCCTGGCACTGGTCTTCGCAGTGAAGAAGCTTCGACACTATATGTTGTCGCATGAAATCAGCCTGGTATCCAAGGAGGATCCACTGAAGTATATCATGTCCAGCCGGCACTCAAGAGTCGCCTGGGCAAATGGGCGGTGATCCTTATGGAGTTTGATATCTCCTATGTGCCACGAAAGGCTGTTAAGGGCCAATCTATTGCAGACTTCTTCGCCGAGCATCCGGTACCGAAAGACTGTCCACTGGATCAGCCCGGGCCAAAGCAGGAGTAGGCATAGTCTTGAAATCTACAGAGGGGGAAGTTGTGCACACATATTGCTCAATAAACAAGATGTGCATGAATAATGAAGCAGAGTATGAAGCCCTGATAATCGGGTTGCAGATTGCTCTGTCCATGGGAATTCAGATGCTGGAAGCATTCGGAGACTCCATGCTAGTTATAAAACAGCTGGAAGGAGAGTTTGATGTGCAAAAACAAGAGCTCCTCCCCTACCATCAGCTGGCAACCCGCCTAATGTCAAGATTCTACTTCGTCAGCATCAGGCATGTCAACCGAGGACAGAATGCTTAGGTGGATGCCCTCGCTAAATTGGCCAACTCCTTGGTAATCCCACCAGACACAAGCCTGAACATAATGGTTATCAACCGCCGGCAAGTCCCCAGTATGACAAAGGTCTCGGCAGACGAACAAGAGAATGAGGTGGCAGCCGTCGAAGAGGTTCAACAACCCAATTGGCAAGAACATCTCCTACGATGGTTCCAGCACCAGCAGCTCCCAAAAGAGAAAGAATAGAGAATGAAACTCCTGAGAGTCAAAGACTCATACGAGATGAGAAATGGAACCCTATTCCGGATAATGGTGGATGCCCGAAGAAAAGTTATACTTCTTTGCTTGTCTTCAGCAGAAGCGGGGCAGGTGATGCAAGAAGTCCATGCGAGTTCAGCTGGAGCGCATCAGGCCGGCCCAAAAATGAAAATTGAGATAAAGAAATTGGGTTACTATTGGCCCACAATGTTTGATGACTGCTGCAAGTTCACCAAGACTTGTCAGAAATGTCAAGAGCACGCCAATGTGTCAAGAAGACCGCTAGTGCCGCTACACCCCACCATACCGAGCTGGCCATTTGCTCAATGGGGCACGGAAGTGGTAGGGCCACTGCAAGCATCTTCCTCCAGATGCAAATACATCTTAGCAGCTACAGATTACTTCTCCAGATGGGCAGAGGCAGTAGCACTAAGAGAAGTGACAGGAGGATTGGTTGCAAGGTTCTTCCGGCAGAACATAACATTCTGGTTCAGGGTTCCCAACCGAATTATCTCTGACAATGGCATCCATTTTAGAAACCAGAACGTTTATCGGCTAGCTGATAAGTACAAGATTGACTGGAGGACATCGTCCCCCTACAACCCTCAAGCCAACGGACTCGCAGAAGCCTTCAACAAGACGCTATGCACTCTGCTAGCAAAGACTGTCAAGGCTAACAAAAGAGATTGGGAAGAAAGGATGTACGAAGCACTCTGGGCTTACCGTACAGTTTATAAAACCCCAACTGGTTGCTCACCTTACTCCCTCGTGTACGGGTCAGAGGCTGTGGTGCCGATTGAACTAGAAGTCCCTTCACCGTGAGTCGCCATCCAGCATGGACTAGTCAGCAGTGAACAAACTAATGCAGAAAGGAGATTAGAGGAGCTCACTGAGCTTAAAGGAAAGCGTCTCCGTGCACAACAAAATATCCAACTCTACCACGCACGCATGGCACGTGCTTTTGATAAGTTGGTCAAGGGACGGGAATTCAAGAAAGGCAACCTGGTAATGGTTAAAAGAAGAGAAGTGATGGCCTCCAACCCCAAGGGGAAGTTGGTTGAAAACTAGGTCGGACTGTATGTCGTCCACCGAGTATATGAAGGGGGTGCGTACGTCCTTGTGGATCACAAGGGAGTCATCCAGTCCTCCCCCCTTAATAGGAAACACTTGAAGCTGTATCACGTAGCTAAACCAACATTCTTAGAATGACCCTTCATCTTGGTCTAGTGGCACTCCGCCCTGGCCGAGCTACCCTACCTTGGTCAAGTGGCACTCCGCCCTGATCGAGCTACCTTTATCTTGGTCTAGTGGCACTCCGCCCTGGCCGAGCTACCCTTCATCTTGGTCTAGTGGCACTCCGCCCTGGCCGAGCTACCCTATATCTTGGTCTAGTGGCACTCTACCCTGGCCGAGCTACCCTTCGTCTTGGTCTATTGGCACTCCACCCTGGCCGAGCTACCCTTATCTTGGTCTAGTGGCACTCCGCCCTAGCCGAGCTACCCTTATCTTGGTCTAGTGGCACTCCTTCCTGACCGAGCTCTAAAAATATATATGTATACAATAACAACATACAAAACAAATATTGCCATTGTGGGCCTTGCGCCCGAATTGGCCTATCCTTTGCGTTAGCATTACCTTCTTCCTAACAAACAAACCCTCTTTCTCGGCGCAAGACATCGTGTCCTAGCCAACCCTTATACATCATTGCCATTGCGGGCCCTACGTCCGAATCGACACAAATCTATCCTTTGCGTTAACATTACCTTCTTGCTAATGAACAAACCCTCTTTCTCGGTGCAAGACTTCGTGTGCTAGCCGACCCTTATACATCATTGCCATTGCAGGCCTTACACCCAAATCGGCACAAGTCTATCCTTTGCGTTAGCATTACCTTCTTGCTAACGAATAAACCCTTCTTGGCGCAAGACTTCGTGTCCTAGCCGACCCTTATACATCATTGCCATTGCAAGCCTTACGCCCAAATTGGCACAAGTCTATCCTTTGCATTAACATTGCTTTCTTGCTGACGAATAAATCCCTTTTCCGGCGCAAGACTTCATGTCCTAGCTGACCCTTATACAGTGTTGCCATTACGGGCCCTACACCCGAATCGGCTCAAAATCTATCCTTTGCGCTAGCATTACCTTCTTGCTAATCAATAAACCTTTTCCCGGCACAAGGCCTCGTGCCCTGGTCGACTCTCTCAACATACTCCTCTTATCTGAGTTTAAACAAATGAATGAGAATAGAATAATCAAAAAAAATGGGGCTTAAAATAGAGGTGCCCTGCCGGCCTTGTACCTAAACAAGGACAAGGGCAAAAATGGCTATCACCCAGCTGTGGCGAAAACCTGAAAGGGCGTAGCAGGCAAAATCGGGTACCCCGCCACGTGAAAACCCGAGAGGGCGCATGGGCAAAAGCAAGAGGGGGCTGGCCCTGGTGAAAACCCGAAAGTGCGCTTGGGTCAGTAATGTGGTAATTTAAGTTCCGCCTCACCCTTATTCTAGTGATCTCCGAAAAGGGCGATCACCTCGATCCCCATTGGAGATCTTTCTCACCTACTCTTTCTGACCCTTGTCACCATCGGCAAGATCGGTCAGCCTCCTTGCGACCCTTGTCATCATCGGTAGGATCGGTCGACCAGTATCTGACCCTTGTCACCATCTGCAAGATCGGTCAGCCTTATTGCGACCCTTGTCATCATCGGCATGATCGGTCTACCTACTTCTGACCCTTGTCACCATCGGCAAGATCGGTCTGCCTCCTTGCGACCCTTGTCATCATCGACAAGATCGGTCGACTTACTCCTGACCCTTGTCACCATCGGTAAGATCGGTCAACCTCCTTACAACCCTTGTCATCATCGGCAGGATCGGTCTACCTCTGTCTGACCCTTGTCACCATTGGCAAGATCGGTCAGCCTCCTTGCGACCCTTGTCATCATCAGCAGGATCGATCTACCTCTATCTGACCTTTGTCACCATTGGCAAGATCGATCAGCCTCCTTACGACCCTTGTCATCATCGGCAGGATCGGTCTACCTCTGTCTGACCTTTGTCACCATCGGCAAGATCGGTCAGCCTCCTTGCGACCCTTGTCATCATCGGCAGGATCGGTGTACCTCTGTCTGACCCTTGTCACCATCAGCAAGATCGGTCAGCCTCCTTACGACCCTTGTCATCATCGGCAGGATCGGTCTACCTCTATCTGACCCTTGTCACCATCGGCAAGATCGGTCAGCCTTCTTGCGACACTTGTCATCATCGGCAGGATCGGTCGACCTCTGTCTGACCCTTCTCACCATAGGCAAGATCGGTCAGCCTCCTTGTGACCCTTGTCATCATCAGCAAGATCGGTCGACCTCTATCTGACCCTTGTCACCATCGGCAAGATCGGTCAGGCTCCTTCTGACCCTTATCATCATCGGGAAGATCGGTCAACCTACTTCTGACCCTTGTCACCATCGGCAAGATCGATCAGCCTCCTTGCGACCCTTGTCATCATCGGTAAGATCGGTCAGCCACTTCTGACCATTGTCATCATTGACAAGATCTGTCAACTTCCTCCTAACCCTTGTCACCATCAGCAAGGTCGGCCAGCATTTCCTGAAGCCCGACTCTACCCCTATAATTGAGTTCAAAAAAAAGATATATAATAAAAAAATGAGACTTAAAATAGAGGTGCCTCGCCGACCTTGTTCCTATATCAGGACAAGGGCAAAAATGGCCATAACCCGATTGTGGCGAAAACCCGAAAGGGCGTCGTAGGCAAAATCGGGTACCCCGCCACGTGAAAACCCGAGAGGGCGCGTGGGCAAAAGCAAGAGGGGGCTGGCCCCGGGGGAATCCCGAAAGGGCGCTTGGGTCAGTAATGTGGTTACTATGAAACACATGTTATACCTCCTGGTGACACTCTCATCAGTTGTCCGACCGGAGATAAAACCTATCCGTAATGGACCTCTCGTCAGCCAACAGTCATATTTTCGGCATTTCTGACCAAGGGGACTCACATTTGTACCAGTTTGGCAACCTCTGGAACCCGGGCACGCAGTGGAGCGAGGCCCCCAACCTTTCCTTGAAAGGGTGGACGATCCCCTACGGTACAGGTTGGGGTATACTTCCATATGGGCCGCCTAAATTGTCACAAGATATGAAAAAATTACAAATGTGAAGGCGGACACCTAAAGCAATGAGAGAAACGTGTATTCCATTGCAAAAAAGGGGAGAAATAAATACAATAGGGGCCCTTCGAGGGGGACGGATTACAAAAGGCGGGTCAGCTAAGACCGCCTGAAGATATCTTCAAAATCGATGAGCCTGACATGTGGAGCCGCTCCCAGTTCACGGAGTTGCATTCCCTCCTCCTGAATGTGAGTCATCTCAGTCTGTAGAGATGCAACTCTACCCTCTAGCAAGGCGGTCTCCTCGATGCCCTGAACTTCGATAGCTTCCAGCAGTGGTATCTCGGCTTCGACAACATTTAATTCAGCCCAGAGCTCTTCTCGCCGGTACATAGGAATTGTGCACGGGCAGCTGAAGCTTCAACCTGGGCCTTGTTCCTATGAAGATCAGAGGTTAGAGACAATGTCGGCTCAGATTCTACGACTCGACGCAACATCTCTAAAAGCTACCAGACAAAGGCCTCTGATGAAGTAAAGCCGAGGGAAGGTACCGGTGCCACCTCAAAGGTCATAACTTGTCTATGGAAGCCCATAAGCCAATGTCTGGCTCAGAAGAAGAAGATGGGACGGCCACCAAAGCCGAAGAAGCAGGCACCACAGCAGCCTGCTCATGCTCCGTCGGGCTCTTTGAAGGACTCTTTTCTGCAGGTGCTTGAAGAGCCAAAGGCTCCGACCCTACTACTGGCACAGATGGAGCTACATGGTCAGGCACAATAGTAATTATGGCCACCGGAACAAAGGCAGAACCTCTCGACGGAACAGCCTCGGCCCTCAGCTCTGTTGCGGGCACTAGAACAGAACTTTCTCCTAGTGAGACCAGCTCTATGGATGATACTTCGGTAGCTGCGTGTATTCTTACTGGCATAGGACGAAGTATAGTAACCACCTCTGAAGAAGACACGGTGACAGGTGGCAGCATGTCTAAAGCCTCCGATGGAATAATGATGGAGTCAGAAGACGATACCAAAGGACGATCCACTGTGTTGGACTCCTGGAACAAGGTTTCAGTAAACACGAAGGTGGCAAAGAAGAATGAAAAGCTATGCAGCTCGGCGGAAGGGTGGGCAGAACTTACTATGGCCACGGCACCCATCTCTTCCAGTGCCTGGATAGAAGACACTAACTCTGCAGAGGAGGCGACAAAGGGGGGGGGGGTTATCTCCACCTCCATGTCTATTCCAATAAATTCTTCCGGCAACATTTCCTCAGATGATGGTGCCAGCAACCTCGGGGGACTAAATATTAAAGGACCACTCAACAGTGCGGAGGGTGTCGCCGCCCCATTGTTGGCTGTCGCGGATGCTTGTTTGTCTCCTTTCGAAGAACCATAATCAGCCTCTTCCTCAGAAAGGGTGGCAGTACTGCTGGAAGAAATATCTATGCTAATCTCGGGTTGGCCCGCCTCCTCTGTCGCCTTCTGAGCTGCTGAGTGGGTGATTACACGTTGTAACGGGATGGCACCTTCCTTTAACATAGTTTTGTGTCCTTCATGCTGCAAAGGAGCGTCCACAGTAGGCGTCGTAACCACAATACTAACCACTCCTGCCACTAAAACACAAAGATATACATAAGGCAGGGCGAGAAGATCACTAAGAAGAAGAGAGTCAGAAGGATAAGTAGTCACTTGGCTCACCCTCGGCCTTACTAGCAGGCATGGGAGAAGGGAGCCTGACATCATCCTCAATAGCGGGGAGACCCTCCCCTATGACTTCAATTGTCCCAGTTGTCTCTACCATGGCCACGGTAGAGGATCCCATATCCTCTGTCTCCAAGGTGACCTCCTTGGCACTCATAGTGGTGCCAGCTGCTCCTTGAGCTGAAATCCAACAAAGAAGGTGTCAGGAAAAAATGAAGACGCCATGAAAAGAACATTCCTACAGACCGCAAAGGAAAGTAATATCACCTTCAACTGCTTGCTGAGTGGCCTCCTTTTGAGCGGCAAATTGTTCAAATGATGGCACTTTAGGCAAAAGAGCATCAGCCACATCAGCCGAAGACTACTTTGAGGAAGTCTTCAGAGCTTTCTTTGCTCGGCCTATGGCGACCATCAGCACAGAGGTCGCTCTCTTTTTACCAGGTGGCAGTAGAGTAGTGGTCGGCACTAGTGCGGGAGCATCAAAATACTCTGGTTTCTGGGCTTGAGAGATGATCTTCTGGTAAAGTCCCTGCTGCTTTATATCTGGACGATCTGTCAACTAAGGCACATGCCGTTACAAAGAGAATTGACCGATAAGCTACTATACGTGTCAACTGAAGAAGACTTTACTTGCCGGGCCGTTGTAAAAAGATGAGAGGGGTCAGTACTGATAAGCCACCTCCTTGCTTCTGGATGCAGCCTCCCGAACGAGCCAGCAGATGTCGCCAATTTTCTTACACTTCTCGGCTAGGTCGGCCAAGTCCGCATGACCATGGGAAGCAATGCAATGATACAGGCCAAGGTGGTCGAAACCCCAGCCGTCGGCATAATGAAAAGATACAAACAAAGGTTTGTCCATGACACTTGCTATAGGACTATCAAGGGTCAGCCCATGGACATTCATCAAGACGAACAACCAAGACGTATGTTGATAGTACGTCGGCGTTCTGTCTTCTCTATTAACAAACGCCCGGTACTGGCAAAAGCGTTCAACTTCACATTTCCATGAAACTGCTTTGGAGAGCGGCTCCTCAATGGGAAATGGATACTGCTGAATCTCTAACCGAGAATCACCAATCTGGCACAGTTGTTCTAAATTCCGCGTGAAGGTATCTTTATCTATGTCAGCAAGCACGGGCACCAGCTGTTCAGTCGCTTCCTCTTTTGCAACTCTCCTGCGTGCTATATACGCATCTACCTCCTTCGAATGTTGGGAGAACAGCCTCTTCAAATGGGCTTCATCAATATCAAAAATTGGCCCAAGTTGCTGGCTTAGAAAGGTGCGCTCAGCTACATCCCAGCATGTCATTCTGGCATTACGGTAAAAACCGGCTCGAGCATTCCACCATTTCACATATTCTGGAGTGACCCGGGGTATGCGGTTCGGCACCAACATTCTGAAGATATTGGCATCCCGACGGTGGAACTAATCCCACCAGGAGCGACCCTCGCTTGCAATAGTCGAGCTATGCTTTGATCTGCTATCCAAGGGAAACTGAGCAGCTGAAAGCGGGATGTGCTGATCATAGCTAAAATTTTGACCAAATCTAAAAGGGTAGTAGGGTTCTAGATGAACCACGCCCCCCTTTCTAAACACTAAGACACTGGGGCGAATTGATAAAGCCCAGTCAATGAGCTCAGGGACCAGGATTGGCTGGGTCATTGTGTTGCCCGAAATGAAATGTGTGAAAGTCTCCACTGCCTCGAGCTTGCACTCACGCTGGCAGTTCACCAATGGGGCAGAATGTGCTGCTAAATTCCAGAAATGAATGGTCCCTACTGAGTCCATCGGGACCCTTGTCAGCCGGCCTCTGATAGAGAAAAGCTACTAAGACACTAGGTCGGGTTCAGCACTTGTAAATTCCAGCATTCTGGGGTACAATGTAGTTGTCTGCAAGGTTCTGGGAGCCAGTTCTGGAAACAAATTGCATACCCAGGCGTTGAAGACATGAAACGGCCCCACTGTTCTGAAAGAGCGGGGGATCTGATGCCTATGAATGTCTCCAAGAGATTTGTAAACCATGCAAAGTGCTGCAAGACATAGAGCAAGCCGCATGCCCCAAGCCATCTGACAGGCCAGGTATATTGCCTCTGGCCTAATAACTGTTTCATCTCCCTGCGGGAGAGCGAAAGTGCACAACCAAAAGGTGAGATAAGCAGCACAATGAGTAAGGGGATCCACGCCAGTTGGATTCGGTCCACCACGGCTGATTCACCGAAGTGAAGCATGTAGCTCTGACTTAAATTTGGGAGGCTTGCTGGGCTTACCCGCAACAGGAGCCACATGAGGGAACTCATTATACTTCAGAGGGCTGCCGAAGAAATATTGAATCCAGTGTCCTACTCAGACTCTCAGTTTGCTACTCTTCTCTCAAATTTGGTATCCCCTAGATGATCCCCTGTTAAGTGCCAGGCAGAGGGAGCGGTATGCTTTCATCAAATACTGATATGAGAAACCGAAGTAATACTGACCCTCACCATCGGTTTCATCCTTGATGAAGTCATGGAGGCAGACCTCTTCGTAAGGTTCTCCATCAATCGGCAAACCCGACAGCTGTGACATGCTCCAGAGGTCCAAAGAAGTTTCACCCTCTGCTGTGAAGAAAGTGTTAAATTGTGGGCAGAACACTTCGAACATGCCACAACATAATCCTTTGGAAATAGGGTACCTGAAACGAGATGCATATACACTGTGATACATCCCGGCCCGGACCAGCAAAGGGGCATATTCCTTCAGAACATACTCTGTAAATTCTACTGCTCCCACACGAAAAAGATGAGCGTCGGTCACTTTGGTGTCTGCAAACCATTCAGCGGCCAACTGAAACTTGAATTGAACAGCCAAGCAGTTCAGAACAAATGGCTCGTCTCTGTAGCCCCACTTGATGGGCGCCAAGAATAAACCGTAGCCGAGCTTATCTCTGTTGACCCGACCTGCAGCAGTGTCCCACCTAGCCGGTGTGAATTCTGGAGCCCGCATCAGCATCTTCTGCTCTGCCTCCAGCTCAGTTACTCCCAAGATGGCGTTCCACTTATGCAGCTCTCCCGGGAGATAGATGGTGTCTCCGCGATATACGGAGCCTTTCAAATTGTCCCTATCCACTAACATGGCCCGTTCCACCATCTGAGCCAACATGATATCTCTCTTTCCTGATACATTGAAGGTGCATATGAATGGTGCGAGATGACAGTCCTTCGGAAAGTCCGGGCGATACCCGTCATCACGGTTGAAGTTCAGCCCGTCCCCAGTGGTCAGGACGCGAGATGCAGACACTGTGTCCATCTTCGAATCAGAAGATTCATCAACTATAGCGATCCTCCCAAGACCTCGGTCCAACTGTCCAATGTTCCTCCAAGTCACGATAGGGACAAATACTCCATCCTAGGAAGAAGCATCAACATCAGCAGTTCTGGAAGCAGCACGGCTAGAAGTGGTGGCCATTTCAGCAACTGCAGATAAAAATCAAAGAAAATAAGACAATATGAAGACATAAATAGAAAAGAAAATTTCAAGAAAATTGTGACATCACCTTCCCATGTCCGGGGTATGCCCAGAAGTCAAATAGGAGAACACCCACCAAGAGGGGGTGACTCCATAATGAAGAGGGACGTAGTCCCGAATGAGAAGAAATAGAACAAAGCCTAACGATGAAAAAGGAAGAAATGAGGAGGGAGAGGCTCCCCACGCCGATCGCCGCCGCGGTGGAAGGTGGAGGGAGAAGAGAGAGAAAGCTCAACGCAAAATGAGCTCTCCCCCTCCCTCTCGACGCTAAATAGGGTGAGAACCCTAAGGCGCGCCGAGAGCTCTCCCGCGCCGAGAGCTCAACAGAAGGAAAGGCGCGCCGATACCGGCCGCGTCGAAAGCACCTCTGCGCCGAGAGCAATAGCTGGAAAAGGCGCGCCGAGACCAAGTGACGTGCCGATATGAAGCTTGCGTCGGTTGGGTGCTGTGCCGAGATCGCCAACGGCGCCGACTTGCTCACCCTGAGAAGCTGTAATTAGAAGATTAAACCCAAAATGTTGATGTCTATCCGAGTATGCTTATAAAGTACTTGTTTTATACAAGCAGAATGAAGACTCAAAGTCATGAGAATAAGCAATGAACAGGAGCAAGCCTGAAGAAAATACAAAGTGCGGTGCAATATACACCAGCACGTCCCGTGCCACTCATCCTTCGCTTACGCCACCTACGGGTGGGGGGCATTTGTTGACACCTAAGATATGCAAGAAGAAGCCAAAGCAAACTTAAGGCTCTGAAGACCGAATCAAGGGTGCGGCTTCTGTGCCATCCCTGGAAGTCTTGAGAATCAGAATAGACGAGGTCCACTACCCCTAACACTCTGTTTGGTTGAAGCCATCTCTGGCTAGGCCACTGCCCAGCATGACTATCATTCAAATAGTCAGGCTGATAAAAACTATGACAAGCTCCAGGCAATCATCTGCTTGCTGAAGAGGAGCCTTAGATAATTCTGATTCTCATGAAACGGGGTCCACACTGCCTCGCACGTGTGCACGAACATAAGGAGTTAAACGAGCCTCAAAAGGAATACGTATACATATACCTATAATCCCACCAGAACAATGAAAAGAAGCCCATTAGATGAGCCCCTTCTTGCGCCGAGTTCTGAACAAATGGGCCAAGCCCAATACAAAGCCAGGCATGCCGAGATGATGCATGCTGGGGCGCGCCGGGGAGTTCATGCCGGAAGCTGAAGGCCATCCCTCTATAAAAGATGTTGCCCTTCGAAGCGAAAAAAAAGAGAAAGCGAAGAGAAGAGGACGAAGAAAAAGAAAAGAGAGGGAGAGGCAGTGAGAATACAAGGCCATCACTCTGTAAATCCACTTTTGACTATCAAACATTTATCTAGGGGTCCCTCTGACCATGCTCCCCTGCTCCTTAATACTGACAGTTTGTCGAACTGCCCTGGCCGCTTCATTTTCCAGAGGATGTGGTGTACTCACATATTCTTTAAATAGTGTGTTTCTGATGCTTGGCAGCAAACCAACATTAGTCATCCCAATGCCATGGTTCGACTCTTTGTTAAATTGAAGATTGTTAACGACTCTTTGCGAAAATGGAACAAGGAAGTCTTTGGGGATGTATTCTGCAATGTAAGTCTTGCTGAAGCTGAAGTGGCCCTTAAACAGAACACTTATGACTCAGACCCTTCTCCAATTCATAGAGAGGGGCTAAATGCTGCTAATGCTAGTCTCCGCCAAGCTTTACTTAGAGAGGAAATTTTCTGGAACCAGAAGTCCAGAGTAGAATGGATAGAATGTGGGGACAGAAACACCTCCTTTTATCATGCTGTTGCCCAATGTAATAGAAAGAGAAATGCAATCAGAAGATTGAAAGTAGGAGACCCTGAAGAATGGTGTGATAATCAGGAAACTTTGAGGAGTCATGCATAGGCTTTCTTCAAGAACCTTTTCTCTACTGAGGAACACTTCATAAATCCAAACTTGATGGAATGCATTCCACATGTTATAACTGAAGCTCAGAACTCTACTCTATGTGCCAAACCAGATGCTTCAGAAGTCTGAAGAGCGGTGTGGTCTCTAAAGGGCTCCATTTCTCCTGGCCCAGATGGTTTTTCTGGAGAATTCTATACAACAGTTTGGGATATAATTGGGCATGATGTTACTGAAGCTGTTAGTGCATTTTTTGAAGGCTTCCCTCTTCCAAGAGGTATATCTTCCTCTCTCATCACTCTAATCCCTAAGGTGCCAGAGCCCAGGTCCTTTAGTGATTTCAGACCTATAAGCTTGTGCAATTTTTCATATAAAATCATTTCCCGGATTATCTCTGAAAGATTGGCTCCCTTATTGCCAAGCATTATATCAGTGGAGCACGGGGCTCTTGCTCGGAAGTTAATGATGGATATAAATAAAAAGGTACGTGGTCATAATATGATCGTTAAGCTTGATATGGCAATGGCCTATGATAGGATGGAATGGGATTTCATCTTGACTGTCATGAGGAAATTTGGATTCAGTACCAGATTTACTTCGTACATTGGCATGCTTCTTTATAATTGTTAGTTTTCGGTTAATTTTAATGGAGTGGCATCAGGCTTTTTTAAGTCTAGCAGGGGCATTAGGCAAGGGGACCCCATAGCCCCATACGTGTTCATAATTGCTTCTGAAGTTCTTAGTAGAGGCCTCTCTGCCCAATTTCAATCTGCAAGGCTACAAAGGACCAAGGCAGTCTATGCAGATTACACACATATTATATGCAGATGATTCTCTGATTTTCCTTAATGCTAGCAGACAGAATGTTATGGCATTCCAACAATTCATGTGCAGATATGAGCAATGCTCAAGGCAGCAAGTGAATGTTAATAAAAGTTGCTTTATTCTTTCTGAGAAAGCACCTTCCTCCCTTAAACAGTCAATTCATGTTCTTACAGGTTTTAAAAATCAGACTGCTGGTATCAACTATTTGGGTATTCCTGTGAAAAAGGGTAGGTACCTCTGCTCTGATTTTAAATCCCTGATTGAAAGGATTCAGATTAAGCTGGAAGGTTGGAAATCCAAACTTTTATCCCAAGCTCGCAGAGTTGTTCTTATAGATTTTGTTCTGCATAGCATGCCAATCTACCTTGCTTCTGCTTGTTTTATCCCAAAGAAGGTTATCAGATTCATTGACAGTCAATGTGCTAATTTCTTCTGGCAAGGCAGTGATGGCACAAACCGAAGACATTGGATAGCTTGGTCAGTAATTTAGAGGCCACGCTCAGAGGGAGGACTGGGAATAAGAGATTTACAATGGGTTCAAATCTCTTTGGCAGTTAAGAGTCTATGGAACATTCTTCATGGGTCTTCCCTCTGGTCTCGATATGCTAGGCAACGTTTTATTAAATTTCATTTTGCCAACTGTACTAAGCCTTTCCCTACAGGTATGCCTTTGGCAGTCTTCAGGCAAGCCCAATATTTCTTAATAAACAATAGCAGGTGGCTTATTGGGAATGGGGCAGAAATAGATTTTCTGAGAGATAACTGGACTGGTCTAGGCCCTGCCATTAATGTTGTTCAGACCGATGGTAGAAATAGAGGTGCAGATCTCCCTCTGGATTCTGTCCGAGAAGTGCTCCAGGACTCTCAGCATATTGCCATGGGTTTTCTCAGTAACAACTTTCACTTTCCACACATCCAGTTTAGCAATGAGGCCGACATCTGTATTTGGACAGGCACTTTAAAGGGCAATTTCTCAGTAAAGTCAACATGTAATTTGATCCGAACAAAAGGTATTCGGAGGCCAGCTTGGGCCAAGCTATGGCACTCAGATATTGCTCCAAGAGCAGCTCTCTTCACCTGGAAAATACTCCACCGAGCAGTGCCAGTTGACAGTAGGGTGGCTGAATGTGGGATTCAAATGGTCTCTAGGTGCAGCTGTTGTTCATCTCCTTCCCAAGAAGACCTTAACCATGTTTTCATCTCCAGTGAGTTGGCTTCTGAGTTATGGGGCTGGGTGCACCCTCTTGTTAGCAACAAGATTGCTCTTAGTGAGCAGATTACAACCCGAAGCTAGAATTTAATCTCTGCAACTAACATGTCATCTGCAATACAGTTTATTGGGATGTGTGCTGTAATCTTGATGATATGGGAAATATGGAAACATAGATGTGCTCTAAGATTTGAAGGGGTGGCCCTCAACAATGCATCCATCAAAAGGAAAATAATCTCTTCAATAGCTTTGGTGTTGGACAAGCTAAATTGTCACAAGCCTTTATCTCCAACCCAATTCCATTGTTTAGCATCCTTCCAATTATATCCATGGGTGGAAATCAAACATCCACTCTTGGTCTTTTGTCAATTGGCTGCCCAAGATTTTACACTGCATGTAGATGGAGCCTCGAAGGGCAACCCCGGCAAAAGTGGAGGTGGAGGATGTATCAGGGACCCTGCAGGCAAACTCATAGTTAGTTTTGCATTTCACTATGGTCAAGGCAATAGTATCTCAGCTGAGACAAGGGATCTTCATGATGGTTTAGCCATTGCCAAGCAATGTCAAATTAGGCTGGCAGCAGTGTACTCAGACTATTCCCTCCTAGTAGAGGCAATCCGGAATGGAATGGCCCCAAGCTGGATGGTCCTTCCCTGGTGGAAAAGGACCTTGGATCTCCTCCAAGACAATGGGTGTCCGGTTTGGCATGTATTCAGAGAAGGGAATCAAGTTGCTGATTCCCTTGCCTCTTATGCATGCACCATTACTGAAAACACAATTTTCACTCAAGTAGGGGACCTCCCACGATTGGCCATGGGAGCGATAAGAATAGACAAAGTTGGATTTCCAGCCATCCGTCTACGTTAGCCTCTTAAGGTTCAGACATTAAATGCATAGGGAGTGCAGTGTATGGACTCCTCAAATGTACAGACCTCACAAAGCTACAGCGTAAGGGAGTATAGTGTACAGACTTTTCAAATGTACATACTTACAAAGGTTGGGAGTGCAGTGTATGGACTTCTTAAAGCTCAGACATTGAATGTACATACTTCGGCAGTGAAAAGGAATGCAATGTATTGACTTCTCAACTGTACAGACTTCACAAAGCTAAAAGGGTGTGGAGTGTACAGACTTCACACTGTACAGACTTCACTAAAGCCTTGACATTGAATGTATAGACTTCAACATCCCAACTGTACAGACTTCACAAAGCTGAAAGGGTGTGGAGTGTACATACTTCAGCAAAGCCTTGACATTGAATGTACAGACTTCAGCATCCCAACTGTACATACTTCACAAAGCTGAAAGGGTGTGCAGTGTACAGACTTCACATGGTATAGACTTCACCAAAGCCTTGACATATAATGTATAGACTTCAGCATTGTACAGACTTCAGCAAAGCCTCGACATAGAAGAGTTCTCATTGTACAGACTTTGACTGCAATGCAGTGTATGGACTTCACAAAGTTGATGCATCACAATGTATAGACTTTCACCGTCTTCAGCAGCGAACGGGCTTTAACAGCACAATGTACAGACTTCAACATTGTACAGACTTCCTCACAGTGTACAGACTTCTTCACAATGTATAGACTTCACTGTCTTCAGAAGCGAACGGTCTTCACATTGTACAGACTTCGCAATGTGCAGTGTATAGACCCACTCTTTGGGTTTGTAGATCTGTAGATCCTACTTCTTTCATGCTGCAATCTGTAAATGTTCAGGGGTATGCCCCGATGATCCTATATTCATTACAAAATCAATAAAATTCTATGGCCACAGTGTTAGTCTGGGGGAGTGAGAACACTGTCCCCTACTGGGGGATGGTGAGCTCGACTGGACATAAACTTTGTTGGTCGGTGATTAACAAAAAAAAAAGAATATAAGGAAGAAAAAGGAGAAGTAGCCACTGAAGGAAAACGGAGCCCGAGAGCCCTCAAAAGGATCTGAAGAGAGAAAGGAGTTACAGGAGCTCGGAGGAGAGATTCAAGGTAGGATCGGTTTCAAGATGCCCTGAGGGGCTATATTCTCCCCCTTCCCCTATCTTTTATTTGAGTATACTCTCCTGTCTTTCGGTCTGCTTCCGAGCATCAGTGTTCCAATGGCATCAGATGTCAATGTAACCCTGTCGTCAAGGGATTTGGTCTGTGTTTAATTTCATTAGTCTGGCTGTCTTTGAGCTGAATGTATGTGCTATGTTTGGATGAAATAGTTAATAAAAGGTGCTGAAGTTCGCCCTTTCTTTCTCTTTCTCCCTCTGCATCCGAGATTCACCGTATTCGATAGCTATTGTAAATGAAGTAGATCTTGTCGTACATCCGTCTTTCAGATCAACATGAGTGTGTTTCTGCCGTATTTATTTCCAACATTGCAGTCACACTGAGAGCCTGAGATAGTTCATCTCATGGCTTCTCATTTGTGAAATGACGAGGGATACGTTTGAATCAGAACTCCCGAGGCTCCATTTGTGATCCGGCTCCCAATGATGCCCCAGAGGGAAAGCCATCTTCTCCTCAGATGATCCTTTCCAGAACCATCCCTGGTGTTCTCCCTAAACCATGAATGAAACCCTTTTGAAACTCCACATGAAACTCCCCAAAACCTTGGGTAAAACACCTCAAAGTCCGTGAATAACCCCCCCTTTTAAAACCCCTAAAAATGCTCTAAAATGCTCAGCTCAGAAATCCCTTCAAACCTCACTGAAACCCTCATTTTCAAAACTCCTCCCAGCCTCCCGGCGCGACCCTCCCTCGGAGCGAGTCCTGCGCCGACTGCTACCCGCGTCGGTTGGTGTCTTCCCATCGCGTCGAGACCCGCCTTCCTCATCGCGCCGACTTCCATCCATGCCGATAGCCTCGTGCCGATACTCTCAACAGTTCTGAGCCTTACCACCCCTGGTCACAAAACCCTATCACTCTAAGGAGAAATAGTATCCTTGACTCAACCCTCATGGGAGCTAAATCGATGGGGTTAACTCCCCTCACATTCTACCACCCCGCCAATTCATGGAGTTCTGCCACTGCATGTTCACGGTTGGCTATCTAGGGGATATTAACAAATCCCATGATGAGTGGACACTGTCCCATAGGATTGCGATCCTTTTGGATCCCGGGCTATGCTCATATCTCCTTTGGCTTCCATCCCGATATTCCGTGGGTGGATGAGCTTTACTCCCCTTTTGGAATAACCCAAAATAAGGGGAGATGCTGCTGAAATTCATTCACGATCCTTAATTTATCATATCGTGTGATATTTTCACTAAATCAATGAATCTATCCCCGACTGTGTGGCAGAGACCTGAGGCAGACTATCTCACGGTCCTTTGCCCACTGTAACGGGGGGGGGGGGGGGGGACATAATCATTACAGTCATATGGTCTCCCTAGACCTTCAGTGGGTGAGTTTACCCTCACTCTCCACCCTACCCAAATACCACCATGGACAAACCCATAAAACTCTTGCTGAACATAAGAGGGTCCCCCTCAATCTCGTAAAGCCTTCAAAATACCTGAAACCTAAAGAAACCCCTATTGTCGGTGCCATATAACCTCCCGGTGCAGCCCTCTCTCGGCGCCAGTTCCACCCCAGGTGATTGGCGCGCTGAGATGCCGTTCGCGCCGACCACATACCATGCCGATGCCCCCTTTTGTGCTCACTATCGCGCCGGTTTGCCTTCACGTCGGGACCCCATCTGCGCCGATTCATCTTAACAAGGGCTACCACTCAAAGAGCCAACTTCCCAGCAACCTTACTGAGTCTAAAACCAATCTAAACTTCATATCCTAACCCCCGTTGGCCGTCATGTCAGCCTTCATCATATCGTGGGGGGGAAATCATGGTTCTTCATCCAAGTCTAAGGGAGCTAAATTAATGGGGTTTTACCCCATGTTATACCATTTGACCGCCAGGTTTTTTTTTTCTAACACTGCTGACCCTTGGAGTCCTGCCACTTCATGTCCTCCAATGGTCTCTAAAGGGAATATCAACAAACACCATGACAGTGGACATTGTCCCGTCACCCTTAGATCCTTTTGGATCTCGGGCTACGCCCATCTTTCCTTTGGCTTCCATCCCAGCATTCCGTGGACGGATGACCTATGTCCCCACTTGGCATAGACAAAGATAAGAGGATATGCTGCCTGATTTATGCCGTGCATTATTACCACATCTTGCGTCGCATGGTTCTGTATGCATATTTCGCATCCTGCTAGCGAAGTTAGCATCATAGTCTTATCTTGTTTTGCTCTCAAGGCATCCTTTCTTGGCAACTAATCAAGGGTGGTCCTCTTTCCTAGAGGGCGTAATTAACGTCATAACCTTTATGGTATGATGGACTCTGGGTCCCGACGTGAATATCACAATCGACTAACCGAGTCAGATCGAGCGCATGATAAATTGTCACGCTAGTGACTGGCACGCCTAGTCAATAAACCAAATAAATAAGCAAAATAAAATAATATATATAAAAATAAAAGGATAAATAAAATCCATCCCCACAGAGTCCAGGTCTGAAGCCCTATAAAAAGACATCCTCTGCGATCAAACAAAGGAACGAAGAACCAGAGAAAAAGATAAGGAGTGCCGCCAGAGAGAAGAAGAAAAGAAGAAAGAGAGTGAGAGCTGAGAAAGAAGAAAAAGAAGGACCAGTGAGTGAGCAGCAAGAAAGAAAGAGAAAGGAAGAGAGAGAGCCAGAGACTGAGAAGAAAAGAGGAGAGGAGAGAGCCTTCCCCGAAGATCTGTTTAATCTGTTCGTGGATCAAATCCAGAACGACTATGCTCATTGGAACTTACTATTTTAGCTTTTCCTTTTTGATTTTTCGGTTGCCCCTTCGCATTTCCATTAGTGTTGTTTCGATCCTCTAGTTTGAGGTCGGGGTTCCTCCTATGGTCTCAGGAGAAGGGAGACTTGTTCTCCAGTTTGCAAGTGGCTGGGTGTCACTTGTGGGTTCCCTCTGGTGTAGAAGAAGAGAGGTCTGTGACCTCTGGTTTGTAAGTGACGGGGTGTCACTTGTGGGTTCCCTCTAGGTTTCAGAGGAAGGGAGACTTGGGTCTCCGGTTGTGAGTGACTGGGCGTCATTCACGGTTTTCCCTCTGGTTTGGAGGAAGGGAGACTTGTTCTCTGGTTTGCTAGTGACCGGGTGTCACTAGTGGTTCCCCTCCTAGTTAGAGGAAGAGAGGAGAGTGTTCCTCTGGGTCAAGCTGTTAGGCAGCGTCTGTTTAAGACTGAGTTTGATGTTCTTGCTTTCGCAAGGGAAGCCTCACTCCGGTTTGGGGTGAGGGGTGGACGTAGGCAGACTGTGGGTTTGGCCGAACCACCTAAAAAATCCTGTGTGTAGCGGTTTGCTTGTGGTGTGCTTTTCCCTATCTTCTGCCCCCTTCATAGGTTTTTCTAACTTCGTGGATGATGGGTTTATGTTCAGTATTTGGCATTGTCTGTGTATGCTAAGTGTTGACCTGAACAGAGTCTACTCCTATAATGTTGATTGAGTTTGTTGATTAGTGTGGATCTCGTTTAGACTCCATGTGATTGATGCTTGTCTTATGTTCAAGTGAGAGTCTATTTAGATTGACTTTTCTGGTCTTATTTCTGCACTAGTCCCTCGAAGATAATTCTAAATCTAGGCAAGAGTTTTTAATTCCGCAATAGTTTTTAAATGGGGATTCATTTACCCCCCCTCTGAATCCATGCCTTGCACCCTAACAGCACTGACCTTGCTTGGGAAAACCTTGCACCGACCTTGTTGCAGACGTTGTCAAGGAGAACATTGCACCGACGTTGCTTGGCGAAGAGATTGCACCAACTAAAAGCTTGCACCGACTTTGCTTGTGCGTTGAAGTATGCACCGACTAAAAACATGCACCATCCTCATTTGTGTTGCCAGCATTGAAAGCTTGCACCGACTTATACACGCCCAATGCAAAAGTTACACCGACCATTGTTCCTTTGAAACCGAACATTGCACTGACCTTGAGTAGACACTCACAATAGTTGCACTGACTTGATCGTGCAACGTACACAGACTTTATATGCGCTGCTGGAAAAACATGCACAGACTTAGTAATGCTAAATGCAAATGTGCGTAGACTTTAGGCATGCATAGACCTAAATGTGCATAGACATCATAAAGTGAAATGCAATCATGCTCAGACCTATAGGATGAGTTGCACAGACCATACATGTGTATTGGGGAAAAACATGCACAGACCTTGCAAGGGCATAGACCTTACAAGTGTACAGGCCTAAGTATGCTGCGTCCAGTACATATGCTCAGACCATAAAACATATGCACAAACCTTAAACGCAGATAAGCAAAGAATGCTGCACCGACTATAAGTATGATAGATGGTGCAACTAGCACCGACCTGGTGCATGGTTCTATATACTAACACCGACTAACATCGACCTAAGTATGTGCATATGACTTATCAAACCTGAGAGAACTTTGTGCACATAACCTATTTGATGAAATGACTGTGCATGCAATATGATGAGGTTCTATGCAGCATGAGAGTGCATAAATCTGAAAATGCACATCACGCAAATGATCATTAAATTCAATGTACAAAACATCAATGCACAGCAATCAAACCTCATTAATGCGCAGTGCAATGACTAAATGCATAATCAGATGCATATTGCAATCATCATTCAATCTTCATGCAAACACATGATGACTTATAGTGTTTGCTATCATCAAAACCACAGGGACACAACAATCTCTCCCTTTTTGATGATGGCAACACTATGAGTCATGAAGATAAAGCAAGATGCTGACAGACAGACAATATGTTCTCCCCCTTTTCACTTCATCTAAAAGAAAATAGTTTGATAAGATAAATGCCAAGCATGCATGCATGAAAAATAGTTTACCAAACGAGCCTAAATAGCCAGATAAGAACATACATAACATGTAACCCTACTCCCCTTGAAAATGTGAGGTGAAAAGAAGTAAGAATAGGGTATGATGAAGGACAGCCAAGAAGGAGTGTCAAGTAGATTAATCTCCCCCTTAATGCCAAAAACATGCTGATGTGACAATTGCCCTCTTTGACAAAGCAGAGGGATTGGAGTGAAAGAAGTGATAAGCATCTATCAGTAAAAATACAGGGGCAATCAAGGATAAGTTCTGGTCATGATGCATTTTATCAATAATCAAATGGCAGTGAGCAAGAGAATTCCAAATAATCTTCAAACACATGAGTAATTCAATAAGATTTTTAAGGAGATATCAATTTCATAAATCTAAAATTGAATTTTTCAGAGTCTTCCATTATAAGGGCTTATGAATAAACTTTACTAATTAGCATGGTTTAAACATGATGTATGCAAAGTTTGACAATAAAATTCTATATTTATATATGAATTCACGGTTTAATAAAAATGAACCAAGCCCTCATAATTATATCTTGATTAACCTCCCTTTTTCTTATATAATCAAATTCAATGACTTCTTTCGGAATTACATTCACTAGTATTGAGATCAAATAATTATGAAGCCATATGATTTTGTCTAGGGTTATAGCAATTTATCTTTTGCATCAATATTCAAATATTACAATTTGTTCAAGAAAAATTTTCATGCTACAAATTTCAAGAGCACTCTAGTTTAGTGCACACCTTGTAACTGGAGGATATACGTTGATCAGACACCAATATCCCTGAGCACTTAGTGTGACTAACAATCATGCTCTATAATTAACAGAGTTAACATTTACACCTCATGACATATCTAAACTCATTTCCTTGATGAGTGAGATTTGTTTCTCAATGTGCACGCCATTGCTCTGCCAGATTATCAATCATTTTTAAGCAGAGTTAACTATGGCCCCTCATGACACAGTCCTTTAGACATGGTTTCTCAGTGACCAAAGTCATTGCTCTGACAACTATTTACCCTTTAGACATTCCAGAAAACTCATTTGTTTTAAAACAATACTAATTTCATGTACTTAAACCAAATAAAGCCATGTATTCAATAGTTCAAATTTCAGAAGATTTTACAAGACACAACATGAAACATTTGGTTAAAGTTTATTAAAACATGATTTAGATATTTTTCAGGATATTCAGAACCAAACTCAATGAATACATTAACCTTAAACCATTATGATCTTTTAGAACATTCATAAACATGTATAATAGAAGATTCCTTGTTGTCAAGATTTTCATATTTATGGTCATGATATACAGATTGAAATCCTTTCAATTTTTAGGTCAAGGAAGTCTGAGAGCAGCCTCTTTTCAATAGAGGCAGCAGCAAGAACATGCATCAAATGTGAGAGCATATGAAGTTCATGCATATTGCAGAGATGGCCAAAAGTGCATTAGGCAAATGTAAAAGCAATAATAGATTTTAGACTCAAGAAGAGTATTAGTTTCAAATGATTTCAGAACAATTAGAAGAAGTGATACACGTTGATGCTAGTTGGCGATGAATGTTGAAAGAGAAGCAGAAGTTTCAAAATGAGTGAAGATATGTCTACACAAAAAGGGTATCGGTTGACTGAATGAGCAATTCAAGTTGGCCGAATAGGATAAGAAGTAAATGGATGAATAGCCATGCTTTTCAAAATATGTGATTTATTTATATGCTCCCCCTGACTTGATGCACTGAAACAGCCTTTTTGGTGTTTTCAAAATTAATCGAATGCAATCAACTCATGTATGCAATTGCACTGACTCCCTTTAATAGTATGCCATATGAGATACTCTCAATGCAGCACATGTAATGACAATTATGCAGAGAGTTTGATGAGTTATGCTTATGGACATTTAGACTGATCTATGAGCAGTTTTGACCAATGGTACTGGGTAGAGGACTTGGTCTAAAAACCACCTCATACATAGTAAGAACCTCCAGACAAATTGCATTTGCCCTTTAGTAACTTACCATTTGATATACCATGTTGATCATGCATGACACTGAAGTGCAAATGCAGTCTTATCATATTTTCAATGAATCATGCCAGACAAATGTGAGAACTTGAATGCATGCAGATTGGAAATGAATCCAGCATATCTTTAGGGCCTCTTTGATAACAGGTTAGGATAAGTCATATGATGTGGGTCAGGGTGAGTTATTCCTTGAGTTTATCTTTTTTGAGTTTGATAACTTATTCTTATTCTGAGAATAACTCATTCCATGTGAAACGGTAGAATGAGTTACTCCTAGAATAAGGGCCTTATTCCTAACCGACCCCAAATAACTTAACCCTATTATCAAACTAGGTTAAAGGTGAGTAGGCGGAATAACTCATCATATTCTCCCTTATTCTGTTATCAAATTGGCCGTTAATGAATATGTGCACACACATCGCAAAGTATGAGCAAATAAACTCATGTAGATCAATGCGAATGACAAACCATATCAGGACCTTGTCTGCATGACACTTTCGACTGAACAGATTTGACATGATATGCAGTTAAAGCAGATTTCCAAGAACTTCAATTGAACAAATGTTAAAGGTTCAGAACATTACCTGAATGGGGTTTACCAACTTGGGTGCCTTGGTTTATTTACCCCTTTTATTCTCCATCCCAAGGCACTCCTGCAAATAACATCTCATTTTGCATTCATAGGAACCCAAGTCTCCTTGGGTCCTTTAGTGACAGTAGCACCTCTGAATGGTGCTCTCCTCATTTTTAACACTTGAAAATCATAAAATCTCATCAAATAACAATTAGACTTGGAATGTCCTAACTATCCATAGTAATAACATGAAATAACAGATTTTAAATTCTTTTTATGCACATTATTATAAGCATGGAATCTTTGTGCATTAACATAAAAATTTCTGTTATTTGCATGGACGTTTTGTTTTCCATAACCTGCCAACCAGCATTCAGAAGCTCGGTGTCCAGGTTTTCCACAATCAAAGCATTCAACATATTTTTCCTTAGACACAAATTTGTTTCTGCCAAAATCAATTTTATTTACAGGGAATTTAACAAATTTAGAATTAAGTTTCTTTCCCTGAATATGCCAACAATCCTGGACTGTGTGGCCATACTTCCCACTTTCAAAACAGAAGAGAAATTTCTTCTCTTAATCACTGATCAGCACTCACTAGCCAGATGGCCTGGCTTTCAACAGTTGGAACACATAGAAGCTTCTCCTTTGAAAGCAAATTTATCTTTACCAAAGGCATTCTGTTTTGCAGGGAATCTAAGGTGTTTATAATGAGCTTTTCCCTGGGCATGCTAGCATTGGGCAGCAATGTGGCCCATCCTGCCACAATGAAAATAGGAAATTTTCTTATTCTGAAATGCATGATTTTTAGGATAAGTTTTCCTAACATGGATTTTACTAGCATTTAGATCATCCTTTTTCATCAATTTACAGTCATTCATCAAATGGCCGAGCCTACCACAGTAATGGCATGAAATTCTCTTCTTGTGTGCATGAATATGTGTGTTGGTGTTGTGGACAACATGCACATTTTTAGCATGAGTGTGTGTAGGCTTGTTATGCAAATTTTCATTTCCTTCAGCTTTTTCAGTAGGTTTCTGACTTTTCTGAATAGTAGTTAGATTTGGATTTTTCTGTGCAGTGAACTGAAAAACCAGTGGAGTTTTGATGCTGGTTTGTTCTGAGCTACTTACAAATGATGTTTGAATTTTGTTTCCAAAGCTCTTCTTATTTACTGGATTATACCCCAGCCCCTCTTTCTAAAAATTCACTTTCATCCCCAGTAGCTTATCCAAATTATCTTAACCTTCAACAAATCTAGATAAAGAATTCTTTAGGTCCTTAATCTCATCCTCCAGGGATGCAATATGTAATTCATAACCAGCAATTTCTTGTTCACTACAATTCACACACTCATTTAGCACTTTGATTGTAGTTTTATAGTTCTCAACTTCTTGTTCCAGATTGTGCAGTTTTTAAGACTCTTTTATACAGACATCTTTTCCTTTTTCTAGGACAAGAAGTCTCTCTGACACAACAGTGTTCAACTGCTTCACTTTTTCAATCTCTTTAATCAATTTGTCATTTTCTGATTTCAGATTTTCAGTTTCTTCAACACAGCTTTTATCAATTTTTATTAAGTTCATTTTCTCATTCAACTATTCTTCTATCTGTTCAAACTCCAAAATCTTGTTTAACAGATCTTGGTTTTCTTCCTTTAGGGAAACCGTTAAGTCCTTCTGCCATTCTAAATCTGAGTGAAGTTTTTCATTTATTTCTTTCAAAAATGGACATTCATTGCAGGCAGATTTAGCAAATCATGTTGTTTCAGCATTGGCTTTTAGACACTGTTTCCTAAGACATTCATTCTCAATTTTCAGGGTATTCAATTCACAGCTAACACATTCAAAATTGTTCATCAGTTTTTCATTATGAACTAAATTATTGACATGAACCTGATCATCATCAATCATGCTAAGTTTTTCTTTTAGTTCTGAAATTTCACGAACAAGTTCTTGATTTTCCACTTTAAATAAGCCAATTTGTTTCTTAAGCATTTATTTTTCAGATTTCAACTGATCTAGTTCTGAAGCAGCAGAATCAAGATTATTCAGTCGTTTTCTGAAGATTTCATTCTCAGTTTTCAATGTCTCAATATTAATATTTTCAGAATTGGAGTTAGCAGCTTCAATCAATTTCTTCTTCAAGGGTTTATTTTTCTTACTTAGGCTGTTATACCTATCTAACATATCAGCATAGGCATCCTCCCAGTCATCTATAGAGAAATTCTCAAAGGGGTTTACCTGATTATCGTTATCATCCTGATCACTGTTGTGATCACTGCCGTTTGCCATCATGCATTTGTCTTCGTTTTCTTTATCGGCAGTCTTCAGTCTATCCAATATCTCTCTTGATGATCTGCAATCATAAAAACAAGAATGGAATGCCCTGTTAGTAGCGGCCTTCATCATCTCCAAAGCTTTCTGGTTTTCAGAACACATAGATCTATGATTATCAGTCCATTTGGACTTGTTCTTTGGTAATCTGTGTGGACCATGTGAAATTAGCTTCCACAGATCTGGATCACCAGACTTAACAAACACACGCAAGTTATTAAACCACAAATTAAAATCAGTACCATTAAAAATCGGTTGATGACCATAAGAAGGATTTAGGAACAGTCAGCCAAAAACAGGGAGCAGCAAAAGGAATTAGCACCAAGAAGCACCAAGGATCACTGTAGATCATTGGATCTGTAGAACTAGTAACCCGCTCTGATGCCAATTGTTAGAGTGCAATGCACGGATTCAGAGGGGGGGGGGTGAATGAATCCCCGTTCAAAAACTATTGCAGAATTAAAATCTCAGATGGCTTAATCAAATTAAGCACTCTTCAGTTGACACAAGAAAACACAGGCTGAATCACTAGCTCATACTAAACCGTAATTCTGACAGACACAATATCAAATACTAATCGAGAACCCGGACTGATGTAACGATGAATACTCTACCAAACCTTCAAGCACCCAATAGCAAGCAATCACACAGTTGAATCTTTTAACAGTACTCAATATAAACTAATGAGACAACTGAGCCTCTCTCTTTTCACAACTATGAACTGAGAAACTCAGGCTCACATATGAGTTGTAATTCTACTGAGCGTATGAACAAACACTTCACATTCACATTAACTCCACAAGATATCATAGATGATCAAGCACACACAACCTGTGAAGGGGAGATAGATGATATGGAAGAGTGCACAAAGCAAACTACGATAGATAGGATTTTAAGTGGTTCGACCAGACCCACAGTCTGCCTACGTCCACCCCTCACCCCAAACTGGAGTGAGGCTTCCCTTGCATAATGCAAGACACAGACTCAGTCTGCAAACAAACGCTGCCTAACAGCTTGACCCAGAGGAACAGTCTCCTCTCTTCCTCCAACCTGGAGGGGAACCACTAGTGACACCCCGTCACTAGCAACCGAAGACACAAGTCTCCCTTCCTCCAAACCGGAGGGAAAACCGTGAGTGACACCCAGCCACTCACAACCGGAGATCCAAGTATCCCTTCCTCTGAAACCCAAAGGGAAACCACAAGTGACACCCAGCACTTGCAAACCGGAGACACAGTCTCCCTTCTCCTGAGTCCACAGGAGGAACCCCGACCTCAAATTAGAGGATCGGAAGAACACACTGAGCAGGTGGAAATAATAAACAAAAAATAAAAAATAAAAACAAAAGGGAAAAATAATTGTTGCTCCGAAGAGCAATTCCAACATAAGTCTTATGGGAAAGCTCCCTCTTCTCTTCTTCTCAGCCTATGGCTCTCTCTTTACTTCTCAGCTCTCTCTCTCTCTCTCTCTCTCTCTCTTCACTTCGCAGCTCTCTCGCTCTCTCTGGACTTCTTCTTCTTCTCAGCTATCTCTTCTTTTCTCTCTTGGCTTTCTTCTCTGGTGGCTGCCCTTTCTCTTCCTTTCTTGCGCCGCACACTACTTCTCTTCTGGCGGCTCTCCTTTTCTTTCTGGCGGCCACTCCCCCTTCTAAGAGGAAGAACACCTTCTATATATCTATACCCAAAATAGGGGCTCCGTAAACCCTTTTGGATAAGATTGGGCCACGTGGCAGGAGAGATAAGAATATTCTCAGCCAGACTACCCTTGGATCACGTGCCCAACACTACTATACCAATGATTGGTCTCACTTGTCTCTTGTGCCCAGTCACGTGCCTTCGTCAAGTTCGCTGCTTCACTTGAGTCCTTGAACAGTGAAGTGTACAGACCTTGTATACTGAATCAAAATGAGCATCGACCTCAGGCACTTAAGATCAAAGCTGGCGTCAACCTTGGTTACTGTAGAGTTGGAGTAGCATCGACTTGGAACAATTGTCGCACCGACCTTTGTTCATGCCAAATGGAACAAGGATCGACCTTGAAAAGTTGCACCGACCTTGCTTGGGAAAACCTTGCACCGACCTTGTTGCAGACGTTGTCAAGGAGAACATTGCACCGACATTGCTTGGCGAAGAGATTGCACCGACTAAAAGCTTGCACCGATTATGCTTGTGCGTTGAAGTATGCACCGACTGAAAACTTGCACCGTCCTCATTTGTGTTGCCAGCACTGAAAGCTTGCACCGACTTATACACGCCCAATGCAAAAGTTGCACCGACCGTTGTTCCTTTGAAATCGAACATTGCACTGACCTTGAGTAGACACTCAACAGTAGTTGCACCGACTTGATTATGCAATGTACACAGACTTTATATGCGCTGCTGGAAAAATATGCACAGACTTAGTAATGCTAAATGCAAATGTGCGTAGACTTTAGGCATGCACAGACCTAAATGTGCACAGACATCATAAAGTGAAATGCAATCATGCTCAGACCTATAGGATGAGTTGCACAGACCTTACATGTGTATTGGGAAAAAAAACGTGCACAGACCTCGCAAGTGCATAGACCTTACAAGTGTACATGCCTAAGTATGTTGCGTCTAGCACATATGCTCAGACCATAAAACATATGCACAGACCTTAAACACAGATAAGCAAAGAATGCTGCATCGACTATATGTATGATAGATGGTGCAACTAGCACCGACCTGGTGCATGGTTCTGTATACTAACACCGACTAACATCGACCTAAGTATGTGCATATGACTTATCAAACCTGACAGAACTTTGTGCACATAACTTGTTCGATGAAATGACTGTGCATACAATCTGATGAGGTTCTATGCAGCATGAGAGTGCATAAATATGAAAATGCACATCATGCAAATGATCATTAAATTCAATGTACAAAACATCAATGCACAGTAATCAAACCTCATTAATGCGCAGTGCAATGCCTAAATGCATAATCAGATGCATATTGCAATCATCATTCAATCTTCATGCAAACACATGATGACTTATAATGTTTGCTATCATCAAAACCACATGGACACAACATGCACTAGGGCTGAGGATATACCTCTGCTAAGTATCATTGGTCATTGTTGTATTTTGGGCCATTCAGATAGGGGGAGTCCAAGCATGTACTTGTTTGCTCATGCATTCACTATTTTAAAAATAGTTGCATATCACATGAATCAATATTTCAATTTTTTTGGGGGGCACCATTTGAGGGGGAGTCTCACCTGAAATCCTCTTGATCCGAACTTTCTAAGGGGGAGACTCTTGGTCCTTTATTGTTTCAAAATTCAATAGGAATTGATCTCCTTGTATGCTCAATGTCCACACACTCTTGAACCCTTGTACGCATTCTTTATCTGCTTAGTGAATTGTTGGCTGGCTTTTCAACCTTCTTGAGCTATCTGAAATGTAAGAAGATTCCAATTTACATACCATGACCATAAATCTAAAAATAGCTCAACTAAAGAATCTTCTATTATCCATGTTTATGATTGTCCAGAATAATTAGCTAGTTCAAGTTTAATGACTTCATTGAGTTTGAAGATAAATTTCTTGAAAAATTCTGTGTTCAGCTAGAATAGGCCTTAACCATCTTTTGCATTTTGTGCCCTGGTACATTTTCTGAAATCTGAAAACTCCTATTGCATGGCAACTTTGGTTGAGGTACTTAGTTTATGTATTGTCTTTAAACATCATAAAATCTAAACACTCCTACAGGGTAAATATTGACAGAGCAATGACACTGGTCCACTGGGAAACCATGCCCCCTAACCTTGAAGTTTTGTGGACTATGTCATGAAGTGCCACTGTTAACTCTGCAGAAAATTATTGCAAAATCAAGGCAGAGCATTGGCAGGATCACTGAGAAATATATCTCACTTATCAATGAAATAAGGTGAGATATGTCATGAGGTGAAAATGCTACCACTATTACAAAAGAGGCATGATAGTCAGTCATAGTAAGTTCTTAGGGATACTGGCGTCTAAACAACGTGCATCCTCTAGATACAAAGTCTGCACTGCACTTGATTGCTCTTAAAAATTTTGTTGAACAAAAAGAAACATTTAGACATGGCAGCAAAAGATGAAAAAGAAAATGGTTGATACCCAAAAATGAGATCAGCAAATCTTGCTGTTTAACCTCAATACTATCTGACTAACTCCCAAGGCAGTCATTACAATTGAGTAAGTAAGATAAAAGAAGGATAAGCAGGGTTCAACTATGAAATCTTGGTTCATTTCTATTAAACTTGAATGCACAAATTTTTTCAAAGAAGTTTCACTGATAAACTCTGGACTCATTAGATTTGAACCATGCACCTACACAAGGAACATATCATAAGCTGGTCATAATGGAAGAGTCTCCATTTAAGGCTTTTATGATTTATGAAATTAGTATCAGATTGAGAATCTTCTTGCTGAATGCTTTCACTCTTGTCTACTGAAGTTCACCCTCGTCTCCCTAACTTTTTGCTCTCACTTGAATCTTCCTGAATCTGGCTATTTTTAGTCTGATCATATCCCCAGATTCCACATTTCATGTGAAACAATTCTTTTTGCTAATGTCTATGGGAGATTTAAAGTCATCATATGGGAGATGCATGTGCATACATTGTCTTATCTGCGTAAAATGGATCATAATGACTCACAATGTTGCCATCATCAAAAAGGGGGAGATTGTTGTGCCCCTAAGTTTTGATGATGTCAACACTATGATTCATCATTGAGTTTCATGTGTTTTTGATCCCTGAATTTCATACGAGTCTGAACCTTGAGTTCCATACGTTTTTTGCCCTTTGAGTTTCATATGTGTTGATTCTTAAGGTTCATATATTTTTGATGATGTCAGATGTTTTTGACAATGTTAATCCATGAATATCCATGAGTCTTTGTGAAGTTAGGATTGTTTTTGATCAAAGGAATGGCCAAATGCATAAAATCAAGTCAGTTGCATGAAAATCAAGAAGCAGAGTCGACCCCAAATGCTTCTGGAGTCGACCCCACCAAGCAGATAGCACAGCTAGTTTATCGCTAACAAATGGTCAGCTAAGGCTGAAAAATATAGAGTAAGGGTGACAAATAGCTTTACTATATATGGCGAAAAATAGCTTTCCATGAAAGAAGAAGAGCTAAGAAGAAGAAACCTGAACTTTTGCTGAAAGCGAAGACCGCCCGCTAGCCAAGGCACTAAGGCGATAGTTCATACCGATTAAGGGTGACAAATAGGTGGTCAGCGGTGTAAAATAGAAGCTTGGCCTGACAAATAGGTCAGTAAGAGTGAAAAATGGCTCGCAGCGCTGAAGGAGTTAAGAAACATCAAAGTGGCGTCGATGCCATAAGGCCTTAGCGTCGACGCAACCACATTGAAGCTTGCAAGGTGAAGAAAGCTGATCAATGGCTACGGTTTAAGGGTGACATATGGTTGTTCAAGGTAGACAAATAGCCGATATCTGTGACATACATCTCCATAAGTGTAATGCCCCGGGTTTTTTGGATCCTCGTTTGTGGGTCCCGGATCTGGTTTCTCAGAGCGTCCGACTCCGTTGTGTCCGAAATTTTGTTTCGGACATCTTTCGTGTTCGGATCGGTGCGATCCGGAGTCGTTTCAGAGGCCCGGAAGCGTTCCGCGACTTTTTTCCGCGTGTGTTTTCCGATTCCCGGCGTGGGTTTCGGCTTTCCCTTCGGAACCTCGTTGCGGGTGAACCGGGCCGTTCACCTAGGCGAGTGTGGTACCGTTGCGATCGGTGTGTTCCGAGGATCGCGAGGGTGTGATTTTCTATTTTTTGGGATTTTTCTGATTTTATGGATTTTCCTATATATACCCCCCACCCTCTCTCTTCCTCTCATTTGTCACTCTCACCCTCTCTCTCTTCTCCCACTCTCTCCTCTCAGTCTCTCCTCTCCGGCGGCCGACGGACCGAGGCGGGGGCGAGGCGGGGCGATGCAGGCTAGGAGGACGGCAAGGATAGGTCGAGGATCGAGGCTCGAGGGCGCGGTGAAGCTCGGCCGTGAGTTCATGGAGCGGCGAGGCTTCAACGGTGTTTTCTTCGTGGATCGGCGTCCACGGTGCACGAAATCTTCGGTGGAGGTAGGGTGATGGACCCCCAGCTCGTGCACTTCCTTTCCCGCAAGTTTCATAGGCTACGGTGAGCCGAGCGGGCCAAACGGGGTGATTTGGGCAAAATCCATGTTTTAGGGCTTGTGGGCCGATCTCCCGTTTCATTGCGTTTCTGGCCGATCCGAGGCCGTAGATGCATGCTAAGGGTTATTTGGGGGCTTCCCCTATGTTTTCCCCCTCATCCGTGGATGTCTGGGGGCGTGGCGTGGATTTTTGGGGTTTTCCCGTCGTTCTCGGTTTTCCGAAATGGTCGCGGTCCACCAGAAACCGCGTTCATTGGTCGCGGTCTTGGGAGAACCGCGTTCATCCTTTGTGTTTTTGGTCGAGGAGGTCTTCGAGCGTCGCGGTCGTGCGATAGACCGCTTTGGCCTAGTCGCGGTCATGGGATGACCGCTACCATCTGGTCGCGGTCCTCGGGCGACCGCTACCAGCGGGGTTGTGCGTGGCTAGTTGCGGTCATGAGGTGACCGTGACAGCATGGTCGCGGTCTCCGGTCGACCGCTACCATCTGGTCGCGGTCCCCGGTCGACCACTATCTGGTCGCGGTCACCAGGCGACCACTACCACGTTCTGGTTCCTGTTTGCGTTGTTTTGACCTCCGGTCGACCCGGTTGCGACCCAGTGGTTGACTTTAGGTCTCGTGAGTGTCTCGGACACCCCGTGGAGTTCCGTGACTGTGTCTTTGGGTGTCCAGAGGTTGTCCCACTTACCTCGTTTTGCATGCCACGAGCTTAAGGGTCCAAGTGACCTTTTAGCACTCCGATTGTATTGTTTTGGTCTCCGGTCGACCCGGTTGTGACCCAGTGGTCGACCTCCGGCCTTGTGAGTATCCCGGACACCCCATGGGTTCTATGTCTGTGTTTTTGGGGTGTCGGGAGGGGCCGTGTTGCCTCGATTAGCATGCCCATAGGTGTGGTGGGTCCGGGTGACCCCACGTGTTCCGGGCTTTCGTGTTACGCATGATCGAGTCACCGTGTATCGGTAGGTGTGCAGTGGGGTTCCCCCGCATGTCGTGAGTCTTCCTGGAAGATGATTCCCGAGGGGGTCATGTGTTTGGCCGTGGACTGTGCGTCCCGTTTCTTCTCCAATCGTGGTCACCGTGCGATGGTGCTGGTACGTGGGATGGTCCCCGTACTTCATTAGGTTCGGACGTCATTTTCTGTTGGTTTGAGAGCCTACTCTCTCAGTGATCCTCCACTAGTCGTAGCTTCCTGCGCACGCGTGTGCGGACCCACCTGGGAGTGGTGGAGAGCGCGACCCGGTGAGACGTGGTTTTAGGCTGGTTTTCGTCGGCCCCTTGCCTTTGCCACCATAGTCCGGTGGGGGGGAAAACCAGCTAGAGGACCCGACCTAGAGTAGATGGTCTGTGTGTTCACACGTAGTTGGGGGCTTAGGACACGCGCTGACGAGCGTGACCCCAGCTAGTCCTTGTTGTGGTACTGGTTACTGTGTGTGTCTGAGTCTCACGCCTAGGGCGTCGTAGCTAGACACTTGTGACGCGGTGTAAGACGTCAGGGGATGCATCCGGTCGTTCTTCTAGTGGGAGGTACTCCTGTTCTGGACAGAGAGTGACAGACTGTCAGTCGCGTGACTTCGACCTTCGGGTTTTTGGTCGCGTTGACCGTTGAGTTTCAGTTGTCTCGCCGTGGCACGTGTGTCAATTTTTGTACCGTGTGACTGGTTTTAGTGTAGTTTAGTAGCCCTTGGCCATGAGTCTGGGGTGTGTTCCGGTCATTAGGAGTAGCTGTAGTGCCGAGGTTTTGCCGGCCACCGTAGTTACTTTCCTGCTTTCGTAGTTACTTCTTTCCGTTGCTGTCTTGCTAGAGTAGCTTTCCTTCTGCCGTTGTTTCTCAGTTGGGGTTCCGTGGATCCCTACTGGGCCAGTGACAGGAGGCTCACCCCTGCGTTTTAGGTATAGCGGTTCTTCCTCGAGGTTTGAGGGCGCGGAGCGGAGGTTCTCAAGTGCCAGCTTGTCGGGCCGAGTGTTCACTTGGCATGTGGTGCGTTTTTACTGCTTTAGACTGTACTTTCTGTTGGATTGGACTCTGTTGTAGCTGTAGTTGTTTATTTATTTTTGTTAATTATCATGCTTTATTTCCTATTTCCTTGTGCCTCCACACTCCTTTTAGCCCTTCCGAGCCCTCCCGGCTCGTGGGCGGCGATGCGAGTCTCAAGTTATCGGGCCTCCACGGTAATTGGATTCTCGGGCCGTTACAGCTGGTATCAGAGCGTGGTTGTGGACGTACATGGGAACTCGAGATATTGCAGTGATCAGAGTCCATAAGGTCCAGTGCAGTCAGCAGCTGGCATAGGGTTTCGTGCATGTTTTTCGCTTTGTTTCTCGCTCGAGAGCTTGAGTGTGTTGTGTGGTGTGGTGAGGGTGGTTGCTGTTCTCGTTGGAGTTCCGGCGTGGGTTCTGCGGATCGAGGTCAAGAGCTTTCTCCCGTGGTTGGTGGCCCTGGTTGTGTTGCGTTGGGCAGAGGTTGCCGGCGGGCATGTTGTAGTTCGGGGGATTGTAGCGGTGGTGCATCGAGAGATATTGTGATCATGGTACGACGGGACACTTGGTAAGTGTTGTCGGAGGAGCTGACCTGACGGAAGTGATGGTTTTCTTGGTGCTGGAAGGTGCTATTCCCAGCATGCGCGAGGCTCGAGGTTAGGTCGAGTGCGGAGTTTTCCTTCCGTTGGTCGGAGGTGCGATTGGTCTCTCCTCTGGTTGGGGAGATTGCATTTGGCCAAGGTTCATCGTCTTGCACTGTGCGTCCGGATTGGTTGGCCTTTGTGCGCCGTGAAATCCGTGCGAGACACGTTCCACGTTTTGGCAAGGTGGTTGCCTGTGAGAAGCGTTGCCCGTTCCCTGATGTGTAAGGGTGTTGGCACTGTTCCGGAAGGACGAGTGTCGGCTGGGCGGTGTTCGCGAGAATTACGGTTGGTGTTGTGGCTCCCGATGTGCGGAGGATCGGAGTCTGCGGGGTTGCAGATGGTTGTCAAGATGGTGGATCTTTAGTTGGCGTTGTGGTGGCAGTGCGTGTGGATCAGAGTGCGTGGATCGTAGCATTGGTTGCTGCGGGTGGATTTCTGAGGAAGTGCAGAGCAGCGGAGGATTGGTTCATCGGTGTGTGTTGTCTCCGGCGGCGTGAGACGTGTTGTTACTGTGCCGTTGCTTGAGATATTGTGGTTTATGGCACTGGCAGGTGGAGAGTTGGGGAATGTGCTGACGAGGTTGCCGCATGAGTACCCTATTCTTGCGTTGGAGGTTGCGTTCGCGGATAAGATCGTATTTTGGAGAAGTGTGACGTGGGTTGTAAGAGGTTGTGTGTCCCGTGGCTCTGTGATAAGAGCGGGAGTCGAGATTGGCAGGCGTCCTCTTCAATTAATTGAGATGGAGGTCTTGATGAGATAGGATTCGATGAGACAGGACGGTGGTCGATGCCTGTGTGTGGAGGTCTCTGATGAGATGTGGACGTGGGATATTGATCCTCAGTCTATGGCCAGCAAGAGAGGATTCCCCGTAAGTCTGAGTCGAGTGACGTGAGGACCGTGTGGTGATGGAGTCGTTGGATCCCGCCATGCTCCCCCGAAGGGTAGAGTTGGCGCAGGGGTCCATCTGGATGTAGTGGTGGTCTGTGCGAAGAGTCAACGGATGGCCTGTCATGAGTTGGATCGTGCCTGCTGGGCCGGTGGAGGTTTCCCGTTGACGAATGTCTGGTGACCAGTGGATGGTCTTTTCACAGATAAAAGATGCTGGCTGTAGGGGCTCGAGAATGGAGAGAGCCGAGTGCCAGCGAGGCCTTTGGTGGCCGTTTATGAGATGCATTTTTCCAGATGTGATCTGAGCTTTGTCGATGTTTGAGTTCTGAGAGAGTTGGTCCTGTGCTGTCCTTGGTATTTGGCTTGCCTGGGGTGAGCTGGTGGAACCTCAGTGATTGGTTGCCCCTGGTGCAGGGTGTGAGATCGATCAGCGGTTGTGAAGCTGGCGTTTGGTTGGTCCGCCGAGCGTGGGCGTTGACCGGTGGATTGGCTCTTGTGGAGAGGATTGCGTTCCCTCGGTGAGCGAGAAGGTGGCAGCGATGCCGTGAGTGGTTTCCGTTGTGTCCTAGGTGATACCAGACTTGTGCCCTTGTGTTATGCCTGCTCTGGTGGCCGGTGTGTGCGCAGTGTGCGGAGCATGGCATTGTTCGTGATTATGGTCTGGCTGTATCCCTCATGATCGGTGCTTTTTCGAGAATTGAGGTTTTTCCGTGTTGGGGCCCTGGCAACGTTGTCAGTTAGTGGAGGCGTTCTTCCCCTGTGACTTGGTGTTAGTCCTGAATTTCGAGGATGAAATTTCTTTAAGGGGGGAGGGCTGTAATGCCCCGGGTTTTTCAGATCCTCGTCCGTGGGTCCCAGATCTGGTTTCTCAGAGCGTCCGACTCCATTGTGTCTGAAATTTCATTTTAGACATCTTTCGTGTTCGGATCGGCGTGATCCGGAGTCGTTTCAGAGGCCCAGAGACGTTCCGCTGCTTTTTTCCGCGTGTGTCTTCCGATTCCTGGCGTGGGTTTCGGCTTTCCCTTCGGAACCTCGTTGCGGGTGAACGGGCCGTTCACCTAGGCGAGTGTGGTACCGTTGCGATCGGTGCGTTCCGAGGATCGCGAGGGTGTGATTTTCTATTTTTCGAGATTTTTCTGATTTTCTGGATTTTCCTATATATACCCCCACCCTCTCTCTTCCTCTCATTTCTCACTCTCACCCTCTCTCTCTTCTCCCACTCTCTCCTCTCACTCTCTCCTCTCCGGCGGCTGACGGACCGAGGCGGGGGTGAGGCGGGGCGATGCAGGCTAGGAGGACGGCAAGGATAGGTCGAGGATCGAGGCTCGAGGGTGCGGTGAAGCTCGGCCGTGAGTTCATGGAGCGGCGAGGCTTCAACGGTGTTTTCTTCGTGGATCGGCGTCCACGGTGCACGAAATCTTCGGTGGAGGTAGGGTGATGGACCCCCAGCTCGTGCACTTCCTTTCCCGCAAGTTTCATAGGCTACGGTGAGCCGAGCGGGCCAAACGGGGTGATTTGGGCAAAATCCATGTTTTAGGGCTTGTGGGCCGATCTCCCGTTTCATTGCGTTTCTGGCCGATCCGAGGCCGTAGATGCATGCTAAGGGTTATTTGGGGGCTTCCCCTATGTTTTCCCCCTCATCCGTGGATGTCTGGGGGCGTGGCGTGGATTTTTGGGGTTTTCCCACCGTTCTCAGTTTTCCGAAATGGTCGCGGTCCACCAGAAACCACGTTCATTGGTCGCTGTCTTGGGAGAACCGCGTTCATCCTTTGTGTTTTTGGTCGAGGAGGCCTTCGAGCGTCGCGGTCGTGTGATAGACCGCTTTGGTCTAGTCGCGGTCATGGGATGACCGCTACTATCTGATCGCGGCCCTCGGGCGACCGCTGCTAGCGAGGTTGCGCGTGGCTAGTTGCGGTCGTGAGGTGACCGTGACAGCATGGTAGCGGTCTCCAGTCGACCGCTACCATCTGGTCGCGGTCCCCGGTCGACCACTATCTGGTCGCGGTCACCAGGTGACCACTACCACGTTCTGGTTCCTGTTTGCGCTGTTTTGACCTCCGGTCGACCCGGTTGTGACCCAGTGGTTGACTTTAGGTCTCGTGAGTGTCTCGGACACCCCGTGGAGTTCCGTGACCGTGTCTTTGGGTGTCCAGAGGTTGTCCCACTTACCTCATTTTGCGTGCCACGAGCTTAAGGGTCCAGGTGACCTTTTAGCGCTCCGATTGTATTGTTTTGTTCTCCGATCGACCCGGTTGTGACCCAGTGGTCGACCTCCGGCCTTGTGAGTATCCCGGACACCCCATGGGTTCTGTGTCTATGTTTTTGGGGTGTCGGGAGGGGCCGTGTTGCCTCAATTAGCGTGCCCATAGGTGTGGTGGGTCCGGGTGACCCCACGTGTTCCGGGCTTTCGTGTTACGCATGATCGAGTCATCGTGTATCGGTAGGTGTGCGGTGGGGTTCCCCCGCATGTCGTGAGTATTCCTGGAAGATGATTCCCGAGTGGGTCATGTGTTTGGCCGTGGACTGTGCGTCCCGTTTCTTGTCCAATCGTGGTCACCGTGCGATGGTGCTGGTACGTGGGATGGTCCCCGTACTTCGTTAGGTTCGGACATCGTTTTCTGTTGTTTTGAGAGCCTACTCTCTCAGTGATCCTCCACTAGTCGTAGCTTCCTGCGCACGCGTGTGCGGACCCACCAGGGAGTGGTGGAGAGCGCGACCCAGTGAGACGCAGTTTTAGGCTGGTTTCTGTCGGCCCCTTGCCTTTGCCACCAGAGTCCGGTGGGGGGGAAAACCCGCTAGAGGACGCGACCTAGAGCAGATGGTCTGTGTGTGCACACGTAGTTGGGGGCTTAGGACACACGCTCACGAGCGTGACCACAGCTAGTCCTTGTTGTGGTACTTGTTACTGTGTGTGTCTGAGTCTCACGCCTAGGGCGTCGTAGCTAGACACTTGTGACGCGGTGTAAGACGTCAGGGGACGCATCCGGTCATTCTTCTAGTGGGAGGTACTCCTGTTCTGGACAGAGAGTGACAGACTGTCAGTCGCGTGACTTCGACCTTCGGGTTTTTGGTCGCGTTGACCGTTGAGTTTCGGTTGTCTCGCCGTGGCACGTGTGTCGATTTTTTTACTGTGTGACTGGTTTTAGTGTAGTTTGGTAGCCCTTGGCCGTGAGTCTGGGGTGTGTTCCGGTACAGTAGGAGTAGCTGTAGTGCCGAGGTTTTGCCGGCCACCGTAGTTACTTCTTTCTGTTGCTGTCTTGCTAGAGTAGCTTTCCTTCTGCCGTTGTTTCTCAGTTGGGGTTCCGCGGGATCCCTACTGGGCCAGTGACAGGAGGCTCACCCCTGCGTTTCAGGTGTGGAGGTTCTTCCTCGAGGTTCGAGGGCGCGGAGCGGAGGTTCTCAGGTGCCAGCTTGCCGGGCCGAGTGTTCACTTGGCATGTGATGCATTTTTACTACTTTAGACTGTACTTTCTGTTAGACTGGACTCTGTTGTAGCTGTAGTTGTTTATTTATTTCTGTTAATTATCATGCTTTATTTCCTATTTCCTTGTGCCTCCACACTCCTTTTAGCCCTTCCGAGCCCTCCCGGCTCGTGGGCGGCGGTGCGAGTCTCAGGTTATCGGGCCTCCCCGGTAATTGGATTCTCGGGCCGTTACAATAAGGGTGTAAACTGGGTTGTAATGCTGGATGCTTTGAAACCCTTGAAGGTGCGTTGATGCCATAAGGCCTTAGCGTCGACGCAGAGTCTAACAAATTGAGAGAAGATGAAGAAGAGCTCATTCGTTTGAAGATGGAGTCAACACCAGTAAAAGTGGACTTCAGTCAAAATCAACACTAGTCAAGTGACTCCAGTGAACTTTATCAGTAGTCAAGGTAACTCTGGTCAATGGTCAACGTAGTCAAGCCTAGTCCAAGTCAACAGCAAAATAGTCCACAAGGACAAGTCAAGAAAATTTGGAAGTGAACATGGTCAACAACCTTGGGTCAATACAGTCATAACTTGAGGTCAACATTTTCTGACCTCGGAGTCAACACACGAGCCTGAAGTGTTTTGCCAGCAGAAGAAGACAAAGGTGAGAAATGGAGCCTTAAGTGTGACAAATGCAGCATCAACGATGTATAATATACACCTAAGGGTGACAAATAGCTTAAGGCGACGGCCCAACAAAGGAACCAAAAGGCTAAGGCGACGGCTGATGCACCTAAGGGTGACAAATGACTGCCTAGCGGTGACAAATAGGCATTAAGGGTGTACAATGAGTTGGTAAGGTTGAAAAATAGCCAAGCTCACATGAAACACTTAAGTTGGCTTCTTGCCTTCGAACTTGTTGTGCCCCGGACTGTTTTGACAAAGATTCTAAATGAATTGTCATGATTTCAAGTTCAATGAATTTGCATGTATACAGGGTTGATGCATGATTCCCTTGAATGAAAACTTGCTTGATTGATCTTCATTGATATACATAATTGATGAAAGATGAGGCTGATGAATTTCAGACTTGCATGATTGATTTGTCTACACCATGAATAAAGAATGCTCAAATTTGAAAAAGGCTGATATGAATCAACTTGATTAAATATTGAATGTCGAGTGAGCTATTATTGATTGAACACAATTGCTGAACATAAGTAGTGAGTGAATAGGTCATTTGGTGAATCGCAAAATGAATGGATGTTTTGAATGTGGAACTTAGTATGTGATGATTGAGAGAGTTTCAGTTGATACATTGAGACCTTAATTTGAATGGAAAATTGAATGCAGGTTTATTGTGTGGCTTTTGACATAATCTCTCAAGACCAAGGTATGAATACATGACTATTTGGATCTTAGTGTAAATGGACTGATCCAGGTAAAATTCATGCTTATCCATGTATATGTGAGTTGTATGAACTCCATTGATCAACATTGTTATTTGTATCTCATTTGTGGAGTTTTCAATGGCTTTTACAGATGTTTTACTGCTGACAGTAAAAGTGTCGACCTACGAGGTCGACACTTATTTGTGCAGTTTCTGTCTTGTGTTGAAAAAGGGGACGCTGGCAGAAAGTGTCAACCTACGGGGTCGACACTTTCACCAGGGTTATGCTATTTTGCTAACGCAGAACTCTCGGGAAAAAGTGTCGACCCTGAAGGTCGACATTTTCAGGTAAGTATGTTCATTACTGTGAAAACATAATGTTCGTGAAAAAGTGTCGACCTCGTGAGTCGACACTTTTCATCACGAATGTTATGTTCTTTTTTATAGGCCAGAACAATTCTTAAGAAGTGTCGAGCCCATGGGTCGACACTCGTGCTCGGTTTTGCTTTTATATATGTTCTGGCAGAACTTTCAAGAAAAAGAGTCGACCCCATGGGTCGACACTTTTTCTGAACATTCTTGCTGGTTTTTCAGATCTCCTTCGAACCCATTGGGCTTGGATCCATTTGGCATGGCTTATGACCCTAATGGCCTTAGGGCATCCCTAATGTCTTGTATGTTGTTTCAATAGGGTTTAGAGTGGGCTTTTATGTCATTTGGGGATCAAATCCCCTTGTATATAGTGCCATCCTTCATTCGATCGGAACCCATCTCTTGAGCTTCTGACGTGTGTCTTCACTTGTCTTGCAGGAGAAGAAGGGTATCCATCTGCTGGAGGTGAAGGAGGGCTGTGCTAGGTCGATTTCCATCGAGCCCAAGCCTAAGAGTAGAGGTCGCGATCTGCATCCTCTACATCCGGAGCCTCGGGCGACTACATCTTCGACACCGGCTTCATCCAACCTCGGTTCCTTTGTTCTGAGCATTGCTCTCGTTATATTCCTAGCATATTAAGAGTTTGTGGGGAAGATTCATATTGTTCATCATCTTCTTAGTCATCTTGTGCTTAGAATGATTATCTCATATCTGGGCTTGTATTTCTTTTCATACTATTTCTCTTATCTAGACATTTTTGGAGCTTGCTCCGAGTGTGTGTGGGTTGTCTCGTCGTTGTACGAGAAGCCACGTGTGTGGGTCGTCGAGCCCGTGTGTGTGTGATTGCTGCCGTCGAGCAGCGTTTATAGTGAAAGCCTCATGAGGTGAGAGGGGTGGACGTAGGACGGCACTTTGTGCGTCCGAACCACCTAAAAATACTGTGCCGTGGTTTGCTTGGTTGGTGTTGGTTGATATCTATTTTTCCGCTCACTATACGAGTGTGAGACGGTGAGGCGTGAGTGTTCTCAACTGTCCGTCCAAATGTTGTTGTCTGAGTGAGTACATCTGTGCACTGGGGAGTTGTGAGAGCTTGCTTGATTTAATTTCAATTGTATTAATCAAGCCTCTGTCTTAGATTTATTCCTCATATCTGTGGCTTGTGTGGGTTACTTTTAAAATTTGTGGAAAAGGGTGGGCAATCAATTCACCCCCCTTGTGTGGGATGATGAATCAAGAATTGGAAGTAGTTAGAATTTTACTTGCTCATGCTTATCACAGGAATATTAAACTATTTCAAATGGACGTGAAGAGTGCCTTCCTTAATGGAGTGATCAAGGAAGAAGTGTACGTGGAGCAACCACCGGGCTTTGAAGATGAAAGATTTTCGGACAAAGTATTCAAATTGGACAAGGCACTATACGGTTTGAAACAGGCTCCCCGGGCATGGTATGATAGATTAAGTTCATTTCTTATTGAAAATGGCTTCAAACGAGGTAACATAGATCAAACTTTGTTTACAAAACTTGTGATGATCATTCGTTAATTGTTCAAGTTTATGTAGATGATATTATTTTTGGAGCCTCCACTTCAAAAATGAATGATGAATTTGCCCAACTTATGCAGGGGGAGTTCGAGATGAGCTTGATGAGAGAGCTCAACTTCTTCTTGGGATTACAGATAAAGCAAATGGATGATGACATCTTCATCAACCAGAAGAAGTATACACAAGAAATTATGAAGAAATTTCAACTTGAGACTACCAAGCCCTTTGCAACACCAATGTCCACCTCACAGAAAATGGAGGAAGAAAAAGGTAACAAAATTGATCAAAAACTTTTTAGGGGTATGATAGGATCCTTGCTTTACTTGACTGCTAGTAGGCGAGATATACACTTTAGTGTTTGTCTCTGTGCAAGATACCAATCTTGTCCTAGGGACTCCCATCTAGCGGTCGTGAAAAGGATCTTCAGGTATTTGAATGGAACCCTAGACCTTGGTTTGTGGTATCCTAGAAATAATTCATTTGATTTACATGCTTTCACTGACTCTGATTATGCTGGTTGTAAAATGAATCGAACAAGCACAAGCGGTCACTGTCAGTTTCTTGGGGGTTGCATGGTTTCATGGGCCTCAAAGAAACAGCATTGTGTGGCTTTATCAACTGCCGAAGCAGAGTATGTGGCTGCCGGTAGTTGTGTGGCTCAGGTGCTTTGGATCCAACATCAGTTGCTAGATTTCGATTTTTTTTAAACGAAAACTCCCATAATGTGTGACAACACTTCTGCAATAAATTTATCCAAAAATCCTATCCAACATTCCCGCACTAAGCACATAGAGGTTAGACACCACTTTATACGATATCATATCAATAAAGGTGATTTTGAACTTATTTTTGTTGATACAAAACACCAACTTACTGATATATTTACAAAACCTTTGAATTCTGAACAATTTTACTTTCTAAGAAGAGAATTAGGAGTGTGCAGATTAGACACTTAGATATTCTGAGCTGAATTATACATGCACTCTTTTCATCTTTTTCATAAATAAACTGTTCATATTGCCTTTTGCATTGCACATAAAAGTTTTCATAGTCTTTACTCTTCAAACTTTGCCTTTTGTGCATAACACACTGAATAATCATCTGGTTCCTATACATGCTTCTATCCTTTTGCATCCGCATGTACATAAATGCATATACTTCATCAATGTGTGCATGAATGCCATGATTTACCGGTATATCAAATAGTGTTAGTGGAAAGGTGGATTAAGTCCACCGAGAAGCTTTCACTATGTGTGAGGGTGGTCTTTGGACCTCTGTACTCCGCCACGTACTGGTAATCAAATTACTTGAAAACTTCTTTTTGAAATGCTTGAGTGTATATAAATTACACACCTTTTAGTTGAAATTTTCTATGACCTTATGCCCTTGCTAAATAAAATGCATTGACTAGGTGATGTGGCACAGCCCAAAGACCACTAAATATGATGAGATGACCCTAGGACTTAGACCCGCAAGCATACAAGCGCTCAATGATTCTCACAATGATGATTTTTGCCCACACGGCTCACACGTTCACCCGGTGGATCCGGGAGATGATGGTGAGGGTCCGAGGCGGGACCCAATTGTCCTAATGGACTTACAATGCTATGGCTGACCCCCAATGGGTCTAGGAGACCCAACTTTGTGGGTGGCTGGCCCGCAAGACGGGGTGTTGGGTGGCACTCACTCACGGGCCACGGTGGGCACGATATTGCCTAAAGTGAAGTCCGAGCACTCTCTTACCGTCCAACGGGCATTCAAGGTAATACTACATTTGCAGAAATGAAGCTACAAGGGTGTGATCAGAAGCTCACCTGATCGGTGTGAAGACACCGATCCCGTTCGGAGACGAGGGCGCGCCGGGAGGCGAGGGTATAAACCCGATCGCCGCGGCGATGGAGCTTGACCTGAAAATGCGAAGAGGTACAGCACTACACCCCGTGCAAGGGGGGGATCTTGGGGTGGGGGTTAATGTATTACAACCAAAAATTACCTCCACGCAGGGAGGGGCCTTCAGCCGGCCAAGCGGGGAGGGGAATGAGCGAGATAGAGTCGACTTTCCGAGCTTCGCCGATTCTGCCTAGCTTCTGTATTTCGGGACAGAGGATCGATGTCGATGCTGCCAATAATTCCACCGAGCTTACAATCTGACGAGACTTGCGGTAAAAGCTTCCTAGCTGGAGAGGGGAAAGGCTTGAATTTTTGGGCGACATTCCGATCTGGGGGCTGGCTGCTTCGGCAACTGGAAGGTGGTTACAGTTCTGGTCTCTAGCCGAACACGATCTGAAATAGCAGGTTGCAGAAGTTGCCACGACCGCTCCTGAGCTCCAAATCTGGCACCGCTGGACTCGTTGGAACCGTGGACGAGTCTACCTTGCAGAAAAACAAACGGGGAAGTCTTCTAATGTCGGAGATGAGCTGGGTGTCCAGATGAGTGGACGGTGGTAGGTGCAGACTGTGAGGAGGCAGATCGGTGTGGTTGTGGTAGAAAATTGAGATCTCTGGCTGTCGGATGCCGAACGGGGTTCTGCCTTCTGTTCCTGGACTCTGACAGGGGGAGGAAGATCTTTGTAGAAGACCTTGAAGGCTGGTTCCTTCAAGGTTCGTCGTGGGAGAGCCTGCTCTGTTGTTCTGGTTCCTGGCCTAAGAAGCCCTGCGCAGTCGAGGGAGAATGGTTGCCGCGGACAGCTCGGAGCTCGGATGCCGACGAAACCGCCTTGCCTGGAAAGCTCTCTGAATGACCTTTCCAGATATGTAAGCCTTGACATCAGGAAGATCAGGGATCGGCCGAAGATGTTGCGACTTTCAGGACCCAACTCTGCTGCCAACAAACTGTTGATGTAGCCGCAATCTTATGGTGTCAAATGGTGTTGGGGTGGGGTAACTTAGCAAGGGGAGGGTGTCTGTGGGCTGTGGGATATGGAGGAAGGTTGCTGGAGGGCTGAGGGGAGCAGGGGTGATGGCGAACCTGGCTGGAGCTGCTGGAGGTGGAGGTGGAGAGGTGGGTGTGCACAAGAGAGAGGGGGAGTGTGAATGGAGGGTGGGGGCGAACTTGGCTTGAGGGGGAGGGGTATGGGGCGGCCAAGGCAATGGAGGGAAGGTTCAAATTCGAAATTGGCCTTGGGAGGAGTGGGATTTGTGTGGGGAAGTGGGGGGATTGTGTTGGGAGGTGGAAGAGTTGCTTTGGGACAAGGAGGGGGAGTAAATGAGGGGCTATGGGGAAGTGGAGGGCCTTAATGGAGGTGGGTGAGGTAGTGGAGGTGGTTGGGGGTTGGAGTAAGTGAGGGGGAAGGAGGAGAGAGAGAGAGGGTCGAACTCCCCTTGGGGAGAGAGAGAATGAGAGAGAGAGTGAGAGAGAGAGAGTAAAAGAGAGAGATCTTGAGAGGTGGAATGAAGTAGTTTTCAATATTTCATCAAAAGTGAGTACATGGAGGGAGATGGGGGCTATTTATAGGCAACCCATCTTTACAAGACAAAAATAACCCTGCCATTTAAGGTAAAAGACCAAACATGTCCTAGACTCAGTCCAATAGGCCCAAACTAAGGTATTAGGGCCCAATTAGACCAAATAGGGGAAATGGACTAGTACAACATGACATAATAAAAGGAAATACATGCGACATGACCCAATAAAAGGAAAATTACATATGATAAAACTCAATAAGAGGAAGATACATAAGATGAGAATGAGTCGACCAAATCAAGGGTGTGCAGGCGACCCGAGCCATAGCGAGTGTCGTGGGATGTCCTCATCAAATCCCCCGGGGTGGGGAGAGCTCGACCCTGTCGAGTGTGGGTCTGCCTGGCTGTCATAGTGCTCCAGAATGTCGGGATCCAACAGCAGCAGGTCCTCCCGACTCACCCAAGTATCCTCCATCGGGGGACGGTTCTTCCACCTAACCAAGTAGCGCTGATACACCTTGTGCCTCGTAATGATGCTCTGCTCATCCAGTATTGCCTCTATCTGCTCTCGTCGGTCTCTCAGGATAGAAGGTGGAGTCCCTCCGGAAGTGTCCCTCTCAAGGTGGGGTAAAAGCTCAAGCTCCTCACTGGGTTCCACCGCGGGGACTTTGTAGGGTACCATATCCGCCACATTGAAAGTAGGGTGCACCCCATAGCTCTCTGGCAGGTCAAGCTCATAAGCATTGCTACCAAGTCATCGTAGAACTCGAAAGGGTCCCGACCCTCGTGCCCTCAACTTGGAGGCAGGCCCGGGAAGGAGCCGCTCCGTCCTCACCATCACTAGGTCTCCCACTTGGAATTCACAGTGGCGCCGGTGATCATCTGCCCGTCTTTTGTAAGCCTCATTGCTTTTCCCTATATGCTTGCGGATGTCATCATGCAACTCTTTGATATGCTGTGCAAAGGACTCAGCTGAGACTGACACCCTAGCATGTGGGGGAAGGGGAATGAGATCTGAGGGCTTTCTAGGCCTAAAACCATGCACTGTCATGAATGATGATCCTATAGGGATGAAGGGAGGGCCTGGACAGCCAAATTCAGCCCTATCAAGTGTTAGATTGGTTTTGACAGACTTAGGAGGACCAGGGCATCCATGAATTGACCTATCATGCTTGGAAACCATGTGGACCTTGATGCACTTAGGTGGTCCGGGGCAGCCACAAGTGGCCCTATCATGCATGAGACGGATGAAGAGTGGGGGAAGACCAACTTGTCCAAATGTAAGCCTATCATGCACTAGACCAAGTGTGTGAATGACACAAATGATGTGACTAGCCTGACCACATGATGCAAAAGGTTTTGATACATGGATTCCTATCAAGATGGTCCCATCTGTGGGATTTGGGGGTTTCCACTCATGGGGATCGAAGCGGTTCCAAGGGGTGGACATCTTGGGATGGGTCACTCCCTTATTTCCAAGGTTGATGCCACCCTTGGCATTGACTCTCATAGTGTGGGCGGAATTTCGGAATGGGTGGGTTAGGCCTGACATGGTGGGTGAGGGTAGGAGGGAGTGGGTGGTGGGTGAGGAGTACTTGGAAGCCCATAGGGAGTGGCCAAACAGAAGATGGGTTAAGGGGTGGGTGATGTGGAGGTGGGTTTCAATCCAAGTGGTCGCCCTAGGGTCCCTAGCACACATAGGGAAGTGGAAATCACGAACCCAGTGGGACTTATCGTAATGCTCCTTGCAAAGGGGCGAGGGGTAGGGAGAGATGTAGGAGGGCCAGGAGGTGGGTTGGTAATGAGGGGCTAGTGGGAAGGGAACATGTGGATCTAGGAGGACTTGGGTTGAGGGGAATGATGCTTCTTCCCATCCTGGACCTTGAGCATTCCAAAGCATACACTCCCTAGTGTGGGCTGGGCACTCGTCTCCTAATGGGGTAAGCACCAAAGTGGATTTCTTAGGTTGATTGCCCTCTCCTTGTGGTAGGGGAGTGGTGTAAAACTCATCGGGAATTGAAATCCCTTTCCTTGTGGAAGGAGGGGATTTCCATTGAGTGGGGTCAAAAGGATCATAGAAATTGAAACTCTTATGGAGGGATTCCTCTATGTCCTTGGATAGGTTGGCCCAAGTAGGACGTTCCTCGATGCATGTTGAACCTTCATCGACAAGGGGCAACAACAAGAGTGTGGACTCACTAGGAAGTGTGACCTTGAGGAGAGGAGAGCATTTTTTTGTGGGGCTCATTGGGTCAAGTTCCCTAGGGGTTGGCAGGAAGATTAGAAGCTCACTAGTGCATTGACCTATAGTGCAAATAGATGTAATGGAGCCAATGGATGAGTAGGCAAAGGCAAGGTACTTGGGCTTAATGGGTTCCATGGCCAACATGCTAGTCAACCCCATTTGATAACTCAAACTCCTAAGTAGGTCTTCAAGGGTTTCCACAAAGCAAAAGGATTGATATGTTGTGTGACGAGAATGACATGGCACTAGTTGAACTTGCTCTATGGGGAGGTTGCATGGGGTTGAAGGGTACAAGATGGGACCTTTCTTGAGCCAGGTAGCTAGGGGCTCCTCTATGGTTAGCTCACCAGTGGGTGGGATGAGTTGCTCATGTTGGGGTTCGGGTTGGTTTTGTGCAATGGAGATTTGAGGCTCATTTTCCACTTTAACTGATCGCTTTTGAATGGTTTGCTTAAACTTGGAGAGGGCTTGGTTATAAGAATTTGGGAAGTGGAACCTTTTCTTGTCTCCCGGGGTTGCAAGTGACACCCTTTTCCTTCGGGGTCTATGATTGCTTGTTGTTCTTCCATCCATTCTTTTCCCAAAACAATATGTGACCCAAGGGGCCGAATTTTGCACCATGCTCCACTACCCCACGTAATGGATTTGGAGGGAATGCGGCTTACACAAGGTACGTAGAACTCTACGAAAACCCATTCCCCATGGATGACAATTTTCCCTTCTTGTGATAAGGAGTTCACAAGAGTTTGGGAGACATAATTTTCCGATTGGTACTCATCAAGGAACACAGTGGTGATTTTGTTGTGGGGTAGGAGTACTTTGAAGCTAAAGGACATGGTGAACCGGTCACCGTGGGAATTGGGATTCATGGTGTTATTGGAAGAAGATGAATTGTCTTGATAATGAGTTCCACTACGAGTGGTCATGCAAAGTTGGGTGGGCTATGCAAGGGTGTGCGAGTGCACCTAAGAAAAACTTAGTGTGACCCAAGACTAGACTTGTAAGGACAAGCCTATGACCGCTCTGATACCACTTGATGTGGCACAGCCCAAAGACCACTAAATATGATGAGATGACCCTAGGACTTAGACCCGCAAGCATACAAGCGCTCAATGATTCTCACAATGATGATTTTTGCCCACACGGCTCACACGTTCACCCGGTGGATCCAGGAGATGATGGTGAGGGTCCGAGGCGGGACCCAATTGTCCTAATGGACTTACAATGCTATGGCTGACCCCCAATGGGCCTAGGAGACCCAACTTTGTGGGTGGCTGGCCCGCAAGACGGGGTGTTGGGTGGCACTCACTCACGGGCCGCGGTGGGCACGATATTGCCTAAAGTGAAGTCCGAGCACTCTCTTATCGTCCAACGGGCATTCAAGGCAATACTACATTTGTAGAAATGAAGCTACAAGGGTGTGATCAGAAGCTCACCTGATCGGTGTGAAGACACTGATCCCGTTCGGAGACGAGGGCGCGCCGGGAGGCGAGGGTATACACCCGATCGCCGCGGCGATGGAGCTTGACCTGAAAATGCGAAGAGGTACAGCAGTACACCCCGTGCAAGGGGGGGATCTTGGGGTGGGGGTTAATGTATTACAACCAAAAATTACCTCCACGCAGGGAGGGGCCTTCAGCCGGCCAAGCGGGGAGGGGAATGAGCGAGATAGAGTCGACTTTCCGAGCTTCGCCGATTCTGCCTAGCTTCTGTATTTTGGGATAGAGGATCGATGTCGATGCTGCCAATAATTCCACCGAGCTCAGAATCTGACGAGACTTGTGCCAAAAGCTTCCTAGCTGGAGAGGGGAAAGGCTTGAATTTTTGGGCGACGTTCCGATCTGGGGGCTGGCTGCTCCGGCAACTGGAAGGTGGTTGCAGTTCTGGTCTCTGGCCGAACACGATCTGAAACAGCAGGTTGCAGAAGTTGCCACGACCGCTCCTGAGCTCCAAATCTGGCACCGCCAGACTCGTTGGAACCGTGGATGAGTCGACTTTGCAGAAAAACAAACGGGGAAGTCTTCTAATGTTGGAGATGAGCTGGGTGTCCAGAGGAGTGGACGGTGGTAGGTGCAGACTGTGAGGAGGCAGATCGGCGTGGTTGTGGTAGAAAATTGAGATCTCTGGTTGTCGGATGCAGAACGGGGTTCCGCCTTCTGTTCCTGGACGTTGACAGGGGGAGGAAGATCTTTGTAGAAGACCGTGAAGGCTGGTTCCTTCAAGGTTTGTCGTGGGAGAGCCTGCTCTGTCGTTCTGGTTCCTGGCCTGAGAAGCCCTGCGCAGTCGAGGGAGAATGGTTGCCGCGGACAGCTCGAGCTTAGATGCCGACGAAACCACCTCGACTGGAAAGCTCTCTGAAAGACCTTTCCATAGATGTATGCCTTGACACCAGGAAGATCAGGGATCGGCTGAAGATGTTGTGACTTTCAGGACCCAACTCTGCTGCCAACGAACTGTTGATGTAGCCGCAATCTTATGGTGTCAAATGGTGTTTGGGTGGGGTAACTTAGCAAGGGGAGGGTGGCTATGGGCTGTGGGATATGGAGGAAGGTTGCTGGAGGGCTGAGGGGAGCAGGGGTGATGGCGAACCTGGCTGGAGCTGCTGGCGGTGGAGGTGGAGATGGAGAGGTGGGTGTGCACAAGAGAGAGGGGGAGTGTGAATGGAGGGTGGGGGCAAACTTGGCTTGAGGGGGAGGGGTATGGGGCGGCCAAGGCAATGGAGGGAAGGTTCAAATTCGAAATTGGCCTTGGGAGGAGTGGGATTTGTGTGGGGAAGTGGGGGGATTGTGTTGGGAGGTGGAAGAGTTGCTTTGGGACAAGGAGGGGGAGTAAATGATGGGCTATGGGGAAGTGGAGGGCCTTAATGGAGGTGGGTGAGGTAGTGGAGGTGGTTGGGGGTTGGAGTAAGTGAGGGGGAAGGAGGAGAGAGAGAGAGGGTCGAACTCCCCTTGGGGAGAGAGAGAATGAGAGAGAGAGTGAGAGAGAGAGAGTAAAAGAGAGAGATCTTGAGAGGTGGAATGAAGTAGTTTTCAATATTTCATCAAAAGTGAGTACATGGAGGGAGATGGGGGCTATTTATAGGCAACCCATCTTTACAAGACAAAAATAACCCTGCCATTTAAGGCAAAAGACCAAACATGTCCTAGACTCAGTCCAATAGGCCCAAACTAAGGTATTAGGGCCCAATTAGACCAAATAGGGGAAATGGACTAGTACAACATGACATAATAAAAGGAAATACATGCGACATGACCCAATAAAAGGAAAATTACATATGATAAAACTCAATAAAAGGAAGATATATAAGATGAGAATGAGTCGACCAAATCAAGGGTGTGCAGGCGACCCGAGCCATAGCGAGTGTCGTGGAATGTCCTCATCACTAGGACATGTTTCAACATGGCACATATTAAGGGGGAGATTTTTGCTATAACCGTGCATACACTTAGGGGGAGACATCACCATGAATAGACTAATTCATTTCTTACATTCTACGCAATCTCTCACACAATTTGCACAAGTGAGTAAATGAATCTAACTAATAAGGATTTCACTTATTCCGCTTAACACATTTTAGGACTTTGGAACCCCTACATGGAAATCACGTGACTTGTGAGGAAAAAGTTGTTAGCCCCATCAAAAATATTCAATAAGTGTGATTTGACATGAAGTAAGTCGGGAATCCCCCCTGAGATAAAGGAGGAAACTCGCATTGAAAAGTGTCCTATCCACATTATCATAAGTGACGATGCCGAGTAACCGGGAAGTGCCCCTGAAATAAAAGGCATGACTCGTGTCAAAAGGCTAGTCATCCTGTCATATAAAAATGAAAATAAACTTGGGGTTGTGCGAAGCTACCAAAAGTCGAGCACGTTGTATGAAAGTGTAAGGAAGAAAAGTTCCTACTTGTGTTCTTTAGAAAATCTGAAAACCCATGCTATCTAGATTTCATTGCTCATATTTCACATATTCATTTAGGGAGTGATTGTATGGATGTACACCATGAATCAGTCATATTTCATGAGTCTTGCAGTACCACTTCTTGTAAGCACTACCCTTTTACTATTGCACATGAAATTCATGTTCTCGGTCTATCGCATTTTTCCTATCCTGTTCATAGAGAACTTGCTTGCTATTATACGATGATGATTGCATATGTGCTTGACTGCTCATCTCTTGCATTTCATATGCATCTCATTGAGATAATTGTGCATATTGAGGCTTAACTTTCATCCTTTTACAGTTTTCATAATCCCCTATTTGACTCTGACAAAAAGGGGGAGAAATAACTTGCACTTTCACTTTCATTATTGCATTGATCTTTACTTGTTGAGTCAGCTAGTTATGAATTTCTGACTGGAAGTCATGCATCTAGCGTGCATGAGAAAATGGCTGTTCTGGTTCAAAAACTGTCAACATTCATGCAAATATCATAGATCTATCAATGGTTTTATCTTCGTCAAAAAGGGGGAGATTGTTGTGCCCCTGACTGTTTTGACAAAGATTCTGAATGAATTGTCATGATTTCGAGTTCAATGAATTTGCATGTATACAGGGTTGATGAATGATTCCCTTGAATGAAAACTTGCTTAATTGATCTTCATTGATATACATAATTGATGAAAGATGAGGCTGATGAATTTCAGACTTGCATGATTGATTTGTCTACACCATGAATGAAGAATGCTCAAATTTGAAAAAGGCTGATCTGAATCAACTTGATTAAATATTGAATGTCGAGTGAGCTATTATTAATTGAACACAATTGCTGAACATAAGTAGTGAGTTAATAGGTCATTTGGTGAATCACAAAATGAATGGCTGTTTTGAATGGGGAACTTACTATGTGATGATTGAGAGAGTTTCAGTTGATACATTGAGACCTTAATTTGAATGGCAAATTGAATGCAGGTTTATTGTGAGGCTTTTCACTCAATCTCTCAAGGCCAAGGTATGAATACATGACTATTTGGATCTTAGTGTAAATGGACTGATCTGGGTAAAATTCATGGTTATCCATGTATATGTGAGTTGTATGTACTCCATTGATCAACATTGTTATATGTATCTCATTTGTGGAGTTTTCAATGGCTTTTACAGATGTTTTACTACTGACAGTAAAAGTGTCGACCTACGAGGTCGACACTTATTTGTGAAGTTTCTGTCTTGCGTTGAAAAAGGGGATGCTGGCAGAAAGTGTCGACCTACGGGATCGACTCGTTCACCAGGGTTCTGCTATTTTGCTAAGGCAGAACTCTCGGGAAAAAGTGTCGACCCTGAAGGTCGACACTTTCAGGTAAGTATGTTCATTACTGTGAAAATATAATGTTCGTGAAAAAGTGTCGACCTCGTGAGTCGACACTTTTCATCACGAATGTTATGTTCTTTTTCACAGGCCAGAACACTTCGTAAGGACTGTCGACCCCACACTCGTGCTTAGTTTTGCTTTTATATATGTTCTGGCAGAACTTTCAAGAAAAAGAGTCGACCCCATGGGTTGACACTTTTTCTGAACGTTCTTGAGGGTTTTTCGGATCTCCTTCAAACCCATTTGGCATGGCTTATGACCCTAATGGCCTTAGGGCATCCCTAATGTCTTGTATGTTGTTTCAATAGGGTTTAGAGTGGGCTTTTTTGTCATTTGGGGGATCAAATCCGTTTGTATATAGTGCCGCCCTTCATTCGACCGGAACCCATCTCTTGAGCTTCTAACGTGTGTCTTCACTTGTCTTGTAAGAGAAGAAGGGTATCCATCTACTGGAGGTGAAGGAGGGCTGTGCTAGGTCGATTTTCATCGAGCCCAAGCCTAAGAGTGGAGGTCGCGATCTGCATCCTCTACATCCGGAGCCTCGGGCGACTACATCTTCGACACCGGCTTCATCCAACCTCGGTTCCTTTGTTCTGAGCGTTACCCTCGTTATATTCCTAGCATATTAAGAGTTTGTGGGGAAGATTCATATTGTTCATCATCTTCTTAGTCATCATGTGCTTAGAACGATTATCTCATATCTGGGCTTGTATTTCTTTTCATACTATTTCTCTTATCTAGACATTTTTGGAGCTTGCTCCGAGTGTGTGTGGGTTGTCTCGTCGTCGTATGAGAACCCACGTGTGTGGGCCGTCGAGCCTGTGTGTGTGTGATTGCTGCCGTCGAGCAGTGTTTATAGTGAAAGCCGCTCGAGGTAAGAGGGGTGGACGTAGGACGGCACTTTGTGCGTCCGAACCACCCAAAAATACTGTGCCGTGGTTTGCTTGGTTGGTGTTGGTTGATATCTATTTTTCCGCTCACTATACGAGTGTGAGACGGTGAGGTGTGAGTGTTCTCAACTGTCCGTCCGAATATTATTGTCTGAGTGAGTACATCTGTGCGCTGGGGAGTTGTGAGAGCTTGCTTGATTTAATTTCAGTTGTATTAATCAAGCCTCTGTCTTAGATTTATTCCTCATATCTGTGGCTTGTGTGGGTTGCTTTTAAAATTTGTGGAAAAGGGTGGGAAATCAATTCACCCCCCTCTCAATTGCCTCCTAACCGGGCCAATAGAACTCATGATTGGCACATGTTCCTAAGCCGCATGGCACCCTTCCAGAAGAACTTTTGTGGAGAATATATCCTGACCACAATCGGACCAATCAAAGAACTCCTGGAAAGGAAAGGTTTGTGTGTTAGAGAATGCACCTTGTCTTTGAGAAAAGATTCAAGCCGCCGTGTACTGCATGAAAGGGACTTGTAGGCCAATGAGAAGCCAACGTACCTTATCACCTTCGAATGAATCTGCGGCCACTCCTCTCAGGATCTGGGAGCTTCTATGAAGATGGACGGTCCTGATATCTTTCTACCAATTCAGTGATGACCGACTGTGTACCATACATGCAGATAAAGAATGTTGTTTGAAAAGAAAAGGAGAGCGTGGGAGCATGCAAAAACCAAGGGAACATATAGAAGATTCTATAAGAGAGCCCAGTTCAAGCAGCTAGATCCAGGAGAAGGAAGAAAAGAAGAAGAAGGAGGAGGAGAGCCTGAAGCCACCTTCTGAAGCTCTGTAGAAGATACACAAGCTGCTCTTCTACATCCACTCTTCTTCGACCTGTAAGGAAAAGGAGAACCTTCGTCTCCAGCTTCATGTGGCAAAGGAGAAGCTACTCTCCAAGGAAGCAACTAATCTGGGAGAAGCCAAGAGCGGCGTCTGGATTATCAGACAGAGACATTTGTTATCTTGCTTGAGTTTCCTACATCCTGTCTGAGCTTTGTGTTTTATTTCATTTTTCTTTTGGAACACTTCTCTGTTAAAACTATGAACCGTCCCTTCCGGGTGTTGTAGGAAGACAGACAGAGGTTGTGCTCTGGTCTATGGTGAACTGTCCCTACCGGGTGTTGTAGGAAGGCAGACAGAGGTTGTGCTCTGGTCTGTGCTACCGGGTGTTGTAGGAAGACAGACAGATGTTGTGCTCTGGTCTATGGTGAACCGTCCCTACCGGTGATAGTAGGAATACAGACAGAGGTTGTGCTCTGGTCTGTGGTGAACCGACCCTACCGGTGATAGTAGGAAGATAGATAGAGGGTATGCTCTGATCTGTGGTTTGGCCTTGTGTGCCTTTAAGCTGTGTTTCAGCGATTTAGTGCAGTTGCACTAGGGAAGCTTCACTTAGTTGAGTGAGGGGTAGACGTAGGACTCTAGGTAAAGTCCGAACCACCTTAAAATCATTGCCTCTGTGGTTTGTGGTTTGCTTTTGTGTCTGTCTCTCGCTAGATGCTTGCTTAGGCCGGTTTACATATTCTATATTGCATCTACCATGTGTGGTTCTTCCTCTATGTAAGGCTCTTTTACATTTCGCTGCTTTCATCGCAAAAAAAGAGGACAGATCTATTCACCCCTCCCCTCTAGATCAGCCATTCCTACACATCACGGGCTATGTGCAAGTAACGCCGAAAAGAGATGAGATGAGAAAGGGACATATTAAAACATAAACCGCCGTGTAACTTAAGTGATGAAAATCCCTTTATTACAAACTATATCAAAATTTTCACGTGAAAATACATAAGATGAAAATAAACTTTTAAAAACATGCTGAGACATAGTATAAATCATGACATGATTAGGGAACATAAATAAATCAAATCTAGCATGATTACTATCATATATAAGAGGGAATAAACATGGTTTGATCTGGTTACAGAAACCAGATCACAGTTTATCGAAGACTGCTATAAGAGAGTCGCGGTTTTTGCATGACTGCTATCTCTCTGTCCGCAGATAGAAATCAAGCCCAACCTTGTAGAGCCCTATTGAACAACAAATAGACATGAAAACTGTATAAAACAGAAAGATAAAGCATGATATCGTGTAACTAATGCATCAGAGGGCATGAATAATTCAAAAGTTCTTATATTTTTTAATAATGTTGCAGGGACAACATGCACGGAAAAACCTAGTTGCGCAGTCATGATGAAACAAGGAATACATCGTGTATAGTGCAAGAAATCAGGAGGGAACAAAGGGCTTTTGTTCCTAACAGGTTGTTTGGGCCATTCACGAGAAAATCTACCTCTGGGGTTGCTCCTAGTCTTCGAATTTCTCGCCGGAAGAGAGCTCCCGTTCAAGTGCGTCCTACGTGGAACCAGCGACTTCCAAGTGTTCTTTCTCCTTGACCTCTTGATCTCCTAACACGAAAATCGGAGACGAGTTAGAAGATACTAAAGGGAATAAACTCTTCTAAAGGATGAACTTGAGAAGATGAGACCATGCCTTCGAACCATGTGATCCAAAATTAGGGTTTGCGCAGGATGAACATGGGACCTATTTATAGGGATTGGCCTACTGTTAGGATTTTAGGTCGAATTAGGAGTCCTATGGGGTGTCAATTCGATCCCCTAAGTGTCCTGGATACGTTTCCATTATAGATCACATTGATCCCTAGCGAGTGTGTGGATAAAAATCCATTCTTCCACGTGTTTATCACTTTCTGTTTACTGAAGTAGGTAGCAGTTTAGTGAGGGCCGCTATCTTCAGAACGCGATCGCGTGACTGACCACGACCTGCTCCTTTCTCCAAAATTTGAATTTCATTCAAATTCCACTTCTAATTATCCCCTAATTCCCTTGTTTATCCAGCTTAATTAGGGAAATATACCCTATTACATTTCTGGGGTTGGGCTTGGGCCAAAAGGCTTAGGTTTTTGGTTTTAATGCCCATTTGAAGTGGGCTTAACTACTTGGTTATTAATTGGGCCTATTTATCAAAGGCCTTAACCCATTAATCAGTTAATTAGCGTATTAAGCCCTTAAGCCTTATTAAATGCTTAAATAAACCCCTTTTAATTTTTAATAGTTCCCAATAATTCCAAAAAAATTACCAGGGGTGCTACACCCTCCCCCACTTAAATAGCATTTGGTCCCCAAATTCATTGCATGAGTTTGTGGAGGGAGTATTACTTTCAATTAAATAGCTCTGAGTATCACATTAGACAAAAATCGATTGCGAAATAGGTTAGTATAGTACCTTCAACCACGTTACCATCTCTCGTAGGTTCATCACCCATGACAACATTGAGATGACCTTATCGCCTATGTCCTCAATTATTCTTCGAGGGTTGTTCCTTTATGAGTGGGCAATCAGACATTCTATGTTCTCAGCTGCCACAATGCAAGCAAGCGTCGAGGCGCTTCCACCACTCTTTGGCCGAGTGTTCGAACTTTTCACAAAATTTGCAAGTCTCAATGACTTGCTTTTCTTCTTCCTTTATCCTTTTATTTTTACCATTGTCATTTCCATTGTGTGGTCTCTTCTTGTTATCTCAAGAGTTATGAGTTCCCGTGATGCTAAATCTATCTCCCTTCCCCTCTCGCCTATCATGTTTTCGGCTTGGCTCCTCATCTTTTCCCTTGAATTTCTCTACTTTTTTTTAAACCAAACACCTACCAGTCAGGATGGGCACAGGTCGAGTGCACCCTCCCTCAGAGAGGGGGAGTGTTCTCACTCCTCCTGGCTCACCCTGTGGTCCTAATTTTTATTAAATGAATGAAACAATGTACACTGTCAAAGGGGCATACCCCTGAGAAAACAAAGGGCTTATAATGAGGGCCCGAACAAGACGATAGGGATATTAGACACTAGAGCTGAAATCACAAACTAGAGAATTAGTGACAACGGAAAGAGGGCAAACCAACCTTTTCCACTCTGAAGACTCCCTTGGTCAGCTGTGGTAACTCCCTAACTTTGGTATAGACTATATTAGTTGTTATGCTGCAAGCATATAAAGCCAGTGAGTTCGCTAACTGGTTCCCTTCCCTGAATATATGATGAATCTCACTTCCACTTTCTTGAAGAAGAGCTAAAGTTTCCCTCCACCACGGATAGATTGTCCAATTGGGAGATATTCCACTCCGACATGCCTCCACAAGAAGGGAACAATCTGAAAAAATTGCCAAGAGCTTAATTCCACCATGCTTCGCTATTGCCAGCCCATCATGTAGTCCCCTGCATTCTGCCATCACACTATTTCCTACACCATAGTAGTAGGCAAATCCTACAATCAAGTCGCCAGAGTGATTCCTTATGCATCCACCTCCACCACATCTGCCGGGGTTTCCTTTCGATGCCCCATCTACATGCAGAGTGTGCCCCTGTTTGGCCAAGTTGCAGTAGACCTTAATTGGCTACTTTACCTGTACCCGAGGAGACAGACCAAATGAAGCTAGGCATTTGAATTGGGCAGGAGAAAGAGGCCTGTGGAAGTTAATTTTATCCAGAGCCATCTGAACAGAGGAAAGAATCTTCATTTTAATGAAAGTAGTATTGATGAGAACCCCTTCATATTTCGAGGCACATCTTTGCTTCCATATTTCCCAGAGCATAAGGAAAGTTGAGTACATCCCAGCTAAGCAGAAAGCTGATTGCATTCTGGTATTAGACATGAAGTTCCAACATCTACCAGTAATTTGATCACCCAGCCATACATTATTACTGACTAGGGGTTGTAGCCAGCCCCATAGATCTGAAGCCAAGTCTCCATGAATGAACACATGGTTGAGATCTTCATAATCTGGATGGGAGCAACAACTGCATTTTGAAGCCATCTGGATACCACAGTTGATAACCCTACTGTCTACTGGAATTGCCCGATGGATTAACTTCCATATGAAGAGAGCTGCTCTAGGATTAAAGGCAGAATGCCACAGTTTTGCCCATGCTAGTCTTATCATACCTCTAGTACGAATAAGATTGTAGGCTGATTTAATAGAGAAGTTACCTTTAGCAGTACTCATCCAAAAACAAATATCAGCCTCATTGTTGAACTGGATATTAGGAGTATGAAAATCATTTCTAATGAAACCCCAAGCCATATGTTGATTATTACTGATCACTTCTCTAACCGAAGCATTGGGGATTGAACTCCCACTATCCCTATTACTGGCCTGTTCAGCACTAACAGCAGAGCCATTTCCAGTCCAGTTGTCTCTTATAAAGTCTATTGTTTCTCCAGACCCTGCAATCCACCTACTATTTTCTATTAGGATATCTCTGGCCTGCCTGAAGACAGTTAGAGGCATACCTGTTGGAAATGGTTTATTATTGCTAGCGATATGAGTTTTGAGAAATCTTTGTCTAGCATATTGAGACCAAAGTGATGACCCATGAACAATGTTCCATAGCATCTTGACAGCAAAAGCAGTCTGGACACAAAATAAATCCTGATTCCAAGGCCACCCTCTATGCGAGGCTTCTAAATATAAGACCATGCAATCCAATGCCTGCGGTTGATTCCATATTCCCCTTGCCAAAAAAAAGCTGCACATTGGCTGTCCATGAAGTTGATTATCTTCTTCGGTATGAAACAGGCTGATTGTCACGCCCCGAGCGCGGAAGATACCTGGATATGCGCGACGAGTTTATATCAATCATGTCAATCAGAGTGGTCGTGTATTTGACACAAAGACAGAGATGTGCAAATAGCAAGATAACCAAATCCTCTATTTCATAATAGACTATTACAAATCCAATACTCTGTTTAATAAAAATAAAAGTACATAGTCGACTCAAGAAACTATAGAAAAGACTAGATGACACTTGAGCAGCTCTATCACTTTCACTCTTGACCATTCCCATCCGATTGACTTACATCGTCGTTGGACTTACCTAAAAAGTAAAAAGGGACAAACAGAATGAGCGAACGCTCAGTAGAAATTATATCTCAAGTACTAGCAAGGGGTTTAAGTAATTACATCTTTCATGAATGCAATAACGCTATGCATGCTCGCATAAAACGACAAGATAGAGAGAATGTAATATCAAGGAAATAAGATGAACTTAATCATGAACTTTCAACAAGATAACAAGTTTATTCAAGATATTCAAGCAAGTACGTTTAACAAGTCATGTCAAGAACTTTGGCTATCATGTATCAAGCAAGTAAATTACCCTTTTTCGGGCCACACATTTCATGTCAAGTCAAGTACGATTCAAGTACAAGATGTGTGTGGAATGTCCAATCAAGCAAGTCAAGTACTCGGTATAATGCCAGATACCTTATCATTTTAACTCCCATGGGCACAAGTACTTTCGGGTGCTCCTCCCAGGACTAGATCGGGCCCTATACGCGTAGGCATTTATCATGTGTTTTGACATCCACTCTTGTTTATAGCCAATATAGAATTTCATTAATCAAGCTTGTAGACACGTATGACAACTTTGATAGAATAGAGTCCCAAATATGACAAAGGACATAGAATGGCAATAATAACGGTATAATCATGATATCGATAAAAATCTAGGTAGAATATGGTTCCCTTAACTTGGGTACCATGACAAATCAGTATGGACTATCTTTATATAGAATTGAGGTCCACATGAACAGTATATCAAAGGTAAGATACCCTCATTCCTATCATAGAATTGAGGTTTTTACAAGAACGACATGATATGGCATGATATCATCATCCCATCAAGAATTTCTTATGATACACTCTTTGTATAATCATAAGGGCCGGTATCCCATGTTTCTTTAGAATGACATGGCATCAATGGTGTAATGGGTTTTTAGGGTACAACCAGCTCAGTCGGCCTTGAGGGAATCCAAGGCTACGAGGAGTCTTACGGAGGTCTCTATGACTAACTCGCTAGTCCAAAGGAACGGAATGTCCAATGGAGAGCTTGTATGTCAATGAGAGTTGAGTGTGACCGATAAAACAATCGTGAAACGTGGGACTATACTCACGGAGTGGAGAATAGTACCGATATATATATTATATAACATATGAAACCATCGGTTAACAGAAACAGTGGGAAAATCAGTTTTACAGTAAAATAACGACTTAATCAGAGTCGTTTATCAAGTAATTAACGCCTAACAGAAGTGCGTTTACACATGTTTCCATTTTTCAGAATTTCAATATTTCATTAATTTATCTAAAACGCGCCCTGGACAGGGGCGTTTCTTTGCAATGAGACGACTACAGAAGCAGGCGTCTTTTTATTTACAATATTTTACAGAACATATTTATCTTCAGAAATTATCAAAAACGCGCCCTTGACAGGGGCGTTAATCATTAAATTCTTATTTTTACCGAATATATTGTTCAGGATTTTAACAGAAACGCGCCCTATGAAGGGGCGTTACTTTTCAATTCACGCCCTGTGATGGGGCGTTAACAAATGGAAAACGACCTAGTATCGGTCGTGAATTCAAGAAATACCAGGAAAGCAAGATTTGCACGATAATCAAGGATAACAATCATATAGTCATGACAGGAAAATTGGCAGGAATTCAGATGCAGTATATTAGATTTGATGTTTCATGTTTATTGACTTTTAACCGTTAACAATTATTGATTTCATGTAATTGCATGGATAATCAGTTCTTAAGATAGGTGATTAACATTTACATGAAATTAACGCCTGTGTACAGGGCGTCAAATATGAAATTGACGACCTGGGCAGGGTCATTTCTTGTAAATTAGCGCCCTGGACAGGGGCGTCTCTTTCAAAATATTGCAGAAACGTATTAAAACTATAATAAACCATATGCATGTCATGCTTATATATATGTATATCTTGCATTAATTTTGTTTGGGCTACCATAACTTGAGAAAACCTACCTTAAGAAGATTTGGGAAGATGGAACGTGAAGGATTAGATAGAAGATGAGCTCTGTTGCTTCAACAGCAACGAAATATCCACAACAGCAGCAGCAGCAGGATGTAGAACAAATGTTCTTCAGAGATCTTCACGCTACAGAACCTGTAGAGGAAGAGAAAAAGAAGGAAGATGAAGATGTTAATAATCTTCATAGTTATAATCGACGTTTAAGGAAAAAGATAGAAGAATATTACCTATTCTTCGACGGCAGCATCAGAGTTTCCTGAACAAGAAGAAGAATAATTATTCTTCACGAACTCTAAAGAATCATAGGAAAGGCTACAGGAATACATACCGTAACAGACGATCGATCAAATAGTTTTTAGGGCTTGGGTGATCAAAGGTATTTATAGGATTTTGGGGGTCCTATTAGGGTTAGAGTTCTAGTGGAAGTAATGCTTCCAATATAGAGTCCTTGCCCTATTAAATACTTACTAGATTAACATAATCCTTCCCTGGATAAGCTCCTGGGTCGAACGGTTCACGAATGGAATTAACGACTTTGGTCAGGTCGTCGATTCTTGAATTGACGACCTGGTGCAGGTCGTTTCTTAAGAAGCGCCTTGTGTAAGGGCGTTCTTTTCTTTAAAACACGCCCAAGATTGGGGCGTTTCTTGGCCTTACCCTTTTTTGACGTTGGAATTTGACGCCGTGTAGTGAGGGCGTCACTTCTTGAATAACGCCTTTGATAAAGGCGTTTATTATTAAATTAACGCCTTAATGAGAGGCGTTATTTGCATCTTGGGTTTTATTCCTCCATTTAACCCTCTTCTTATTATCTGTATTACTTCTGTAATATATATATTTTAATTCATTTCAAATATTCATTTATCAGAGTTGCTACACCCTCCCCCACTTAAAAAGAATTTGGTCCCCAAATTCAATTGCATATTATGTATACACGCGGAGAGTGTAGAGTATATACCTCTTAGAACAACTCGGGAAATCGTTTCTTCATAGATTCCTCGGTCTCCCATGTCGCTTCGTGTTCAGTATTCTTATTCCATTGCACCTTGAGCATGGGAATAACCTTATTCCTTAGAGCACGTATTTCACGGTCTAAGATCTTCATAGGCTTCTGTTCATAGGTGAGATCTTTCTGGATCACCAGATCTCCATGTTCAATAATGTGTGATGGATCGTGCACATACTTCTTCAACATAGATATGTGAAACACATTATGCACTTCGGACAATTGAGGAGGCAACGCGATGCGATAAGCAACCTCGCCAACTCTTTCGAGTACCTCAAATGGTCCGATGAATCTTGGCGTAAGCTTGCCCTTAATACCAAATCTTCGTATTCCACGTCCAGGCGATATTTTAAGAAATACATGATCTCCAACCTGGAATTCAAGATCTCTCCTTCTTGTGTCAGCATAAGTCTTTTGCCTTGTCTGAGCAATTTGTAATCTTTCTCTGATTACTTGTATCTTCTCAGTTGTATCCCTTACCATGTCTGGACCTAACAGTTGTTTCTCTCCAACTTTGTCCCAGCATAAGGGTGATCGGCAACTCCTTCCATATAAAGCTTCGAAAGGTGCCATTTGGATACTTGCCTGGTAGCTGTTATTGTATGCAAATTCAATTAGAGGCAAGTGATCGTGCCAGCTTCCTCCAAAGTCAATGATGCATGCTCTAAGCATATCTTCAACAACTTGGTTAGTTCTCTCGGTCTGACCATCCGTTTGAGGATGAAAAGCTGTACTAAAATTTAGTCTTGTCCCCAACGAATGTTGTAATCCCTTCCAAAAATGAGAAGTAAATCGGGGATCTCTGTCAGACACGATTGAGACAGGAATACCATGTAGTCTGACTATCTCTTTGATATATACTGCAGCTAAGACATCAATTGACCATCGACTCTTGATTGGCAAGAAATGCGCCGATTTAGTTAAACGGTCAATAATAACCCATATTCCATCATGTCCTCCTTTTGATTTGGATAAACCCATGATGAAATCCATACCAATGTCCTATCACTTCCACTTAGGAATATCTAGAGGATGTAATTTTCCAGCAGGCTTTTGGTGTTCTGCCTTGACCTGTTGGCATGTGAGACAGCGAGATACATAGTCTGCTATTTCTCTTTTCATATTAGGCCACCAAAAGTTCCTCTTTACATCTTGATACATTTTGGTTGATCCTGGATGAATAGTGTACCTTGATCGGTGAGCTTCATCTAAGATCTTCTTCTTTAATTCCGGACAGTCGGGTATACAAGTTCTACCTTTGAATAATAATCTTCCATCAGAAGTTAGTTGAAAATCAGATTGTCCTTCTAATCTGCCTTTGATTTCCACTAATATAGGATCATCATCCTGAAGCGCTTGTATCTCAGATAATAAATCTGACTGTATGCTTACATGAGATAATGTGACAAATTTGGCTTCCTTGTCCAAGCTTATATTGAGCTCGGAGAATTGTTCTAGCAACCTCCATTCTTGTATCATACAATTGGCTATCATTGCTCTCGACTTTCGACTAAAGGCATCAGCAACATAATTACCCTTTCTGGGATGGTATTGTATATTGAAGTCGAAGTCCTTGAGATATTCTAGCCAGCGTCTTTGTCTCATGTTTAGCTCCTTTTGTGAAAATAGATATTTGAGACTTTTGTGATCGGAGTATACAGTAAACTGCACTCCATATAAGTAGTGTCTCCATATCTTTAGGGCAAATACCACCGCGGCCAGTTCTAAGTCATGGACGGGGTAATTCTCCTCATGCTTCTTTAGTTGACGTGAAGAGTATGCTATGACCTTTCCTTGTTGCATTAGGACACATCCGAGGCCAATGCCAGAAGCATCTGTGTAGACCTCCAATTTCTCTCCTTCTATTGGTAGAGCTAACACCGGAGCTGTAGTGAGATGATCCTTGAGAGTTTGGAAACTTCTTTCACATTCCTTACTCTATTCATATCGGATCTCCTTACGAGTTAATCTTGTAAGTGGTACGGCGATCTTAGAGAAATCTTTGATGAATCGCCGATAATAGCCTGCAAGACCTAAGAAACTTCTGATCTCGCTAGCATTGGTTGGTCTTCCCCAGTTTCTAATAGCTTCAACCTTTGATGGATCAACAGATAGACCATCCTTGGGATATCACATGTCCGAGGAAAGTCACTTCTTCAAGCCAGAATTCACATTTGCTGAGCTTTGCATATAATTGATTTTCCCTCAATACTTGCAATGCGATCCTTAAATGCTCCTCATGTTCTTCCTTAGTTTTGGAATATATCAATATATCATCAATGAAAACCACCACAAATTGATCTAGATAAGGCCTGAATATGCTATTCATTAACTGCATAAAGGCAGCAGGGGCATTTGTTAGTCCAAAAGGCATAACAACAAATTCGTAATGGCCATACCTGCTTCTGAATGCAGTCTTATGAATGTCATCATCCTTGATTCTTAATTGATGATATCCCGACCTGAGATCAATCTTGGAAAAATATTTGGATCCTGAAATCTGATCAAATAACTCATCGATTCTCGGCAGTGGATACTTGTTCTTGATAGTGAGATGATTCAACTGTCGATAGTCGATGCACAATCTCATGGATCCGTCCTTCTTCTTCACAAATAAGACTGGTGCTCCCCACGGGGAAGTACTTGGTCTAATAAACCCTTTTCGAATTAGTTCCATCAACTGCTCCTTCAACTCTTTGAGTTCCGCAGGGGACATTCTATAGGGTGCCTTTGAAACTGGACCAGCACCAGGGACTAAGTCAATGGTGAAGGCCACTTCTCTTTGAGGGGGTAATCCCGGTAAATCTTTCGGAAATACGTCTGGAAATTCTTGCACTACCAGAATGTCTTCTATCTTAGTGTCCTTTGTTTCCTTAACTGTGACAAATGCAAGGAAGGATACACATCCTTTCCTGACGAGCTTGCTTGCTCGAAGAGCCGAAATAAGAGGGGATTTGCTCCGACTCTTGGGGCGAGTAAAGACTAACTCTGGAAAATCTTTGAAAGCAATTTGGCTATTGTGGCAATCAACCGTTGCCTGGTATTTGGATAACCAGTCCGCTCCCAGTATAACATCATACTCCTTTAGATCGAGGCATATGAGCTCTATAGGTAAATTCCTACCTTGAACCATTACCTCACAGTTTTGGTAGTGATGAGTAATATCATTTTCACTTCCAAGAGGAGTAGTTAGAACTATTTTTATCCATTCTAGTTCTAACGGTAACGGGTCGGCAAACTTCTTAGAAATAATGGAATGCGATGCACCCGTATCAAATAAGACATAAGCATTTTTGGAACAAACTCTTAATGTACCTTCTACCAGTCCACCTTCTTCTTGCTCGGTCTCCTTTATTGCATGAAGTCGAGCGTTCTTTGTCACCGGGCGCTTACCGTCACCGGCTTGGTCATTCATTAATGGACAATCGGGAATCCGATGTTCGCGACTCCCACAACGGAGACAAGCTCCTAATTTCCTCCAGCATTCTTCTGTCTTGTGACCAGCCTTGTCACAATGCTTGCACACTGTATTAGAATGGGTAGTTGTGATAGAGAAAGGCTTGGTCCTTTTGAACTTATGGTCTTGAGAGGAAGAACCTCCATTATTGGGCCTCTTCTTGAACTTGGGTTTAAAAGAACCCGAACCTGTGACTTGCTCCTTCTTGTCTTTTCCACGGATCCTATCAGATAGTTCCGTGGCATCTTCAAGTAATTGAGCTCGGCGCACTATTTCAGAATAAACTTGGATGTCCATAGGCGCCAGTTGAGTAATATAGTGGGGCCTAAGCCCATTAAGAAATCTTCGGGCTTTCATCTTCTCCGTGCTAATAAGATGCTTAGCATATCTAGACAACCTGGAGAACTGAGCTTCATAATCTGCTAATGATAAAGATCGTTGCTTTAATGCAGTGAATTCTGCAGCCTTCTTTTCTTGGACTCGGTCCGAGAAATATTTAGCATTGAAGTATTCCATAAATTCTTCCCATGTTACTTGAGTAGGATCGATGGTTGCTTCAATAGACTCCCACCAGCATCTAGCATCTTTCTCTAACTGGAATGTAGCTAATAGAACTTTGTCCTGATCCGTGCATTGCATGACACGGAATATGCGTTCGGTTTCCCGAACCCAATGCTCGGCATCGTCCGGATCGGTCGATCCCATAAACTTCGGGGGATTCATGTTCTTAAAGGCTTGGTGTAAGCTTCCAGCTCGTGGAGTACCACCTTGTGCTATCTATTGTAGCACTTGAGTCATCCCTTGGAGGGTACGCTGCATGTTGCGCCATTGAGCATGTTCGGCAGCCATTATCCTACAATTATAATAGCTACATTAGTATTATATCACTGTGATCTTATTAAAAGACTCATTGACTCTTAACCCTTGGTTCTACCCAATCTCACTTGGTTACACGTTCAACTTATCCTTGGACTTGGGTTTTTCCTAGGAATTGAATACCTTAGACTCTGATACCATAAAAACTGTCACGCCCCGAGCGCGGAAGATACCCGGATATGTGCGACGAGTTTATATCAATCATGTCAATCAGAGTGGTCGTGTATTCGACACAAAGACGGAGATGCGCAAATAGCAAGATAACCAAATCTCTATTTCATAATAGACTATTACAAATCCAATACTCTGTTTAATAAAAAGAAAAGTACATAGTCGACTCAAGAAACTATAGAAAAGACTAGATGACACTTGAGCAGCTCTATCACTTTCACTCTTGACCATTCCCATCCGATTGACTTCCATCGTCGTCGGACTTACCTGAAAAGTAAAAAGGGACAAACAGAATGAGCGAACGCTCAGTAGGAAATTATATCTCAAGTACTAGCGAGGGGTTTAAGTAATTACATCTTTCATGAATGCAATAACGCTATGCATGCTCGCATAAAATGACAAGATAGAGAGAATGTAATATCAAGGAAATAAGATGAACTTAATCATGAACTTTCAACAAGATAACAAGTTTATTCAAGATATTCAAGCAAGTACGTTTAACAAGTCATGTCAAGAACTTTGACTATCATGTATCAAGTAAGTAAATTACCCTTTTTCGGGCCACGCATTTCATGTCAAGTCAAGTACGATTCAAGTACAAGATGTGTGTGGAATGTCCAATCAAGCAAGTCAAGTACTCGGTATAATACCAGATACCTTATCATTTTAACTCCCATGGGCACAAGTACTTTCGGGTGCTCCTCCCAGGACCAGATCGGGCCCTATACGCGCAGGCATTTATCATGTGTTTTGACATCCACTCTTGTTTATAGCCAACATAGAATTTCAATAATCAAGCTTGTAGACACGTATGACAACTTTGATAGAATAGAGTCCAAAATATGACAAAGGACATAGAATGGCGATAATAACGGTATAATCACGATATCGATAAAAATCTAGGTAGAATATGGTTCCCTTAACTTGGGTACCATGACAAATCAGTATGGACATTCTTTATATAGAATTGAGGTCCACATGAACAGTATATCAAAGGTAAGATACCCTCATTCCTATCATAGAATTGAGGTTTTTACAAAAACGATATGATATGGCATGATATCATCATCCCATCAAGAATTTCTTATGATACACTCTTTGTATAATCATAAGGGCCGGTATCCCATGTTTCTTTAGAGTGACATGGCATCAATTGTGTAATGGGTTTTTAGGGTACAACCAGCTCAGTCGGCCTTGAGGGAATCCAAGGCTACGAGGAGTCTTACGGAGGTCTCTATGACTAACTCGCTAGTCCAAAGGAACGGAATGTCCAATGGAGAGCTTGTATGTCAATGAGAGTTGAGTGTGACCGATAAAACAATCGTGAAACGTGGGACTATACTCACGGAGTGGAGAATAGTGCCGATATATATATTATATAACATATGAAACCATCGGTTAACATAAATAGTGGGAAAATCAGTTTTACAGTAAAATAACGACTTAATCAGAGTCGTTTATCAAGTAATTAACGCCTAACAGAAGGGCGTTTACACATGTTTCCATTTTTTAGAATTTCAATATTTCATTAATTTATCTAAAACGCGCCTTGGATGGGGGCGTTTCTTTGTAATGAGACGACTACAGAAGCAGGCGTCTTTTTATTTACAATATTTTACAGAACATATTTATCTTCAGAAATTATCAAAAATGCGCCCTTGGCAGGGGCGTTAATCATTAAATTCTTATTTTTACCGAATATGTTGTTCGGGATTTTAACAGAAACACGCCCTATGAAGGGGCGTTATGTCACGCCCCGAGCGCGGAAGATACCCGGAGATGCGCGACGAGTTTATATCAATCATGTCAATCAGAGTGGTCGTGTATTCGACACAAAGACAGAGATGCGCAAAATAGCAAGATAACCCAATCCTTATTTCATAATGGATAGACTATTACAAATCCAATACTCTATTTAATAAAAAGGAAAAGAATACATAGTTGACTCAAGAAACTATAGAAAAGACTAGATGACACTTGAGCAGCTCTATCACTTTCACTCTTGACCATTCTCATCCGATTGACTTCCATCGTCGGACTTACCTGAAAAGTAAAAAGGGACAAACGGAATGAGCGAACGCTCAGTAGGAAATTATATCTCAAGTACTAGCAAGGGGTTTAAGTAATTACATCTTTCATGAATGTAATAAAGCTATGCATGCTCGCATAAAACGACAAGATAGAGAGAATGTAATATCAAGGAAATAAGATGAACTTAATCATGAACTTTCAACAAGATAACAAGTTTATTCAAGATATTCAAGCAAGTACGTTTAACAAGTCATGTCAAGAACTTTGGCTATCATGTATCAAGCAAGTAAATTACCCTTTTTTCGAGCCACGCAATTCATGTCAAGTCAAGTACGATTCAAGTACAAGATTTATGTGGAATGTCCAATCTAGCAAGTCAAGTACTCGGTATAATGCCAGATACCTTATCATTTTAACTCCCATGGGCACAAGTACTTTCGGGTGCTCCTCCCAGGACCAGATCGGGCCCTATATGCGCAGGTATTTATCATGTGTTTTGACATCCACTCTTGTTTGTAGCCAACATAGAATTTCAATAATCAAGTTTGTAGACATGTATGACAACTTTGATAGAATAGAGTCCAAAAATATGACAAGGACATAGAATGGCGATAATAACGGTATAATCACGATATCGATAAAACTAGGTAGAATATGGTTCCCTTAACTTGGGTACCATGACAAATCGATATGGACATTCTTTATATAGAATTGAGGTCCACATGAACAGTATATCAAAGGTAAGATACCCTCATTCTTATCATAGAATTGAGGTTTACAAGAATGACATGATATGGCATGATATCATCATCCCATTAAGAATTTCTCATGATATACTCTTTGTATAATCATAAGGGCCGGTATACCATGTTTCTTTAGAGTGACATGGCATAAATGGTGTAATGGGTTTTTAGGGTACAACTAGCTCAGTCGGCCTTGAGGGAATCCAAGGCTACGAGGAGTCTTACGGAGGTCTCTATGACTAACTCGCTAGTCTAAAGGAACGGAATGTCCAATGGAGAGCTTGTATGTCAATGAGAGTTGAGTGTGATCGATAAAACAACGTGAAAAGTGAGACTATACTCACGGAGTGGAGAATAGTGCCGATATATACGTATATGTATAATATGAAACCATCGGTTAACAGAATCAGGATAAAAATCAGTTTACAGAAAATAACGACTTAGGTCAAGTCATTTCTCAAGTAATTAACGCCTAACAAAAGGGCGTTTACACATGTTTCTATTTTGCAGAATTTTCATTAATTCAGTAATTTATCTAAAAAGCGCCCTGGTCAGAGTCGTTTATTCAAGATCTGACGACTATACAGAAGGCGTCTTCTTATTTACATATTTGACAGAATACAAATAATTTTCAGGAATTATCAAAAACGCGCCCTGGGCAGGGGCGTTACTATTTAATTCTATTTTTCAGAATATATAAATTTTAGGATTTTAACCGATACACGCCCTAGGAAGGGGCGTTATCTTTCAGATTCACGCCCTGTTCTGGGGCGTTAACATATGGAAAACGACTTTGTCCAAGTCGTTAATTCAAGTTTCTTCAGAAATTTTAAAGACAGTAATAATTCCAGGATAACAGAGGAACGAATATAATATCATGACAGTAAAGTTAGCAGGTTGAAGACAGAGGATCATGCATTATTTTATAATCATGATTTCATAGATAATCAGTTCTTAAGATGGGTGATTGACGGTTTAAAGAAATTAACGCCTGAGTACAGGGCGTTAAATATGAAATTAACGACATGGGAAGGGTCGTTTCATGTGAATTAGCGCCCTTGACAGGGGCGTCTATTTCAAAATATTGCAGAAAACGCATGGACACTATAATAACCGTATGCATGACATGCTTATATATATATATATCTTGCATTAATTTCATTTGGGCTACAGTAACTTGAGAAAACCTACCTTAATATGATTGAACTGACGAAGGGTTTGAAAGATCTGAAACTTCTACTGCAACCAATCAACCGCAGTAGCAGCAGGAGAAAGAAAATCTTTTTAAGAAGGAGTTCGTTTTCGATGAAGAACACCTGTTCTTGGTTTTGTCAATTTTTGCTGTAGATCCTACAAGAAAGAAGAAACATATATTAGTTTCTTCAACTACCTAACGAGAGGATAAGGAAGAAAGAACATTACCTGGTTCTTTCGTAGGAGTTTCCCGACCTGTAAGAAGGAACATAAGATGAAGAATCATTAGTTCTTCATGTAACCGAAGCAGAAAACAAAAGGAATTAGAACAACATATGTTCTTCACGTACCATGCAGCAGTCGTCCGTCCAAATAGATTTAGGGTTGGATCTAATAGTTTATTTATAGGATTTTGGAAATCCTATTAGGGTTAGTGATTGTGTGGAAGTAATACTTCCATGATAGAGTCATTACCACGTTTAAACTCTTTCTAATGCTTATCAATTACCCTGGATAAGATCTAGATTCGAAACGGGACTGGAATGGAATTAACGACTTTGGTCAGGTCGTCGATTCTTGAATTGACGACCCGCTTCAAGTCGTTTCTTAATAAGCGCCTTGTGTAAGGGCATTCCTTTCTTTAAAACACGCCCAATATTAGGGCGTTTCTAGGCCTTACCCTTTTTTACGTTTGAATTTGACGCCGTGTGCAGAGGGCGTCCTTTCTTGAATAACGCATGTGATAGAGGCGTTTATTATTAAATTAACGCCTTAATGAGAGGCGTTATTTGCATCTTGGGTTTTATTCCTCCATTTAACCCTCTTCTTATTATCTGTATTGCTTCTGTAATATATATATTTTAATTCATTTCAAATATTCATTTATCAGGGTTGCTACACGTTACTTTTCAATTCACGCCCTGTGATGGGGCGTTAACAAATGGAAAACGACCTAGTATCGGTCGTGAATTCAAGAAATACCAGGAAAGCAAGATTTGCACGATAATCAAGGATAACAATCATATAGTCATGACAGGAAAATTGGCAGGAATTCAGATGCAGTATATTAGATTTGATGTTTCATGTTTATTGACTTTTAACCGTTAACAATTATTGATTTCATGTAATTGCATGGATAATCAGTTCTTAAGATAGGTGATTAACATTTACATGAAATTAACGCCTGTGTACAGGGCGTCAAATATGAAATTGACGACTTGGGCAGGGTCGTTTCTTGTAAATTAGCGCCCTGGACAGGGGCGTCTCTTTCAAAATATTACAGAAACGTATTAAAACTATAATAAACCATATGCATGTCATGCTTATATATATGTATATCTTGCATTAATTTTGTTTGGGCTACCATAACTTGAGAAAACCTACCTTAAGAAGATTTGGGAAGATGGAACGTGAAGGATTAGATAGAAGATGAGCTCTGTTGCTTCAACAGCAACGAAATATCCACAACAGCAGCAGCAGCAGGATGTAGAACAAATGTTCTTCAGAGATCTTCACGCTACAGAACCTGTAGAGGAAGAGAAAAAGAAGGAAGATGAAGATGTTAATAATCTTCATAGTTATAATCGACGTTTAAGGAAAAAGATAGAAGAATATTACCTATTCTTCGACGGCAGCAGCAGAGTTTCCTGAACAAGAAGAATAATAATTATTCTTCACGAACTCTAAAGAATCATAGGAAAGGCTACAGGAATACATACCGTAACAGACGATCGATCAAATAGTTTTTAGGGCTTGGGTGATCAAAGGTATTTATAGGATTTTGGGGGTCCTATTAGGGTTAGAGTTCTAGTGGAAGTAATGCTTCCAATATAGAGTCCTTGCCCTATTAAATACTTACTAGATTAACATAATCCTTCCCTGGATAAGCTCCTGGGTCGAACGGTTCACGAATGGAATTAACGACTTTGGTCAGGTCGTCGATTCTTGAATTGACGACCTGGTGCAGGTCGTTTCTTAAGAAGCGCCTTGTGTAAGGGCGTTCTTTTCTTTAAAACACGCCCAAGATTGGGGCGTTTCTTGGCCTTACCCTTTTTTGACGTTGGAATTTGACGCCGTGTAGTGAGGGCGTCACTTCTTGAATAACGCCTTTGATAGAGGCGTTTATTATTAAATTAACGCCTTAATGAGAGGCGTTATTTGCATCTTGGGTTTTATTCCTCCATTTAACCCTCTTCTTATTATCTGTATTACTTCTGTAATATATATATTTTAATTCATTTCAAATATTCATTTATCAGGGTTGCTACACTGATGCAAGGTAAACTGGCATACTTTTAAGGACTGTGTCTATTAGAACTGCTCTGCCAGCTTGAGATAGCAACTTGGATTGCCAACCTTCTAACTTGGTCTGAATCCTTTCAACAAGAAAATTGAAGTCTGAACACAGGTATCTGCCCTTTTTAATAGGAATTCGAAGATACTTTGATGCGGGACAATATGCTCTAAGACCTACGAATGCAAAAAAGTGCGGCCAGCACTCGCACGCCAAAGGCAAGCCGGGCGGCTGACCTCCGTAGCGTTCCTCTGGGTGGAGGCGTCTCTCAACAAGAAACTCAAGCCCAACGACCGTCCCTATGAGGGAAGCGCGGGGATCTCAGCGGCTAAGGAACCGCCGTACGACTAGGGGAGTCTAGTCCGAGCTCGGCGCTCGACTAGGGCCATGGGACGGGTGCTCTCAACTCACAGTCACGCAGTGACTAAAAGACTAGCTAGGATCCTAAACACTCACGCGGCATACTAGTAAAGCAAATGCCAACAAGAGGAGCGTCGCACGTACCTCCACGCCTAGGCGTGGGGAAGAAACCCCGGCCGAGACCAACAACCCCGATACACAAGGTGAACAATAATACAACTCCAACCCAAAAATGCCCACTCCTCGCAGGGAGATAACAGGCTACAACATATGGAGTCGGGGCTGCCAATGCATGGGCTGACGGGGGCACTCGGTGAAGGGTTGGCCGCGAGGAGTATCCGGGCGGTGGTCGGCAGGTTCGCAGCAATGCGCGACTCGGCGGTGAAAGCTCCCACGACCTGATCCGGTGTCCGATTGAGGCGCCGTCAGTGAGGGTGTGTAGCTAGGTCACGGGAGGAAGCCGCGGCCAAAGGGGGCGCACAGATTCCGTCCGTGGAAGCCGGGGGCGAACCTGCAAGTTGTGACAGGGATTCTGCTCCCAGAACCGTGTGATCGAGCGGGAAAAATGACAAGAAATAGCTCCGAAGGGCGAACGGGACGCCGCTTGAGGGAGGACGTCTGGGACGCAGAGCAGCAGGTCCCGACCGAAGGGCTCGGTCAGATCTGGTCGAGGTTGGCCAGGAGAACCTCTGCAAGTCGTTGCTGATCCTGGGGTCGGACTGCACAGGATTAGTCTGCGCGGTCCCACGAGAATGAACGGCACGCACAGCACGATCGTCGAAATGAGGAGAGTCTTGCTGCGTTGGAAAGAGGATGAAAAGTTGTTCGAACCATCAGAATATGAGCCTCATCACATCACCAGGCTGGGCGTAGTCGCAATAGTGGTAAGCTTCTGTCCTCTGGGCGAGCAGTCGGGCAGAGGTACGACGGCCATGGTGAAATTTTCTGAAACGAGGTCAGAATCCAACGAAACCACCTGGCTTGGTTCCGGGACGCCGAGGGCTATAACTTTGAAGAAGAAGACTTGGGCAGAAAATGGATGGAGAAATCGTGACAGGAACAGCACCCAACTGCACCCTCTGGACGGGTTGATTCGAATGGATTCTGGGCAGTCGTGGGAGAACGGGTGCCACGAACAGTGCCGAAGTCGAAACGAGGCGAGACCACCTCTGGATCGAAGAGAACTCAGAGAGGAACAAACTCACTGAAGAACTCTCGGTCTGATTCGCACTGTGGACGTCGGGGTCGACTCTGCAATTAGGGCTTCAATTCTGCCTCGGATCTGCAGGGGTGCAGATTGCTTGTCCTTCACACTTGATGATGGAGATGGCGACGAAGGATGGCGATGGAGACGTGGATGAACGCGGAGGATAGATGCTTGGCGTCGCACCAAGGGGAAGGGGAGTCACACCCGGATTGATCCCGTTGCAGGAACAAGGAGGATGGATGCCTTGGCGTCGCACCAAGGGGATGGGGAGTCGCACCCCGGGGTTGATCCCGTCGCAGGATCAAAGAGGGAGAGAGATGGGGGGCGCAGCCACCATGGAGTCTTGCTCAAAAAATATATTCTTCATTATCTTTCTCAAAGAAAATTACAAGCTTTTATATGGGGAGGGGAGATGCTAGGGTGAAACCCTAGCCAAGAGGGAGGGGAGGGGGGTGCGCACATGGCATGGGGGAAAGGGGGGGTGCGCAACATGGCAAGGGGGGAAAGGGGGGTGCGCACCACTCCTTGATTGTAGGAGTGGATTGGGTAAGGGGCGGCCAAAGGAGGGAGGGTGTGATCGGATGGGGAAGGGAAAAGGGGGGGGTGCGCACCCCACTCCTAGAAAGTAGGAGTGGGGGCGGCTGCCACCTCCTCCACTTGGAGGAGATGAAAGGGGCGCCCAAACCCTAGCCCACAAGGGGGGGGTACAAATCCCCATGGGCCATCTCATGTGGGAAGGTGGTCATCCCAAATGGGCCAAGAAGGTGGATCACAAGGTGGCCCACTCTCCCCTCTGCCTAACTAATAAGCCTAACATCACCCAATGGAAGCCCAATTGGCCCCAATTGGCCTACAAAGGTCCACAATAATAAATAAAGTGTCCACGCAGGGACTAAACCAAGGCCCAGCATGTCCTAAAGCATAAATAACTAAAGATAACTCTGCTCGTCAGCCAAGTGATCGCCGAGCCAAAGGGATGCCAGCGAGATCCGTGTACTCCGTTGTGAAGTGTGGCACGTGTCCTCACCAATTCTCCCCAGGTGGGAAGAACTCGACCCTGTCGAGTACGGGTCCTAGTCGCTCCAGTAGCGCTCCAGTAAATCCAGGTCGATCCTCCCGAGCTCTCTACGTGTGATCCAGGTGTCGTCTCTCGCGGGGCATCCTCTCCAACGCACTAGGAAGTGCTGGTAGGCTCCGCTCCTGGTGATGGTTACCAGCTCATCCAGTATACAATCTATATGCTCGCGTGTCTGTAATGGGGCTGGAAGAGGTGGACGCTCAGAAGGTGTAACACTCTCAACCGGAGGGGAGGGCTCAAGAGGCTCACTGGGAATCACCGCGGGGTCCTGATATGCCACTAAATCTGAGACATTGAACGTCGAACAAATCCCATAGCCTTCGGCAGCTCAATCTCATATGCATTCGACCCAATTTGCTTCAAGACTCGGAAGGGTCCAGCACCGCGGGCCTGGAGTTTCTTCACGTCCCCCGAAGGAAACCGTTCAGGTCTGACCCTGATCATGACGTACTCACCCTTACGGAACTCACAGGTGTGTCGATGCGCGTCAGCTAACTCCTTATAACGTGCGTCGTTGGCCTCAAGGTGGTGATGATGCAGACTCCGAATAAGATGGGTAGACTCATACCTACGTGAATGCAGGGGTGGTCCTGGACATCCAAATATGGATCTAATACGACATCTACCAGACTTGACAACATGGGGAGGACCTGGACAACCAAAGTATGATCTATCATGCACATGTGTCCTACTAAATATGGTAGACTCAGGAGGACGAATAACCCCAAACTTACTCATGACATTACCCCTATATGACGAGGGACATGGAGAAACATGAGAGAGAGACATGTGTCCCTGGCCTCCTAAACTCTGGCGTCTGGGTGTATGCGAGGTGAGATGTTGACTAGCAGGTCTGGAGGGGGTGTGATAATAGACCTCCTCGACAAGGTGGGGAAAAGAATACGAGTCGAGAGGCTCACTAGGGAGGGGATCGAAAGGGTCAAAGAAATGATGAACCCTCCCGACAGGTCCCTTTACTATACTTGCCCATGTCTGACATTCGCCCAGGTGCAGATGATCACCTTCAGGCGCTCTAATATATGGGGCAAGGGCCTCATGAGGGAGGCAAGGAAAGCTAGGTTCCTCCCTCGGGACCGTGATGCCATAAGAGGGGACAAAATCCACCTCCACGGGTATGGGAAAGAATAAAAGGACCTCGGAGGTGATATGTCCAATGGTGTAGACCGAGGTAATAGACCCCATAGCAGGGAGTGTAAAGCTATGACTATAGGGTTGGTCAGACCCTAAGGTCAACATATATGTCAACTCCCATTGACAATCTAAACTCCTAAGGAAGTCCTTCACATTTTCAAGAAAGCGGAAGGACCGAAAAGTGGTGTGAAAGGAGTTAAGGGGTAATATTGGGAGGGCTGGTCCCATGGGTGTATAGTAAGGAATGGAGACATCTAGAAGTGGACCCTCCCTTAGCCAGCTAGCTAAAGACTCTCCAATGACCAGTTCACCCTCGGAAGGTAAGAATGGCTCTATATGAGGGTCTAAGGGGGAATCATCTCTCTTGGGAGTGGAAATGGAGTCCTCTATGATGTGGAGGGGTCCCTGGCCCTCAGTCGAGGGTCTCGGGCCGAGAGTGTTGGCCCTAACCTCCAAAGGTTCAGGCACGACTGGGTGCTCCATGGGATCACTCCCTAACTCCTCAACCTCAGTTAGGTACTCATTGGCCAACTCCTGTTCAGCCTCGTAAGTCACCGGAACAAGCCCAGGTGGGGGACATGAGCCCGGCAGCGGAGTGGATCGCTGGGGATGGGTGGCTAGCGATACGGAGGTGGTCGGCATGGCGCCGTCGTGGAAGACGAACTCGCCTGGAAGGTGAGATGGGTGTAAGGTGCAGGTCCTCCTGTCCAGGTCGATGGTCGCTCTTCTCTCCTCCAACCAAGTTTGCCCTAAAATGATGCATGGACCAGCAAGTGTGTCGATCTTACACCATGCGCCATCGTGATATAGAATGGGGCCGAACCACCGTTGAAACTCGATAAAAGCTAAGCCACCGTGGAGAACAATCTCCCCAGTCTTAGAGAGAGACTCAACAATGTCCTGTGAGACCCAATTAGATGAAACCCTACTGATGAAGTCGATCTCCGTATGCAACCCATTAGGTAGGACCGCCACGGACATGACAGGGCGCTGGAACGACTCGGTCATCCGTATAGGGATCGGGTCTCCCGACGACTGAGTGGTAGGGGCGACACCTAGGGGTCGTGCCATAAGAGCCTCGAATTGGGCCACCAGGGATGACCAATCTGACACGTGGGCTCGAGGAACCACCATGGGGCTGGCGGTGAGCTGGACATGCAAGACTCAACGAGACAATGATAAAAACTCTAACTAGACACAAACCTAAAATGACAATGCAATGGTAGGTTACCTAGATGAACTAAGAGACTCAATGCACCCTAGACAACCTAAAGACTCAAATGACCTAAGACCCCAATTTGTTAGAACAAACTGGTTCCCTAAGCTCTGATACCAATTTGATGCGGGACAATATGCTCTGATACCAATTTGATGCGCGACGGGACTAAAAGGGCTAAGACCTACGAATGCAAAAAAGTGCGGCCAGCACTCGCACGCCAAAGGCAAGCCGGGCGGCTGACCTCCGTAGCGTTCCTCCGGGTGGAGGCGTCTCTCAACAAGAAACTCAAGCCCAACGACCGTCCCTATGAGGGAAGCACGGGGATCTCAGCGGCTAAGGAACCGCCGTACGACTAGGGGAGTCTAGTCCGAGCTCGGCGCTCAACTAGGGCCATGGGACGGGTGCTCTCAACTCACAGTCATGTGGTGACTAAAAGACTAGCTAGGATCCTAAACACTCACGCGGCATACTAGAAAGCATACTAGTAAAGCAAATGCCAACAAGGGGAGCGTCGCACGTACCTCCACGCCTAGGCGTGGGGAAGAAACCCCGGCCGAGACCAACAACCCCGATACACAAGGTTTACAATAATACAACTCCAACCCAAAAATGCCCACTCCTCGTAGGGAGATAACAGGCTACAACATATGGAGTCGGGGCTGCCAATGCACGGGCTGACGGGGGCACTCGGTGAAGGGTTGGCCGCGAGGAGGATCCGGGCGGTGGTCGGCAGGTTCGCAGCAATGCGCGACTCGGCGGTGAAAGCTCCCACGACCTGATCCGGTGTCCGATTGAGGCGCCGTCAGCGAGGGCACGTAGCTAGGTCACGGGAGGAAGCCTCGGTCAAAGGGGGCGCACAGATTCCGTCCGTGGAAGCCGGGGGCGCACCTGCAAGTTGTGACAGGGATTCTGCTCCAAGAACCGTGTGATCGAGCGGGAAAAATGACAAGAAATAGCTCCGAAGGGCGAACGGGACGCCGCTTGAGGGAGGACGTCGGGGATGCAGAGAAGCAGGTCCCGACTGAAGGGCTCGGTCAGATCTGGTCGAGGTTGGCCGGGAGAACCTCTGCAAGTCGTTGCTGATCCTGGTGTCAGACTGCACAGGATCAGTCTGCGCGGTCCCACGAGAATGAACGGCACGCACAGCACGATCATCGAAATGAGGCGAGACTTGCGGCATTGGAAAGAGGACGAAAATTTGTTCGAACCATCGGAAGATGAGCCTCATCACATCACCAGGCTGGGCGCAGTCGCAATAGTGGTAAGCTTCTGTCCTCTGGGCGAGCAGTCGGGTAGAGGTACGACGGCCGTGGTGAAATTTTCTGAAACGAGGTCAGAATCTAACGAAACCACCTGGCTTGGTTCCGGGACACCGAGGGCTATAACTTTGAAGAAGAAGACTTGGGCAGAAAACGGATGGAGAAATCGTGACAGGAACAGCACCCAACTGCACCCTCTGGACGGGTTGATTCGAATGGATTCTGCGCAGTCATGGGAGAACGGGTGCCACGAAACGTGCCGAAGTCGAAATGAGGTGAGACCACCTCTGGATCGAAGAGGACTCAGAGAGGAACAAACTCACTGAAGAACTCTCGGCCTGATTCGCACTGTTGACGTCGGGGTCGACTCTGCAATTAGGGCTTCAATTCTGCCTCAGATCTGCAGGGGTGCAGATTGCTTGTCCTTCACACTTGATGATGGAGATGGCGACGAAGGATGGCGATGGAGACGTGGATGAACGCGGAGGATAGATGCTTGGCGTCGTACCAAGGGGAAGGGGAGTCACACCCGGATTGATCACGTCACAGGAACAAGGAGGATGGATGCCTTGGCGTCGCACCAAGGGGATGGGGAGTCGCACCCCGGGGTTGATCCCGTCGCAGGATCAAAGAGGGAGAGAGATGGGGGGCGCAGCCACCATGGAGTCTTGCTCAAAAAATATATTCTTCATTATCTTTCTCAAAGAAAATTACAAGCTTTTATATGGGGAGGGGAGATGCTAGGGTGAAACCCTAGCCAAGAGGGAGGGGAGGGGGGTGCGCACATGGCATGGGGGAAAGGGGGGGTGCGCAACATGGCAAGGGGGGGAAAGGGGGGTGTGTTGGATACGGACTGAATAGATCTAGAGGGGGGGTGAATAGATCTTTCCCCCTTTTCGATAATTTACTGACTATCAACCTGATGAGCTACTGGTAATTAATGAATCATAGAACTAATGCGGATAGTAAAGATGCAAGCATACGTATAGGAAATCAAACACACACAAGCACACCACATAATCAAACCACAAGATAGGATTTTTAAGGTGGTTCAGTCTCTTCCCGAGACCTACATCCACCCCTTGCTTAACTCAAGCAAGGCTTCACTAAATGAGAATTCCTGATCTCACACAAACACCGCTGACACACAGCTTGACTCCGCTGCCTCACGGCTTGACTCCGCTGCCTCACAGCTTGACACTTGGTGTAAGGATGAATAGAAATGATGAGAAGGTGGAATGATGCAACAGGACTGAATATAGACTTTTGTAACAAAGGAAAGAATTCAGCCTGGGACTTAATCACACAAATAACAAGAATAGACTCCCTGTAGAGCTTCCAATCGGATGCCTTCAGCTGCTTTGCTGCTGGAGGTCGCACAGCTTCAAGCCCAGTCTTCCTTCTGCAGCAATGAGAATGCTTTCAGTCTTCTGTAGATTTCTGATTGATGGAGAGCCACTTCGTCCTGTGATGTAGGTGTGTCTCTTAGCTTCTGTTCTATGCTCTCTCTGTGTGCTTGCCTGCGCGATCAGTTGCCTTCTATCTTTATTCAGATTCTTTTTCAAGCATGAAGCTCTTCCCGCTCAAATTCCAGATCTAGCGTCAATCTGCTAGAAAACAGGGAGACGGTTGAATCCGATTACTATAATAGGTTTGACCGCGTCTCAGCATGATTCTCTCCTTGATTCCCGTGCGGAATCTCCTCATTTGAACTACCCAACAACCTGCAACAACAATCCGCAGGTTTTAAGGAACCAAAACAGAATTCGGTTACAGTTCGGTTCTGGACGCTATAACGCCCGTGGTCGACCATGGCACTGTCCCTGGTCGACAACAAGCAGTGTCCTGATGGCGGTTTCATTCTGGCTGACACTCGCGTCCTCCGTGGTCGACCACAGCCTAGTCGCTGGTCGACAATGGGCAAGTTCCAGATTGCCGTCAGTTCTGTCTGACGCCCTGTCTGTTCTGTGGTCGACCAGGAGTGGGGCTTTGGTCGACAGCCAAGGCACAACAGAAGACGGATGACTTTAGGTGTTTCTGGCTAGGTTCGTTGGTCGACCACAACCACTTCCCTGGTCGACAAGCGGCCTTTGACACTTCTTCTGACCTGAAATTACTTAACTTATCAGAAGTAATTTGAACTACCAGATTTATATTGAGTTAATCAAACATTGTTTGTCATCATCAAATAGTCATGAGTCCATTACTTTGAAGGAACAATCAAACCACTTGTATTTGTTATGAAACAAGATAGAACTTGATTAATCAAACATATCCTATTGTCATCATCAAAACCAAGGGATGCACAACATTCTCCCCCTTTTTGATGATGACAACCATGAGTCATTGTGTCAAAACATGCAATTATTTCAGCCAGACAAATCACTTGATATGTTATTCAAAAACAGAGAAGGTAAGATGAAAATAACATAAACATAAGCAGACTTGGCATTATATAACACAATGACATTGACATGAGACTCTCTAACACAATGACATTGACATGAGACTCTCTCTCCCCCTTTGTCAACAGCAAAAAGAGGGGAAACAGAAAAAAAATCACTCCGAACAGGATGTGGAGCAGAAGTTGATGGAACCGAAGGTGAAAAAGAGATGAACGAAGTGGAATCAGCATAACTCAAATGTTTGGAAGATATTAAGGTGTACTCCCTTTCTTTAATAGAACACTTATGGAACCTTTCCATCCTTAAGCAAAGACCACCTTGTGACCAAATAGAGTGGGTCTTGTGGTTCAATGAATTTGAAAGTATTGCACCAATAAATTTACTCCCCATATCCAATTTCTGACACATGGCTCCTTGAACTTATAATATATTTCAAGAGATAGTTTTACTAACTATGCTAGCTGAACAGTGTTTTGTACTTTTATTTGCATGCTATGCTTTAGGTCAACCATTTTCTCTGCCTTTATGAAATCTTTAAAATTTTCTTTTTGAATCATTTGAGAGCTGTGGGCAGGTATATCACATGCTTTTCTACACGAGGATACACGCTTTGTACACGCCAGAAACCCCGGCTACTTAGCATGCCTAACCATTCCACTAATGACTGGGACACACCTTTTATCCGTGAGGATATACGTTTATCAGACGCCAATATCCCCAGTTACTCAGTATGCCCAATCAATATCAGCAGAGTTAGATTGGATCTTCATGACACACTGGTCTCCCATCTATATTTCAGCCAATTTTTTTGCTTTGAGATGGAGAACAGTAGTTTCTCAGACCTCAACCCATTGCTCTACCTAGAAGGCAGAATTATGGCGTATTCCATGTACATACATGTTATATTTGAGTTCATTTTTACTGTCCAGCACAAACACAGGTAGAGAAACAGTCTCATTACTAAAAATCATAAGTCCTCAAAATCTTGTGACAGAGTCATAGTTATGGTTTGAATTTATTGCAGTAGTACAGTTCAAATTCTCATTACTACACTCAACCTCTACTCTTAATGATTACCTTGGTGATTTTATTGAAAGATATGGTTAGGTTTTTCAATGTTGTATCAAGGAATGAGTTTACACTTTTTCTCCCCCTCAATTTGTGAGTCCTTGCTGAAGAAAAAAATGTTGGCCACAAAGAGATATAGAGACACAAGGATAGGAAGTGAATGAGGATGAGTGAGTAAAGCAAAACTGAGCTCAGAGTCCAAACAGATTAAACAGTCCAGAAGATTTCCTACCAGAATTAGTGTTAACCAGGAACCTGTCTTAAAGTGGACATTTGCTTCCGCACAGATCCATTGTCGACCATGGAGCCGTCTATTGTCGACATCTGCGCAGCCATAGAACCCATCCAGTATCCTGTCCTGACGAACTTACCTTTGTTATTTCCTCCAAAGGTCACATAACCTCCATCTTTTGATCTTTGTTGGGAGAACTTGGTCTTGTCTCCCGTCATGTGTCTTGAGCAACCCCTATCTAAGTACCACTTATTGTGCATGGCTGCCAGACATTCCTGCATCATAAATTACACAGAAATTTTTGGACCCCAATGGTACCCGGGTCCAAGATAACTTGTGAAATTATAAAGTTGCTGTAACAATCCTTTGGGAACCCAGATTTTGTTAGGGCAGTTTAATTTTTCGTCTCTGAACTTGTTCAGATTCGGTGGCTTTTGTTCTAATTTTTCTTTAATCTGAGTCCACCTTTGTGTATTCAAGTTTTCATTTTGTTTTACCCGAGACAACCTGTGATTTCTGTTTGCTTGTCTGGTCATGGTCGACTTTTGGTATGTCTGTGGTCGACCATCGCGTCTCCAGAACTCAGCGTCTGTTCTGGCAGCACCTCTGGTCGACATCTGGTGTACCTGTGGTCGACCACTGCTTCTCCAGTAACCAGCGCCTGTTCTGGCAGATCCTCTGGTCGACAGATGAAGGGTCTATTGTCGACCAGCCTGTCTCCAGACATCTTGTTTTCCAGATTTATGTCCTTTCACTTGGTTTAGTCCTTGGTTTGTTTGGTGATTTCTGTGAATTTGGGTTTCTTGTTTATTATTTTGAATCTTATATTGATTGACTGTTTTCTCTTTAAAATTTCTCTCTTCCTTGGTGACATTGTTCCTTTTGGAGGAGCATTCAGCTACATCCTCTTGTTTATCTTGGTATAGATTAATCAGGGGCCTTTTTCCTTTTGAGTCAGCAATCCCAGTTACGGTTTTTATTTGGAATTCCTTTTTAGCCGTAGGATTGTATCCTAACCCTTCTTTTTGAAAGTTTGCTTTTATTCCCAAGACAGCGTTTAAGTTTTCTTGACCTTTAGTCATTTTTTCCAAGGTTTCCTGTTTGTTTTTCAGTTCACTCTGGATTCTTTCTATTTCTTCCAGAAGTTGACAATTTTCCTCCTTGAGTGAGTTGTTTCTTTCTTGGGTTAACTTAGTTTGCTGTTCATATTCTTGAGTCTTTAATTTTACCTCATCAATTGTGTTTTTCAGTGACTCATTTTCTTCTAACAGCCCTTTGACATTTTCTTCATCTGTCTCGTATTGTTTCAGCTTATTTTTCAAGGTTGTGATTTCTAATTCTAGTTCAGTTCTGTTGGCAAAAGAGTTGCTGTCATTATTGACCTGATTAAGCTTTTTCTTCAAACTCTTATTTTCCTTTCTAATTCTTTCATATGCATCAAGTAAGTCTGAATAGACTTCTTCCCAATCTGAGCTAGAAAAATCTTGAAAAGGGGAGGTTACCTCAAGATCGTTGCTGTCTCCTTTGGCCATTAGACATGTGTTTCCTTCTTCCTCTTCGGAGGTTATTTCCTCTTCGCTGCTTTCCTCCTCCTCGCTCCATGTGCTTATCATTGCCTTTGGTCTCTTGCCTTTCCACTTAAAGCTTGATTTCTTAGGAGCCTCTGGACATTCAGCCTTCATGTGTCCTGATTTTCTGCAGTTGTAGCAGGCAAATTTGTTAGATGAGGCTTTAGTTTTGTCAGATTGAAACTGGGGTGAACCTCTTACCATGCCCTTCGGATTTTTAAATCCCTTACCTTCCTTCCGCAGAAACTTTCTGAACTTTCTTGTTAGCTTGGCAAGCTCACCAGTTTCCTCACCTGTGCTAAATGAGTCATCAGTGTCAGATAATTCAGAGGTGCCTATTTTAGTTTTCAGAGCTAGCTGTTTCTTTTTCTTGCCCTCGTCTTCCTTTCCTTTTAGATTGACCTCATAGGCCATTAGGGAACCTACTAGTTCATCCACAGTCATAGTAGTGAGATTCTTTGAGTCCTCAATGACTGTGGCCTTGGTATGCCACATAGGAGTGAGGGACCTTAAAATTTTTCTCACTAGCTCTTGCTCCTTGTAGGTTTTCCCTAGACTCTTTAAACTATTCGTTAATTGCACTAGTCTAGCATACATATCAGAAATGTTTTCATCAGTTTTCATTCTAAACATTTCATATTCTGAGACTAACATATTTGCTTTTGTCTCCCTTACCTCTGACGTACCTTCATAGATAACTACTAGACGATCCCACATTTCCTTGGCCGTTGCACATTGTGAAACTCGTGAGAACTCCGTGGGGTGTAGTGCGCATTGCATTACGTTCATGGCTCCCCAGTTGGTGGTTGATTTTTTGACCTGTTCTCTGGTCCAGGTATCCTCGTCTTCGGGCAGATCGTAGGGTCCTCGGCTTACTACTCTCCACATCTCATGATCTTGTGCTCTCAAGAACACCTGCATACGATTTTTCCAGTATGAGAAATCATTTCCATCGAAATATGGTGGTCTAGTTACTGAGTGTCCCTCAGCCATTAGACTTCTAGAGTTCAGTCCGCTAGGTCTCTCCTGGTTGTTAGACCACATTTTCGGAGAGTTTAGCTCTGATACCACGTGTTGGATACGGACTGAATAGATCTAGAGGGGGGGTGAATAGATCTTTCCCCCTTTTCGATAATTTACTGACTATCAACCTGATGAGCTACTGGTAATTAATGAATCATAGAACTAATGCGGATAGTAAAGATGCAAGCATACGTATAGGAAATCAAACACACACAAGCACACCACATAATCAAACCACAAGATAGGATTTTTAAGGTGGTTCAGTCTCTTCCCGAGACCTACATCCACCCCTTGCTTAACTCAAGCAAGGCTTCACTAAATGAGAATTCCTGATCTCACACAAACACCGCTGACACACAGCTTGACTCCGCTGCCTCACAGCTTGACTCCGCTGCCTCACAGCTTGACACTTGGTGTAAGGATGAATAGAAATGATGAGAAGGTGGAATGATGCAACAGGACTGAATATAGACTTTTGTAACAAAGGAAAGAATTCAGCCTGGGACTTAATCACACAAATAACAAGAATAGACTCCCTGTAGAGCTTCCAATCGGATGCCTTCAGCTGCTTTGCTGCTGGAGGTCGCACAGCTTCAAGCCCAGTCTTCCTTCTACAGCAATGAGAATGCTTTCAGTCTTCTGTAGATTTCTGATTGATGGAGAGCCACTTCGTCCTGTGATGTAGGTGTGTCTCTTAGCTTCTGTTCTATGCTCTCTCTGTGTGCTTGCCTGCGCGATCAGTTGCCTTCTATCTTTATTCAGATTCTTTTTCAAGCATGAAGCTCTTCCCGCTCAAATTCCAGATCTAGCGTCAATCTGCTAGAAAACAGGGAGACGGTTGAATCCGATTACTATAATAGGTTTGACCGCGTCTCAGCATGATTCTCTCCTTGATTCCCGTGCGGAATCTCCTCATTTGAACTACCCAACAACCTGCAACAACAATCCGCAGGTTTTAAGGAACCAAAACAGAATTCGGTTACAGTTCGGTTCTGGACGCTATAACGCCCGTGGTCGACCATGGCACTGTCCCTGGTCGACAACAAGCAGTGTCCTGATGGCGGTTTCATTCTGGCTGACACTCGCGTCCTCCGTGGTCGACCACAGCCTAGTCGCTGGTCGACAATGGGCAAGTTCCAGATTGCCGTCAGTTCTGTCTGACGCCCTGTCTGTTCTGTGGTCGACCAGGAGTGGGGCTTTGGTCGACAGCCAAGGCACAACAGAAGACGGATGACTTTAGGTGTTTCTGGCTAGGTTCGTTGGTCGACCACAACCACTTCCCTGGTCGACAAGCGGCCTTTGACACTTCTTCTGACCTGAAATTACTTAACTTATCAGAAGTAATTTGAACTACCAGATTTATATTGAGTTAATCAAACATTGTTTGTCATCATCAAATAGTCATGAGTCCATTACTTTGAAGGAACAATCAAACCACTTGTATTTGTTATGAAACAAGATAGAACTTGATTAATCAAACATATCCTATTGTCATCATCAAAACCAAGGGATGCACAACAGGGTGCGCACCACTCCTTGATTGTAGGAGTGGATTGGGTAAGGGGCGGCCAAAGGAGGGAGGGTGTGATCGGATGGGGAAGGGAAAAGGGGGGGGGGGTGCGCACCCCACTCCTAGAAAGTAGGAGTGGGGGCGGCTGCCACCTCCTCCACTTGGAGGAGATGAAAGGGGCGCCCAAACCCTAGCCCACAAGGGGGGGGGCACAAATCCCCATGGGCCATCTCATGTGGGAAGGTGGTCAGCCCAAATGGGCCAAGAAGGTGGATCACAAGGTGGCCCACTCTCCCCTCTGTCTAACTAATAAGCCTAACATCACCCAATGGAAGCCCAATTGGCCCCAATTGGCCTACAAAGGTCCACAATAATAAATAAAGTGTCCACGCAGGGACTAAACCAAGGCCCAACATGGCCTAAAGCATAAATAACTAAAGATAACTCTGCTCGTCCGCCAAGTGATCGCCGAGCCAAAGGGATGCCAGCGAGATCCGTGTACTCCGTTGTGAAGTGTGGCACGTGTCCTCACCATACTTGATTCCAGCAGCTTGATATTTATAGCCAGTTAATGTCCTAACAGCTTGTATTAAGGAGAGAGAGGCTTTAGCTGACAGGATGAAGCAGCTCTTAGCTGCATTGACCTTTTGCCCCGAGCAACTTTCATATTTATTGATAAACTGTTGAAGTGCCACTATGTTCCTTCTGCTGGCATTTAAGAATACCAGGGAGTCATCAACGTATAACAGATGGGAATTCTGCATTGTCCTTCTGGGCCCAGCGTAACCCTTTAGACCCCCAGAGTGAAATAAGGCTGATAGACCTCTGCTAAAAACCTCCGAAGCTATTATAAAAAGATATGGTGCAATTGGATCCCCTTGCCTAATGCCTCTACTGGACTTAAAAAAGCCAGAAACAATTCCATTAAAATTGATTGAGAACCAGCAATTATATAAAAGCATACCAATTAGAGATGTGAACCTGGTACTGAAACTGAACTTTCTCATTACTGCTAGTACAAAGTCCCATTCCATTCTATCATATGCTTTAGCCATATCCAGCTTGATTATCATGTTATGACCCCTAACTTTCCTGTTAAATCCATCATCAGCTGTCTAGCAAGGGATACATTATCCAAGATAAACCGCCCTTTCACAAAGGCACCCTGCTCCTTTGATATTATGTTAGGCAGAAGAGGGGCCAATCTTTCAGAAAAAATCTTGGAAATAGCTTTGTATGTGAAATTACACAAACTAATAGGCCGAAAATCATGAAAAGATTTAGGTTCATGTACCTTGGGGATTAGAGTAATGTTGGAGGAAGATATTCCCCTTGGAAGTGGGAAGCCTTGGAAAAAGGCATTAACAGCTTCGCAAAGATCCTGTCCAATAGTTTCCCATACTATTGTAAAGAATTCCCCAGAGAAGCCATCTGGACCAGGGGAACTGGAGCCTTTTAAGGACCAGACAGCTTCACGGATCTCTAAAAGACTTGGGGCAGCACATAAAACCATGTTCTGAGTTTCTGTGACAACCTGCGGGATGCAGTTCAGCATTTCAGAGTCTAGGAAATGATTTTCAGAAGAAAATAGACTTGTGAAGTAGTTCTCAACATGTATCCTCAGGTTTTCCTGGTCAGAACACCATTCATTAGATTCCCCAACTTTGAGCCTTCTAATTATGTTCCTTCTTCTGTTGCATTGTGCAACCGCATGGTCGAAGGAAGTATTTCTATCACCACATTCTATCCAGTCAACCCGAGATTTCTAATTCCAAAAAATTTCTTCTCTGAATTGAGCTTGACGAAGATAGGCATTGGCAGCCTTCAGCCTTTCCTTCTTTTCATAAGAGGGGTCAAAGTCATAACAGCTTCGCTTTATTTCTACATCAGCTTTTGCAGTACTTACAGCAAAGTTTATATCCCCAAAAGTTTCTTTATTCCATTTACATAGCGAAACCTTAACTGTCTTCAACTTGATAAAGAACCTAACCAGAGGATTAGGGTGATGAGTTGGAGTATGATGCCAGGTATCTGAAACAAGCTGTTGAAATGAATCATGTGTACACCACATCTTCTGAAAAATGAAACGACCTGGACTGTTCAGCAATTTGTCCATATGAAGTAACAGAGGAGCATGGTCCGAAGGACCTCTGGGGAGGTGTTTTACAGTCAGCTAAGGAAAAGATGATTGACATAAGCTGTTCACTAACACTCTGTCGAGCCTTGCCTTGATATTAGCAGAACCGATTCTATTATTGGTCCAGGTCATAGCATTTCCTATAAAGCCGATATCAATCAGGCCAGCAGAGCCTAAGCAATTATTAAAATCAGACATAGCAGCTAGGGCCGGCATGCCTCCCCCTACCTTTTCTGAGTGGCGAAAAACACTGTTAAAATCCCTCCCAATCAGCCAGGGGATTGAGACAGAAGCAGCAAAAATGACAAGATCATTGAATAGGGACTGTCGTTGGTTAGGATCACATGAAGCATATACAAAGGAGTAATATGTACAAAAAGAATTATCCTCCTTCAAGCATAGAGTTATATGTTGAGAGGAGGAGGCAATAACCTCCAAATTAAAACTATCATGCCAAAATACCCAAATTTTTGGGTCAGGGAAGCTACTACTAGCAAAACCCCCAAGCTTTATGTACCTCCCGAGGGGCGGGGCTTTATTTAGACTCACCATAGGTTCCAAGATGGCCACAAGATCGACCTTATTGGATTGCACAATATCTTTCAGACTTCTTCGGGTACCAGCATTCCCCACTCCACGAATATTCCAGATTAATGATGAAAGTATCATTGAGGCTCCCAGGGAAATTCTTCCATGGATCTAGCTTTAGATCTAGTGATTATCCCCTTTTCTTGCTGCTTGCCCACAACTTCAACACATTGCACTTGAGAATGTGACTGCATAAGTTCATTATCCTGCAATGCTTTTTCTGATACCTGCTTGATGGCCTTTAATAGCTCATTCATTTGCATTTTGCCTGAGACTTCTGTTCCAGATGTTAAATCTACCACAACAGCAGATTTCTTCTCAATCAATTTCATCTCCTCAGTAGAAGCAATAGACTCCTTGTTACCACTACCATGATCATTAGGATCACTTAATTCCTGAGGCTTGTATTTTTCTTTACTGGTTGGCAGCATTTGATCTTCTAATTGTTGCTGGGATTCACACTGCCTTCTTGAATTTATGTCCAGGCCTAGAGACTTCCCCTCCTTTACCATCGAATTTTAATCGTTGCTGCTAGATGGACTAGGATCATGTAGCACTTCCACCAGTTCAACAGCCTACTCCAACAGCTTAAATTTGTTTTCAACTGCCACATTCTGTCGAACAGTTGATAGACCATCCTGCCTTGGCCGATAAGTCTATCTGGAATTTTTAACAATAGGTTCCTGAACCAATTGGACCCGGGCCAACCTTCCCTGTTTCTTCTTACAGCCATCCTCTGAATGTCCAAGCTTATGACAAAAAGAGCAAAGCGCCGGAACGCGGTTGTGGCTCACCTTTTGCCAGTAGCCGACCCCATCCAGGTCAATCCAAAGCCGATCATTACGCAGGGCTGATAAATCCATTTCTATACATACCAGGGCCTCTGATGTGTCTGATAATGCCAAGGATTTTTCATGTATTCGCAGGACAGCACCGAAGTTTCCAGCAATCGACCGAAGACAATCTTCATGATACAAATTAGCCGACAAGGCTGGGAAGCCTATCCATACAGGAACAGTCGGTGGGTCTGCATCAAAATTGAAATCAGATGTCCATCAGAAGAACCGAAACAAGAAGCCTCTGATATAAATGTTCTTCTGTATTAACAGCTTCGTAAAATCCGCTTCATTTTCAAAACACACAAAAGGTGTCTTGGATTTAGTTTGCTAATAATAAATTATGAAGAAATCTTCAACCGCTGCATCAAAAAGCTCTTGATATCCGAGAATGCAGGACGGCCGTAGGCACATTTGGCCACAATAGAGAAGGATAGGAATTGAATTGATGCCTGAATCTCCGTCTTGGTGAAAAACACTGCCGGCTCTCCTCGGTCGGTAAATGTTGGTTCCTTAACTAGAATGCCAATCTTCGATCGCTGCTTAGATTCCATCAGCGCCTGTGCAAAGGTTCGGCGAGGAATTGCTGGAGAGGATGACAAAGCCGTCTCTGGAGTCTTCTTCATGGAGAATGGAGCCCCCGCCTGTTGATTTCTTTTGCTTCCTTCTCTTGTTTGTGGTTTGTGGTGATAAAGATGATAAGCAAAAATCAATGATTTCAATCAACCCAAGGACATATAAACCATGAACCTAGGTAATCAGAACAAGCTCTAGCATGGGCAATGCTATCTCAATCGAACTATACTAAAGAAGGTAAAGAAAAACATACACCGGAGCGTCGAGCAAAGAGTAAATAAAAAACACACCGCAAGGGTGGAACAAGCAAAGGAAATAAGAGATATAAGATGAGAAAGAGAAAGCTAATGCCCAATAGCAAGAAGGAACGTGATCGCCACCAAGGTAATAAAACAAGCCAAAGACCTGATCAATACCTTAGAAATAGGAGGATGATGCACCCGCCCACGGGAGAGAGAAACTAGTAAAATCTGCAGATCTGCCTTGAATGTAACGGTCCAGACCCTGTACGTCATAGAAGTTTGACGGTCTCTCGATGAGCTGTTAGAACAGCCTGACGCGCCTGCACAAGACCGTCAGAGAACCTGCAGCAATAACCTGTGGATTCTTTGAACTCCAAACCTTCCAGCCGACCAGAAGACTTGGGCCTCATCTAATGAACCCTGTAAACCTGCCAAAGAACGTGAAACACAAGAAAACAATCCCAAATTTGCCTTTCAAACAAGCATAGTATCAATTCTCAAAGGACATAAGATCATGCAAAAGGAAAGGGGAATACCAGGGAAGTTTTGGTTTTTTAACCCGTCTGGGCGTTTTAAAACGTGGGAAGGATGTTTAGATGATGAAAATAGATGCAGAACGTGGAAGAATGTAGTGGGGCAATGCTTTGATGGAAAGGAGGGGGGAACACAACATGACAATGATGAACTTTGAAGCACAATGAAACAAATACTCCCTTCACCGTGAAGCAGATGGACGTGAGGAACAATTCTCCTTGGTTGGATGTGGCTCCAGAATACGGCAGCACTTCGACGCGAACTCCAGATCTTCCCCTTTTTGGCCATTAAGTCAAGGGTTCTATTTATAGGCCCTCAAAATCTCTGGTCGAGCAGAGGATAATCCAGCAAGAACAGAGGAAGAGGATAACTCTTAGCAAACCCTTGAAGATAATATCACCAAGAGTCCATAGAAACAAACAGAAGGTTCTGAGGATCAGATTTGAAAGAGAAATCACAAGATCAAACTCTCAACTCGACCACGGAGTAGCAGAGAAAAGACCAGACTAGCCAGGACTCTCTGTTGGATGTAACGGTTGCACGACAGACCGTCACATGAATGTAACGCCCCATGGAGAGACCGTCACACTAACCTTATCCCTAAGAAGATAAGATCAACGGGAAGAAGATCAAAATAGTAGGACTTTGGAATGAATGTAACGGCCATGGGAGGACGCGTTAGAAGGACGTAACGGCTACACGACAGACCATTAGAATCAATGGACAGGCCAAAGGATAAGGATTGAAACAAAGGCCTTAAGCTATAGGACTCTTCAAGATGCAACGGTCCAGGGCGGATGCGTCAGAAGGATGTAACGCCCCTGGTATGGACTGTTAGAGACAATGAAGATCAAAATGGCAAGAGATTGCTAAGCTTCATCCAAACGAGAAATCACCGAGGAAACCAGACTCAACCACGAGGAGAAGACCCATGAAATAGACCTCTAACTGATCAAGAAAGCTCAATGAAGAGTGAACAACTCGGAGCATCATATAGAATGAACAAGCAGATGACCCGACTTATTGGTCATAAAATGGGTGTCAACAGATGCCCCTCCTTAACGTCCTATTTGCAGTGGAGGGAGCGGAGGTGAAGCGAAAGCGAAAATATAAGATGGAGATGAAGCGAAATGAAGCGGAGTGGACTGAAAAAGCGGGCGTTAAGGCAAACAACACCCGTTCTACCAACAAGCGATTAGAATTTTCTGGAAAACTTCGAACCAATCACAAAGAAATAGTCAACCAAAGGACGCATGTCTAGAGGAATTAACAACACGGCTAGCCGCCGGAGGCAACGGAAAGGAAATAGAACTGACTAAACTCCAGACAAGAATCTTCAGTTAACCAAATCAAGCGAACAGATCGAAGGAAACCTTCCAATTCAGGGCGGAATGATTCTCCTTATTCAAGATCAAAGAACACAGCTATTCACCATCATTGAGACGCCTTGAACAGTCGAGGCTCATGAATGCTCAAAAAACGCGTATGATGCATGATGGGCTAAAATAAAAGAAATCATTAAAACAAATTCAAAGAAAGATAAAATAACAAAATACTCGAGAATAATATTGCTACACCGGAGAAATCAGTGTCAAGACACTATCTGCAACCATGGCGTGCAAGACAAAACCATCGTCCCCAAATTTTTCCAACCTAACGGCCTATCCAACGATTAAACATGTGCACTTAGATCATCATCATTTTTGTTTAAGGGGAACATCAGATCCCAAAACACATGAATGACCAGCCGGTTCTCGAGATAATATATTATAGATACCATATAGTAATGCATTAAAGGGATAAAGGAACGAGATACAATACCTGACTTACCTGCCTGGCGAATGGTAAAGCATGATGTTTTTCATAATTTCATCCATGAGAAAAGAGGTTAGCCAATGATAATAAATATAGGCATGAAACAAGGCATAACCACCCATACGCATGAGAAGCATCAATAATGTGCACCATGGAAGAAAATGTAATCATTCAAACATCAAATAGACCATTTTATTCATCAAGAAACTTGCAATCTGTAACGGCCTACTGAGGGAGCATCACAACAAGTAACGGTCTAGGCGAGGACCGTTAGAGAATGGCGGTTCACATTCTTCATTGAAAATTCAAAAAAGACCTGACGGTCTAAACACTACGCGTCAGAGGATGTAACGGTCTGGCGATAGACCGTCACATTTTCTGAGCGTTCAAAAAAAACAAAACCGAACGGTCACGGCCATCATTCAAGCATTCAACACTCAATCGCCCTCAAACGCCCACACACCCCAAACCGAGAAGACCACCGGCGACCACGCACGACCACCGACGAAATGGCCGGCGACGAGCCTCCACCGCCGCTGAAGAAGATGGAGAGAGGGAAGAAGAAGGCCATCCGACGCTTCCATCGTCGAATAGAATGAGAGGAGGTGCCAAGGCCCGTGGAAGAAGAAACTAGGGCGAGGGGGCCAACAATGGAGGAAGGAGAGGTTCCCACGGCCGAGGAGGACCAAGGGCGGAGCCTCTCTCAGAGTGGAGCGCCGAGGAGTGCTGCTCGTGCTGGATCAGTGGCTGACTACCTCGTCAGTTCTTCTGGTCAACGGAGGAATGAGAGGGTGGAGAGGGGTCAGCAGGAGGAGAGTGCCTCCATAGCGCCTCCGGCGAGGATGCCGGAGGGTGGAGATGACGACGGCCCGACAGAAAAACCGACCGAGTGAGCTTTGTTTTGTTTTTGATTTTCTGTTTATTACTTGTACATGACTTATATGAAAAATGGAATGAAAATGGAAATTAATGAAATGAAAATTTCTTTTTAGTTTTTTGTTTGTTCTTCTTTTTATGTGAGTGAGTGGATGTGTGAATGCAGAAACGAATGCGTGAATGTGAAAAATGCAAGAAATGCATGTGAGAATGTGTGATTGGAAATGTAGGAGATGCATGTGGACAGGTGAAAGAATGGACGCATATGTGTAGATGAAATGGGCATGGGTGAGATGTGATGTGGGGATGAAAGACTGGACATGATGACTGAAATGAAAAGTGTGTAAGACCGCCAGGTCTAATCATAGGCAGAAAAGAATAACACAACCACAGCAGCAGACAAAGTGACGATCTAGGTTCAGACCGTCAGGAGCAAGTAACGCATTATATGGAGGCTGTCAGATAGGACAGAGCCTAGATTTGTAGAACAGAATAGCAAGAAGGGTGACGGTCCATAGCCGGTGCGTCACAGATAAGTAACGACCAAATGCCAGACCGTTAAAGATGGCAGAGCAGTGGGATATCAGGGCAACTTGCAGAAAATGTGATGGTTCAGGAGCGGGGCGTCAGATGTGAGTAACGGCCATGAGCAAAATCATTAGGAATGATTGAACAAGAAGAAGCCAAAACTGAACGGCAGAGAATGTAACAGCTCAAAGGGAATGCGCCATAATAAATAACGGCCTGATGCTAGACCGTCAAACTTGACATAACAAGATTGGGCTAAATTAAACCCACAGGAAATGTGACGGCCCAGGGCTGGCGCGTCAGAGACAAGTGACGGCCCTACGATAGACCATTAGAGAACGAAGCGTACTCCGAGACGGATTCAGCCGTGAGAGGCAAAATCTGAGATAGGAATCCCTCAATCCGCTCTAGACTCCTCCCAGACTTAGGATAGAGCCTTCTAATCCAAACCTTATCACTTTAAAGCCAAAAGCAAGCCTTTAAAACTTGGAAACTTAGCCAAAATCGTAGCTTTGCTGAATTCTCTGCCACAAGGGCTGAAGAACCTCTCCTAAGGGCAGGAAAACAAGATGAAGAGAAACTTTGAGGTGATGGCCATGGAGGAGAAAGTCTACACCGGACCTAAGGCTGCGAGAAAAGAGCACGGAGAACTATAGAGACTAACCTCGATTCCCAAACATCTGAGTTCTAATGTTCAAAGAGTGGTAAGCTCTCTTTACCTTAGCTAAGTTCATCAATTCTACACTTCATCTTTCCTTATGATCTTCTTCTTCTTCCAAGCCTCTTCCTGGTCCAAGATGTTATTCCAATCTGAACTGGGTGGCTCCCATGATCAAGGAACTCCCTCTAGAAGTCGTAGCAATCCTTAGGGCATGGCACCTTCAACCCTTGTTGGTTTTAGCAAAGAACCTTCAGAAATTGTCATTAGATTGGCCAAGCATTTCAGCCCTTATAGAATTATGGCATCCACAAACACATACTTTCATCTTCCCTTCTTTTGAAGCTACAGTCCTATTAGAGGAGGTAGAAACCTACCTAGCCCTTCCTAAGACTAAGGCGGGGGATGGAGATCTAGTTTGCTACACGGTGGAGCCTATCGACCCGTCCTTGATTTTGAGTGATTTCATCCATAATCCAAAGGACGTGAGGACCATGATCAGCCAGCACCACATACACTTGATACCCTTGGCACAATGGATAGTGTCTCATTGCAAAAATAAGTGGGAGAGACACGAAGCAATAGCCAAGGCGGCGGCGGTTTGCTTATGCGGAGTCTTCCTTTTCACTACAACCGACCACCTCTTAGATACCCAAAATCTCAGCATAATCAGCGGGTTGTGGCGGGGACTGTCCATCTCTCAAGCGATCCTCTCATATCTCTATGAAGGACTAAGTTTGCCTTGCCTAGGAGGACCTCTATTTGGCTCCATGATTCTCCTCGAGTGTTGGATGGGAGTGAGAATCAAATTCCGTCCCAATGGGGATATTACTTCTTCTAGCTGGATCTTCGGGAGCCATCCTTTATTCTTCATTGGAGGCGCTTCTGGATTCTCTTCTCAGGTTGAATGCAAGACGGCAGACAAGAAAACACGGGATGAATGGCGCCTCTTCTTCAACACCTTGCCAACGGGGAAATTCATCATGCGACCAAGGATCCTTCGGAGCACTCTTCTTAGAATACCGCGGCGTCAAGGCCTGGACCTCCAGCTAGTGGGAAACACTACCATGCCGATCTACAACCCGCACTGGTGCCATCTTCAGATCGGACTACCTCGGATTGAAGCTCCTGCACTATCACACTACCCTCCCCTTCTACCTAGGAAGATGGGGACCGAGGAAGATGAGAGAGCAGTTCGGAACGCGCTGATCATGTGGGAGATCAGCAAGGTGCGTCCGTGGCAAGCAGAAGTGGAAGAGAACGACGAAGCACGCCGTGGCTACGTGAAGGACATGAGGAAGATCTGCCCTCTTGCGGATAGGAAATTGAATGTAGCTTGATTTTGTTTTCATGATGGAAGATGTTGTTGTAATTGACAATCAGAGTTGAAAATTTATGAATCTTATGTTCCATTAAGTTTATTTGAATGAGATGGGAATGCCTTAGTTGTTATGCGCACGAGTTGTGGTTTGACTGGTTAAAGTGATCTAGAAAACACAGCCTCTAGAGAGTGTAACGGTCCTGCGAAGGGCCGCTAGAAGGATGTAACGGTAGGGAGATAGGCCGTCAGGGTAAAGACCTGAGAATCAAGTTCTCTGGGGGATGTAACGGTCCAACAATAGACCGTTAGGAGGATGTAACGGTCGTGGCCCAGACCGTTAGGGAGAGAGCTGCTGAGAGGACCAAAGCGAAAGCCTGAAGGAATGTAACGGTCTAGGAAAGACCGTTAAATGAGTGTGGCGGCCTACACCTGGCACGTCACAGTCTTGAACCTGTGAGATTTCAGTCTTCAAACTTAAACCTGCGTTCTGCACACACTTAGACAAGAGACAAGTTAGATCTGTTCTTAGACTCAACCCCTTGCCTTGGAGCAAGTTAGAGAATGACCATTTCTTGATATTTGGTCAAGGGGTGGAGCCTTATCAAATAGGCAGAAAACATAATATAAATAATGCGATGCATGCAATGCATATGATGGTGTTTTTGAGTTTTGGAAAATATCTGAATTTTTGTGAGATTTTCGAAATATGTGATCTTTTTGGGTTTTGACACATATGGCTTTTGTTGGATTTTGAAATATATGATTTTTTTTTTGGATTTTGAAATATATGATATTTTTGGGTTTTGAAAATATTTGATGTTTTTGGATTTTGAAAACCAGTGCCTTCTCCTGACAGCATGGGTCCTTCTCATGGTAACGAGAGTTCCTGAGGTTGGCGTGCAACAAAGTGACAATCCCTGACCGAGGCCCAACTAGCATGACGGTGCTTCTACCAGGGCCATACCCAGGGTACTAGTCTTGATCCTAAAAAAGAAAATGGAACACGGGGGTAAGCTTAGGCCAGATCTAGAAGCTTTTAGGACTTGGGTTCCTCTCCAGACAACCCATCAGAGATTCGGTCGGTTGTGCCGTGGCTTTGTGTCCGTCATCGAACCTTAGTCCACTCTAGGCATGCATACAATCGGGCTCATTTATCCCACGGGGAACTGTACTGCCACTCTTGCAATGCCTAGCTTTCTTTCTTTTTTTCCGGAGCCTTGGAATTTCGGTGGGGTAGACTTTTGAGATAATGCTTTTGCTTTTGTCACAAAGATTGCTCCTTTGCTGTCCTTTTCTTTGCTTGTGGCGTCAGGTCGTAATGGACTGCCCCTATTTGAGACCTCCTCTCGTCAGGGTGTCTAGATTGGTCATCGCCTCCTTATTCACCTCTTGCCCCTGGGTTCAGCCGAAGAAAGAAACGGACAGGGACTTTGACTTTCCCCCAAAGCATGGCCGAGGAGAAACGGTGTTTACAAAGCGGGAAACCTGACCAGGGATGTCGTGTAGTGTGTGATTGCCGTACTCGGGACTCTTTATCGTAAAAGGGAGGGAACACCTTGCTATCGGGGTGGCACTGATTAGACTCTAAGGAAAGAAACACTTAAGATACAACCCATTCCAAGCGTGAGAGAGCTCCTCACCTTTTGTGTTCACCAAGCGATAAGCATTCCCTGGATAAGCCTCTTTTACAACAAACGGCCCTTCCCAGTTAGGTTGTAATTTAGACCTAGGACCTGCAGACCGAATGAATTTACATTTCAAGACCATATCACCTTTTAGAAATTTACGTTCGATTACCTTCTTTTGAAAATAACACGAAACTCTCTTTTGATAAATGGATACGTGATCGGCCGCATTCATCCTCTTCTAAGAGTTCCAGTTGAACAAGCAACGCCTCCCGACGTTCGTCGAGATTAAGTTCCTTATCGAGGTGCACTCTAAGGGAAGGGATCAAGATCTCATATGGGAGCACCGCCTCCATCCCATAGGTAAGAGCATAGGGAGTTTGTCCCGTGGGAGTACGGACGGAGGTGCGGTAAGCCCTTAGAGCTTCCACTAATCTTTCTGGCCAATCGGAAAACTTATGAGATTCGCATGTTTTCTTGATGATTTTAAGAAGGGTTTTATTAGTGGCCTCGGCTTGACCGTTGCCTTGAGGATAATATGGAGATGAATGATGCAATGCAATATTGAACTTCTTACATAGGTCCTTGAGCTCTTGAGAGACAAACTGGGGTCCGTTGTCGGTGATGATGCTGCTTGGCACTCCGAACCGCGAGATGATATTCTTCATGATAAAGCGGCACACCGTTAAAGCTTTGATCTCTGCGTATGCTTCTGCTTCGGCCCATTTGGTGAAGTACTCAGTGGCGGTAAGGATGAAGGATTTCTGCTTGATCTGAGAATTGGGATCACCGAGCGGACCGATAATATCGAAGGCCCACATAGAGAATGGCCAAGAAGCGGAAAGAGGATGGATAGATGAGGCTGGAGCGTGGATTTTATCAGCATGGAGTTGGCACTTAAGACACCTCCGGACGTAGAGGGAGCAATCTTCCTCTAGAGTGGGCCAATAGTAGCCCTGCCTAATGATTTTCTTCGCTAGCGCCTGTCCATTGACATGACCTCCACACTCACTAGAATGGGCTACTTCAGCCACCTTCCAAGCTTCATCATCATCTAAGCATCTCATGAGCATTCCATTGGTAGCGCGCCTGTATAGTTCTCCTGCAACAATGGTATACCTTGAGGCGGCTCTTCTTATTGACTTACGCTGCTCGGCGTTTGCCCCTTCTAGGAACGATCCTTCTTTGCAAAATAACTCAATTTCATGATACCAGGGCAATTCTTCTTCTTCCAGGATCTCTTATAGCTCCATCAGAGATACTTCCTTGAGATCTTCCTTTTCAACCCTCGCCTCTACAGCTTTCCTAAGGTTGATGAACCAAGGATCCTGAAGAGAGGGTGCGTCCAATCTCTGAACGACGATAGTCTCAGTGCTCCGACTAAGAGGGAAAGATATAGAGGAAGCAAGAGATGCTAGAGCATCAGCTAGAATGTTCTGAGACCTAGGAGTATGAATATAGATCAGCTTACAGAATTGCCTAGCCAGGAGCATGACCAAATCCTGATAAGGCTTGAGCTTGGGGTCACGAGTGCGGTAAGTGGACAGAACTTGCCACAGGACGAGCTGAGAGTCTCTATGATATTCAAGTACCGCGCGCCTAGGAGATAGGCGTGCTTCAATCCAGCCAGGAGAGTCTCGTACTCAGTGATATTGTTGGTAACAGGAAATCGAAGTTGATAAGTAAAGGGAATAGTCACTCCCTCTGGAGTGAGCAGAACAGCGCCGATCCCTCGACCTTGAGAATTGAGTGCACCATCAAAGTGCATGGACTAGAAGGGATGATGAGAGATAGCAGAGAGATGCTCATCAGGGAAATTGTCCTGAATAGAATCAGTGTGAGGGATGGGAAGATGGGCAAGATGCTCAGCGATGGCCTACCCTTTGACCGCCTTCTGAACGACAAAAGTAATATCGAATTGGGAGAGGAAGCTCTGCCAGCGAGCTAACCTACTTGAAAGGACATGCTTTTCTAAGAGATAGCGGATCGGGTCCATTCTAGAGATCAACCTAACTGGGTGGGCAAGGAAGTAATGTTTAAGCTTCTGAGCTACCCACACTAAGGCGGCACAAGTCTTCTCCATAGCGGTGTATTTGGACTCAGCTGGGTTGAACAACCGAGAGAGGTAATAAGCAGCCTGCTCTTTCCCTTCATCGTCTACTTGTGCTAAGACCGCCCCTAGGGAGTCCTCAATGACTGAGATGTATAGGATTAGGGGTTTCCAGGGATAGGAGGTTGCAAAACTGGGGGATTGGACAGATATTCTTTTAGGTCTTCATAGGCCTTCTGACAGTCTTGATTCCATTCAAACTTAACCCTCGCCTTAAGCAATTCATAAAATGGACGGCATCTTTGAGAATGTTAGGATATGAATCTTCTGATGAATTGCAATCGACCAATCAGTCCTTGATGTTCCGTAATAATCTTCGGCGGAGGCATGTCCATGACGGCCTGCGCTTTGTTAGGATCAATCTGGATCCCCCGTTTGCTCACTATGAAACCTAACAGCTTCCCTGAAGAGACTCCGAATACACACTTCTTCGGATTCATCTTAAGCTTGTACTTCCTGGCTCTTTACAGCACCTTAGCCAGAATAGAGGGGTGTTCTTCTTTAGTTTTGACTTCACCAGAATGTCATCCACGTAAGCTTCCATATAAATATGCATCATGTCGTGGAAGATGGCCATCATTGCCCTTTGATAGGTGGCACCTGCATTCTTCAGACCGAACGGCATAACCACATAACAATACGTACCCCAGGGCATGGTGAAAGAGGTTTTCTCTTGATCTTCCGGAGCGAGACGGATTTGATTATAGCCTGAGTAACCATCCATGAACGATAAAGATTCGTACCCGGTGGTGCTATCGACCAGGACGTCTATGTGAGGCAGTGGGAAATCATCTTTGGGACATGCTTTATTGAGATCCCTGAAATCAATGCAGATACGCACCTTTCCATCCTTTTTGATAACAGGAACTATGTTTGCCACCCACTGAGGATATAGAACAACTCTAATGAACCTGGCCTTGTATAACTTATCGACTTCTTCCTTAATCTTCAAGGCCATGTGGGGGTGGAATCTTCTTGACCGTTGTTTCACAGGTGTTGCCCCTGGTTTGAGCACGAGTCGGTGTTCCACTAAAGAGGGGTCAAGACCTGGCATGTCCTCATAAGACCAGGCGAAAGAATCGCTATACTCCCTTAGAACCTTGATTAAATCTTCTTCTACTTGCGGAGGGAGATTAGCGGCAATAATGATGGGCCTTGGGTCTTCTTCAGTTCCCAAATTTATTTCCTTCGTAGGTTCATCCACTGCCGACGATGGTTCATCGAATCTCTTTAGCCCTTGCGCATACAAATCGGCAGTGTCATCTACGTTGCTGTCCTCATAGATTGGATCTTTCTCATCCAGGATTTCATGGACACCTAATCCGTCATCGCTCCATACCCCTTCTTTTTCCTCTTCATCCTCAATCATAATTGCCATAGCAACAAATTCTGGACACTTCCAAAGAGCATGACAACGCTGAGCTAGATCTTGCAGGAACCTATCAGGAACAGATTTGGGAGGACGCACAAGCGAGCGCGGCTCAGAGGAGGAAGGGTTGGACAAGTTAGAACAGGACCCTACTTCTCTAGACCTAACTGATTCTACTTCCCTAGACTCGAAGGACCCTAATCCTAACCTAGGAGAAAGAAAACCTAGTGGAAGGGGAGGAGTAGGGGACTCGTGCCCCTGGGAGGAGGATGGAGACAAGGTAGCATAATCTTCCACTGAAATCTCCGTTTCAAATTTGACATTTTTTTTGGAGATCAATAGAGACTACACAACAGGATGGAGGAGGCGGAAGTTGCATGGGGAATAGCTCTGGGAAGATGCAATCAAAGAATGGATCGGAGGAAGAAAACCACATCTCGTGGAGTTGGGCGTTGGGGGGAGGAGGAGTGAATAGAGTGGATAGATCAATGGGCGGGCAATGCCAGCAAGCACAAGGAACAAATAGAATTTTAGGTGGATCAATGAAGGATGGATTTACCTTTGATAGGAGGAAGACGGGGTAAGAATTCCCCTTGCTGGAGGAGAGATTGAAAGCGAGAGGGAGACCAAGAAAAGATAATCGGTGAGCTCCCCTTCTCCCGTGGAGCATCAACTGGCTGCTTCTTCGGCCTCCATTGGACGAGCCGACCCTCTTGACGCTTCTGGCAGTCTTCTTCATGGAATAGCCCCTGAAGGGCTTGACCATAGTCAATCACATCATCAACTGGCCCTCTTAGCACTAGGGGCGGACTGGCAATCGGATAGGCTGTATCCTTCCTTGGTGGAGCTGGCTGCGAAGCTAATGTACCGGGCGGGAGAGGCCCTCTAACAAAATGTTGATGGTAGTCCCAGGTGAGTGACCCAGAATCACCCATCATAGACAATGCGGTCTCGCTGTAGCCGAGACCTCTCCTACCCATTTTTCTTCCCTTGGGTATGGGCTTTGTTCTTCCTTACAATTGAGCACCGAGGCCTTTCTCGGGTCGATAACCTAGTTTTAATATAATGTTCCAGCCCTTGGAGTCTCGGATCTGGGGCTTCACCTTGATATTAACCGCTGCAGTGACGGGTTTGCGGGGTGCATAAGCCCAGGGAAAGTCTAGATTCAGCACTGAGATAACAGGCCGGCTGCTTGGCCATAGTGTGGGAAGAATTTTGTCTGAAATAGCCTTCACTGATTGGACTGTGGATAAACTTTTAACTTTGACGACCCTCCCTTGAAAAGGAAATTTGATGCATTGATGCGCAGTGGAGGGCACAGCACTGAGTGTGTCAATCCATGGATGACCCAAGATAGCCTTGAACATAGGGTCAATGTTCAGCACATAAAATTCCATGGGCATGGTAAGAGGCCCAAGTTCTGCTTGAATAGTGACTACCCCGTGACATGCTCTTCTTGAATTATCATATGCTGCTATGGTGGTGGGGGTAGGTCACAGTAGTTCTTCAGATATGTTGCAAGCTCGAAGGGTACTGAGCGGGCACACATTAATTGATGCCCCTGTGTCAACCAGTGCTGCTTCAATACTGACTTTATTCAGAATAATTGTAATACAGAGCGGCATTTGCCGAGCTTCTGGAGGTGCAAGCTCGGTTTTTGAGAATGTGATTGCTGGCCCTTTGGAAATTGTTGCCAGTGCCGTAGGTAAGCTGTCAACTGCCATGTCTTCACTAACCATCACCTTCTGTACAAAGTCTCTTAATGCATCTTGGTGAAGGGTAGATCTCTTAATAAGTTCCAGCACAGATATCTTGGCGGGCACTCGGTCTAGATGATGTAGTAGATCGTATTGAGTACCCGGCAGAGGTTCGGCCTCTTCTTGCTCGACAGCCGGCTGAGAAGACTGGGGATTGGAAGTAGTAGGATAGTTTCGATGGAACAACCGCCCGCTCCGTACGGTGAGGTTTTGTGCCGGCACGGCATCAGGGGACGATATAATTGGCCTGGTAGGGTGGATGAGCTGAATAGGTGGTGTAGGAGGAAGGATTTGGTGGGATGTGATGTTGGTGGAGGTTATAAGTGGTGAACGGATGATGGATGAGGGATTGGTGGAAGATGGAGAGGTGATGATGGATGTTGGTATGGGCGGAGGAAAGGCCAGCGAAGGTGTAGTGACGGGTGGATGGCTGGGTGACGGAGTAATGAGGGTGGTGGGGGTAACCAGTTGCGAGGGTGATGGAATTGCGGGTGGTGGTGGATTCACTGGAGCGGATGTGAATGGGAGAACAAGCGGGGAAGGTATTGGGTGTGTAGGTAAGACGATGGATGAAGTGATGGGGTTGCGGTGATTATGGTGGAGGGCCATTATTTGCGGCGTAGTGCCGTCGTCATCAAAAGACCACCCGACATTAGGAGCCGGGGGTTGGACTACGTTCACTTGGGCTGGTGCCGGTGGCTGAAGCTGTGGAGCGGAAGGATGGTTCGGCATCGGGTCCTGGTCGATTCCCAGATCCTGAACCGGCTGCTGTAGCTGTTGCTGCGGCGGCTGCTGCTGTGGCTGTGGTGCTTGTTGCTGCTGCACTTGCTGCCTCGACGGCTGCCTTCTTTTCTCTTTGATTTCAACAATGGCCCTGTGCATCTCGGCCCAATCAATTCTCTGTCCTTCATGAAGGTCATATACCAGGTCCCTGAACTGAAAGCATGTCACGCCCCAAACAAGGCGGAAATATCGGGACGTACAGTTAGAGACACGCTGGCAAGAGAGAGAACTAATCTAAAATAATACACAAGTGCTACAAGATGGAAATACTAAATGATCATTAACAAACCACAACTGATACAATAACCTCAAGTTCAACTTAATACAACTGGAATAATCAACCACTAAAACTCAATAACATGACTGAGACTAAATGCTCTCCAAAACACAACTAAAAGTAAGATAACACACTACTAACACACTAGAACTGATACACTCAAGACATCACTCCTGCCCTTCCCCATCGGTAAGTGCGTCACCTGAACAGCCTGGAAAAGGGGGAAACACAACTATGAGCTGACGCTCAGTAGGAAATAACAGACAGGTATAAGTGATTAACAGTTTAATTACATTTTAAAATGTCATGCTACAAATGATAAAACAATAAAAAGATAACGATGATATCACGAAACAAAATTCAAAGATCTTGCAAGGTCAAGAAGTATAATGAATAGAATGGTAAGACAAGAATTTACTACAGGAGATAATGATAAAAAGTTGGCCATATCAAGACAATTCAAGTCATGTCAAGCACGTATGTAATTTCATTTCCACGTCCAAGTAATCAGCAAGTAAAGTAACAACAAGTAGAGTATAGAACAGTGAAGAGTGGAAAGTGAAAAGTAGTAGAAAGTAATGTAGAGAGTAGTGGCCAGTCCTAGATTTAACACATGTCAAGTACTGGTGCCAAATGCCACACCTAGTCATTCACCTCCCCGGGGGTACACGTAGTGTTCGGGCGCTCTTCCCAGGACTAGACCGAGCCCTTATTTATTTGCCAGGCATTGATTTCTTTGGATCAAAGATCCCACGAATCTAGACTTCCACAGTTTATGGCCAGAATTCCAAGGTTTAAACTAAGTAGCAATAACAACTTCAAGTAGGAAAGAGATTCATTTCCAGAATTTGAAGGTAAGTATAATCATCAAGGAGATCGAAACCAAGTCACAACAAGAGTTAATCGTGCTGCACTATTGTAAAACAACAGCAATCAAACAAGCTAATCAACATATTAATCCTAATCACCAAGTTAAGATATCATGATTAACCATTATCATTTGTATTAGCCAAGGTGCCAACAAGCTAGAACAAGTTGTCGAGGTAAAGAACAAGCTCTCACAGCGGTGAAATAGAATGCATAATCAGGGGTTTTAGTTACACCATTAATCATTAATTATGTGAGTTTCTATTTAACCAATGTAAGTGTTGTAATGGAGATGGTAAACATCGTGTTTGTACTATGTTTGCAAGAAAGGACCAATGCAAATTTGAAATCAAGGGGGGGTACATGAATAGGTCAATTATTCTTAAAAAATATAATTTCAGTGGGTCTAAGTTAAATGGGTTGATTCCCCACTGATTCGGATCCATCTTCGGGTCGAAAAATGATGAAAACCGGGTTTCTGGTGTACGGGTCGACCCCAGGGGTCGACCCTTGAAAAACTGGGGTCTGGAAGCTGAATGGGTCGACCCCTGGGATCGACCCCAGCAATTTCTGAAGATGGGTCGACCGCTGGGGTCGACCCCCACCATTTCCTTCAGATGGGTCGACCCCTGGGGTCGACCCCTACATTCCTGTGCAATGGGTCGACCCCTGGGGTCGACCTCCATGCAGGAACAGGAGGGGACGACCCCTGGGGTCGACCCTCGGGCCTGCAGGGTTGCCCAGAAAACGGGTCGACCCCTGCAAGAACAGCAACGAATGTTGCTTTCGGAAACCACATAAACTCATCCAAATGGGGTCCAATTGAGTTGAAATCAAAACCACATGATCTAGGAATATTAATAGACATTCTAGGGTCATAAAACTACAATTTTGAAACACGAATTGTTACATAAATTGCTTGAATCTCAACTTATATATGATAAATTCATGAAAACCCTAGTTCTTGACCTACTTCTACTAAATCATGCAATTCTCTTAACATACACAATGGAATTTAGGGCTTTTGGTGTCAAAAGAAACTGACTCGATTATGAATCCAACCATGTATGGTATGCTACATGAAGATCAAGTTACATGACTCAAAATTAGCCCATAATCAAGCTCTGACTTAAAGGAACACTAAATGAAACATGTTCTAGATATGCTCTTACAAAAATTTGAAATTCACGAGGCATGCTCAATGGAATTTCGGGCTTTCTACATTAAATGAAAGATAATAACATGCTGATTATATCATGTAAGTTAATTAGAGTTTGGTTGTTAGATCCTACCTCAAATCGGAGAGAGAAAACTCAAACCCTAGGATGAAGAACACTTGGACAGCAACTTAGAAAACCCGTGATAACTCACTCCACACCTGATGAAAATTGGGGCTTTCAGTCCCAATGGATAGATCTCGACGAGATGCACAACTTGATATACTCATGATCAAAATTTGGTTGAGAATTCCTACCTCAATCGATGGATCAAAGAAGGATGAAGGGAAGCCAACGGCCTGCTGACCCACCTCCACAAATCGAGCTAGATCTCCCCAGATCTGAAACTTCAACAAACCCCACAGCAGCCAAATGAAAGAAGACTCGTAGGGCTTCATTTTGATAGCTCATAGAGCTTCTGGAGCCTTCGGAGTTGGGAGTATTCGTTGCTGCAAGCTACGTGTTTAGAAACGGCGCCGAAATCCTTGACTTGACCAAACTATGTCGGCAGCACGTTTTAGGGCTAGGTTTACCTCAAATTGATTGAGGGTAAATATTCCTTACATTGTGGCCTTCCATTTGCCACTGATTTCAGTTCATTTGGTTGAGTATTCAGGTCGAATTTCGTGTTTTAATCTAAGGGTTAGGTATGGGTCAAAAGTGTGCACTTTTGGGTTTAAACTCTAAATAGATCTTATCACGGATTTACAATGGCTTAATGCCAGAAGGAAAAGTTGTTATCTACCTCGACCTTAACATATTTACTATTTTTACAGATTTTTCTAAGGTAGTCGAATTTTTACTCATACTATTTCTAACGAATTAAATATTAATAAATCCGAAATTCAATTATTAATTCAATAAAATTCTATTCTCAATTAGTAAAAGCTTAATAAGAAATATTGGGCTCAATTAAATAATTTGGAGTCTTACACCCTCCCCTACTTAAAGGAATTTGGTCCTCCAAATTCACTGCACTAAAACTGAGAGTAGAAAAAGATCGCTCACCTAGAATAGATCGGGATACCGCTTTCGTATAGTCTCTTCAGACTCCCATGTAGCTTCTTCGGTCCCACGCCGACTCCACTGAATCTTGACCATCGGTATCGAACGATTCCGGAGTTGCTGTTGCTTCCAGTCCAGAATCTTGACAGGTCTTTCCTCATAGGTCAAATCTTCCTTCAGTTCAAAATCCACTTGCTGAATGATATGAGTGGGATCGTACACATATTTCCGCAACATAGACACATGGAAAACATTGTGTACGCCAGACAAATGCGGTGGTAAAGCCAGTCTATATGCCACCTCTCCCACTCTATCTAGAATCTCAAATGGACCAATGTACCTCGGACTCAGCTTGCCATGAATGCCAAATCTTCGGATCCCTCTCGTCGTAGAGACCTTTAAGAACACATGCTCGCCAACCTGAAATTCCAATGCTCTTCTCCTGTTGTCGGCATAACTCTTCTGTCTTGACTGGGCTACTTGTAACCGGTCTCGGATAACACGGATGTTCTGTGATGATTCTGAAACAAGATCTCGTCCAAGCCACTGTTTCTCACCTACCTCGTCCCAACACAACGGGGAACGACAACTTCTACCATATAGTGCTTCAAAAGGAGCCATCTGAATACTAGACTGATAGCTGTTATTGTAGGCGAATTCAATTAATGCCAAATGCTCACTCCAATTACCACCGAAATCAATCATGCAAGCTCACAGCATATCTTCCACTATCTGATTGGTTCTTTCAGTCTGTCCATCTATCTGTGGATGAAAAGCAGTACTGAAATTCAGACGAGTACCCAAAGACTCTTGCAGTCCCTTCCAGAAATGTGAAGTAAATCTGGGGTCTCGATCAGATACTATATTCACTGGGATACCATGCAATCTCACCACTTCCTTTATATACAAAGCAGCCAATACATCAATCGTCCACTTGGACTTAATTGGTAAGAAATGAGCCGACTTTGTCAATCGATCGACAATCACCCATATCGCATCAAATCCACCACGAGTCCTAGGTAGACCCATAATGAAATCCATGCCAATGCTTTCCCACTTCCATTGGGGTATGTCGAGTGGTTTCAATTTCCCTGCTGGTCTGAAATGTTCGGCCTTAACTTGCTGACATACCAAACATCTACTCACAAAATCTGCAACTTCTCTTTTCATATTCGGCCACCAAAAGGCCCTTTTCAAATCTCGGTACATCTTAGTGCCTCCAGGATGAATGGTATATCTGGATCTATGAGCTTCCTCAAGAATTTTGTTCTTTATTGTAGCCTCATCCGGAACACAAGTTCTGCCTTTAAATAATAATCTACCATCATCGGCCAACATAAAGTCAGGTCTGCTGCTCAAGCCTCCCTTGATCTCTACCAACTCGGGATCATTATCTTGCAAGGACTTGATCTCTATCAATAATTCAGGTTTAAGTTGAATCTGAGCAATCATGACCCGATCATTGTCGATATTAAGATCCAGACTAGATAATTGTTCCAACAATCTCCATTCTTGTAACATGAGACTTGACAATCTAGCTACCGGCTTCCGGCTTAATGCATCTGCCACAACATTACCTTTGCCAGGATGATACTCAATCGAGAAGTCGAAGTCTTTCAAGTACTCCAACCATCTCCGCTGTCTCATGTTGAGTTCCTTCTGAGAAAATAAATACTTCAAACTCTTATGATCTGAAAACACTATGAAGGTTTCTCCATATAAGTAATGCCTCTATATCTTCAAAGCAAACATGACTGCGCAAGTTCCAAATCATGAACAGGATAATTATCTTCGTGCTTCCTCAACTGCCTAGAGGAATAGGCAATCACCTTCCCATGTTGCATGAGTACACAGCCTAAGCCAATACCTGAAGCATCAGTATAAACAACAAATCCTCCTTCACCAGAAGGTAAAGCCAAAACAGGTGCAGTAGTCAAACACTCCTTCAGAGTCTGAAAGCTTCGTTGACAATCATCTGACCAATCAAACATATTCTCCTTGCGGGTTAATCTTGTCATAGGTACCACAATCTTAGAGAAATCTTGAATAAATCTTCGATAATAACCTGCCAGGCCTAGAAAACTTCTAACTTCTATCACACTGGTAGGTTGTTCCCAATTCTTCACTGCCTCGACCTTCGAAGGATCAACAGAAATACCGTTCTTCGTAATGATATGTCCTAGAAAGGACACCTCTTGCAACTAGAATTCACACTTACTGAACTTAGCATATAGTTGATGATCTCTCAACAGTTGCAATGCCATTCTCAGATGCTCAGCATGCTCCTCCTCATTCTTAGAATAAATCAGGATGTCATCAATAAAGACTATGACCCATTGATCAAGATAGGGTCGAAATGCATTGTTCATCAACTGCATGAAAGCTGCTGGAGCATTCGTTAGACCAAAAGGCATAACGACAAATTCAAAATGACCATACCTGCTGCGGAAAGCTGATTTATAGATATCCTCCTCCTTAATCCGCAACTGGTGATATCCAGATCGAAGATCGATCTTAGAGAAATATTGAGCTCCCGCTATCTGGTCAAATAACTCGTCAATCCTCGGCAAGGGATATTTATTCTTGACATTCTGCTGGTTTATTTGCCGATAATCAATGCATAGCCTCATCGAACCATCTTTCTTCCTGACGAATAGTACAGGGGCTCCCCACGGAGAAGTACTAGGACGAATAAAACCCTTCTCAAGCAATTCCATCAGTTGCTGCTTCAGTTCCCTCAGTTCCGCAGGAGACATACGATAAGGAGCCTTAGAAATAGGAGCTGTGCCAGGAATAAGATCAATAGAAAAGATAACTTCCCGCTCAGGCGGAAGTCCTGGTAGTTCCTCCGGAAAGACATCAGGAAAATCTTGGACAACAGGAATGTCCTTGATCTCAATCTGCTGCTCAGGGGTTGCACAAACAAAGGCTAGAAAAGCCTCACATCCACGTCTCATCAGCTTATCAGCTCGGAGAGCCGAAATAAGTGACACCGAGTTGTGATGCTTAACACCCACAAAAGAAAGTCTCGGGTGCCTAGTGAAAGACACGGAACTAGAACTGCAGTGAACGCTAACCTCATATCGAGCCAACCAATCTGCTCCTAGGATTACATCATAATCCTTCATGTCCATGCAGACCAAATCTGCTGGTAAGTTCTGCTCACCAATCATCACCTTACTAGAAGGATAGAAATACTGGATTGTTGATCTAGTGCCAATAGGGGTTGAAATCTCTAACGGAGTATTCATCAAAACAGGTTCCACAGCTAATGACTTAGCAAATCTCCGTGAAATAAAAGAATGTGTTGCACCAGTATCAAAGAGAGCAAATGCGGGCTTATCGATTATAGTAAGGGTACCTTCGACGAGTCCGCCATCATCAGAAATCCCAGTTTCATCTACATGTAAAGCTTGAAGCTTGCCTTGTGGTTTCTTGAAGACTAGAGGTTTTGCCGGTGTAGCTTGCTCCGATATGAGAGGACAATTGGGGATACGGTGCTCCTTGCTTCCACATCGCAAACAGGCGCCTAGCTTGCACCAGCACTCCTCTATCTTGTGACCCGGACGATCACAATAGTTGCACACACCCTTGAATGGAACAATAGGGCCAGGCTTCTTGTCTTCATGCCTCGGCATCTTGCCCTTCCACGATCCGGACCTGCTCCACGAACCAGGTCCACTAACAGGCCTCTTCTTGGTATACCCGGGTTTGACACTCCCGGAACCCGTAGGTAATTCTTTCTTGGTGCCTTTCCCACGGATTCTCTCTGTCATTTCAAGAGTATCCTCCAGAACTTGCGCTTTCCTTACCACCTCAGAATACGTGGAAATCTCAATCGGTGCCAATTGGTTGATATAATGAAGCTTCAATCCATTGAGAAAGCGCTTCGCCTTCATCTTCTCGGTGGAAATGAGATGTGTAGCATATCGAGAAAGCCATGCAAATTGAGCCTCATACTCTGCCACGGACAAACCTCGCTGTTTCAGGGCCGCGAACTCCGTCGCTTTCTTCTCTTGCACTCTATCAGAAAAATACTTGCTGTTGAAGAATTCTTCGAACTCTTCCCACATAACTTGCCGATCACCGAGAGTTGCCTTGATAGAATCCCACCAAGTACGTGCATCATATTCCAGTTGAAATGTGGACAAAAGGACACGCTCCTGGTTGGTGCATTGCATAACTTCAAAGATCCTCCCCATCTCATCTAGCCAGTGCTCGGCTTGGTCAGGGTCAGTCGAACCAGCGAATCTAGGCGGATTCATTCCGCGGAAGTTCCGGTATAGATCACCGGTGCCATGCTGTGCCGCTCCTGCCTGAGCTACTTGCTGAAGGGCCTGAGTAAGGCCTTGAACCGTACGCTGCAGGTTCCTCCATTCAGCACGATTAGCTGCCATCTACACGAGAAATAGGTCACTTAGGTCCAATAAGATAGATAAAGCACGATTAAGGAACGAACTTAACCCAAGTTCTACCCAATCTCACAGGTCAGGTCTTAAACTTTCACAAGGTTAGGGATCTAGTGCACCTAGACACGACCAAAACTCGGTACCTGGCGAAGGTAATCGGTCCGAAGACCACTCGCGCAAGTGTGCGACCTTTCCGATAGGCGTAGCCTAACGTTCGGATAACACCTTTTGATATACCGATTATTGGGATGCAATGCAAGAAAACCTAAAACTTAGGGAACCTAGGAATGTGAAACCTAGGGCTCTGATACCAACTAAACTGTCACGCCCCGAACAAGGCGGAAATATCGGGACGTACAGTTAGAGACACGCTGGCAAGAGAGAGAACTAATCTAAAATAATACACAAGTGCTACAAGATGGAAATACTAAATGATCATTAACAAACCACAACTGATACAATAACCTCAAGTTCAACTTAATACAACTGGAATAATCAACCACTAAAACTCAATAACATGACTGAGACTAAATGCTCTCCAAAACACAACTAAAAGTAAGATAACACACTACTAACACACTAGAACTGATACACTCAAGACATCACTCCTGCCCTTCCCCATCGGTAAGTGCGTCACCTGAACAGCCTGGAAAAGGGGGAAACACAACTATGAGCTGACGCTCAGTAGGAAATAACAGACAGGTATAAGTGATTAACAGTTTAATTACATTTTAAAATGTCATGCTACAAATGATAAAACAATAAAAAGATAACGATGATATCACGAAACAAAATTCAAAGATCTTGCAAGGTCAAGAAGTATAATGAATAGAATGGTAAGACAAGAATTTACTACAGGAGATAATGATAAAAAGTTGGCCATATCAAGACAATTCAAGTCATGTCAAGCACGTATGTAATTTCATTTCCACGTCCAAGTAATCAGCAAGTAAAGTAACAACAAGTAGAGTATAGAACAGTGAAGAGTGGAAAGTGAAAAGTAGTAGAAAGTAATGTAGAGAGTAGTGGCCAGTCCTAGATTTAACGCATGTCAAGTACTGGTGCCAAATGCCACACCTAGTCATTCACCTCCCCGGGGGTACACGTAGTGTTCGGGCGCTCTTCCCAGGACTAGACCGAGCCCTTATTTGTTTACCAGGCATTGATTTCTTTGGATCAAAGATCCCACGAATCTAGACTTCCACAGTTTATGGCCAGAATTCCAAGGTTTAAACTAAGTAGCAATAACAACTTCAAGTAGGAAAGAGATTCATTTCCAGAATTTCAAGGTAAGTATAATCATCAAGGAGATCGAAACCAAGTCACAACAAGAGTTAATCGTGCTGCGCTACTGTAAAACAACAGCAATCAAACAAGCTAATCAACATATTAATCCTAATCACTAAGTTAAGATATCATGATTAACCATTATCATTTGTATTAGCCAAGGTGCCAACAAGCTAGAACAAGTTGTCGAGGTAAAGAACAAGCTCTCACAGCGGTGAAATAGAATGCATTATCAGGGGTTTTAGTTACACCATTAATCATTAATTATGTGAGTTTCTATTTAACCAATGTAAGTGTTGTAATGGAGATGGTAAACATCGTGTTTGTACTATGTTTGCAAGAAAGGACCAATGCAAATTTGAAATCAAGGGGGGGTATATGAATAGGTCAATTGTTCTTCAAAAATATAATTTCAGTGGGTCTAAGTTAAATGGGTTGATGCCCCACTGATTCGGATCCATCTTCGGGTCGAAAAATGATGAAAACCGGGTTTCTGGTGTACGGGTCGACCCCTGGGGTCGACCCCTGAAAAACTGGGGTCTGGAAGCTTAATGGGTCGACCCCTGGGGTCGACCCCAATAATTTTTGAAGATGGGTCGACCCCAGGGGTCGACCCCCACCATTTCCTTCAGATGGGTCGACCCCTGGGGTCAACCCCTACATTCTTGTGCAATGGGTCGACCCCTGGGGTCGACCCATTGCATAGGAATGTAGGGGACGACCCCTGGGGTCGACCCTCGGGCCTGCAGGGTTGCCCAGAAAATGGGTCGACCCTGGGGTCGACCCCTGCAAGAACAACAATGAATGTTGCTTCCGGAAGCCACATAAACTCATCCAAATGGGGTCCAATTGAGTTGAAATCAAAACCACATGATCTAGGAATATTAATAGACATTCTAGGGTCATAAAACTACAAGTTTGAAACACGGATTGTTACAAAAATTGATTGAATCTCAACTTATATATGATAAATTCATGAAAACCCTAGTTCTTGACCTACTTCTACTAAATCATGCAATTCTCTTAACATACACAACGGAATTTAGGGCTTTTGGAGTCAAAAGAAAGCTGACTCGATTATGAATCCAACCATGTATGGTATGCTACATGAAGATCAAGTTACATGACTCAAAATTAGCCCGTAATCAAGCTCTGACTTAAAGGAACACTAAATGAAACATGTTCTAGATATGCTCTTACAAAAATTCAAAATTCACGAGGCATGCTCAATGGAATTTGGGGCTTTCTACGTTAAATGAAAGATAATAACATGCTGATTATATCATGTAAGTTAATTAGAGTTTGGTTGTTAGATCCTACCTCAAATCGGAGAGAGAAAACTCAAACCCTAGGATGAAGAACACTTGGACAGCACCTTAGAAAACCTGTGATAACTCACTCCACACCTGATGAAAATTGGGGCTTTCAGTCCCAATGGATAGATCTCGACGAGATGCACAACTTGCTATACTCATGATCAAAATTTGGTTGAGAATTCCTACCTCAATCGATGGATCAAAGAAGGATGAAGGGAAGCCAACGGCCTGCTGACCCACCTCCACAAATCGAGCTAGATCTCCCCAGATCTGAAACTTCAACAAACCCCACAGCAGCCAAATGAAAGAAGACTCGTAGGGCTTCATTTTGATAGCTCATAGAGCTTCTGGAGCCTTCGGAGTTGGGAGTATTCGCTGCTGCAAGCTACGTGTTTAGAAACGGCGCCGAAATCCTTGACTTGACCAAACTATGTCGGCAACACGTTTTGGGGCTAGGTTTACCTCAAATTGATTGAGGGTAAATGCTCCTTACATTGTGGCCTTCCATTTGCCACTGATTTCAGTTCATTTGGTTGAGTATTCAGGTCGAATTTCGTGTTTTAATCTAAGGGTTAGGTATGGGTCAAAAGTGTGCACTTTTGGGTTTAAACTCTAAATAGATCTTACCACGGATTTACAATGGCTTAATGCCAGAAGGAAAAGTTGTTATCTACCTCGACCTTAACATATTTACTATTTTTACAGATTTTTCTAAGGTAGTCGAATTTTTACTCATACTATTTCTAACGAATTAAATATTAATAAATCCGAAATTCAATTATTAATTCAATAAAATTCTATTCTCAATTAATAAAAGCTTAATAAGAAATATGGGGCTCAATTAAATAATTTGGGGTCTTACAAAGCATCCTTCGATTGTGTGGCCCGGCTGCCTGTGGAACATGCAATACTTAGTTTGATCAACGGTCGGGTTCCAGTTGGGCCGTTCCGGAGGAAGTTGTATAGCATTAACTGACATGAGAGCCGAGAAGATATCTCTGAGGGTTTCGGGCAAGGGTGGATATTGTGCCCTCTTGGGAGCCGGGCGCTTGTTATTGTTGTTGTTGTAGCCGTTGGGTGGAGGGACATTGTGGTATTGTTGAGGTGGTAGTGGTTGTTGTGGTGCGGTGAAGGTATTTTATGGAGTGGTGAAGGTGGGCGAGGGTTTTGTGGAGTGACTTGGAAGTTTTGGGGAGCGGGATTCTGTGGAGTGCGGAGATTTTGAGGGAAGCGGAAGGGTGCGGCTTGAAAAGGGAAAGCAACGGCTTGAACTTGCTCGTTCGTTTGGATCCCCTCGGTGACAGGCCCTTGAGGTTTCTTGTGATACTTGGGCTTTTGGTTTTCAAATAATGAGTGTATGGGGGAATCCTTGAACTGCATCTGAATAAAGTGCGCTCGGCTGTAAAGTTGATGCATGTTGGCTATGTCGTTCATGGCTAGAATATTTCGGAAGGTCGGAGTAGCATTGGAAATAAGTAACTTGACCTTCTCTTCCTCCGGGATATGGCCGGGCACCCTAGCGGCCATTTGCCTCCACCTATCTGCGTAAGTAGAAAACTCCTCATCCGGTTTCATCTTTTCGGCCACTAGATCTGTGAATCAATATTTTGGGCCAACCCTGTCTCAGAACCTCTGAATAAACTTATCCTTCACTGTCTTGAAGCTCTCAGCGTCTTCCAACGGCAAAGAATAAAACCATTCCAGTGCAACACCATCTAACGATCGGCGAAACAGATACGCCATGAGGCGATCATCGTACTGAAATTGAGCCGACTCGTATAAGAAGTCCCTCACATGAATGAAGGGATTATTGTTCCCATCATATTTCCTGTAATTGGGGAGCTCTGATTGTGGAGGTAACCGAATGTTCTGACAGCTGGGAACTGGAACATCTGCCAAGGATTGTGGGCCAACCCGCTTCTGGAGGAAATCGAGTTGTTGTTGCATGGTGGCACATTTATCAAGTAATTCCTGCTCTCTGGAGGGAGCAGGCGTAGTGGGAGATGATGGTTGAAATTGAGGAGTGGAAGGGTGGACTGTAGCAGGAGGTGGGAGCCCACAAGACGGAGCAGAAGGATAAACGGCCAAGGCAGGGGGCCCATAAGAAGGATATTGGGCCGGAGACTGACCCAGATTAGAGTGGGCTTGGACAACCCCTGGCTAAGGGTGCGAGAAATCTGAAGGGCCCATAAGGACTTGTGGAACCATTGGGCTAGGTATATGATGATCCAACTGACTGAAAGAAGGGATGGCAGACTTCCCCTTGTCAAAAGATTGCTGGGCCGAAGTAGAAGATTGGCCCGTCTCCATGCCAGCAAAGGTGATGGTCCGGGGTTGGATCGGAGTAAGATCAATCGGAGTGGGCTGGATGGAAGGCCCACCAACTCTAGGTTGGTCGACGGAGGGATTGAATTGACCCTGCATAATCGTGGGAGGGGAGATATTGGATCCTTGCATGGCCTGATAGACAGCTTGGAGTTGGGCCGGATCCAATTGGGCAATCATTTGGAGAATGGAGCCCACAGAAGGAGAAGAGAAAGAAGAGGTGGCTTGACCGCCTTCCATGGGGGTAGGGGATGGAAGAGGGGCTGTCCCCTCTCCAGAAGGGAATGAGGTAACCCTAGCAGGGTTTTCAAGAAGTCTTTGAGGAAGGGAATCCTCTTGGGAACGGGGAGGATTGAAAGAAGCCATGGTGGATTCGAAAAGCGGGTTTGAGTAGAACTTGGAGAAGGAATTGACCCTAGGAGGTGCTTCCAACGGACGAAAATAACTACACATGCAGCGGACAACCTTAACAAGATGCAAACAACACAATAATCACATAATGAGCTACCAAACTTAGATGATTTCTAACAAAGATGCAAGTGATAAAAGATGAAGACACTCCAAGTCAACCAAGTTTGTTTAAGATGATGTGACAAGATTTTTATGATTTCTCCTTCGGAACTTTAGCAGATTGATTAGGATGTGCTCTCAACAATAGGTTCCTGATAGGAGAGGGTGTAAGGCTTGGTTTGACTCTAAATGTGATCACTCTTCACTTATGCGATCCTAGACACGGGGTGGGAAAGGTACAACCGGCCCGGCGTCCGTGTGGGAATCCACAGCTCGCAGGGACTTATGGAGGTCCCTAGTGTGATTTCCTAGTCGGCCCAAAGGAATATGGAAACGAGAGGTGATGGGGACATCACCCGTGATTCCCTCTGGCTCGACACCTCTCTCCCTCCCGGAGATGGGTAGGATGCAGCTCCACGACTAGACGGGTCCACTTCGACACTTGGGCTTGCTATTTGTGTCATCTTGGTGTATTTTCTCCTTTTACTTGAGTCATGTTGATGTAATTTGCCTTTGTTTTGAGTCAAGTCCCTAGGTTATCATGTTATTTACCTAAGTTTGTGTCATCATGTTGGGCTAGAGTGTCTTATGGGCCCAATTAGGTGGGTCAGGCCCATGGGCGCCCTCCCCCTTCCCCATATCTTTTGCTTATTTGCTATTAGCACTTATCTCAGGGACTTTTTGTAAATGTTGGGATCCCTATAAATAGGACCCCCAACCCCACTTGAGAGGACTAATGAATTATTGAGAAAATTTATCCACAAGAATTGTCTCCCCCCTCTCTCTCTCTAGCTCTCTCTCTATCTATCTCTCTCTCTCTAAAGGGGGCAAACCCCTCTCTCTCTCTCCCCCTCTCTCTCCAAATTTTGAACCACTCCCTCTCTCCTCTCCTTGCCACCTCATCTTCCACATCAGCCCCCCAACCCTTTCATCTTCCCAAGACCATTAACTCCCCTTCATCCCCACCACTTCCCAAGCAACCCTTCCCCTTCCCCATACAACCTTTCATCTTCCCAAGGGAGAATCCCCTCTCCCAAGCATCCCTTCCCCTCTCCAAGGCAACCCCTCCCCTTCCCTAGGCCACCATTAACCCCTCCATTAACCCACCACCCAAATCAAAGGGAAACCCATCCCATTCCCCCCCCTAGCCATTTGCGCCCACCACCTCCCCCCTAGGCCACTTGCGCACCCACCCCTCTCTCCCTGCTAGCTCCGCCCCTACCTTCCTCCCTCACCACCCCTTCCCACCTCCCAACCCTTCCCCACCACCAAAACATCCATATCCCCTACCCCTCCACCAAAGAAACCACCCCCCCTCAACCATTCTCTCTTCAAATCAGTGTGCAGCTGAAGACCTGCAGATCGACAGCCTGTTGCAGCGCCGCCCTCGACCACATCCCAGAGCTCCTGAGTGCGTGGCCTACATTGACGGAAAGCTCTTCCGGTCGTCTTCGCAGGCGAGGTGGTTTCGCCTCAATCCGAGGTCGGAGCTGCCCAGGAGAGCCGTCCTTCGCCAACTGCGCAGAACCAGTCCGGCCTGCAACCAGAAGCGACTTGAAGAAGCTCCTGCGACCACACCGTTGCTCCCCTTGGCGCGCCACTTGACCAGGGAGAAGACCCACCTGTCCTCTGTCCAACGCAGCCAGCGGGGCCTCATTCAGAGCTCGGAGCTAATTGTACCGATTTTTCTACCACCGGGACGCTGTTCAGGTCAGCCAGGGTCTGCCTCGATACCTTCCCACTTCTCGGACTACTGCTCTCGGCCCAAACCTCCTCCAGTGCCGTTCTTTCTTGATGCTCGAAGAAGACCTGTCCACGGTCGTGCTCGTCTTAGTCCCGCATTGTTTGGACTTCGGGAGCGGGCGTGGTGACCTCATCCATCTGTTGCTGCACCCTAGGAACAGTCCGAGTCTGATCCCAGGGACCCTGTTCTAGAGCCCGGCCCAGCCGGTGACGACTTGGGAACTGTCCACAAAAATTCACAGACGTGCCTGGGTCCGTCAGCGACGTTTTGGCGCCAGTCTCGTCGAATTCTGAGTTCGGAGGAGTGCACAGCGGCGACTACACCGACTCCCTGTCCTGCTGTTCCAGACCTGGGCAGATTCGGCAGGGTGCTCCATCAGCGCGATTCAAGCAAATCTCCCCTCCCCGCCTGGCCGGCTTAGCGCCTCTCCCTGTGCGGTGGTAGTGTTTGGTTTGTAACTTCATTTCCCCTCCCCTAGTCCACCCCCCTTGCGTGGGGAGTAGTGCTTGTATAATCTGAACAGGGGAAGCTACACCGACACAGTGTGTGGGGAACCCACACTTCCCCGCTCGCCCTCGTCTCCGAACGGGGTTGGTTTCCTCAAACCAACCAGGGTAAGCTCTGACCTTTGCTCCATTATTGGTATTTGTTCATCTAATATCCGTGGAGTTACTCCGTTGAGCAAGAGAGAGAGCGCCCGACCCCGTGTGTTCCACTTACGAGCGGTCACCGTGGGCTGTGAGAGAGAGGGACCTAGTGCCCCAATTGGCACCCGGCCAGCCCCTAAAGTGTGGGCCTCGTACCTTCGGGACGGAAACCCTAGCCCTTCTGGCACTCTACCAGCTAGGGTCTTGATCCATCACCTCCACTCGGCATCACCGAGTCACCCGGGTCCGTGTGTGTGCGACGGCGGTTCGGCCCCTATCTAGAACCTCGCTATTTTGTGATTTTGTTTGCGGAATAGGTCCAAGGATCCTTGTCTGTTTGCTGCATTCCCCTTAGTGTGTCACATCAAGAGGTCCGCACACCAAGGTAGGAAAGTGCAATCTAATGTATGAAAGTATGAATGAACCTATGTGCACCGGAGTGCATGCAAATTCTAACCTAGAATCTAGCAAGCAAGCATGCACAAAATGATGTAGATATATAGACCAACCAGGGAGGAGATCAGATAACACCAAAGCAAGAATATCACAGCAGAAACTATGGAAATAGAAGGCACCTCGATCGGGATGCGTACCTTTCTGGAGTATGTAACGGTCTAGAGGACCTGCGTCAGGGGTAAGTGACGGTCGAATACCAGACCGTCAGAATCAATGTAACGCCGGGACAGGAGACCGTCAGAGGAACCAGGGAACCAGAAATAGCAGGAAAATAGAAGGGAAATCTGGGGAAAACCAAACAAGGAAATGATGGCAGGTTTAACAGGGATCAAAAAGCACGATTGGCACAAGTTGTCCCACCGTGATCGCCAAAAAAATTATCTGTTGATTTATTTTGCTTCCTTCTCTTGTTTGTGGTTTGTGGTGATAAAGATGATAAGCAAAAATCAATGATCTGAATCAACCCAAGGACATATAAACCATGAACCTAGGCAATCAGAACAAGCTCTAGCATGGGCAATGCTATCTCAATCGAACTATACTAAAGAAGGCAAAGAAAAACACACACCGGAGCGTGGAGCAAAGAGTAAATAAAAAACACACCGCAAGGGTGGAACAAGCAAAGGAAATAAGAGATATAAGATGAGAAAGAGAAAGCTAATGCCCAATACCAAGAAGGAATGTGATCGCCACCAAGGTAATAAAAAAAGCCAAAGACCTGATCAATACCTTAGAAATAGGAGGATGATGCACCCGCCCACGGGAGAGAGAAACCAGAAAAATCTGCAGATCTGCCTTGAATGTAACGGTCCAGACCCTGTGCGTCATAGAAGTGTGACTGTATCTCGATGAGCTGTTAGAACAGCCTGACGCGCCTGCACAAGACCGTCAGAGAACCTGCAGTAATAACCTGTGGATTCTTTGAACTCCAAACCTTCCAGCCGACCAGAAGACTTGGGCCTTGTCTAATGAACCCTGTAAACCTGCCAAAGAACGTGAAACACAAGAAAACAATCCCAAATTAGCCCTTCAAACAAGCATAGTATCAATTCTCAAAGGACATAAGATCATGCAAAAGGAAAGGGGAATACCAGGGAAGTTTTGATTTTTTAGCCCCTCTGGGCGTTTTAAAACGTGGGAAGGATGTTTAGATGATGAAAACAGATGCAAAACGTGGAAGAAAGTAGTGGGGCATTGCTTTGATGGAAAGGAGGGGGGAACACAAGATGACAATGATGAACTTTGAAGCACAATGAAACAAATACTCCCTTCACCGTGATGCAGATGGACGTGAGGAATAATTCTCCTTGGTTAGATGTGGCTCTAGAATGCGGTAGCACTTCGATACGAACTCCAGATCTTCCCCCTTTTGGCCATGAAGTCAAGGGTTCTATTTATAGGCCCTCAAAATCTATGGTCGAGCTGAGGATAATCCAGCAAGAAAAGAGGATAACTCTTAGCAAACCCTTGAAGATAATATCACCAAGAGTCCATAGAAACAAACAGAAGGTTCTGAGGATCAGAATTGAAAGAGAAATCACAAGATCAAACTCTCAACTCGACCACAGAGTAGCAGAGAAAAGACCAGACCAGCCAGGACTCTCTGTTGGATGTAACGGTTGCATGACAGACCGTCACATGAATGTAACACCCCATGGAGAGACTGTCACACTAACCTTATCCCTAAGAAGATAAGATCAACGGGAAGAAGATCAAAATAGTAGGACTCTTGAGTGAATGTAACGGCCATGGGAGGACGCGTTAGAGGGACGTAACGGCTGCACGATAGACCGTTAGAATCAATGGACAGGCCAAAGGATAAGGATTGAAACAAAGGCCTTAAGCTATAGGACTCTTCAAGATGCAACGGTCCAGGGCGGATGCGTCAGAATGATGTAACGCCCCTGTTATAGACCGTTAGAGACAATGAAGATCAAAATGGCAATAGCTTGCTAAGCTTCATCCAAACGAGAAATCACCGAGGAAACCAGACTCAACCACGAGGAGAAGACCCATGAAATAGACCTCTAACTGATCAAGAAAGCTCAATGAAGAGTGAACAACTCGAAGCATCATATATAATGAACAAGGAGATGACCCGACTTATTGGTCATAAAACGGGTGTCAACACCGCCACTCCGGCCATGGCCGGCGGGGAGGGGAATGCACCAAGAACGACAAGAAAGCAAAATGGCGGGAGACACCAGAGTGCCTTGAATAGTCATTTGATCACCAAATTTCTCTACTTTTTCGAGGGTTCTTTCGCACAAATGGGACCTATGGACCATCTCCGAATAAGTTCAAATATTTTGCAGGCCTAGTTGCTTAACGAAGACAGGCCGTAGTACATCCATAAATCTATTGGCCTTAAGTAGCACTGTGCTGACAAGATGCGGAGCATACGGTGCTAGTCTTGAGAATTGTAGCTCATATTCCGCTACAGACATCATACCTTGCCTTATAGCGGCAAACTCGGCTGCCTTCTTCGCCCAGACATGTTCTAAGAAATACTTCTCATGGAAGAGCTCAAGGAACTCCTCCCAGCTAAGTTGTTGATTTTGAAGGTGAGCTGACGTGGCTTTCCACCACATACGAGCTTCCTCGTTTAGTTGAAATGTAGCTAGCATGACCTTCTCCTGATCCGTGCATTGCATAAAATTGAAGATATGATCCATCTCGTCTATCCAATTCTCTGCCTCATCAGGATTTGACGATCCAGAGAACCGTGGAGGATTCATGCTCCAGAAGTTTCGATGTAGATCATCGGCTCCAGCTCGCGTGCCTGCCTGTGCCACAGTTTGAAGGGCCTGGGTGAGACCCGCAATAGTTTGTTGCATGGCTTCCCAGTTTTGCCGGTTAGCGGCCATTGTAAAAGTAAGGTCCCTGAGAAAATAAACAATTCATCATTTTCTTTGGAAGTCATGAGGGTTTAATCTAGAAGGAAATTCTTTATTAGAGATCTAGCTTAACCCAGGCTCCACCCAATCTCACATGGGTTCAAAAATTTCTTCCTAGTTCATAGGTTCGAAATTATTAAACCGTGGACTTAACCTATGACTTGATATTTTTTCCTAGGACATAATAATCCTAGGCTTTGATACCACCTTAACTGTCACACCCCGAGATACATATACAGCGGAAATAACTCTGGAACATAAACAGCCTGCAAAGTAAGTCACTTGCTAGCAAGACAATCAGAGCGCTATAACATTCACACAAAAGAATGAATTCGCAAGATATAATCAAAACCTCAACTTTATTAATCAAATAATTAAAGTTTATAAATTGACACTTGACTCTCCTTGACATGATGACTCATTAGACTCAAGAAAAATGAAAAATTACATAACATGATTTACTTCACCGCCTATTACAGTGAATGTCTCTAAATTACAATAAACGACTCAAGACATTCTAATTCTCTAAGGCTTCTCTCGATGTTTCCTCGCTCTCAGAATCACAACTTGAGTACTCCGACTCTGAGCCACTAGAATCTCCTGAAAAGATAAGGAAACTAGGGCATGAGCGCACTCGCCCAGTAGGTAACTTCATGTCAACATGATGGCAATGTTTACATGATTAGCATTTTAGCTCTAGATGATAAGATAAAGAGAATACGATAAAACACATGCGAATAAAACCATAGTAACCACAAGTAACAAGATATGAATATAAGGACACGATATTGCAAATACGACCATGATCGAGTAAGAATATAAGTTTTGACCTTTCAATAACGAGAACGTACTAGCACGTAACGAGAATGTACTTTTCATAACCTTGGAAAGGCTATGCACAAGAAAGTCATGTAACAAGCAAGCATGTATAATTTCATGAGATTGCCTCGTAGATTTCACCCATTTATAAAAAAAAATACTCCTAGTGCAATGCGACGCTAGTAATCATCATACCCCATGGTTAATAGTTGTTGGAACGATGTAGTGGTGCGAACCGAGATTCAGAGGGGGGGGTGAATGAATCCCCTTTTGAAATTTGGCCAATTAAAAATTGCACTTATAAAATTTTACAGAATTAAAGACCAACTAGCTTAACTGAATATAAACTATCTATGATGAGACACACTATCAAACAGATGGTCAGCGTAAGCAGCGACCTACACAGCAGCTTCTAAGCTGTTTGCAGAAACAAACCGACCACACAATGAGCTCTAAAAGCACTCATCAGAATAGTCAATTTGGAAGCGCACCTAGGTATTCATCTAACGTAAATCAGATAAGCATCAAACCACAATAGATAGAGAATTTTTAGGGGGTTCGATCCTCCAGACCTACATCCACCCCAAACTCCAACCAGAGTGTGGATTCTGCTGTCAAACAGCTTGAATGGCTAGGCCTCACAGCTTGCCAACAACAACTGAGCTTCACAGCTTGCTTAACCGTTGACTAACAGCTTGACTGCTGGGCAATACAGCTTCGCCACCGCTGGGCATTACAGCTTAGCCACTGTTGATACACAGCTTAATCCTCTGGGCCTTACAGCTTAGCCTCCGCTGATACACAGCTTAGAATAAGAGTTTAAAGAAAAAATAAGAAATGAAAACTACAGCACTGGAAAGTTCAAAATAAAACACAGATAGAATGTAGCACTGGCAGGAGCAGACTGGCTTGGATCTGATCCAAGGGTCAGTAGAACAGATCTTCAGGAACTTCAATCTCTTCTCTCGATCTCTCTCTCAATCTCTTTTCTCGATCTCTCGATCTCCCTCTTCTTCTTCTTCTCTTTCTCTCTTCTACGATATTTTGTTTTCTCTCAGAAAATAACTCTCGCTTTCTTGCTCTCTCTTCTCTCCTATTTCTGAACTTCCTTCTTTCTCTCAGCTTCTCTTGCTCTGGCTCTTCTACTTCGAAGACTACTTCTCTCTCTCTATCTTCGAGCTTCCTTGCTCTATCTTCCTTCACTCCCCCTTTCTCTTCTGCCCTCTAATCCTCTTTTATAAGTAGCAGACAATGGGTGCGTGGATACCACGTTTCCCACCCAAACATTCACGCAGATTTGATCCTTCGAGGTTCCACATGTCAGAATCGTGGTACTGTAGCAGTCCATGTGGCATGATTATCTGGTCCGCTCCTTGCCTTGGATCACATGCCATTGGGTAAACGTCTTGAATCACATGACTCCATTAAGTGCAATGCTCCCTGCTCGAAACTGGGTCTTTTAGTTGACTTAACCCTGTCAAGAAGGAATAGGACATTCATCAAACACCTTATAGTCATAGCATTAGAGTGACAATATATGCTTAATCAATATTCAGAAACCTTGATTGATCAGATCAAGCATAGTACGTGTGCACAGACCTTACCTAATGCGTGTGCACAGACCTTGTACATGCATTAGGCAGACGTGCACTAACCTTTATATGCATAAGACAAAGATGTGCACCGACCCTTACATGCGTAAGATAAAACATGCACCATCCCTAATATGCAAGATGCCAATAGTGCACTGACTTTTGTATGCGTATGATAAAACGTGCACCGACCTTCAATTCGTTTCTACAGAACCATGCACCGACTATGTATGCAGTCATACAGAGTGCATCAACTTTTGTATGCATGATACAAAACGTGCACTGACCCTTTGCATGCGTATAGCAAAAGATGCACCGACCTTGGTCTTGCACAAATGGGATGTGCACTGACATTGGTCTTCCATATGCATGAATTTGCACTGACCTTACATGCACTAGCTAAAAGGTGCATCAACTTTAATGCAGTATTCTAAACATGCACCGAGCTATATGAGCAAGCTACAGGAACATGCATCGACTTTGTATGCTATATGAGTGAATATGCACTGACCTTATGCTCAGACGTGCAAGGCAAATATGCACCGACCTTGTATAGACACAAGGCGAGTGTGCACTGACCTTTATGCATGAAAACTAATTGTCCACGGACCTTATATGAGTCTAACAAAGTATGCAACGACCTTGGCAATGCAGTATATAGAAATGTTGCACCGACCTTCTTAGTGAGCATGTAATTGTGCACCGACCCGGCAAACAAATGTGCTTGGGCTTTATATGCATGCAGTTTAGATAACATGTGCACCGACCTCTATGCAGACCAGCAAAATGTGCACCGACCTGTGTAAGGTGTGAGCAGTGATATGCACCGACTTGAGTTCTGCGCAGGCATGATGTGCACAGACTTGAACAGTGTGTTCACCTACTTTATATGACTAAAGTGCAACACCCCGTTAAATTATAGGAAAGGCGAGTGGTGTTTGGGCTTTTGATGGCTTTTCATTAAGTTTATATGGACTCCTTTGTATAGCTTAAGTCTAATGGGTCTCATTTATATATATATATATGCAAAACTATTAATAGATATAAGTCGCATATATGAGATTTAGTAAATAATAAATGGGTTTAGTTATATATATATATATATATATATATATGGATATATGAATGATAAATAGAACCCACGTATATGCACGAGCTCATTTCATATTTGGGCTCTCACCCATACTACTATTGGAAGCCAACCCTTGGTAACTATATTTATAACTATAAAAAACCCATCTACGTAGTTGGGCCGAAAGCCCATACAAGTAAACCCACACACAAGATGTAAGTTTTAAACCCATGAAGGCAGACCTATAAAACCTTCAAAAAAAAACCCATACAATACTCAACAGGCCAAGATAAAACAGCAATAAGCATTTTTAAGGCCTAAAGCCCACGCCCAATGTTTGAGGTTTTAAAACCCATGTTTCCCATAAATATGCAAGAACCCAACTGTTATATACCGATATGATAGGCTTAATCGAATGGGCCAACCTCACAAACTAACCCAAAAACCCAAGCATGCCATGCATGCTCGTGCGTTGGAGTTTGCCTCAGAGTTTTCACCTGCAAACGAAGGCAGGCGGTGGTAGAATAGGAAAGGTTGAGTAACGCATAGCAAGCTCTTGAAAACCCTCCTTCCTGGCCTTCGAACCCTCTAGATATCCCCAACCCTCTATAAGTAAACCCCCAACGAGCATGCATCACTTGTTGCTGGTTTCGAAGGAGGACCTACCCTGCTGCTGCGGTGTACGTAAAGAACCCCCTCTAAAGGCTTTTCCCTCCCTCTTCATCCACGTCTTCGTGCTGTCCCTGCTACGTGAAGGAGGCTCTTTCCCATCTTCATCCTTTTCTTCATTCTTCCTCTTGTCTGTAACCTTGGATCTTGAGTCCTTCGACTGTTCTGCACAAAAAAGGTATGTGGTCTCTCTCCTAAGCTTAACATTGTTAATAATTAGACCTTGCGTGATCTTGTTCCAGTAAATTTTACGTAGGTTGTCTCCATAACCAAAGCCCAAGATGATACTAAGTGCATGCATGGTCTCCCTATCACCGTTTCATGCGTTTTCTATTTCACGCGCGTGAAAGGTTTAACATGGGTTAAAATTTTATAACCATGTAATGATATGCCAATAATTTTGGTAAAACATATATTTGAAATCTCAATAATCCGTGACCCTACGGGCAACCTGATAGTAGGTTTTGCTTTTCACTATGGCTTTGGATGCAGCATTCTAGCCGAGGCAAGGGCTTTACATGATGGTCTAGCTCTAGTTTTATACAGTGACATTCAGGTGGGTGCTATCTTCTACGACTGTGCTTTGCTTGTTAATGCTATTCAAAAAGGAGTGGCCCCAAATTGGACCATCCTCCCTTGGTGGAAGGCAATTCTTGATCAAGTAACCATATGTCGTTGCTTCGTTCAACACGTCTTCAGGGAGGGTAATCAAGTTGCTGACACTAGCTTCCTTTGCTTGTAACACTCACAGCAACAACATATACACTCGAACTAGTGGGCTCCCTGGTCTGGCTAGGGGTGCTCTCCGAGTGGATAAAATAGGTCTTCCTGCTGTTCGAACCTATAACAGATGACCTTTGGGTTTGTAGATCTGGCAGGGTTCGAGTATATACCAGCACAATGTACAGACTTCACTAGTTCGAGTGTATACCAGCACAATGTACAGACTTCACTAGTTCGAGTGTATACCAGTACAATGTACAGACTTCACAAACTCTGCACCGTCTTCAGCAGCGAACGGACTTCACAATGTACAGGCTTCATAATGTACAGACTTCAGCAGCGAAATGGAGTGGAGTGTATAGACTTCAGACTTTGTATGCACCACAATGTACAGACTTCATAATGTACAGACTTCATAAACTCTGCACCGTCTTCAGCAGCGAACGGACTTCACATTGTACATACTTCACAATGTACAGACTTCACATTCGTCTTCAGTAGTGAAAGGGAGTACTGTATAGACTTCCACAATGTAGAGACCTCACAAAGCTCAGACCAATGCACCGACTTCAGCAGCGAAAGGCGTGCAGTGCATGGACTTCACAAAGCTCAGACTTTGAATGCAGTTCACAATGTACAGACTTCACAAACTCTGCACCGTCTTTAGCAGCGAACGGACTTCACAATGTACAGACCTCATAATGTACAGACTTCAGTAGCGAAAGGGAGTGCTGTATAGACCTCCACAATGAATAGACCTCACAAAGCTCAGACCAATGCACCGACTTCAGCAGCGAAAGGCGTGCAGTGCATGGACTTCACAAAGCACAGACTTTAAATGTAGTTCACAATGTACAGACTTCACAAAGCTCCAGTCTTTAGAGGACTTCACAGCTTTCTTCACATTTTATACCTCCTTGTATTTTTAGAGGCTTGGCCTCTTATGAATTTGTTCATATTTGGAAAATCAATAAAATAAAACATCAAGTGGTGATTTGGTGGAGTGAGAACATTCCCTTCCTCTGGAATGGGGGTGCACTCTCCCTTCTTCCTGCTTGATGACTTGGCTTATAAAAAAAAATCTCAATATTTTTCTCTTAATTATCATATAATTAGATTTATAAAATTTTGACTAATCTTTAAGTGATATTGTTCATGTGTTTAAACCCCACACAAGCATTAAGGAATTTTTTATCTTTTTAACCAGATATAAATAAATTATCATATTTCATGACTAAACTTCTTGAATTTTCCCCTTATTTATCATATATTATATTTCACTAAATTTTCATTAAATAAAAAGTGACATTGTTCATTAATTAAAACTCCGTCTTGACTTTAGGGATTTTTATCTTTTCAACCAGGTAAAATAAAATTGTGATATTTCATGGTTAAGATCCTTAGATTTTTCTCTTAATTGTCATATAGTTTTTTTTAACTAAATTCTCAATAGATAAAAAGTGATATTGTTCATATGTGATGTTACATTAACGTTAATTGCTTGAGAGATGTTTCCACTAACCCTATATAAGCCATCTTATTTTCTTTGTGCCCTTGTCATGTTCCCCCTTCCCTCTTTATTCTTTTAAAACTTCATCTATATTCACATTCTTTCAAAACATATATGCTTGCAATAATATATATATATATATATAAAGCGCATCCACTGCTTAAACGTCATTCTCAACTGTTTCAAATCACGTTTTCTTGATCCCACATCGTTGGATCTTGGCACCATCGTCTCACGATCGTGGCAAGGTCCATGTTTTGCTTTATCAACCACACTCAACTCTTAGTGAGATTAGGACCCTTCGTCGGATATTCCTTCCGCCAGACTGGTGCTTTTTGCATTGAGACCTTCGTAAGACTCCGCTAGTCTTCGATTCCCTCAAGACAGCTGAGCTAGTTGTACCCTAAACACCCTAAAAATCGTTCTAAGTCATGTCCCTCTAAAGAAACATGACGTCCGGCCATCACGGATCGCCCCGATGGGTTACCGTGAGAAGTCTAGTTTCTGTCTGTAATTGGCGACCTGATAGTCGACGCCAATTAGAATTAGCATCTATGACACTGACGTCATTTTCGTTCGTGCCTACTAAATTATTGAATTCACGGCGACTGTATGGATGTCATTTAACCTAGTTTTCACAAATGTTTAGATTTCATGAGAGATTTATCGACATGTTGTCCCTACATGTTCGTTAGTCCCTATACTATGTTATATCATGGATCTTCATGATTATCACCCGTGTTAGCTATGACACGCTGTTCCTTTCCTTTCAGAAATTCTTTGTCAATATTTTAAAAACATAACCCTTTGACTTTATGTTGGCCACATCTGATTCTGAAATATTTAAGGGCTGTAGGTCCGCAACTATCAATGTTAGGTAGGACGGAAGTCCATTCTGTAAACCATGGGAATTCTGGGTGTGGCATTGCACAAAAGTCTGATATTCTGTTATTCTGCAAATTCTATTATATATTCTAAAAATTTTGATATTCTGTTATTCTGTTATTTTGATAATTTAGATATTCTGCAAGACTGATTGTTTCTGCTTATCATTATTGAAATTCTGATATATTCTTGCCAATTCTATAAAGTTATGTTCGTCTGAAGCATCTGTCTTTGCTTTCATACTAACATCTTGTCCTTGGTTCTCCGTGAGAATTATTCCCTTTTCTCTTGCGCTTATATCTGCCCTTGGCTTTTGATGTTCGATAATGATCACCTTTCTGCTAAATCTAGTGTCATGTTATATCATTCATGCATTACATGCTCATGAACATGATTAATTGGCTAATCACTTATATCATGCTTGATGAGAGATGTAATTCCTACTGAGCTTTTTGCTCACCAGCCTACTTTTAACATTTTTCAGGTAATAATGCCGAAGACAATCAATCAGACGGGGAAGGGCAAGAGTGATTAGTGCTATGGAGAATCGAGTCGGTGTCTTTTATTTTAGTGAGTCTTGTCCTGTCACTTGAGTCTTTTCCTTTTATCAGGTGTAGTATTGAGTCTTTTCTTTTCCTTATGTAAGTTGAGTCAAGATGTAATATTCACTTTCTGATATTAATAAGATTTATATTTTGTCAATATTATCTAGCCGTGTGTTCATGTCTTATGATTACTTTGATTATTCATGACTGTTCGTTGCCACGTTCCGAGCAATGCATTCCGCTGCTATCGGTTCGGGACGTGACAGAAGTGGTATCAGAGCGTAGGTTTATTCAACCCTAGGTCAAGACTATAGGTTGCTATAAGTTCTAGGTTCAATCCTATTATTACCCGATGAGATGGGGTAGAACCACGGGTTAAGTGCTAAAATATAAACATACTGACCATAATAATAATATCAGCTTATATGAAAATGGCTTAACAACTTTCATGAGAATAAATTGTTAATCTTGTATGATTTGTCTTGTAGGGTTTAGATAGCTAGCAACGGCAACTGAGCGTGTGCAATGGCGGGAGATGCAACGGATGGTTCAGGGTTTAACCTAGGCTCATCAACGAGTTGCCCAGGGTGGAATAAATCATGGAGCTGGAGAATTGCATCGTGAGTTCCGGAGCCTCAATCCCCCTAGGTTTAGTGGAACCCCTGATCCTGATGTGGCGGAAGATTGGACTAAGGAGATAGAGAGAATTTTCCAAGTAATGCAATGTTCCGACAAAGATAAGGTCATTTTGGCAACATTCCAATTAGAGAAGGATGCGAGGGCTTGGTGGGAATCTGTGGAAGCCACTTTGTCAAGTGCTCAGGTAACTTGGGTAGAATTCTTAGAGCACTTTAATGTGAAGTATTTATCGGAGAGAGTTCGAGAGAGAAAAGTGGGAGAATTTTCCTCACTCAAACAAAGAAGTATGTCAGTGGCGGAGTATGAGGCCCAGTTCTCTAGATTGTCACGATATGCGCCTCATTTGATCATGACGGAGAAGATGAAAGCCAAGAGGTTTTTAAATGGGTTGCAGTTCCAATACATACCCCAATTGGTGACAATGGACATTCAATCATATGCCAAGATGGTTAAGAGAGCTCAGTTACGAGAGGATGCCATGGAGTTGTTTGACAAGGTCAAAGCAAGAATGGAAAAGAAGAAGCTGGTTAATGGTAACAAGAGTCCCAATGATGAGGATGGCGTTCAAAATGGCAAAAGGCAAAAGGAAGGGAAGTGCAAGCATTGTGGGAATGAAGGTCACCGATCCGAGAAGTGTCGCTGGAAGAACAGAGCTTGTTTTCGCTGTAGAAGCCAAGAACATAAGGTAGCTAACTGTACGCTTCCCAAAGACCAATCACAATCCCCTGTGGTTCTGGAGTTTTGATGATGACAGTATTATGTCTCATTATGTTTACATCCTTGATGATATAATCCTGTTGCATTATGAGAAACTGTCAGAACAGGGTTGAGGATGTCTCACAGGTCATGAAGTTAACCCAAGTCAAAGAGTCAAAGTTAAATCATGACAGGTAAGGTGAATGCTCAGATCATGTAATGCTTTAATTAGTTCTCCTGCATACATTCAGTTCATGTCTGCTATATGCATTCAATTCATTGGTTCATGTTTATTGTGCATTGCCTCACATCAAGTCTAGACATCCTGGTTGCATTCTAAGTCTACACAACCTGCTAGATCAGTCTTCAAAGTATGTACATTGATCTTCAAGGCATCGAGTCTATACACTGGACTGTGCTTCATGCATTGGCCAAGTCTGTTTAGTTAGTATGGACAGTAGTGGGTCGACCCACCCCTACTGATGCGTCGACCCATCAGAACACTGACTGTCTGGGTTTCAAAGTCTATACATTGCTACTTTGGCCAACTCTGTACATCCGTTTGCCTGACTCCTGTTTCAAAGTCTACTCATTCATTGTTAAGGCAAGTCTATACATTGGCTCATGGTCTACAAGTCGATACAGAGTCTTCATCTTCTGAAGTTTGTACAGCCAGTCACTTAACAAAGTCTGTACAGTGTCTCATATTGGCAAAGTCTGTACATCGTCTGGTCTGTGGATGCTTTGTCCTTTTGAAGTCTATACACTAGATTGTTAGCCCTTTCAACTCTATACATTCGAGTGTTAACCTTTAAGTCCATACATCACTTCAGACTAAAGCCTGTACATCGGACAGTGTTCAGGCGAAGTCTATACATCAGTCCTCAAGTGTTACAAGTCTGTACATTGGCCATCAAAGCCTTCAAAGTCTGTACATCCGTCAAGACTCTCAAAGTCTGTACAGCCTGCTTTGTCGATTCAGATTTCAAAGTCTATACAACGTGGGCTTCAGTTCTTCAAGTCTACACATCATCAGTTGAACGTAAAGTGTATACGTTGCAGCGTCAACTCATTGGGCTGCAGCGTCAACTCAGCAAGTATGCACATCGCCATTAGACTTTCAAGTCTACACACTGGAAGCTCTTCATTTGATTGAGTCTATACATTGTCCTAGGCTAAGTGTGTGCAGCATCTCATTCATGCTTTGATTAATGAAGTCTGTACATTAGTCTTCACCTTCCAAGTCTGTACAGCCGTTTGCATTGAATTTCAAGTCTAGACATTGCACTGTTGCATTCATCGTCTTCGTGTTGTGTTTGTGTCTTCGTGTTGTGTCTATGTCTTCGAGTTATTTTTGTGTTTGAGTCTTCACGTTATTTTTGTTAGTCTTCGTGTTGTTTTTTCCTAGACCTCGTGTCGCTCTTGTTTTGTAACCACAATTCGTGTCGGTTTCAGTTGTTTCTGTGTTTGTGTCGTCGAGTTGTTTTTATGACTTCGTGTTGTATCCTTGTTGTGTCTTCGTGTCGTTTCCTTATTATGTCTTCGTGTTGTCTCCGTGTCATCCTCGTCTTCGAGTCGTTCGTACGTTCGAACAACTTATTACTCGAGTTGTTACAGTGTATTTCGTGTCGTTCCCTTTGTAGTGTTAGTGTCACTTACTGTTGCTCCTCGAGTCATTTCTTCTTCTGGTTTCACTGTTTCATCACGTGTCGTGATAGCCATGTCTGTTTTTCTGTCCTCGTGTTGCCTTTCCTAGACCCCGTGTCTGTCTTGCCTTGTGACCACACTTCGGGTCAGTTTTTGTGTTTCGTCTTCGAGTTGGTTTCAGTCCATCTTGTTCTCGTGCCGTTCTCTTTGCTGTTTATTATGTCGTGTTGTTTTTGTATTCGAGTCTTCGTGTTATTCTTGTGTTCATAACCTCGTGTCGTTCTCTTTGTAATATTTGTTTTGTCACCTTTGAACCTCATGTCGTTCTCGTTTTACCTCGTGTTGTTTTCATCTGACCTCGTGTCATTCTCTCTTTATTTAGTACTGTAGTAATCTTGTGTATGTCGTGTCATTCTCAGTACAGTGCATCGTGTATTGCTATCACATACCTCATGCAGCTTTAGTTATTGTGGCCCTGAGTTTTAATCGTGTTAATTCCTTGCAGAAGAAGAAGAAGGTGGTCCGAGGAAATATTCCCCAGTGACTGGGTAGCACGTGATCCGAGGCTGAAATGAAGCTTGCTGAGAGACTGCCATGTGCTCCGAATACTAAGGGCTGGAAATGTGGAGGTCACACGTCGGGGCTGATGCTGCTGCTGCTATATATATGAGCCTTCTTCCACAGAAGAAGAAAGATCGAAGTAGAAGCCTGAAGAGCTAAAAGCCCTTCGATCTAGAAAAAGAGAAAAAGAGGAAAAGAGAGGAAGAAGAGATAGAAGAGAGAAGCCGTGAAGAGAGAGCAGTGAGTGAGAGATTTGGAGAGCAGAAAAGAAAGAAAGAGAGAAAGAGAGTGAGCGAGAGAGCTCGTGGAGAAGAAGGAAGAAGCTGCTTGAAGATCTGTCTTCACTGGACCGTGGATCAGATCCAGGCCAGTCAGCTCCGTTGTGAGCCACATTGTGCATTTCGTTTTACAGCTTTCTGATTGCTGTGTCATTTCCCTTTATTGTTTTTCCTTTGTTTTCTGATCATCTTTGTTCCTCCGATTGCCCTGTTGGGGATCGGGTTCCTCCTGTTGGTTCAGGAGAAGGGAGATCTGATCTCCAGGTTGCAAGTGACAGGTTGTCACTTGTGGGTTGCCCTCTGGTTAGAGGAAGGGAGGCTAGTCCTCCGGTTCTGGGCTTGTGGTTGCAAGTCCAGGTGTCCCTCCTGGTCTGGAGGAAGAGAGGTCTTCGACCTCTAGTTTCCGAGTGGCTGGGAGTCACTTGGGTGTCCCTCCGGTTGGGAGGAAGAGGGGAGGCTGTTCCCCTGGTCAAGCTGTGTGGCAGCAACTGTTTGCAAACTGAGTCTGCTTGGTTCTAGCATTTGCTAGTGAAGCCTCACTCCGGTTGGGAGTGAGGGGTGGATGTAGGTCTGTGGACCGAACCACCTAAAAAATTATCTTGTGCAGTGGTCTGATTGTTTTGCTTAGCTTCCGCTAGATGCTTGAATAGGTGCGCACCAAGTGCTTGTATTTGAGTTGAATTGAATTGGTTCTACTCTGTGGTTTATCTCTTGCATCCTAGTTTTTATTTGGCCATTATTCATACAGGGATACATTCACCCCCCCTCTGTATCCGGGCCTAGCACCCTAACAATTGGTATCAGAGCGGTTTGTCTGCTTAGAAGGTCCAGCGATCTGTAGATTCGATCCTGCTGTCTTGGTGCTTCATTATTCCTGTTGCATTTATCTGATCAGCTTTCATGGGTGATCCACCGGTTTTCAATGGTTCTAATTTTAATGTGTGGTTTATCAGTTTACAAAATTATGTTGATGCAGTTAATCCTGATCTGTGGAAATTAATTTCACAAGGTCCTCACACATTACCAAAGAAAGTGTCCAAATGGACCAACAGCCACAGATCAAAGGATGGAGAAAATCAGAAAGCCTTCAATCTGATGAAAGCAGCCACTGACAGAGCCATACACTCTTGTTTTTATGATTGCAGGTCTGCCAAGGACATCCTGGAGGAGCTGAAGCTAACTCACAGGTTAAATAAAGACAACTGCATGATGGCTAAAGGAAGTATTCCTAGCAGCAACCAAAATGAAGAAGAAGATGATGAGGAGGAGGTAAACATCTTCGAGAATTTTTCTTTGGATGATTGGGAGAATGCATATGCTGAGCTGTTTGAGTCTCATGAACAATTAAGAAAACGATACAAGAACTTGAAAAAGAAAAGTGATCAGGGTAGTTTAAGTTCACCATGTGAAAATTGTTCAAAGATGAAGCAATCTCATGATGCCTATTTGTCAGATATCCATATGCATAAAAACCAGAATGAAAAATTGATGAGTGAACTTAAATGTGTTTGCTCTGAACTAAGTAGACTGAAATCTGAAAATGAATGCCTTGAGAAACAATGTGAAAAACTCCAGGTTCAAACAATATGTTCGGTTAAATCTGCATGCAATGAGTGCCCATTCCTCAAGGAAATAAATGAAAATCTTCACTCAAATTTAGAATGGCATAAGGAGTTTATTGTTTCTCTAAAGGAAGAAAATAAAGATCTGTTAAACAAGATTCTGGAGCTTGAACAGATAGAGGAAGAGTTGAATGATAAAATGAGCTCACTAAAAATTGATAAAGACTCTGTTGAAGAAATTGAAAATCTGAAATCAAATAATGACAAACTAATTCAAGAGGTTGAAGGTTTGAAGCAGTTGAACACTGCTATGTCAGAGAAACTTCTTCTCTTAGAAAAAGGAAAAACTGTTTACATTGAAGAGTCTGAAAAATTGAGAAATCTGGAACAAGAAATTGAGGAATGTAAAATTGCAAACAAGGTGCTAAGCGAATGTGTAACTTGCAATGAACAAGAGATTGCCAGTTATGAAATACACATCGTTTCTTTGGAAAATGAAATTGAAGATTTGAATAATTCCTTGTCAAAATTTATGAATGGAAAAGATAATATGGACAAAATTCTAGGAACTAAGGTAAATTTTCAGAAGGAAGGGTTGGGCTATAATCCCTCAAATAAGAAGAGTTTTCAAAATAAAGTTCAAACTTCTTTTGTTTCCAGCTCAACCTCTCACAGCCCTCAGAACCTTCCAGGTTATCAGTCTACTGCTCAAGAGAAAACAACTGAAAAATAGAAAGAAAAGCATCAACATGTTCCTCTTCCCACTCTGCATGTTTCACCCACTCACTCGCATGCATCTAGAAAGAAAATGATCTGTCTCTACTGTCACAAATATGGACATTTGATGCATGAGTGTAATTTGATGGAAAAAGATGACCTAGCAGCTGCTCAAAACAATCAGGGTAGAAATCATGTCCTTAGGTAAAAGAAAATTCATTATTATAACTGTGGAAAAATAGGACATGTTGCTGCACAATGCTGGTTAGGCCCTCATAGAAATACCTTTTCTAATTGTTCTCATTGTGGAAAACATGGCCATACAGTCAAGGACTATTGGCATGCTCAGGGAAGAACTTTCTCTCAGAATATAAAACTCCCTGCAAATAGAAATGTTTTTGGAAGAAATAAAACTGTTTTTAAAGAAAAGAGTCTGGCATGCTTTGAATGTGGAAAATTTGACCACCGAGCTTCGGAATGCTGGTGGGCAGGTAAAGGTAAACCAAAATCTCATGCAAGTAACAGAAATCTTCATGCTAATGCACATAAAATTTATGTTCAGAATAATGCACACAGATTCCATGCTAACAATGTTGTGAATAAAAAGAATTCAAGATCTGCTGTGTCTTGTCATTATAGTGGGCAGGTTGGGCACTCCATTAGTGAGTGTAATTTAATGAAGTCTGATGACTTACATGCCCAAAGAATGTGGAAAGCACCTCTCAAAGGTGTTACTAACAAAGTAGGACCCAAGAAGTCTTGGGTACCTAGAAACACAAAATGAGATCTGTGCTTTGCAGCTATGCCTTGGGATGAGGAATAAAAGGGGGTCAAATAAACCAAGGCATCCAAAGTATGGTAAACCCCAACTCTGCTGATTAAATGTTTCTTCACCTGAATTTTTTTATTGAACATCATGCTTAATATGTCAATGCATACATGTCCAGAACTGCATCTACCTTTTGTAATTTTCTTTTATCATGCACTGATGCATACATGAGTTTAAAGAATGTCTGCATTTGATGCATACATATGTTAATTGTAGTTAGTTGATATTTGTTAAAATGCATAATCTCTGAAAACAAATTACATTCTAAAAAATCTGAAAAGGTGAGTTGAGTAAGTCTGTTGCTTGGATGATGTCTCAAGCTTAAAAATGTTCATTTGCACATTTGACATGCACATGCATCACAATTGCATTTAAGTGGCACAGTGTTAGCTAAAAGATGCATGTAGAACTGCATATGCATTGGATTGTCATGCATGACTCTTGGTATATAAATAGTAAGATACTAAAGGGCAGATGAACTCTGTCTGGAAGTGCTTACTATGTGTGAGGTAGTCTTTAGACCAAGTCCTCCGCCTGGTATCATAGGTCAGAGTTGCATACATTTAGGAATGTTAGATCATGCATACATTTAGGGGGAGCATTATTCATATTCTACCATCTGAACTTCCCATCTTCAGATTGAACTGCTATCTTGCCTAAATCCCTGTGATGAATGTGTAATGCAACACATTTCAGCTTCCTGCTTCAACTGTTATCAGCCATCTTCACTCATCCTATTCATTGGTATCATCTGTTGAGTTGGCTGTTCCCAAAAATGTTTCGGCCTTTCCAGAAAACTCAGAAAGAATTCTTTGTACATATCCTGATCATAAATTTGAAAAATAACTTAAACATGAATCTTCTATTATATCGGATTATGAATATCTGATTCTTTCAGCAGGTTGATGTTTCATGTATGTCTTATGTTTGCTTATGAACATATCTTGAAAATATCTGAGTTGGTCTTAATAAACTTTAACCAACATTTTCATGTTGAGTCTTTTAAACTCTTCTGAATTCTGAAAATTCTGAAATCATGATATTCCTTGATTGATATGTATGAAATTAGTATTGATTTTTAAACATCTGAGAATATGGATTATGTCTAAGGGTAAATCTTGTCAGAGCAATGACCTTGGTCACTGAGAAATCATGTCCAAAGGATTGTGTCATGAGGTGCCATAGTTAACTCTGCTTAAAAATGATTGATAATCTGGCAGAGCAATAGCATACACACTGAGAAATACATCTCACTCATCAAAGAAATGATCTGTAGTGTATCATGAAGTGTAAATGCAATCTCTGTTCCTATGAAGCATGACAGTTATTCCATCCAAGTGCTTAGGGATACTGGCATCTAAATAACGTGTATCCTCTAGTTACAAGGGTGTACTAAACTCAAGTGCTCATGAAGAATGTTATGAAAATTGCTGCTAATCTAGTATACTATTTGAAAGATATGTCCAAAAGAAATATTCTATTGGAACCCTTGACAGAAACAAATGTTTTTCTTATGTGTTTAACTTCATTACTATTGATTGCATCTCTTAAAGGAATCTTTGAAATTAAGTGAGTAAGGAAGAAGAAGGTTAAATAAGACTGTCAATGTGAAAGCAAGGTTCACCTTTATTAAAACTAATTTCAGATATGAGTACAGAAAGCTTATGAACAAGCCTTGCATACATCATATTCTGATCTGACTTGTCAATGAAGATCATTCATAAATCTCTATAATAGAAGAGTCTGAAATACCTATTTAATCAGATTTATGAAATTAATATCCCATTGAAAACCTTTCTCATTTATTCTGAGTGCCTTCTTTCTCATAATGGACTCCGTTATTTCAGACTTAACTGTTGATTTCTTTATCTCATGTGCTTCATTCCAATCACTGTCCATCTAAGGGGGAGAACTTTTGCATGTCCCTGTGGTTCAATGTTCATTCAGGAGAGTATCCTGTCAGGGGGAGTTTTAGATAATAGTAACTCTGTTTGCATAATAGCTCCTATTTCAAATTCTTAAACAGCCAATGACCACTCCATTCTTTTTGATGTTGACAAAGGGGGAGAATTTTTGGTGTGAGTCATTAGTCTTTATTGGTGCATGCATTAGTCATTATGGGTGCATGTTTATGAACTGTCACATGGTATTTCATAATCATCATGATGGACCTATTGCAATGACTCATAATATTGCCATCATCAAAAAGGGGGAGATTGTTGTGTCCCCTGTGGTTCTGGAGTTTTGATGATGACAGTATTATGTCTCATTATGTTTACATCCTTGATGATATAATCCTCTTGCATTATGAGAAACTGTCAGAACAGGGTTGAGGATGTCTCACAGGTCATGAAGTTAACCCAAGTCAAAGAGTCAAAGTTAAATCATGACAGGTAAGGTGAATGCTTAGATCAGGTAATGCTTTAATTAGTTCTCCTGCATACATTCAGTTCATGTCTGCTATATGCATTCAATTCATTGGTTCATGTTTATTGTGCATTGCCTCACATCAAGTCTAGACATCCTGGTTGCATTCTAAGTCTACACAACCTGCTAGGTCGGTCTTCAAAGTATGTACATTGATCTTCAAGGCATCGAGTCTATACACTGGACTGTGCTTCATGCATTGGCCAAGTCTGTTTAGTTAGTATGGACAGTAGTGGGTCGACCCACCCCTACTGATGCGTCGACCCATCAGAACACTGACTGTTTGGGTTTCAAAGTCTATACATTGCTGCTTTGGCCAACTCTGTACATCCGTTTGCCTGACTCCTGTTTCAAAGTCTACTCATTCATTGTTAAGGCAAGTCTATACATTGGCTCATGGTCTACAAGTCGATACAGAGTCTTCATCTTCTGAAGTTTGTACAGCCAGTCACTTAACAAAGTCTGTACAGTGTCTCATATTGGCAAAGTTTGTACATCGTCTGGTCTGTGGACGCTTTGTCCTTTTGAAGTCTATACACTAGATTGTTAGCCCTTTCAACTCTATACATTCGAGTGTTAACCTTTAAGTCCATACATCGCTTCAGACTAAAGCCTGTACATCGGACAGTGTTCAGGCGAAGTCTATACATCAGTCCTCAAGTGTTACAAGTCTGTACATTGGCCATCAAAGCCTTTAAAGTCTGTACATCCGTCAAGACTCTCAAAGTCTGTACAGCCTACTTTGTCGATTCAGATTTCAAAGTCTATACAACGTGGGCTTCAGTTCTTCAAGTCTACACATCATCAGTTGAACGTAAAGTGTATACGTTGCAGCGTCAACTCATTAAGCTGCAGCGTCAACTCAGCAAGTATGCACATCGCCATTAGACTTTCAAGTCTACACACTGGAAGCTCTTCATTTGATTGAGTCTATACATTGTCCTAGGCTAAGTGTGTACAGCGTCTCATTCATGCTTTGATTAATGAAGTCGGTACATTAGTCTTCACCTTCCAAGTCTGTACAGCCGTTTGCATTGAATTTGAAGTCTGGACATTGCACTGTTGCATTCATCGTCTTCGTGTTGTGTTTGTGTCTTCGTGTTGTGTCTATGTCTTCGAGTTATTTTTGTGTTTGAGTCTTCACGTTATTTTTGTTATTCGTGTCTTCGTGTTGTTTTTTCCTAGACCTCGTGTCGCTCTTGTTTTGTAACCACAATTCATGTCGGTTTCAGTTGTTTCTGTGTTTGTGTCGTCGAGTTATTTTTATGACTTCGTGTTGTATCCTTGTTGTGTCTTCGTGTCGTTTCCTTATTATGTCTTCATGTTGTCTCCGTGTCATCCTCGTCTTCGAGTCGTTCGTACGTTCGAACAACTTAGTACTCGAGTTGTTACAGTGTATTTCGTGTCGTTCCCTTTGTAGTGTTAGTGTCACTTACTGTTGCTCCTCGAGTCGTTTCTTCTTCTGGTTTCACTGTTTCATCACGTGTCGTGATAGCCATGTCTGTTTTTCTGTCCTCGTGTTGCCTTTCCTAGACCCCGTGTCTGTCTTGCCTTGTGACCACACTTCGGGTCAGTTTTTGTGTTTCATCTTCGAGTTGGTTTCAGTCCATCTTGTTCTCGTGCCGTTCTCTTTGCTGTTTATTATGTCGTGTTGTTTTTGTATTCGAGTCTTCGTGTTATTCTTGTGTTCATAACCTCGTGTCGTTCTCTTTGTAATATTTGTTTTGTCACCTTTGAACCTCGTGTCGTTCTCGTTTTACCTCGTGCTGTTTTAATCTGACCTCGTGTCATTCTCTCTTTATTTAGTACTGTAGTAATCTTGTGTATCTCGTGTCATTCTCAGTACAGTGCATCGTGTATTGCTATCACATACCTCATGCAGCTTTAGTTATTGTGGCCCTGAGTTTTAATCGTGTTAATTCCTTGCAGAAGAAGAAGAAGGTGGTCCGAGGAAATATTCCCCAGTGACTGGGCAGCACGTGATCCGAGGCTGAAATGAAGCTTGCTGAGAGACTGCCACGTGGTCCGAATACTAAGGGCTGGAAATGTGGAGGTCACACGTCGGGGCTGATGCTGCTGCTGCTATATATATGAGCATTCTTCCACAGAAGAAGAAAGATCGAAGTAGAAGCCTGAAGAGCTAAAAGCCCTTCGATCCAGAAAAAGAGAAAAAGAGGAAAAGAGAGGAAGAAGAGATAGAAGAGAGAAGCCGTGAAGAGAGAGCAGTGAGTGAGAGATTTGGAGAGCAGAAAAGAAAGAAAGAGAGAAAGAGAGTGAGCGAGAGAGCTCGTGGAGAAGAAGGAAGAAGATGCTTGAAGATCTGTCTTCACTGGACCGTGGATCAGATCCAGACCAGTCAGCTCCGTTGAGAGCCACATTGTGCATTTCGTTTTACAGCTTTCTGATTGCTGTGTCATTTCCCTTTATTGTTTTTCCTTTGTTTTCTGATCATCTTTGTTCCTCCGATTGCCCTGTTGGGGATCGGGTTCCTCCTGTTGGTTCAAGAGAAGGGAGATCTGATCTCCAGGTTGCAAGTGACAGGTTGTCACTTGTGGGTTGCCCTCTGGTTAGAGGAAGGGAGGCTAGTCCTCCGGTTCTGGGCTTGTGGTTGCAAGTCCAGGTGTCCCTCCTAGTCTGGAGGAAGAGAGGTCTTCGACCTCTAGTTTCCGAGTGGCTGGGAGTCACTTGGGTGTCCCTCCGATTGGGAGGAAGAGGGGAGGCTGTTCCCCTGGTCAAGCTGTGTGGCAGCAATTGTTTGCAGAATGAGTCTGCTTGGTTCTAGCATTTGTTAGTGAAGCCTCACTCCGGTTGGGAGTGAGGGGTGGATGTAGGTCTGTGGACCGAACCACCTAAAAAATTATCTTGTGCAGTGGTCTGATTGTTTTGCTTAGCTTCCACTAGATGCTTGAATAGGTGCGCACCAAGTGCTTGTATTTGAGTTGAATTGAATTGGTTCTACTCTGTGGTTTATCTCTTGCATCCTAATTTTTATTTGGCCATTATTCATAGAGGGATACATTCACCCCCCCTCTGTATCCGGGCCTAGCACCCTAACAGAAGGATCATAAGGAAGTGCAACGTCAAGGAAGGTTGCAGGCAATAAGACAAGTCGAGCCTGCCAATGATTTAGTAGTTAGAGGTATCCCTTAACCTTAGCTCAGTTTTTTCTCTCTATGAACATGATAGTATTTTGCAAGCATGCCTAGATGATCTTGCTTAATGATTGGAGAATAGGAGTAGATACCCCAGTATGTTTTGGGAATGAATTTCATGTTAATTTGGGGACAAATTTCTTTTAAGTGGGGGAGGGTGTAACACCCCGTTAAATTATAGGAAAGGCCAGTGGTGTTTGGGCTTTTGATGGCTTTTCATTAAGTTTATATGGATTCCTTTGTATAGCTTACGGCAAATGGGTCTCATATATATATATGCAAAACTATTAATAGATATAAGTCGCATATATGAGATTTAGTAAATAACAAATGGGTTTAGTTATATATATATATTTGGATATATGAATGATAAATAAAACCCACGTCTATGCACGAGCTCATTTCATATTTGGGCTCTCACCCATACTACTATTGGAAGCCAACACTTGGTAACTATATTTATACCTATCAAAAACCCATCTACGTATTTGGGCCTAAAGCTCATACAAGTAAACCCACACATAAGATGTAAGTTTTAAACCCATGAAGGCAGACCTATAAAACCTTAAAAAAAACACATACAATACTCGACAAGCCAAGATAAAACAGCCATAAGCATTTTTAAGGCCTAAAGCCCACGCCCACTGTATGAGGTTTTAAAACCCATGTTTCCCATAAACATGCAAGAACCCAACTGTTATATACTGATATGATAGGCTTAATCGAATGGGCCAACCTCACAAACTAACCTAAAAACCCACGCATGCCATGCATGCTGGTACGTTGGAGTTTGCCTCAGGGTTTTCACCTGCAAACGAAGGTAGGCGGCGGCAGAACGGGAAAGGTTGAGTAACCCATAGCAAGCTCTTGAAAACCCTCCTTCCTGGCCTTCAAACCCTCTAGATATCCCCCACCCTCTATAAGTAAACCCCCAACGAGCATGCAGCACTTGTTGCTGGTTTCGATGGAGGACCGACCCTGTTGTTGCGGTGTACGTGAAGAACCTCCTCTAAAGGCTTCTCCCTCCTTCTTCATGCATGTCTTTGTGCTATCCCTGCGATGTGAAGGAGGCTTTTTCCCATCTTCATCCTTTTCTTCGTTCTTCCTCCTGTCTGTAACCTTGGATCTTGAGTCCTTCGACCGTTCTGCACCAAAAAGGTATGTGTTCTCTCTCCTAAGCTTAACATTGTTAATAATTAGACCTTGCATGATCTTGTTGCAGTAAATTTTACGTAGGTTGTCTCCATAACCAAAGCCCAAGATGATACTAAGTGCATGCATGGTCTCCCTTTCACCGTTTCATGCGTTTTCTGTTTTACGCGCGTGAAAGGTTTAACATGGGTTAAAATTTTATAACCATGTAATGATATGCCAAGAATTTTGGAAAAATATATATTTGAAATCTCATTATTTTTCTCTTAATTATCATGTAATTACATTTATAAAATTTTGATTAATCTTTAAGTGATACTGTTCATGTGTTTAAACCCTGCACAAGCATTAAGGATTTTTTTATCTTTTTAACCGGATATAATTAAATTATGATAATTCATGACTAAAGTTCTTTAATTTTTCCCTTATTTATCATATATTTTATTTCACTAAATTTTCATTAAATAAAAAGTGACATTGTTCATTAATTAAAACTCCATCTCGACTTTAGGGATTTTTATCTTTTCAACCAGGTAAAATAAAATTGTGATATTTCATGGTTAAGATCCTTAGATTTTTCTGTTAATTCTCATATAAATTTTTTCACTAAATTCTTAATAGATAAAAAGTGATATTGTTCATATGGGATGTTACGTTAACGTTAATTCCTTGAGAGATTTTTCCACCAACCCTATATAAGCCATCTTATTTTCTTTGTGCCCTTGTCATGTTCCACTTCCCTCTTTATTTTTTTAAAACTTCATCTATATTCACATTCTTTCAAAAAGTATATGCATGAATATATATATATATATATATATATTGATATATATATAAAGCGCGTCCACTGCTCAAACGTCATTCTCGACTGTTTTAAATCACGTTTTCTTGATACCACATTGCTGGATCTTCGCACCATCGTCTCACGATCATGGCGAGGTCCCTATTTTGCTTTATCAATCACATTCACATGTTGGTGAAGTTAGGACCCTCCGTCAAATATTCCTTCCGCCAAACTAGTGCTTTCTTCATTGAGACCTCCGTAAGACTCTGCTAGCCTTGGATTCCCTCAAGATAGTCGAGCTGGTTGTACCCTAAACACTCTAAAAATTGTTTTAAGTCATGTCCCTCTAAAGAAACATGACGTCTCGGCCATCACGGATCGCCCCGATGGGTCATCGTGAGAAGTCTAGTTTCTGTCTGTAATTGGCGACCTGATAGTCGACGCCAATTAGAATTAGCATCTATGACACTTACGTCATTTCCGTTCGTGCCTACTAAATTCTTGAATTCACGGCAACTGTATGGATGCCATTTAACCTAGTTTTCATGAATATTTAGATTTCATGAGGGATTTATTGACATGTTGTCCCTACATGTTCTTTAGTCCCTAAACTCTGTTATATCATGGATCTTCATGATTATCACCCGTGTTAGCTATGACACGCTATTCCTTTCAGAAATTCCTTGTCAATATTTCGAGAACATAACCCTTTAACTTTATGTTGGCCACATCTGATTCTAAAATATTTAAGGGCTATGGGTCTGCAACTATCAATGTCAGGTAGGACGGAAGTCCATTCTGTAAACCATGGGAATTCTGGGTGTGGCATTGCACCAAAGTCTGATATTCTGTTATTTTGTTATTCTGCAAATTCTGTTATATATTCTGGAAATTTTGATATTCTGGTATCCTGTTATTTTAATAATTTAGATATTCTGCTAGACTTATTATTTTTACTTATCATTATTGAAATTCTGATATATTCTGGCCAATTCTGTAAAGTTATATTCATCTGAAGCATCTGCCTTTGCTTTCATACTAGCATCTTGTCCTTGGTTCTGCATGGGAATTATTCCCTTTTCTCTTAGGCTTATATCTGCCCTTGGCTTTTGATGTTCGATAATGATCACCTTTCTGCTAAATCTAGTGTCATGTTATATCATTCATGTATTACATGCTCATGAACATGATTTATTGGCTAATCACTTATATCCTGCTTGATGAGAGATGTAATTCCTACTGAGCTTTTTGCTCACCAACCTATTTTAACATTTTTCAGGTAATAATGCCGAAGATAATCAATCAGACGGGGAAGGGCAAGGGTGATTAGTGCTATGGAGAATCGAGTAGGTGTCTTTTATTTTATTGAGTCTTGTCCTGTCACTTGAGTCTTTTCTTTTTATCAGGTGTGGTATTGAGTCTTTTCATTTCCTTATGTAAGTTGAGTCAAGATGTAATATTCACTTTCTGATATTAATAAGATTTATATTTTGTCAATATTGTCTAGCCGTGTGTTCATGTCTTATGATTGTTCTGATTATTCATGACTGTTCGCTACCACATTCCGAGCAATGTGTTCCGCTGCTATCGATTCGGGGCGTGACACTAAAGCCTAAACATGCATCGACCTTGTGTAGTGAAGAAAGCTTGTACACTACCTGTTTGATGAAATGCACACAACTGTCTACATGAAAAATGAAATGTGCATCATCCTGAATACACAGAAATGAACACATGTGCACTGACCATCTATACATGATGATCATTATGCATTAACCTTGTCCAGAATTAGAGAGACACATGCATAGTGAAGCATATATGAATCATAGTGTTTGTATCATCAAAAACAAATCATCAATCCATCAAAGCACATATGACATCATGCTCATAATGAGTCATAGTGTTTGGCATCATCAAAACCACAGGGATACAACAATCTCCCCGTTTTTGATGATGGCAACATCATGAGTGACACACACACAAAATGCAATTACAATTTGACTCATATCAAATTATTCTCCCCCTTTGACGTCATCAAAAAGAGATCAATACTTTGATGAATGCAGTGATGTCATGATGCATTCGCCTCTTTCTAAACTATAACCCTACTCCTTGTGACAAATAAAAGTGAAACCATAAGAGTAGGAATGAAGAATTTCAGAAGGTAGACACAGGTTCCCTTTTTTACAAAAAGAGAGAAAATCACACAAAAAATTGGAACAGAAAGATGCTGATGAGATAATCTCCCTCTTTGAAAGAACATAAGGATTAGAATGGAATCATATTCATCAGACATAACATGAGTTCAGCAAAAGCATAGGTAAGTAGATGGAGATCAGCTTCATGAAAAAATTGCAATGAATTATCAAAGTCATAATTCCAAGGTTAAGTATTTTATATTCTTCCACTATAAAGGCTTATGACATAATCTTTATTGAACACCCTGGTTTAAACATGATGTATTCAAGTTTTATTCTATAGCACCCAGAATTTTTCCAAATATTAAGTAAATAGCCTAACGCCTAATTTCTTAATATTATATTAATTTATAAAAGAGGTCAAATCGTAAGTAATTTATAAAAATATAGAAAAATTATTTTCATAAAGAGAACGAAGTGTTTAGCAATAATGACAAGTGGACCATCCTCTAATAAAAATGGTATTGGGCCGAATTAAGGAGTTCTAGCTGAAAATCGTCACTTTGATTGGGTTAATCTAGATTGATCAAATTCTCATCCAATTCATAACCAATCGAGCCCAAACCAGGCCCATTGGATAGATCTACCTTAGAGGTTCGTTTTGCCTTCGGAACCCTAGATTCTAGAGCCTTCCAGCGACGACGGCGGCATGGATTGGTCAAGGACCGAAGTTTTCGCCGGTTTTATTCCCTTGGACTCTTGAGTCCAATTCGATCTCTAGAAGCCTCTTCAATCACTTTAAATAGAGGGTTTTGGCGACCTAGAAACCCTATTTGACTATCCAACTGGTGGTGCGAGGTTTCGTGGACAAACCTAGGAGAATTTGGGAGTTTGGTGGCGGCACGTTTTAGGGTTCCGGCGAGCACATCTTCCCTTCTCTTCCTCGTTTAAGGTAGGTTTCCCTCAAGCCTAATCTAATTAAATAACATGGATAGATAGATCTCGTCTTTAGCTTTCTTTTGAGTCCCATTTGCCCAATTTTGGCCGTCTAATTTGGGCGTATTCCTAGTTTTATGTAGAGCATGTAATTAGGGTTTTACTCTCATTCGCTTTTGCTTAGTTTAAATCAAGTAATCATAGTAGAATCTTTAAATTGACCATGCCATGATGTCTGTTTTTAAGTTACCTATATTTTGATAATAAATAGCCTAAATTTCATGCTATATCCAAGTTTTAATTTTGATTTCCTTGGACCGGTGTCTTATTTTTCATATTTTGGGCTCGGGTTTGAAGAAACGGTCGCTCCTGGGACCACCAGACGTTTAGCGGTCATATGATAGACCGTTTGCCCTGGTCTAGCGACCCAACGATAGATCAATTCTGGCCAGCGAATGTTAAAAATAAAAATGGGTTTTTCTAGTACGTAGCCGATCCTTCTCTTGACCGCTTATGGCCTCTGGCGGCCTGTTATATGACCATTTTCTAACATGTTTCAGTAGCATGTTCTAACATATATCGGCATGTTATATCTTGTTAGTACACTTGTTGGTCATGGTTAAACACACTATAATTAGGGATTATGGAATACATGAACTAAGTGAAACTCTTTCCTTAATAATTTCTCCATTCTTGTCCATATTTCATATCTTTTGTGATGATTAAATAAGAAAGTAGATTAATGTCTTAATAGTTTAGTTAAATTCTTATACATATCGTGAATAAATTTAGAATTTGTCTTAAGGTCACACAACTCCGGTGGAAGTGACTAGACCGATTACATTCGCTTTCCACTTGATTTGTTAGCCTAAATCTTGAGCAACGAATGCCTCTCCGTCGAATACTCCTTCCGCCGGACTAGGTGCTCTTGTTTCAAGGCATCCATAAGACCCCGCGAGTTTGGGATTTCCACTAGGACGCCGAGCAAGTTGTACAATTTAAGCCTGAACCAAGGATTTCATGATGGGCACACCAAGTTGCTAGACCTGCTGGTCTGGGACAGTATGCGGTCGTGCCTAGGACCGCAAGGCAACCCAAGCGGTCATGTCCATGACCGTTTTCACCTGTCTTTACAATGGTTAGTGGATCCGACCCGATATGATTTTAAGTCATTCTTAAGCATGATTTTTAGCTAATTGAGACCTCTCACTTGACCTTGGGATCGAGGACCATACCCTAGCTTGGTCAAGTCATACCTCTGGTGAAGTGGGGACCCATTTAAAATCGATTTTTGATCTCCGGTGGTCAGGCTTCTTAGCGGTCACATCGAAGACCATTTTCAGCCTGCATGCGGTCCAACGATAGACCGTTTGTGCGTTCTAGCTTGACCCTTTGAGGCAAGCATTGGTGGTCCTGTGCTAGACCATTTATCTTCCCTTGCGGTTCCCTATTGGGCCGTAAGCAGTCCTTGATTTAGTGATTTCTTCGGGATTCTTGTGATGAGCAAATGATTGCGATAGTCCTTTGGACTATTTTTCCTATCCTATCATCTATTAAATTGGGCCAATGAGCCTGTTCTAGTTCTTCCTTCCAAATTTATTTTGGGAAATTCATGATCTTATCATGAGTTTAAATCTTGGAAATTCATGGCCGATTTGCTTGAATGTCTAGACAACTACTTGGGTTCGATGATCCACTTAACCAATGCCAAGGCATCATTAAAGGGCCCAGTCTGGTCCTAGGAGGAGCAACTGAAAGTGCTTGTGCCCCGGGGAGTTTGTAATGACTAGGTGTGGCATTGCACCGACTGCTTGTTAAACGCGTGGTCTATGACATTCA